>OX454526.1:276832110-277446093 GCA_949715645.1 Portevinia maculata | reverse complement strand
AATTGCGGTTTACGATTTACGACGTATTAAAAAAAACTACTTACTAAATCTCAGTCAAACCAATTTTCGGTGGAGGTTTGCAGGAAATGTACAACATATATTTTTTTAGTTTTATCATTCCCTTATTTTAGAAGTTAGTGGGGGGGGGGGGGCACACATTTTACCACTTTGGAAGCGTCTCTCGCGCAAACTATTCAGTTTAGAAAAAAATTATTGGGTTTGATGAAAAAAAAATAATTTGATTTTCAGTTCTAAGTATGGGGAACCCTCAAAATGTATTGTTTTTTTCTATTTTTATGTGAAAATCTTAATGCGGTTCACAGAATACATCTACTTACCAAGTTTCAAGAGTATAGCTCTTATAGTTTCGGAAAAAAGTGGCTGTGACATTCCCGGACAGACAGACAGACATGACGAATCTATAGGGGTTCCATTTTTTGCCATTTGGCTACGGAACCCTAAAAAGAGCCGTTCTGTTGAAGAAATCATCATTGGAAATGAAAGCCATTTTCTTTGCAAAATATGCAGCCAAAGTCGTTTTAAACAATTCCTTCATACAAAGTTTTCTGCAGTGCCCATTTTTTTTTTACAAAAACTTTGTTTTTTTCGATAGAAACCTTAAAAAACGTACAAAACAGTTATGTATTACAAAATATGTAGACCATATCCTTCGTAACTATTTACCCATACTTATTTTGTTACGACGCCCACTTAATGAAGGATAGGAATAGGGTATCCAGCAGTTGGCTTAAGCGGACTATAGCCTTTTCTTATTTTACCGCTGTTGCTTTTTTTTCTTAAAATTTGCATAGGTACCAAATTTTACGATTGTTTGTGATGTTTGTGTTAAGAATAGGAGGACCTGGCGTTGTCTCGGAGAAAATGGCGAGTTATCGATCAACGTCTGTGATATGATTAATCGGGAATTCCTATTCTATGCTAAAAAAACATAACACGAACGGAATGGAACATCGGACAATCACAATCATTGAGCAATCTCAAGCCAATTTACCATCGGAAACGGATTTAAAGAGCGGCAGATTTTACAAAAGTTTGATGTCTGTGTTAAGGATAGGAGGACCTGGCGTTGTCTCGGAGAAAATGGCGTGTTATCGATTAACATCTGTGATATGATTAATCGGGAATTCCTATTCTATGCTAAAAAAAACATGACACGAACGGAATAGAACATCGGACAATCACAATCATTGAGCAATCTCAAGCCAATTTACCATTGAAAACGGATTTAAAGAGCGGCAGATTTTACAAAAATGTTTATTTCGGAAAATTGAATCTTTACTTTATCGACGAGAATTACCAAAACAAAATAATGTGGACCTTCAAGGTTTGTTGGAAATTAAATAAATGTTTTTAATAGTACACACAATTTGAAAACCAAAGAACTCGTTGCTTGGTACACCTTAGTGTCAAGAGAGGAAGAATTTCTATATTTACGTTCGTTTCAAGGCTATTTTGTTTGGATCATGTTTAATTCACATAAAATTAAAGGATGGAATCTAATCACATTCTATGAGCATTAGTTCCTCAACCCTGGGGTGAATCAAGAATTTCCTTTACGGATCCTATTTGTTTTAATAGCTAGAAAAAGTTATATTCGAGATCCCTAATAAGATAAAATGCAAAATTCGATATGTTTTTCGAAATAAATAACGTTAATCTGCCCACAATAAAAGCCCTTCAGTTGAATTGTCATTCGAAATGATAATGACATGTTATCTGCTCTCAGAAACCGTCTACAAGTGTGCGTCTTCCAAAGAAAGGTACCTACAAGAAACATTAGCTTTCAGGCTAATAGTATTTTTTACTAGGCAATTACCACACTGTCGAGACTACGTTAAAAATACTGTTGACGATGGTGAAAGCCTCCATTTCTTTTAAATATTACCATTTACTTGCATTTGGTCCAATCCATGTTTTGGCATACTATTTTTTTAGCCATAGGTATATCAATGTCCCTCTCGGGATTTAATAGGAATTTGTATGTCAAAACGCTCAAGTGCACAATTGTAATTAATTCATACACCCTCTGTGTGAGACTTAAGTTAAGTAATCCAATTTGATTAAGGAGAGGAAAAGATATATGTAGGAATATTCGCTTGTGCGTTGTATTTAGTTAAATTATAAGTATTTGTACCTATATGCTTGGTTTGTCAATGTACATACTTGGTGGTCATTGTCTTTTTATAACCGGAAAAATTCCATCTGCACAGCATTTTTATACAATTGATAAGGCATTTATTTTGCTAGTCAGCATGATAATGAGACCGTAAGCTATGGGATTAAGCGCAAGCTGGACAAGGCGAAAAGATTGATTGATTAATTTTCTAAGCAAATTCAATTCTATTGTAGCGAAAGTTGTTTGGATTAGTAAAGTGATTATATTTGGAGATATTTTGAACAATATGTACTACAATTTTTATGTCAATAACAGCATCGAGAAATAAAATACTCGTAGATCCCTATCCTATATGGAAAAGGGATTGTAAGATTTGCTTTTTGTGTGAAGTCGTTACCTGAAGACATCCATATTTTTCTAACTTAGATAAGCAAAAGTACTTTCTAAGCAACACTTGTTAATCATGAAAGTTTTGTTTTTCCTCGCTTCCTGTTTACAAATTTACAATAAATATGACAACCATAATAATCTTAGAACAAAATGGCTCATATTGTCCTTGCGAATACGCATCATTTCTTATGATAATATTTACTTACGCGTGACTTTTTCTTAAGACTAACTCTTTAGCTTTAATAAAGATGTAAATATTGAGAGAGGAAAAAAGGAAACGATTACGTAACAGGTTTCCTGTAAAAATATTCATGACAACGTTTGCAAACATCAAAGTTCTCCTTTCTTGAGAATATATTGTTTTCTTTGCCTGTAACTTGCAGCAGATACGGGTATACATGCACGTTTATCCATATAATTTATATCCTAATTCACGTGACTTACTGTTTTCCAGAAGGAGCAAGATGGTAACTCCTCCGCGTACATGTGTAACTTTTAACGAGGTGAATATTTTCCTTTTCCGTGCTAACTTAATTTACGTAATTTATTCAACCACTGTGCCATGTGAATATTTTCTTAAATATAAATAAAATTTAAATTAGTAAATTTGAAAGGAAGGCCTCATTAATTCCTTTTTAGATAACATCACTCGAATAATATGATCTTAGAATGTAATGATTTTGCCGTTTTATGTCACAAAAGAAAAAGAAACTCCCAAATGACCACACACAGTCACTGGTATCCTTTTTGAATTTAATTTGTATTCACAACACGTTTTAGCTTATAGTTATATGCAGCAGTAAATTTTTGAGCGAACAACTTAAAAATAATGATCGGCATTCATTACGTGGATATACTAAAAGGATTTGAATAATCCATCCTACATCCTATGTCCTTGGATCCGCTTGTATGCCTTTTAGCTAAGAATAAGATTTTCAAATCACGTTTGAATTCTTGAGCCCATGACTGCATGATGTTCTTTGGCGTTGTAAGACCGCATATGTCCTTCTTGAGCCCATGACTGCAGGATGTTCTTCGGCGTTATAAGACCGCATATGTCCTTTAATAGATTAATGGAAAACCTATTAGAAAAATGAGATTTGATAACTCATTACCGAGAGAGGTGATAATGGATACGATATACGTGAGAAAGCAATCATAGCATAACTGTTAACGTGTCAATATTCTACTAAATTCAAATTACATTATGTCTGGATTAGGCACTTGATTTCCCCTCATTTTTTGCAGGTTCGTTTGGGGGAGAGTCATAATCGGCTTCCAACCTAAATCATTGTAGGGAGTGTTTGTAATTGGAAAACAACTAAGAGCACTCCAATTATTTAAGCAATTACACGCCTCATGTCACTTTCCAAAGTTCACTTTCCACTTACGATTTGCAGAGATTCTTCAAATCGCTTTAAGTCAGCAATTATATAAATGGGAAATCGATGGAACAATGTTATCAAGCTATAAGTCTGTACCTACTGAACTGTGAATTAAAGTCTTGTTTGGCCTCGCTCTCATTTTGAGGGGTGTTGTTTTGTGAGTATGTAGATAAATTAGTGTTTTTAAAGGACGTCTGCCTTGGTGTGTTCAATGATTTTTAGAAGTTCGAAGATGTTTTAATTTGTATAGTTATGGTTCAAGACCATACCTGTGTCAAGTTACTAAAAAAATATTCATTTCATATTATTGTTTATGTGAGGCGAGGATATTCTTTATTGCGTTGAATATGAAATAACGATGAAGGCGGAAAACATTGTGGTTTTATGATCGACCTTGTTTCGAATCCTGTTCATAGGAATACTGAAGGGAAGCATACTTTGCCGAATACTTTTGTCCATTGTTTGTTTAAAATCATTTGAAAATTTCTAGTTACCCATTGACATTGGCATAACATAAACTGATCGAAATTGAACGTATAAGCCTATCAGAAAACTAAGTCAGTAAAGGCAATGAGTTATTCATAGTCCACGTAGCGAAAGTATTTTTGATTCAAACAAAATTTAAAGTTGAAACCATTTACATATTTGTTTTTTTTTTTAACCTTCGCATGGACATGGACCCTATCTACACATGTAGATATTTGAATTTTCTTTATTGAATATTTTTGTTAGGGCTTAACTTATCTCGAAGAAAATTTTACTCAGTAACTAACTTTTTGATCTTAGTAGGAAAACAAAAGATTTAAAAAAAAATTCTCAGATTTTCTCACCTTTTTATACATTTCGACGTTTTTTTTCACATATGAACAGTATCTACATACTCGTATGTAGATAATTTTTTTTCATACATTTTGCTTGATATTTTCGCAAATGCGGGGCTAAAATAGGGGGAAACAAGAAGATATATTGTTACACCTAGAGCCTAGACTAAAAATCTAGCCTGAAGGAACAGCAATAGAATAACCATCTGAAATTAAATAAAAAAAATACAAGTACGAGTAATATACCAGCTAATTCGTTTTATTCATAAAAAAGAAGACGTAAGCTAGGCCATATAACAATTTTGGCACATTGTTTGGGTAAAACACACTGGCTTTTGGCGTTTTACGCATCTACGGCGGGTAGCTCTCTTCTTTTTATTGATCCTGTAGCTTATGAAGCATGCCCCTTTTTGAGGCGTATGTTCTGCAGGATCTATTTCGCACTCATCTGGGGTGAAACCTTCGATGTTTGTTCCAGGTCCAACATTTTCTCCTAGAATGCACTCCATGGCACTTCGAATACGAATTTGGCACGTTATTCTTCGGTTTTGTGTACTTTTACGTATCTGCGGAAGCACAAGCTCTCACCCAGGCTTTCAAGGAAATATATTCTGCGACTTTTCTTTGTTGCAATATTTGCTGATCCTTGTGGATTATTTTTCACATAAATTATGTATGCAGCTAGTCCTGATACGTCAAGCAGATTATAAATTAAAGCCAACGGCCAACGTAGTGTCCTTTGTTTTGTGGTATACTGGCTAAGCATTTAGTCCATCGTATCAACCCCGCCTATGGTATGATTATAATACAGGATTATCCTTGGTTTTTTTTTGTGGTCCCTCGGAGATTGCCTTAGTTTGGTGGAAGGTTGACAGCAAAACGACAGCCTTGTCTTTTTTTGGGACGTAAGAGCAAAGCACTGCATTTTCACAAAATCCAAATTCGGTGGACAACATTTCTCTGCATTTTGAATCTTTAAATTTATCTGGTAAGTTCCTTCACAATCCGTTCACCCTGGTTTACTTCTCTGTTGGAACCAATTTCAGCAGTATAAATTTGTCCACTCAATAGAGAGGCTGTCTGCGAATCACAGGCCCACCAAAGCTTTATGCCATACTTTGCTGGCTTAGATGGTATGTATTCGGTAAATTTAGTACGTCCTCTAAAGCGGAAAAGTTGTTCATCTACCGTAATTGACTCAGAAGGCCGATAACATTGTCCAAGATTGAAATTTAACATTTCAAATACATCCCTTATATGTGCCTCTTTGTCAGATGCTATTCGATCAGCTCTGGTAATTTCCGAATCAAAACGGATAAATCTCGAAATTGGTCTGAAGCGACGAAGTAAAGTAAATACAAATCATGAGATATAAGAAACAAAACAAAAAAAAATATTTCCTAGACCAGATTCGTACAAAATAAATGTATGGGATTTTTTTTATCTACACATGTAGATACAGTCCATTCGGGTACATAAAAAGATGTGTCCATGCGAAGGTTAAACATGGTAACGTAGACCTCTCTGCTCTTTAAATAAACTAAGAATCTTGAGGACTAAATAATTCGTAAAGGTAAATAATTCGTAATACCTGTACTAAACATGAAGTAATACCGTTGGCTAAAGTAATAATTTTATGAATGGTTGTATCCATCTATCTAGAGAGTACGAAGCCGTTACCTTAGTATAAAGTCAGCCTTAGCTTCTTGAAGTTGGTCACTATGAGTTTGACGTTCGACAGATAACCTCAAATTTGACACCTAAAAAAACACTTCTTCCTCGTTCTCCATTGACCTATCATGGCTTATGTACTAAGAATAGTTAAGCTAAATAAAACTTAATAATCCTTTAGTAGAATTTTGTTTAAAAAGGAATAATGGCAAATACAACACTATTATTGTCAATTTAAAGTCCGTGAATCGAATTATTGTTCAATTCAAAACAAAGATAGTCTAACCTTACATTCGCACGCTGCATTTTTTTAACTTCCCAGTGGAAGTTCTTGTAATGGGGCCGATTTTGTGAATCGTGGATTTTGACATATCTCCACGTTTCAAGGTCACCAGAATCTAAATTCAACGTTTTTATAGAGATGTCTGTCCGTGTGTGTGTACGTATGTGCGTATGTACGTATGTGCGTTCGGAATTATCTTTCGCCACAATTATCTAGAGAACCAAAGATGACATTGACAAGGGACCGGGTTTATTCGAAGCGTAATTACGTTTTTAGCGTAATCGGTCCAGCAGTTTTTTGTAAGTAAATAAATAACTAAAATAATTTGCCTTTATTTGTACAAGTTAACACAGACAAAGTCAATTAAACATCTCTTCCAACGGGTATGACCATGGAATCCGCTGACGACGCAAATAATATCTTCCCACGTTTCGCATACAGTGCACACGAGCCGCCACCTGATCCAGCAGAGGCAGCACAATATCCATCGCCGCCGCTTTTCCTGGAAAACCATCGGCAGCAACACTCCCACATCCAGCACATGCATCGTCCAGTCGTCAGCAGTATTTTAGTATTTAAGATAGCAAAATAAAATTCTAATTGTCAATTGTATTGTGAATTTGGTGAAGGCAGTTACTCTGCCGGATAATAAATTTTTTTTAAACATTTTAAACAACAAATGTTTTAATTTACATACTATTTATAATTGCCATTTGTCATTGAGCAAATCATTTTTACATTGTGACCCGTTATTTCGTATGCATGTAAATTTTGCAGGTCTCCATGTTCATAACAATGATTGCATTAATATATATCACTCTTCCCTGTTATTAACAAAATTTAATTTCCATGAATAATATTAAAGAGCATTTTTTAACATCAAGTAATTCTTAACCATATCATATGGTTAACCACATTTCAAAATTTCCCACTAATCCCATAAATCATATTGATCCCACTGGGAAGTTAGTCGTGTGGACCTTGCGGGTAGCACACAGACCACTTTTTTTTATACCCTATTCTAGGGGTATATTAATTTTGACGCATAGTTTGTAACATACCTTAATATTGCCCGTAGACCCCTAAAAGTTACTATATTTATGATCAGCATAGATAGTAATGTCGATCTAGCCATGTCCGTCCGTCCGTCCGTCCGTCCGTCCGTCCGTCCGTCCGTCCGTCCGTCCGTCCGTCCGTCGGCAAAAATTAGGCCTTTAAACTGGACCTAGAGAGCTGAAATTTTAACCATATACTCTCTAGGGTCCCGAAATAATCAAGTTTAAGAATTTTTGAAATCCGCCCACAGACACGCCCACAAACTCAAAAAAACAAAATTTTGGAAAAAATCGAATTTTGAGCTAGAGAGCTGAAATTTTTTATATATGATCTATGGCCCATAAAACTGATTGGGACATAAAATTTTCAAAATCCGCCCACTGACACGCCCACAATTAAATAAAACAAATTTTGGGAAAAATTGAATTTTGATCTAGAGAGCTGAAATTTTTTATATATGATCTATGGCCCATAAAACTGCTTGGGACATAAAATTTTCAAAATCCGCCCACTGACACGCCCACAATTAAATAAAATATTTTTTTTGAAAAACCAAAATTTGAGCTAGGGAGCTGAAATTTATAATATATACTCTCTAGGGGCCCTTTATGCTCATGTGTAAATATTTTCAAAATCCGCCTACTGACACGCCCACAATTATTTATTTTTTATTTTTGAAAGTCCAAAGTTTGAGCTAGGGAGCTGAAATGTATAGTATATACTCTCTAGGTGCCCTTTATGCTCATACTTAAATTTTTTTTAAATCCGCCTACTGACACGCCCACAATTAAATAAAACAATTTTATTGAAAAACCAAAGTTTGAGCTAGGGAGCGTTTTTATTTACAAAAGCTTAGTTTTTTCGATAAAATCCTTTAAATTTTTGCCACGCCCACTTATGAGATATAGGAATAAGAATAGGGTATCCAACAGTTCGCCCAAGCGGACTGTAGCCCGCCCCTATGTTTATTTATATAATCTGCTTGCAATTAATAGATTTTTGATACCCAAGATGTAAGTGCATTTAGTTACATAGTGAGGGCACTAGGTTAAAAGGGATGGGATTATGACAAAAGCGGAATACCCGATTCTTATTGCTTTGCCTTAAAATTTGATTTGCCTTATGCGCCAAAATACATTTTTTAACTGAGTATGTGGTCCACAAGACTGCGGGCGCTCTTTTCAATTGATCCCAGTTGTTCTATATCTTTCCATTGCTGAGATATTCAGAATGGTTTTGACGCTTATCGATCAAAATCATCAAGTTCAAGTATTGTTTTTACGTAAACGCCAAATTAACTTATACGGCAAGTTTTCCATACAATTTGCGAAAATATTTTGTATCCGCTTTAGCAAACTGTTATATAGCCTCTTACTATCCGCATCCCTCAATATATATATATGTATATATATATATGATGTCTACATTTTTAATGTGTAAACATTTTTGCTCTCGTTGATGTTTAAATATATTTTTTCTCGGTAGGGGCTAGTTGGAAATATCTAGCGTCACCATCATCGTCAGATTTCGTCAGATTTCGTCATCGTCAGATTTTCATTACCACGTGAGTTTATCCCTGCTCGACAGATCACCGCAATTAAACGACGTTTGGCGCGGTTAGTACGTAGATGGACAACCGTTTGAGAACAACCGCTTGTCGTTGTTTTTATACCCTATTCTAAGGGTATATTAATTTTGACGCATAGTTTGTAACATACCTTAATATTGCCCGTAGACCCCTAAAAGTTACTATATTTATGATCAGCATCGATAGTAATGTCGATCTAGCCATGTCCGTCCGTCCGTCCGTCCGTCTGTAGCCAAAAATTAGGCATTTAAACTGGGCCTAGAGAGCTGAAATTTTAACCATATACTCTCTAGGGTCCCGAAATAATCAAGTTTACGAATTTTTGAAATCCGCCCACAGACACGCCCACAAACTCAAAAAAACCAAATTTTGGAAAAAATCGAATTTTGAGCTAGAAAGCTGAAATTTTGTATATATGATCTATGACTCCTAAAACTGCTCGGGATAAAAAAATTTCAAAATCCGCCCACTGACACGCCCACAAATAAATAAAATAATTTTTTTATACCCTATTCTAAGGGTATATTAATTTTTGAAAATCCAAAGTTTCAGCTAGGGAGCTGAAATTTATAGTATATACTCTCTATGGGCCCTTTATGCTCATGTGTAAATATTTTCAAAATCCGCCCACTGACACGCCCACAATTATTTTTTTTTTTTTTTGAAAATTCAAAGTTATAGCTAGGGAGCTGAAATTTATAATATATACTCTCTACGGGCCCTTTATTCTCATGTGTTAATTTTTTTTAAATCCGCCTACTGACACGCCCACAATTAAATAAAACAATTTTATTGAAACACCCAAGTTTGAGCTAGGGAGCGTTGTTTTTTTGATAAAATCCTTTAACTGTTATATAACAAAATATGTAGAGCGTTCTTAACAATTCAACCATACTTAGACTTTTGTCACGCCCACTTATGAGGGATAGGAATAAGAATAGGGTATCCAACAGTTCGCCCAAGCGGACTGTAGCCCGTCCCTATGTTTTTTTTTATTAATTATGTATGTTCAATTTTAGAGATTATTATGTCCTTACGAAACACCGGAAAGTTGTGTGGAAGTAGATTTGTTTTGAATAATTGAGGTTGTATAGCTTGTAGTTGGTTGTACATCAGTTGAAGGTAAGAGGAAAAATATCGATTTGTACTTCGGTAACCGATGGCCGATTTAAGAATGTTACTTAAACGACAATCGATGCTGTATTTTTCCGGTACATCGACACACTTGAGTGGACGGTGTACGTCTCCTACTTCAGCTTTCACAAACCAATTATTTGTTCGGTCAAACATTAAATAAATTTTGTCGTTGACATTAAATATATATCATGGTTTTATTTCAATACAATACCCAAATCTCTTGTTTATCAAAACCACAACCTCTGTGATATTTCCACATGCAACACTGACGAGCCTACATGTATACACATCAACTATACCGTGAGTGCAGCGTGGCTCACACCTTTTTTTGTTATACGAGTACATAGTTGTTTTAACGTTTTTTAAGGATGTTATCGAAAAAACAATGTTTTTGTAAAAAAACGCCCCTTTAAAATGGGTGTGGCAAAGGTATTTATTTTCGCGAATTGTAAAGAACAGTACTTTCATTTCCGTTGACTTCTGCGATAATTTTTTTCTCTAAAGTGAGCGGATTTTTATAATCTTTTCACTTGATCATTTAAGTTTGTTGGTCGAAAACTACATCTTTAATTAAAAAGTAAATATTTTTTTCCAGCTGAACTAAAGAAATTTGTTTTCATAATTTATTATTACAGTGTTGTACAGTCACTGGCAAAATTATTTACACATTGCTTTGCTCGCACTTTAACCAAACTATAAAGCTGGATAACTTTTGAAATAAGAACAAATTGTTTATTAACTTTTCTCATTTTAAATGTTTGCAGTTTTATTCAAACAGTAAATAAAAAAATAATCAAATTCCAACAAGTAACTGGTAAAAACTAAGTGGCACAATTATTTACACATCCATCGAACACAGGCAAAAATATTTCTTTAGTTATATGATATTTTGCGTAGTGTCCAAATATAGCGATCAGTTTTGCTAGGTCTACACAAGAGAAAAGTTGTACGAGATGGCAAAAACTATTGAGCTTTTCTTGAAAAAGGAGCGGTCATTATTGCAGAATTCCAGGGGGATGCTTCGGTAGTGGAACTCTTTAAAAAATATTGTTACAGCTGGAAAACAATTTATAATATAAATTCTAAGTTTAACGAATGTGGAAGTGTAAAAAATAAGATGCTTAAATTGTTCGCTCCTTCAAAAGTAACCCACGTAAAAATGTTAGAACTATACCTACTCATGGACATAAACAAAGATCGCGAAAATAATATTATAAGTAAGAGAACATTGCGACGAAAATTAAAAGAAAACGGAATAAATGCCCACGTTATCCAAAAAAACCGCATCTAACACCCAAATACAAGCAAGTTAGGATACAATTTGCCTGAGACCACAACAACAAACCACCAGAGTTTTGGAGAAGCACTCTTTGGACGGATGAAACAGCTTGTTTCCTTGGGCGGTACCTATGGGCTTAAGTTTTATTATTTCAACCCAATAATGATGGCCAAACAACCCATCACTCAACCCACACGACATTCCAAAGGAGGCAAGATAATGATATGGGGTTGCATATCAAAAGTGGAGTGGGTCCGCTTGTAAGGTGCTCGGATAACATGAAACAATCACAATTTTTGAAAATTTTAAATGATGTTGCACTGGTTGCTGGTTCAAGATATATCGTGAACGATTTCAACCTTCAACACGACAATGCGCCGATACACACAGCCTGGAACATTTAAAAGTATTTGGCAGAAGTGGGTCAAGAAGTTTTAAAATGGCTCCCGCAAAGTCCTGACCTTAATGTTATAGAAAATCGTTGGCATATAGTAAAATCTAAAATTCCTGAAAACATTGGCAGAACTGCAGATCAAACTTGGAAGGAATTTATAATGGCTTGGAGTACCATTCCAATAGAGCAAGTTCAAGGCTTAATAGACTCAATGCACAAACGCCTTGCAGAAGTTAATGCAGCAAAAGAATTAAACACAACCTATTAAGTAATGTTACTTTAAATAACCGTTAACTTCCAACTTAAAAATATTTTCTTTTTCGCTTCCAGATGTAGTAGTGAAAACGAAAAAAACTGGGTTTGTGTAAATAATTTTGCCTGTGTTCGATGGATGTGTAAATAATTGTGCCATTTGGTTTTGTATGATTTTAACAGTTACTTGTTGGAATTTGATTAATTTTTTTTATTAACTTTTTGAATAAAACTGCAAACATTAAAAATGAGAAAAGTTAATAAACAATTTGTTCTAATTTCAAAAGTTCTAAAGCTTTATAGGTTGGTTAAAGTGCGAGCTATGCAATGTGTAAATAATTTTGCCAGTGACTGTATTTGTTTATTTTTTGACGTACGTGTATGAAGAAAAGAAACTCTTGATTTTGATTGCGTATACGGCAGCTCATTTTTGACAAAAATTGAAATATCTTAAAAACTTAAACCGTTTGAGGATATTTGATAAGAGTTATTAGAAGGGGATTCCCAAATAGATATCGTGTCAAAAAAAATCCAGCGGTTCGTTCTTATGCAGTAGACTGCTAAACTTTAAAATGCGATTTCCCAAAAACATCAAAATGAAGTATACGGCAAATCAATATTAGGGTTTGGTTGGGTTAGGCGATTGGTTTTAAATGCTTGTGAATTGTAATGGGTAGAAAGAGAACAAAACGTGGTTGAGCATTCCATTTATTTTGTACGGCTAAGGAACGGTTCTTTATACATCATCGTACGTCCGAATACAGGTTTGAAAGTGAATTGATGAGCATTCCTGATGGCATGACGCTTATTGCGGTTGAAATATTCCAGGGTTGAAACGCAACGGGATATTTCGTCTGAGCACTTATGGTGTAAATATCGATAATACAATGCTAAGCAGAAAAAAAATGGTGACGAAGATGATTCGCGATGTCACTATAGTGAATCTATCGCGTGTTTTTGAATCCTGTCAAGTAGCTCCAAAAAGGTTATTGATGCACCAGAGCAGATATGAGCATTGTACGTGGATTTTTGTTCATTATACAAGCACCAGTTTAAGATAAACCTATTACTTTGCAAAATGTCAATCGATACAACAAACAAAATAAACATTCAACCAGAACTAAAATTACCCAAAACCTGCTCCTAATCTGAAACATTAAAAATGAATATCTAAAATTATTTGCCTTCAATTAAGCTTGAAAAAGAGGCTGATAAACATTATGTGGAACAAATTTGAGACCACATGACCTACATATACGCTATATTATATAACAAAGCCGCCTTCCACATCCCCGTCCCCTAAAACCGGACGTTGCATAATCCCTTCTTAAAATTCCTTATTGGTAAATATTTATGTGCAATATAGAAATGACATTGAAAAATAAATATAAGGTATTATCGGCCCATACAAGGTTTAATATCTAGCTTTTCCAACCATGTGCTTGTGCGAAGGGGAAGGGACCTACAATTTTAAAACGAATCCGAACGGAAAATTTGAGAAGCTTTTCATGACAATTGATACTCTTGTATATTTGTTAAATTTCGGAATTTAATGGGTGGCGACGGTGTAGAGGTTAGTGTGTTGGCTTGATACCCATGCGGTGCAGGTTCAATCCCCATGGGGAACAACAACATACGCCACCCATTCACATGCCGCTACACCAAAAGTAGGATTTCTGCCTGGTAGTACAATGGACCGTTACCGAGTCTGAGTGCTCTAGGATTTGGAATTCCTTTAAAAAAAAAAAAAAAAAAAAAAATGTTCGGAAGAGGTGGGGCAGTGGAAAAGAAATTGGGTCCGCCGTGATTTGACCTGAGACCTTAATTTTTCATTCATTAAAAACTTCTTCAAAATGTTATCATTTTATTAAGAATCAATGGAATCAATCGCGCTGCTTATCTCATTTCAAATAAACACTTGCAAGCAGAGTCTACAAGTCGAGGGAAATATTTGTATTTCTTACAAGTGTAAAGGTTTTTTCTGTGTTACAGAAATATTTACACTTGTCAGACTTATATAATCCTGCAAGTGACTGTAGACTTGTACACTTGTAGTCTTGTGCTATCTGGGCCGGTGCCCCAATCACATATTTGGAGCTACTTGACAGAATACAAAAAACGCGTGATAAAACTTATAGGCGATCGAGATATAGCGAAATCGCTTGACACTCTTAGTCATCGCCGCAATATTTTCTTTTATCGATATGTCCACCACAAGTGCTCAAACGAAATAGTCAGCTGCATTCTTCCCTTAGAAAATTTTAACCGGAATACCCGACATGCCATGAATATACACCAGTTCACCTCAAGCCTTTTTTCGCAAGTAGGTACATTGAATTACAAACAATAATTCCTTAGCCGTTAAACACGAATGTGGAATGCTGTTCCCCGCTCTGTTTTTCCTACCCATTATAATCTGCAAAAATTTAAAACAAACGCGCGCGCAAATTATAAAAAAGGGCCCTTATGGTTATATATTGGAACCTACTTTTAAATTTATATATTTAACCACAAAAAATATTACGCAATTAAGTTCAGCAAAGTAGCAAACACTTTAAGCAGTATACATTTAATTGAATCAAGGCCTTAATGCGTATGAATCCTGCAAATACCATTTTATATTTCTTTTTAATAATGTTTGAGACATTAACATTTTAGGTATGCTCTTCAACAAACCACTTATTAAAGGCATTCGTATTACTGAGCACATACCAGATGATTATGGCAGAAGGATAGGAAAAAGGCAAAAATAATCCTACCATAAAATGTAATTAAAATAAATTATATCTGGAACTTCACGACAGTAATTATTATTTTATTTTTTGGAAATTATGATGGAGGCAATATATGTTTTATCACTTTTGTAAGAGGGTGTTTTATGCGATAAACAAATATTCATACGAGGGAAAAAAGATATAACAAGAATGTATGCAATTATTTATATCAAGGGTATTTATGCAACGTCGCAAGTGTACCATTTTAGTAAAAGTTAAGTTTACGAGTCACGTTTCAAACACCCCCAAAAAGTTCTTGCGTCAGTGATGCTTAGTTAATCAGCTGTTGGATACGCGCCTTTGCTTCATAAGTGGGGTGTCACAGAAATAAAAGTTTACTATCGACGACATTGCTGTCATAGAAACACTAGGCACTATAGTGGGCCCATCGCGATCCCAACAGCAACCAACTCTTGATGAAATGAAATGCATTTTATTTCTCTTTCAAAAACCTATTAATTTGTTGCAGTCAATCGACGCAACCTCTTCTAGATTATCGAAGAAACAATTGCCAAGGTATGTCCTTCTATGTTGAGCAATGCCCTCGAATTCACGATGTATGTGCTTATGTCTTCCGTTATGCAATTTATCATTGCAGTATCTGCACGTGTCCGTTTCTGAGAGCCCCAGTTGTCTGGTGTGCTTCTTCAGAAGGCAATTTTCGGATAGGATGCCGATTGTCATTCTAAGCTGACATCTACTTAAAATTCAAGCCCGCCCTAGTTTCCTTTTCTTCAGGTTGGGTCGCAGTACCTTATATACCTTGCGCCCCTCTATGTGACTAGCTATTCTTGTGGCCTCTTTCGAAAATTTCTCTTCGACCACACACAGGGGATGTTTTATGTCCACCTTCGCGCTTTGCAAACGCATTTCCCCCTTTTTTTGCTAGTTCTATGCCCGGACACCCAGCACAGTCTAACATGCTGCTTATCATTGTGAGACGATGCTAGACTATTTCGGATCTGATGACACATGATTCCGGCGTCTTCAGGGCGGCCTGACTTTAATATATATGGTAATATCCCGGTAGGACATCGATTTCATTAGCAGTAATTCCGCAGCCTTAAGTACTGCCAGAACTTTCTATTGGAAGACACTGCAACTGTTTGGGAGCCGCAAAGATTTTATTCAGCTCTATTTTAACAGAGTAAGTCCTGGATCCCGTGCTGTCTGTTGTTTTGGAGCCATCCGTAAATAATGCAATGTCGCAGGAATTAATGACTTTATTATTTTGCCGCATCGCTCTATCGGGAAACACCGCTGTATATGGTTTCAAAATCTAAGAGATGAAATCATCCCATTTCGTTAGATTTCTGAATCTCAACATTCAAAACGTCCAGAATAGAGCAGTATCCAATTTCACTGCCTTTGAACAGGGCGAAATTCATCAGACGTAGCACTTTTTCCCAACCAAGTACTTTACTTTCCTGCCTGGTATTTCACCTGTATGTGTATTGGCAGTAGGTGTAGAAACATGTCCAGTGCCGCTGTGGATGGGGTTAAAATCATAAGTAAGGATGTGTCTGGCTGTATATTATATTTATTATATTTATTTATATTATATATATTAATTTATTTGGATGCATACAGATTAAGATACAATATCTTAAATTTTGTGAAGCTTGGCTTTTATTGTGTAAAGCCAATGCTTCATTGCGTGTTTTAGGCCCCACTTCTTTTCTACTGCCCTTTTGCGGCGCAGGGACATAAGTCCCGAAGACATAAGTCCCGAATTAATTTTTCGGGACTTATGTCCCACTTAAGTGGGGAATTTTAATCGTTGAAATTGGGACACAAGTCCCGAATGAAACAAACAGTTGGAAATATTTTATATTTTATTAACGTTCATATATTGATAGGTAAAATATAATTTTGTCACTTTCACTGTCACTGTATTATGTCACTTTCACAAAGCGTCATAAGGTCAAATCCGGAAAGTGACATAAAGCCAAATTTTCGAAACCGTACCTCGCACCTACTCCAAATCAAACAGTGACCCCTAGCAGGGGGGTTGCAGGGGGGCAGCATGGCCCCCCATAGACATTGTACTGTTTATGAAATCTACTTTCGATTTCGCAACTAATCCCATAAACAGTGCAATGTATATGGGGGGGCATGCTGCCCCCCTGCAACCCCCCTGCTTGGGCTCACTGTTTGATTTGGGGTAGGTGCGAGGCCAAATTGTTGAAAGCAGCACCAAGCGAAAGTGTCATAAAGCCAAATTGGCCTTGTGACGCTTTTCCAATGTGTCATAATACCAAATGCTAAAATTTGGCCTTATGTCACTTTCACAATGCGACATAAGGCCAAATTTCAAAATTTGGGCTTATGACGCTTGGGGTTATGTCACGGCACCGTTTTACCGTTAAGTCTCATAACATAATTGTAAGCAAACAAATCGATAATAGTTGCACATTTGCGCACAACAAAGTGGTTTGGTCTTATTTCCATTAGTTTTTTTGGTATTATTTCGTTTTGCATGACGAAATAAAGCCAAATTGGCTCTATTTCGCTTTCGAAAGCGAAATGATGCCAGATTTGGAATTTGGCCTTATTTCGTTTGACTTTATTTCACGTCACCGATAACGAAACCGATTTGACTATTTGCAGTAGCATTTGGAGTGGTCTTCTTAGTTTCTCTCAGGCGTATATTTAGGAAATGTATAGTGGGACATAAGTCCCGAATTAATTTTTCGGGACTAATGTCCCAGTTAAGTGGGTCATAAGGCCCTAATTGATTTCGGGACTTATGACCCACTTAAGTGGGACATAAGTCCCGAAAAATGAATTCGGGACTTATGTCTTCGGTACTTATGTCCCTGCGCCCCCTTTTGCAAGTAAATAGTGCGATTTCAGGCTTTCTTGATTCTTTTTCTTAATATTAAGATTCCAGTTAAATTGTCTATCCAGAATAATTCCGAGAAATATTGCATGGTCTGATAGGAACAGTTCCATTCCGTCTTTTAGTGGCATGGTATTTTGTGCTTTCTGGGTAATAGAAACAATTCCGTTTTTGCTGGATTGACAACACAACTACAATTCACGTATGCGTGTTGTGCTTTGAATAATATATGGTTTCCGCATAGGCCCCTGATGTGAACATCCAAGAGTCTTGCCATTCATTTTAAATCATTCGCTAGCGTATGGCCCTGCCTACCCGCTCAAGGAATGAATACTATCCTCACCTTCCTCCATATGTGCCTCAGTTTGAAGCAGTACCTGTATCTCTATTCGATGGTTATTTCTGCAGCAAAGGGCCATCTGTTCCAGGGGATTAATTGGGTGCAACTGACCGAATCGCCATTTCATCTTCCTCCAGATTACAACTTATTCTATCTGTTCATCGGAGAGAGTGGCGCTTTCCCGATTTTTGCAGTCCATCCTCTGTCACTGCTCAGCATCCCGGAAAGTGAGTTTCGATAAGAATTTTTAGAACTTTCAGACTGCCTTCCGACCATGTGGGATTTCCTTAGAAATTGATAAATAATTAAAGCAACTTTCTATCGCATTGGTCTACTAGCACTATTGGTTGAATTCGATAGACTTGAATTAAAAAAAACTAACTAACCAACGTGTAAATGACCGAAACCCTCATCCAACTTTTTTCAAGCATGAAGTGAAAGGTGTTAATATCCTACAAACCTTCATAAACCGATTGCAGTTGTTTCTTATTTATACCTGCCTTCACGTCAATTGAAACTCTAGAAACAAATCCATTATTATGCATGCTTTTATTCTTTTAATCAACACATATGCCACTCACTAAAAATGGAAATAACATACATATCTGCAAAAAAGGTCTTCCTTAATGTATCTAATTAATAAAGCATCTCTTGATACTAAAACCATCGATTACTTGCAAACATTTGGCTAATTTTCTTTCTAATGAGCGCCTGCTTCTATTTGTTTACAAACCAAAACGAAACTCAATGAAACTAATTAAGGATCGCCCGAGATACACCAACCGCAACTCCTGTTTGTTTCGCTAAACTTGTAAGAAGGGCACTGCCTAGATAAATCTCAAGAAAACCACCCCTTTTCCCAATGAGTTTGCCAACATCCCTGAAGTCATTGTTGGTTGAGTTTTATTTGCCTCGTTTATATTTGCATACGGTTTGGCATCTTGGAGAGCAGAAAATAACATTTTAAGAATGAATTTTTTCAAAAATAATATCACATTGTTGTGCCTTTTTTTGCCATTGTGCAGAGTGCTTGAGGAGATTTACGTTCAAAAGTTCAATTTCCATATTTGGTCAATTGGCTGGGACGTTGGAAAAATTTATTTATTGTCAAACCGGGGTTCAAAGTAAATTGAACATTCGTTTGGCGTAACAATGTGGCTTGCCATTGGGAGTAATAGAAAGTAGACTATGAGAGTTTCCACAGGGACTTAATTACAATGATTTGTGTGTAAACAACAAAAAAAAATCCCTGGAACATTCCTTAATCAGTTTTGTTGTAGAAAAACCAAAATCTGATACAAGAATGGTTACTACACTAATTAGGTAAGGGTACATGATTTTAATTAAACGATTAAGGTAAATTGAATTTTTTAAATAAAATTGATTCACTTGTCCCTCAATCGATGTACACGAGGGGCTTAAAAAATGGTTCACATCAATGAATTGCTGCAATAATTTGAGGTGCCTACGCCACATACGAGTATGCGAGGTATTAAACAAAGCACTGGATGCTAAAAATCGATACTCGTAATGCAAGCCATATCCAGCGTCTGGTGCAGATATCTCTTACGATCACTATAAATGTTGTTGAATGGTAGTAAATGACATTTCCACGGTTGCCCGAGCCTTGAGTCAGAAACTTGCAACTTTATGGTCCATTAAAAATAAATTTTACCCTTTCCTGTTTTGAAAGTGAATCATTTCGGGAGTGTCAAAGCAGTAAATAGTTGACATAGAATTCATAGAATTTTGTAGTGGTATTGGCTTATGGAGGCAGTGATAAAGATATCTAATAGATATTTCCCTGATAGGTTTCAATATAAGCGACGCACACGAAGTTCATGTCAGTAAACTCTTTAATATAACAATTGATGAGAGCAAATTCATTGCACACATGTTGGTAGATAGATGCTGCACCCAAAAAACCAATATGCGGTAAAACTTAGCAGAAAATAATTTGAAATTTAACCACACTGTGGTTATTTGAATTTGGTAAATTGTCTGTTGACTGAAATCGTGGAATTAAATTTACAGAAGAACAAATTGCTTCAGATTAGCTCACGCGAAGGAAGTGTTTCCAAGAAGTCATCTCATAGGTTAGTTATCCGACTGTAGTAAAATAAGTCTCCAGAAAAATGCTTCCATTTAAATCAAACAAGCACTACTTCGATGGCTTTGCTTTAGAATAGAAATTGTGAAATTCTGGTTGCAATGTGTAGCACATGTTTATGGAAGGGCTCTTCTTTTTTTTCTCTTAAAGGACAAGGTTATGATCTAGACTTAAGGGATTATAACTTTCCCACATCGCTACATCCCTACTTATTCACCTGTGGGGTTCCCTGGCCTCTCAAGGGTCTATGGCCTCCCACTTCAAGGTAAATCACGTATTCTCTAGTCCAAAAAAAGCTACCTTTTCTTATAGAAAAGTTCTTTGAGAAAGGTTATTTGCGGTGAAGACTTCCTCGGATCTTGCAACTATTGCTTGGATCAAGGTTTGTTACTCCTCCTGTCATGGGACTCATTTTCATCTCAGCTGCGCTTAATTTGCTTCATTTTTTTTGTACGCTTTCGAACATTGTGAACCGTTTGTGAGCAATGGGTACGGAACTGCGGGTAGACCCTTCCTTTCAGCTTAGGGGACATTTTTTGGTAGCCGGAGACGGCAGTGTTGATTAATATCGTCATCATAGGTTGCTTCCCTATTGATCGTCAAAGATATTTGAACTTTCTCACGTAGGAATCAATTTTCTAAATAATACAAATAACTGGAATAGATCGGTCAGAGAAGAGGCAGCACAGATATTCTGTATTTTTTCGGACAAATACGATATCCATATTCCACAAAACATCCACCCAAACATCAAGTGCTTGTTTGCGGGGCATTTGATTCCGGCTTATAATGGCTCTATCATCAACAAAGAATAACTATGTACTTTGGAGTCCGCCACTTTTCCTCAAGCAGTTAATCAAGGACAATAAAATAGCAATCGTGACTCTGGCGGAGCATCTTACTCTTGCCTTTATTTCTCCATACATATCCTTGATTATAATTATGTAATTTGGTTTCTGGAACTCAATGTTGTCTTCGCGCCACCCAAATCAACCAGCACCATAGGCAATTTTTATTTTTTTTTATAATTCGCTTACGCTAAAGGGGCTTTGTTTTTTTCTGTATATGTACAGCACCCTTAACACTATAAGGGCACTAACACTAACACGGCGCATGCATTTTTTGTTGAACAGTAAGCAGCACCTAGCAATGTAGTATTGTATTGCATGATTTTAGGTGCTACTTACTATTCGTAAGAATAGGAAGATAGGAAATAAGTTTTGGTGCTTAGTATTTTTCTCCACAGGTGGCACCTACATTGCTTAGGGAGAACTCTATTTATGTGAATTCAATTAAAAATCATGGCCTGGCCGGGATTCGACCGCATGCCAATCTGTTAGCGAATACACTCCAATACACATCACACCAATGACACCCGCAAATCCATGGGGAATCACGATGTTTTTGCATCATAATGATTATACTTTTGATTGCATCTGTGGTTGATTAACCTGCGATAAGTCATTTGAAATATGTTAGTAGAAAGTTAAAAACTAATAAAAAGATATCTCTTCGTGACTAAAATGCACCCCTTTTTTAAAATCGTGAAAAATCAGTTCCTTTTTCAAAGGACATAACTTACAAACTGCTTAATACATATTGATAAGACATTTTAAATGGTGGTAGAAAAAAAAATTTAACAGCCATTTCATTTTGGATCAGCTCACTAAGAGGAAAAAATGGGGAAGACAATTACTAATTACTTCATTAGAATAAGGCGGGTCTTCTTGTTCGTCCTTGGCGTCGAAGTCGTGATCAGAATCAAGGAGACAACAACCTTCCGACTGTACTGCATACAGCATCCCTATGGGTCTGCATTAGCGGTTCGCCGGTTCGACCTCAATAAAACATCGGAAGTCCTCTCGATTTCAGATTACTTTTTAACTGAGGTCAATCGATTGTCCTTTTACAACACCGGTCTTCTCCAGTCGTGTCAACCCACGGGTTTATATGCACATTTGCGGGAGAGATTGAAGTTGTTTTTTTTTTGCCTTGACCGAGATGTTAAAATTACTTAGTTGTGATTAACATCTTAGTCGCCTCTTGCGATAAACCTTGTGTTTTGGAACCGCTGCAGTAATATCCTAAGCCCGTCCCTGAACGGGTATACTAGGGCGGTTAAGTACAAATAATATGAACGAAGTCACGGGTGACTGCTTTTTCTATTTAAAATGATTTACTTAGCAAAGCATGATTATTCAGCTTGTAGAATAATAAATAGTCTTTGTAAGGATATCACTACAAATATTTGTTGAGTCCCTACTCGCGAGATATGAAAGAAAATATCTTTCATTTTAAGATAGAAGCTCGATGTTATAGAACAGGGCTGCTCAACTTCTTTTAGCAATCGGACCAAACGGACGATTCAGACATTTTCGGTCGGCCACTGATGGTTCCTATGTTAATTACTATTCTAATTCTTTTATAATAAAAAAAATCAATATTATGAAGTGTAGCTAGTTGTTTATTAAAATAAGAAAAAAAGGGCATTTAATACCAAATAACGAAACAAAACTGTACATAGCTATGTAGGAATCTTAAATGAAAATCTTAATAAAATCAATGTGATTTCTGACATTGTTTCTGTTGTAATAATGTACTTATGTTAGGCAACAAATCGGATATCGTTATGTTAGGTATTTATTTTTTACATAATTAAGATTTGAAAAAACGTTTTTCCAAATATATGTCGATCCAAAACTACTTAAGAACTGCAAGGCCAGGTCTGTTATTGCAGGAAAGTCTTCTTTTGGTACTAACTTCCAAAAATCTGCACAATCTTCTGAAGAATTTTGTGGTTTCAAAGATAATTTCTCGGTGAAAAGGTTTTTTTTAGCGAAAATTGAGTTTGCAGTTCAGTGAGTTCCAACTGAATATCGGCAGGATAAGTAATTTATTCTCTCAAACTGAATATGAAGGGATATATAACAATTTGTATATGTATTTTGTTTTTTACCCTCAAAGTCCTTAAATCTGCTCTCAAATGACTCATAAACATTATATTTTGGATTTGTACTGAGAACACTTGATAGTGGCAATATTGAGCTTCTGTTTAAAACCTTTGAGTGTGGGAAAAAGGTCAATATTATATGTAGCTAAATTAAATAAAAACAGATTTAATTAGCTTCGAATCCGCTTATGAAATTAAACATCATAGGAAATGAACAATCATTGCCTTGTAATTTGAGATTCAAAATATTGAGGTAATTCGTAACGTCAACAAAAAATGCTAGATCACTCATCCAGGATGTACTCTTCAGTTAATAAGTTCCCAAAGGTAGTTCCCTTTTTCCTCTAAAAATTCCAACACCTGCTCTCTCAAGTTGAAGAAATGTTTCAACATGCTGCCCCTTGAAAGCCATCGCACAGCACAGTAGGTACAGTTGTAACTCTCCATATTCGCTCCTTTCTCCTTCAAATAAAACTCTAAATTGACGTCTATGAAGAGCTTTTGCACGTATATAACTTATGCAACGTACTACTGGATCGAGAATATCATCCAAATCGCAAGTTTCGTCTAACGCCAACGTCTAACGATTTCTAGGATCTGACCGCTGACATCAACTGCCATCTCCTCCACCTGTTTTGTAACAGTGTGCCGTGAGAGTGAAACACTGTCGGCTTTAGATTTAACGTTTCTATCATTACAATTTTGAGCAAAGATTGTTAAAGCTTCTTTAACAATTTCTCCATCCCAAAAAGGTTTATTCTTTTTCGCTATAAACAAAGAAATCTCATATGTAAGATGTTTTGACCATGGATTCAAGCTCGTCGTGTCTTTCAACGAAAATCTTCTGTGGGTTGAATAATTTCCGTTTCTTTTTCCTTAAAAAAATCTTCTCTGATAGCACTACCAACAGGATACGCTTTTTCAAAATTAGTATGATTATGCTGCTTCTGTAGTGAAGGTAAAGTAAACATATGTGTTCACGCAAGTAGCTTTGAAAATGAATTTCCCGCAGCAGCAAAAAAAAATCTTGCTAAAATTACTTTAGAGTAAATTTGTGTGGAAGATACATTTTAGCATGATGTGCACACTAAACTTTGGCAGGAAATTTTCAAATTTCTTTGCGCGGGCCATCTAAAATTCGTCTGGGCCTGGGGTTCAGCAGCATTGCTATAGAACAATATCAAAATTATTACAGTGAGCGAAGGAAACCGCATAGCATTTGATTGCCAGCTTTGATACAATTAGAAGTTCCTACTTTTTTCTCGGGTATTTAATACTGTAAATACAAAAACGCGTCGAGAACATATTTTATACTTCTTTAGAACGTCAAAATAACTTCAAGTAGGCCAACAAAGTGGAAACAAAAACCCTGTTTGACTTTCAATAAAGCAAATATCAATAACAGACATTATAATTTCTTTAGTCAGAAACCCTCTAATTTGTAAATGGACGGCCATGATTTGTTTTTTACTTGCCTAATTATTTCACAAAAAGTTAAAAATAATGTCTCCCTACCAATCAAATATAATTGGAATCGGCGGCAATTAAAGACAACAAAAAATGCTCCCCCAAGTTCATAAGTTTTAAAATAAATCAAAAAGAAATAATATGGAAGTAAGGACGTATACACAATACTTAAAACACTTATAATGCTTTGAAACAACAAATGCCTGACAACTTGTTTACCATCGTTAAGTAGCTGTACAAACCTACTGTAGCTACTTCTGGATGGTAACGATGCGGGCACAATAATCATTATTAGCTAATTTTTATGAGCAATAATCTAATAATCAATGAGCAATTTACCGGCAGGACGAAACGATTTTAAAAATAAAAAAATTGTGGGCTTTCGTGTATCTCAAACCGCCTAATGTACATTCTGCAGTGAATGAGACATTTAATTTTTTGATCAGGTAGCAATGGCAACACACGCATATTAATCCTTATAATCCATTCAATTCATAGATCTACAATTGAATTTAAATTCCTTCCTCTGGCAATTTTAACATTTGATTTTTCAACACTTTGCATACTTTTTCGAGAATTATGGTATCCAATATAGGGGAATAATTGGTATGGATATTTGCCTTATCCTTTTATCTAAGCACCGCTAGTTAAAAACACTTGTTTTTTCACTATTTAAAACACTCACTGAACTACATATACGAACGACATCATTCAGTTGACCGCGTATCCGTGCACTTCTTTCAATGTACCGATTTGAACTGATTTCTTGTGAAGATATTTTTAATGTGGCGCCCAACGATAAGTACTTTGTTTGAATGGTTTGAGCTATGTTTGAATGGAACTTGCAGTGGGATGTTGGATCCTAAATTGAGTGAAATTACTGCGGAACAGTATAGGATTGCTATTGACGGCTCAGTGTAATCACGGTATTTCTGTTCACTGGAAGAGGGTTTAATATGTGCGCATGCCTCGAAAAGTGTGAACAACCTGTTGAATAAGTCAACCATTTCTGATTACTTGTCAGCACTCAGAGAGAGTAAATTCATATTTTTTTTCTTTTATTATACAATTAAAAGAATACATTTAAAAAACTTTTTCTCAAAATCGTGCAGTATTAGTATTGAGTACCGCATTTCCTATTAAAATCTGTCATTTTAAAAGCGATTGTATTAAAATAACCATCAGAATAATATTTTGCTACCTACTAATTCTTCTGAAAACAATCCCTCAATTAAAACAAAATAACGACTCTTAGAGTTACTGTAATCCTTTTTAACCCTAGAAAGATAATCTACGTCTGCGAGACGTATGGCGCGCGGAAAAAATGTTATATCCTTTAAACTATAAGCCGCATTGGGTTGGTTGCTTAAACTAACTCAGTCAGTGGTCGGAGCTAGCCCGTAACGGTCGCGGCGCGATGATAAGTACCAAGGTAACGAGTTATAGCTATGCCGGACTTCTGGGGGCGTGTGTGACCTGTGCCATTCTTACATTTAATTTAATCGTATATAATTTAAAATTACTAAAACTTATTAGTAGACTTATTTTAAACCGAAAAATAAAAATTTGGCAAACAATTATGACTTAATGTCAATTTTAAGGTTCCTTTAAAATATGAGTTGTTTTTTGATGATTTGTAATGGGGCTTAAGTTTTTTGTTTTGATTGTTTAAATTAATATTTATTTATACTAAATCATTGATTTATTTAACTTAATATAAACTACATAAATAAATAAAACGTTAGTATTTTTTTAAAAAGTTCATGGGTTTCATTAAATACACTACCAAAGTTCCATACCTCTCTGAGAGGTATGATTATCTTTTACGTTATAAAAAATATGATTATCTTTCTAAGGTTAATGAGGTAGTGTCCAGTTGAATGTTCTTGCCCAAACGGGAAGGACGAAATGAGGGGTTTTAACGAAGCCAGCAAAAATATGAAACTTTTGGAACTATCCGCTTCAAATCCTTCTTTTAATTTGTGCATCTACATATTTACTTATAGATATACTTAAAATTCAACTCCGACAATTGCTTCAACGAGGATTAATCGCAAAACGGGCAAGCACAAGTGGTTGGATAAGGAGTGCAGGAGAGGAGCTAGAGTTACATCGTTCGCGTTCCTCTTGAACTATTAAGGATGAACAACTTCAACAAACAAATTATACAATCTGCTAAGTGTTGATCTTTTGAGTAGTTCAACTTCTTAGGCGCAGTTCCGTAAAGATACTTAACAAATAATCCAAATAGAAAATACAATCGCTTCTGCGCTTCAAGCAGAAGAACAGGTTTGGATGAAATCTTTTAAATATGCAGAGGCATTTATTGTGCATTTATTTCAACAATATCACAGGATGAATTCCAAATTATCATCCACCAAACTAAAAGTCACAAAGCACCAGTTGAAAATCGTATTTTATTTGAGTTTCACAAGAACAGTACACACGAATATTTGCCACCACTTACGCCAGAATTTTAACAGAATATTGAGAGGACCGCCTGCAGAAATCTATAATATTCCCTTTACATAGAAAATGTAACTGAAATGAACCATCAAGTTATAGGAACTTATAGTTCTTCAACAGATCTGGAAAGCTATTTGCCGAGATAATTTTTAGTCGTCTAAATGAACGTCTAACAAAAATATACTTTCAGACTTCCAAGCTGGTTTCAGTCAAAATTATTTAACGGTTGACAAAATAATTCCCCCTTTCAACATTGATGAGACTTATAACAATAAAACATAAAAAAACTTTATGCTAGCATTCGACATGTTGGATATGAAATTTCTATTAATTTCCCAAATGAGAATATGTCCTACATACAGTCACTGATGTTTGGAATTCTGTTTATGAAAATAATTTTGCACGCTATTTTTTGAATGTATTTGGAAAAGTAATTGGAGTTAAGTAAGGATGCGTTCAATTTTATTGTTCATTTTGTAAATTAAATGTTTTTTCTTTATAATACAGTAAATTTTAATAAGAACCAAATCCTAGATCAAAAATGCGTTTTTTTAAAAAAAAAAAAGGAACTAAATTAATTTTAATCTAAATATTCAATTATTATTTCTTCTCAATATACCTAAATATTTTAAGTAATTGAAAACGATGAATAATGTAGGTAAGTTCTACATTGCGACTGTATAATCTACCTCGTCATGAGCATCAGTCAACCGCGCTTTTGTTTTGCAAAGAATGTTGCCATATCGACAATTAGAAAATTACCTTTTTTTCTATGAATTTGTTCCATTTCATCAATCCGCTTTTTCGATGTGCGCCCAAAACCACCCCCAAGCAAAGCTTTTCCTGATTAAGAACACTCGTTTTTGAATATTTTAAAATTTAATTAAATAAAATCTGTTTTAGATTTTTAACGTAGCTTAGCTCCGTAGACCGAGTAGAAAGCTGCAAGTTAGCTAACAATACTCGGATTGCCTAGAAACAACTTTGGCCTTTTTTGTATTGTATAAGTCTTCTTACTGGAAAGTGGACAAGTTGAAAAAAGTGAAGTTAAAAAAAAAGAAGATTCTACCAATTTTCCACCCGTTAAAGGAGGAGTTATAAAAGAGGGAAAGAGAGGAAAGATTGCGACGATGTTGAAGTGGGTCAACCGTGTTACCTTTTAGTTTTATCGCATATTGTTGTATTTTATTAACTTTCTGGGTACCAAATATGACTGTTGTACTGAAGTTTTGGGCGAACATCTTATAGATCGTAGCCAGAAGGGGTGAAGAATTTCTTGCATCGGTAGAGAAAATCTTGACATTATGCAGCGTTCTTAGCGACACCACATAAGTGTCATTCCAACGAAGGTTGTCATTAACTAACATGCGGAGAATGGAATATCTTTCGGTTTCAGCGATGCAAGTGCCATTCGTGAATATTGGATTATGACGGATTATGATTATTGATGTTTTGCTTTGATTTAAAAATCGGTTCGAGCCCCATGTATTGATGCCGTCAAGATCAGAATGATGTTAGTATACATTGGCATTCCAGTTTTACGGCCGAAGCACAAGGACGTAAGTTCTGGAGAGAACATGAGAAACCGACGGTTCAATCATTAGTAAAAGAATGAATCGGATTAGAAGTGGCAGAAAAAAAAATAAAAACCATATAAATGTTGCTGTCCAATGTGGGATTGAGATGATATAATCTTTCTAGCAAACACGGTTGAAATCATGCGGCTAACAAACTTGAAACGTACTGCAACACCTGAAAATTGGCTGTAAATTTATCGAAATCGAAGAAAATGTTTTTTTAAAGTAGACGATAAAGGTATTCCCAAAGAGTGTGCGGAAATTGCATCGACAGCAAATACATTAGGTATACCAAAATTCATTGCTCAAAACAAAAAGGGGCGTATTGGGAATACTGTTGCAATTTGGAGGGATTTTTTTTCAATATTGCATACTTATGTATGCTACACCTGGAGACTATAATCGGACCTCTTTACTTGGATACCCTCCATTTTGCTGCATTTTGCTGCATTTTGACTGTGTGGTTAAAGTAATGCCAATGAGAGAGGAAGTAATACCGAGCTAAGTACTTTTGAAAATACCGCAAACTAGAGGATGTGTTAAAGAATGATAAAAACTAGCATCTGAATGCGACCTCATTCTATTAATTAGACCCAATGAACCCCACTCAGACTCACCCCTTAGTTTAAAATGCAGGACTTTGCTAAAAAAAGGATGACAAATATATTATATATGTTTAAATAAGTGAAACCAAGTCATCGCTATATAGAGGTTACAACAGCAAAATGAACCACTTTTCTAATGAAAGTAACACGTACACATCGGAAATGATTACTTGGCTAGTTAATAAGTCTTACATAATTCCGCGCCGTCCAAATCGCAAAGTCGTTTGTGATCTATGTAACCTCAAGCAGCGTAAAAACGTTTTCTTTTCCGTTGCGTTTTTTGAAATTAAATAAAGAATTTGAAAATTTTGAAAGTGAGCGAGGCAAAGCACTTCCACATATTTAACCATAACTGTAATTTTTGTTTCTAAGTAATTAATCGATAAAACATTTTTTTTGTTATAAACGCCCCCAAAAAGTGCGCGCGTAGTTTTAGTTCCCTAATGGGTGAAGTGGTTCAGTAGACTTTGCACTATTGACTTAGGAGGCCCAGGTAAAAACCTTCAAGGAAAAGCTAAAAGTTTTGGAAAAATTTACCAAGTACTCAAAGGCATATTTATTTGGTGCAGGGAAATAAGTCCACGGGAACTAAGTCCACTGAGGGACTTAGTTCCCACTTAGTGGGAAATAAAACCACTTTCGCGAAGTGGACTTAGTTCCCTTGTAAAGTGGGAACTAAGTCCATTTTTTTATGGGAACTTAGTCCACATTCAAATATAAGAAGAGGGAACTAACATTCAACATTTAGAATTAAACAAAAAACTGTAAAGTGCAGTTAGTAATTACACTCTTTAAGCAAAATCTTAAGCTTATCATGGTGACATAAAGCCAAAGTTTCAAACCCGCTCCTCGCACCTACTCCAAATCAAACAGTGACCCCAAGCAAGAATCTACTTGCGATTTCGTAACTAATCTCATAAACAGTGCAATCCCCCTGCTTGGGGTCACTGTTTGATTTGGAGTAGGTGCGAGGTCACGGTACCTATATTACTCTGCCTCAGTTAGAAGTTAATTTCTATTTTGTTAATAAAAATTGCAAAGTACCTACTTGACTCTTTAATTTTATTTTGTTCTTAGTCGACAGTGAGAATTTACTTCACATTAAAAGGGAACTAAAACCACTCAGAGTTTTGGGAATTTATTTCCAACCTTTCATGGGAACTAAGTCCACTTCGCGAAAGTGGTTTTATTTCCCACTTAATGGGAACTAAGTCCCTCAGTGGACTTAGTTCCCGTGGACTTATTTCCCTGCACCTATTTATTTACATAGTTTCTGTGTCACCCCGGTTATTCTATTTTGTATTTAAAAGGCAACGCTCTTAAAAAAATTTAACTGTATTTGGAAACATTTCGAAACATTTTTTGTTCTTGGTTTTTGTCATTGCTCACTTTTGTATTACTTAGGCTGAGAACACACCGGATAAAGCAAAACGTATTTTTTTGTTTCGTGAAACAAGAGAACATTGTTTCTTATGAGAGTGCACACACCAAAGAAAACAAAACAAAAAATGGGTTTTTGTTTCGAAGTGTTTCGGTTGTGGTTGTCGAAAATACATGCCATTGTATACGAGCAACACACACCGAATGCAACAAAACTGTTTCGACCCAGCGTCGTTGACGATAATTGCCTACTTTCTTATAGCGCAACACACACCAAATGAAACGAAACATAAAAACAAAAGCAAAACCAGAAAACGTGTTTCGTTGCCGATAACTGACCTGTTGTTTTTTGCAAAACATTGTGGGGTTTTTCTTAATACTACGAGTATTATAAAGACGCATCGGCTTGATCCTCGTTTTGTATAACTTTTCACTACGTGCAGTGGTACCTGATTTACTTTTTAAAATGGTTTATGGCTGGTTTTCCTGATTATTTTTTTTAATGATTACAAATAATTATGAACCTCTACAATTACCCTTCAGTCAAAAATATGAGAGTGTCCCTACTCATTATATGGATATACTCTGGTTTATTCTGTGCGCAAATTCGAACAAATATGAACGTAGATGGAGAAAAATTGAGGCAAGAAGCCCTATCTATAATTTTAAAGATAAGGAACATGCTAATAAAGTTACTATTGATAAGCTGTGTATAGAAATAGCAACTGAAATGAATGGCCAAGGTAAGTTTTATTTAAATTTAATTTTATACATGTTTATTAATTTACATAACGTGTATGAATATAAATGCAGTATTGTCAAAGGTGATAATTAAATCAAACAAATGTTTTTATTTTCTTTAATATCTTTTTTATTTTAATATTTTATTGTCACAACTATTATTGTTATTTGTTATTGATTATTAACGCAACGCGTTTCGAAGCAGTAGCTTCATCATCGGGCGTAGACTAAATCGTTGTCAATAAAGTGTTTTTTATTATTTGTAAGTCTATTGATGTATGGGTGTGGGGCTGTTGGAGTTGACTACCTCTGTCTCCCTTCGTCTGCTGTGATAAGCTATTGCCGTATTTGGGCCACCACTTTTGGCCTGGTGCTCGGACCTCTGAACCCTATTTAAACTTGGGAGGTTCTTTTGTGCCGTTCTGGGACAGATTCCCCGTTGGGAAACCTACGCAACAGCTCCAACGGTTTTTGGATTGTACGGCCACAGAGCCGCATCCAACCAACATAGAAAACAACTACCACAACCATATCACCACAGTGAACAAAGACAACTTACAATAAAACACCAATAAAAATATAAAATTGAAAAACATTAAACAGTGACTGAACACAAACAAAACATATACAATAAACATATAGTGCAGTGCGCCGAAGTGCTCCGCCCCCGTTTGTGGCAACAACATCCACTTGCACCAAGAAGTGCTGTGACACCCCCAGCTCGTAAAACGCAGTGGCGTATAATTTTAAACCCTTGGCTGGATTGAAGTTTAATTTTAATTTTTAAATAATTTAAAGTCTAAAATTTTTGTTTTAGTAATTTTGAATTGTTTTCTTTGCTTTTTTTTTATCTTTTTTTGGAATCATAGTTTTAGTTTTAGTTAATTCACGTAAGGCTAGGGTATTTTTTTTGTGAATTCTGCCCTTATTTGATAGTGCGCGTCCCAGAGGCCGTATTGGGTATCATCCATCAACGTTCTTCGTCGTGCTGGTACCAGGACAACGGGGGACCAAAAAACCGTAAGTAGTTTTAAGTTTTTTTTACATATTTTTTGCATATTTGAATTTTAGTTTTTTTTTTAATTTTTGTATCTTTAAGTGCAGAATTTTAGATTAAGTCTTTGATTTCTTTTGCGGTAGTTCTAAGTTTTTTATTATATTTATTAAATCTTGAAATAGCCTTTCATGGGATCAATTTTTTTTTGTTTTTTTTGTACATTTAAAAATGCGCGGCTAGATATTTTGCTTTTGGTGTGTGGACGTCTGTGAAGGCCGTCCTTCTATAGATCGACAATGACATAACAGGACAACACGAACTTTTACGACATGACGTGACGACATACGAACTTTTCACTACGGACATGTTGACGTATATTGTGACTGGAGGGTTTGTCGAGGGGCTATCACTCACAACATCGGCCAGAGCGATAGAGAGATAGGGTGGGCTGGCCAACCCTTGCCAACAACATCAGGGATGTTTCGGGGTCGTAACGAACCGGTACCGAGGAGAGATTCAGGGAAGGTGAGTTGCGGTTAGGGTAAGATAGTTTTAGAGTAGTCTTAAGTTTAGTTTAGTTATATTTTAGGGCTTAGCTTTTAATGTTAGATTAGTTAGCTTAAGCTTAGGCTAGTTAGGTTAGTTCGCGTGCTCCCTCCCTTCTCTCTCTTCTTGGACATTTTCTTTTCTTTTATTTTTACTATCCTATCTTTTTTCGTCCGTCCGTGGTCTACGTAGAGTAGCTCTCTTTCTTTTTTTTCTCTCTTTTTACAACCTTTTGACATGGACAAAACGTTTGTTGAGCAGGTGGTATATGGTGAGGGGACAAGAACTAATTAGAATAATTTTCAACTTTTTTTTTTTTACTTTTCTATATTTCTTCTTCATGTTCAAGGACTCCTTATGCTTGTGAGTCGGAAGCAGATGGATGACGGTTATTCCAACCCTTAGGCATATATCCAGAGGATCTCGTGAGGTAGTCTGAAGTCTGTGAAAGGTCTACGAGCGGGCCAAAGTAGGCAGGCCAAATGTTAGCTGCTACCTAAAGATCAAGGTTTTTCGCCAGTTCTTTCGTGAGGCGTAAACATAGGCCTGTGGACTTTGGCCATGTTGAAGTGTGCCCTAGAAGTCCTGCCAGCCTAGCATTTGGTTAAACCGGACAGCGAGTTGTGGTACGTTGGAAAGGACATATTTCAACACTCGTTATGAACACATAAAAATTTCTTATACATAACAAATAAACAGATAAATAATAACAACAACATAATGAGTCACAATAGGCAAAGCGACTCGGGGTCCCTAAAAGCACTTCGGCTTGGGGCCTAGAGTCCTCGCTACCACCACTGGGGAACAGCACGTCCCTCCAAAGTAGAGAACTAAGGGGAAGACGACCCACTACAGGGACATTGGGGTTGGACGTTACTGACTTGACGACCTACTCCTACGACTGTCAACAACTTAGCCCAGACGACTTTACAAACCGACAAACTGACATTGACAGAACTGACAAAACTGACTCGAAGGTAGCTCGTCCCATCTCAACGATTTATGAAGAATCAGGAGACGAGCAAACATCCCTTCCAAAACGACGTAACGACTACGATGAACCGCACAACAGAACAGAACTTACGTTTACAAAGAAAAGGGTTCCACTGAAGAGACAGGACGCCGTTCAAACTCAAAACAAACCATCGCTGACACAACGAACAAACCCCATAGCAGGAACGGACAACTTAAGACAAGACAACGTATATGTAGAGGACTGTGACTTACAAGGACAGACTCAGGTAGAGGACGGACAAAGTACAAGACGAATACACGAGATGGTCTCCGATGCTGCAAGAGAGAACCCAGGCGAGACGATGGCCATATTCGCCGATACCATGAAAGGCATGATGGTGACCTTTCAGGACAGTCTGAAGGCCATTAATAACAGGCTCAATGACCTCGAGCTCTCTGTTGCAGCAAAATGTGAGCCACATTCACGAACTGACCGACGACTTAACGAAGAGACGACTAGGCAACAACGGTCATATGGGTATACTATTGCTGTATCACAGCAGACGAAGGGAGACAGAGGTAGTCAACTCCAACAGCCCCACACCCATACATCAATAGACTTACAAATAATAAAAAAACACTTTATTGACAACGATTTAGTCTACGCCCGATGATGAAGCTACTGCTTCGAAACGCGTTGCGTTAATAATCAACAACAAATAACAATAATAGTTGTGACAATAAAATATTAAAATAAAAAAGATATTAAAGAAAATAATAACATTTGTTTGATTTAATTATCACCTTTGACAGATAAAACACAACTGGAGACAAGAACAACAAAATGTAATACAGTATTACTTTAAATACTTGACATACTGTATTTAAAAATCATGTAACCAAAATTAGATTGCATATTTGTATTGCCAAGGAACTGCTCCAGTAGAGGAGTTAAAGTATTGAACATACTTATTGCGTATGTTACGTGCAGCATTTGATGGTCTTGCTCTTCCAATATTTTCATGTATTTCTCCTTGAGGTACGTATTCCATAGCTTTTACGCTCAATATATATTTCCTGAAGCAAGCGTTCCCTAATCATATTATGCATCCGCATTCTGGTGAAATTATTAAATTTTTCAGGATAAGTTCTTAGCTCAGCTATTAAGTTTATTATCACATGCTCCGCATTTAATTTTAGATTATATGGATAATCATGATCCCACCACTCTCTGCTATTTGCGTCCTTTTCCTCAATTGCTTTAAAAATTCTATGTAAGATTGGCACAACTTCATCGTCTGACACATGTTGAACAACACTAAAAGCAAATCGCGAATTCAATTTTGTTTTATTTCAACGCACACCAAATGAAGCAAGAAAACAAAACGTTTTGTTTTGTTACATTCTGTTTCGCTTGGTGTGTGTTGAAATAAAAAATGTTTTTTTGACTATCGAATCAAAAACGTTTTGCTTTATCCGGTGTGTTTTCAGCCTTAGTGAAACAATTTTTAAAAGCGCAGGTACTAACAATTGAATCGTTGTGGTATTCATAACACAAGTTCACACACGTTAAAATTTTTATTGAAATTTTGCACTATTTTATAAGAAATCGTAACTTTTCGTGTACTTGGTGCAGTGGTTTAGTTGGCAAGTGCGTCGAGGGTCACCGATTCAAAGCTCACCGGAGACCCGTAGTACCTTAAGTTTTTTGTCCACTGCCCCACCTCTTGCGAAAAATCATCAATTGTCATGAGAAGGTTCTCAAATCTGGCATTCACAGTCGGCTTAAAATTGTAGGTCCCTTCCACTTCTCACAAGCAAACGTTTGGAGAAGCTAGGTGTTAGGCCATGTATGTGCCGTTATTTCCTTATATTTATTTATTTATTTTTATCTTTATGTGTAAGCGTTCTGTAAACTTACAATCTAGTTAACAGCAGTGAAGGTTTGAAAGGTCCACGCAATGTGATAAACAAAATTGTTGCTTTGTGCTGATTCATGAAAGGAACCTCTATGTACAGATACAGATAATTGGAGAACTAGCCTTTGATCGCCAAAGAAATACTTCCTTGAATGGGTTTTGCCAAATTGATAAAATAGTTAAATAAATCAGCGCTGGTATCTAATCTTGGACAGGAAATTAAACTAATCGATATAGAACTATTCATCCCGCAGGATATCAAGTTTAAAGTCTGACCAAAAATCACATACTCGTAAGTATGCCCGTTGAGAGTTTCCGCCCGGTGTTATTATCTGCTTGTCTACTTATGTATTTATCAGTCGCTAAATAGATCGGATAACACGATAAGTGTGTGCGAAAATTGGCTAACGTCCAAGGCAAAGCAATACCGTCGCAATAACATCTCAACGATATAAGTTTTAAAAGAATACATTTTAAAAAGTTTATATATCCAAAAAAAAGAAAAGGTAGGGAAAGGTTAAAGAAAGGTGTTAGAAATTAATTAACTTGGTTGGCTTTTTCATATATTCTCAAGACGTATACGTTTATTAGATTACATTGCTCCAGCTTGCTCGTAATAGAATGCGATAATGACTCACAAACCCTTAGTAGTTTTGTTTCAATTTTAACTGAAACTAAGGGCGCACGAAGAAATGAAAATAATACGTTAGCATGTTTTATGAAAGTAATAATTTTAATTCGTATCTAATTAAATGTTGCAGAGGGGATGTATTTTATGTCTCCTTTAAGAGATCTTACGACGTGTGATTATAATCTGGAAGCTTAGGGTTTTATGTACCTATGTATATGAAATGACAAAGAGTAGAATCGTGCCAATGTATCCTTTAATTCAACCAGAATTGTTGGAATGAACAAAAAGCTTCCTTATGAAAAATAAGACAAATATAATGTTAAACAGGTGAACACAACTTTGAAAAATAAAGAAAATAAAGTCCACGATTGGATTGTACAAAACTAGCTCGCGTTTTCGAATCGCAATTTACAAAATTAATTATTAATTACTATTATAGGAGTATGCAAATCTGTTCCTAGTTATGGGAAGTATCAGCTAAAATACCAATTTTGTTTTTAATTTAAAAAAAAAACTAAGAATGCCAATTTCTAACTTCTACTTCAAGTATTTAAAACACCAAATCGTTAAAGCCGATTTTGAAAAATGTAAGGATTTCGAAAATGTTAGAAACTGTTGCATGACTAACAAAAATTATTTTAAAATATTTCGAAAATCTTTTTGAAAATGTTTTTTTCTTAATCATTTAATTCATTTTTGAGATATTAACATGTTTGCAAAGTACGGTTATTCGATTGTTTAGGGAAAACATATTTCTATCCCTCACTCCACTTGTCCAAAACTCATCAAAAACAGATCAAAATAGACGGAGCCGTTTTTAACAAAAAATTGTGCTTTAATGGTTCAGAGGTAAGTATATCAATTGCCATGAGAAACTTCTCAAATTCGCCGTTCAGAGTCCGCTTATTCACGCCCAATATTTGTTTAGTTTTATTTTAGGTAGCTATCTTTATTAAAATGATAGAGTAAAAAAAATAAATACGCAAGCTATTAGCCCAAAAATCCCAAATACGAAATTTAAAGAAAATCCGCCTACCCGTTGGGACAGGGGCCTGGTCACAGACGACGGACGGAATTTTGAGATACACCTTTTTTTGAATTCTCTTTATTCGTAACATCATACCTTGTAATCAGATTGCAATATCTTTTTCTTAAGTGTACTAAAGTTTTAGACTAAGTTATACAAAAAAATTGCTTGAGAGTAATTAGTACCAGACCTAAAGTTCATCTGATCATATCTTATCAATAAGAGTCTGGTATATCCTTCAACTCGTTGCCTGCACTCAGCAACTGTCGTCTTTATTCAATTTAAACCTCGGGGGAAATATACTTCTTTTGAAATGAAATCAATTCGAATCCGTGCAAATCAGATATCAATATATCACAAGTTATGACGGTTATGCATGTGGGCACAATGGCTCAGTTGTTACCAGGGATAGAAAATGAATAAATAATATAAACTGAACTCAAAATATCTTCTTTTCAAATATTTTCCTTAACGCCCTAAAGGTATACATGCGATTTACTAGGTCGCTTTCCGAATTTGTTCTTCATAAACCAACCATTCGTTGGATTGAGGGAGAATGGGGAGAGAGTGAAAGATTTGATTCGCGTCATGAATATTCATGTGAATTGACGGAAAGCTTGGCAGCCTAACTGCAAGTGTGCAATCACACAAAAAAAAAAAAAACATTTCAAAAATACACAAAATTCAATTCATAGTTTAGTCGATGAGCTCTTCAGGGTTAATGCTCTCATTTTGGACATTTGTGTTGAAAATATTGAGTTGAATGTATTCAGAGTGGGGGGTCGTAAATAGTAGAATCCAGTCAACGCTCTGTATAAAACTTAAAACAAAAAGATGTGTCGGTCGTTAATTGATTCCATTTTTTTTTGAAAATACAAATGGCAAGAGAATTTGGAAGATACAGATTGATAAATTGTATAGAATCAAGGCAAATTGTACTTTTGCAGTCGATCAAACTCATTTGCATCGAACTCGATACAATTTTATCGAATTTTCCATCCCTGGTGGTTATTTGTTGGACCACCTGTGTAGGAGGAAGGGTCAATACGCCCTCTCAGGACTGTGCGTTACACATACTCTTAGAGCCATATTTTCAATGCTGACTAAACTCGCAAATAGACCAGCATTAACTTACTTTTGGTTAAAATAAATCTAGAGTTAAGTCATGAAACAGTTTGCATGATGCATTTATTGATTAACGAGTATAATCAAAAACTATCGGAATTTTTTAAAATTCTGCATTGCCAATCTGAGGTGTTTTTTTGTCATAAAATTCAGAAAGTAGCATAAGTTTCACTTCACAGTACGCCGTTGGCGTATAAAAAAATGCACTTACCAATTTGGTTTCAATATTTATATGTAGCCAAAAAAAATCCATATGATGATGCCCTTGAAAGTCAAAATCGGCCATAAAAATCATTTTCTTCAAACAAATGAAAATGCTGTCCTCTTAAGACAGCTTAGCTTCATGTGTCCAACAATTCACAATCATAATCATAACATAGCCAAAATAAAAAGAAAATGAAATTAACCTTATCGCGTGCTATTTTAGCATTTGTTAAAAACATATGTTCATGTTGTTTGACAATTTGGCCATTATACTCATTCACTAATAACTCACGATACAGATTGAACCGCTTGCTTCAAATGTTAAGTCGAATATACGAGCAATACCGAAACTTGAATGATCCAGGGCCAGGCTTGCCAAATTGCGGTGGTCCTTCCGCGATGTTACTGGCGCTGTAGGACTTCTGTCGACTCCCTGTTTCGCGTGCTCGCGTTGACCACTGCCAGACTTTCGGAATAAATTGGGATTTTGACCACTTGTTCTCTAAGGCAAGGACTGCCAAGAACCCTTATAATAGTAAGTAAACATAAGTTAAGTAGCTTAGTAGTGTATGTCGTTTTCAGTTTATTCTTATAAAAAATAAATATAAATGCCGAGTTTTATAATATGATGAATTTGTTAATATAAATAAAGGTATTTTTTTTCGTAACTTAGTAGTAACTCATTCTTTGAGAGAAAAAACGATTAATACTTACTCTGAACTCACTCTGTTCTGCTATCTTCAAAATGTACAAATTTTTGACAGCATTTGTTTCCTCGATTAACCAACCTTTATGTGGCTTAACGTTTTTTACTTGTATAAACATATTTGATAAATATATTAAATTCAAATATATTAACCTTTTAGTAACGCTTTTATCTGCCAAGTTGAAATATACCAAAAAACAAATACCGAAGATTGCCTGATTTGAACTCAACCGGTGAAAGGGACTGCACGTTTTTCTCCGCATGGCTTACGCTCACGCAACTTCATTGTTCCGCTTAGGGTAGGTGCTTGTTGTCTGGCAGGCACCTATGTCAGCTTACTTGTGCGAATCAAACAACAGAGCGAAAGTAAAAAATTTCGATAGAATCACTTTTCCTTCACTTTCACACCGATTGTTATTAATGTGGGAAATGCAACTTTCCGATGTCCGATTCACAATATCTGAATAAAACATTGAGCACACGATATCTCAAGAATGAAAGTGCGCACAAACACCACAATAGGCTTGAAACGTTCGTGTGGTCTCCCTCTTACATATGCGCGTTCGGAAGACAAAATAGGTGACGTCTGTACGATAGTTTTTTATATTTGCGGTGTCTGCATCTGCATCGGTACATATACAAGGTGGCTCAAAAGTTGTCAGGTGGCGCAAAAGTTGTCACCCGATGTTCTTTCGCTGTAATTTTTTTTATGAATGAAAAACTTTGGTTCTGCTTTTGGATTATGTTAATTGGTGTCTTAAGTTTTTTCTGTATCAGTTAACTTCACAAATATCAAAGTAGAATTTACATTTGCCGCCATTTGCAAAAATTATGCTTCTTCCGATAGGAAGATGACTTTTGCGCCACCTTGTACATGTGTACTCACTCAAATGCCCATAATTCACACACCGGCAGCTATCGTACAGACGTCACCTTTAATGGAAACAAATTTTATTGGTATCGGTTAACGCGTTTGGCCAAACACCGGCAATAATATACACAAATATGTATTGATTTTTATATATATAGATTGTTATATGTCCGTCTATTCGTCACTAATTTCGATCCTCCAAAATTTGAGCTTGAAAGACCAAATTTGGAATACATACTCTCTAGAGACCCGAAAAGCTTAGGTGTAAATATTTTTAAAATTCGCCTACTGACTATTTAAAAAATGAAGTTGTATTAAAAGTATATGAAGTTTTATGTTATGTAGATGAAGTCGTTCAAAACAATCCCATGATACACATTGTCTTACCACGCCCACTTTTTAGGGGCGTTCTTATAACAAAAACATTTATTTTTTCGCTAAAATAACTTGCATCGCCCACTTCGATTAAGCGGCCTGTAGCAATTCCTTATGTTTTTGCACTGTTTTGGAGTTTTATACATTTGTTTGCCTTGAATAAACTTCATTAAACTAATAAAAATATTTGTAGGTTAAAAAATCAGTTTTTTATATTAATTATGCAAAATTTTAAATCATATGCAGGGTTTGTGAGTGAACAAAAGTCTATTTAAAAAAGGTGACTAATATTAAAAAGTCAAACAAATTAATTAAATTCGAAAATGTTTAAAATTTCCGGTGAGTTACGTTTTTTTTTAATTTTTCAATACATTTAGACTTATCTATATTTTTAAAACTTTTAAAACAAAGGAGCTAACTTATCAATACTGAATTTTCTCGTTGCTCTAAGTGATGTCAGCGAAGTCTGGCTTTCAATCTTAACAAACTATACTAAGCTCTGGGTTCACTAACAAAATAATACTGAGTGGGGATTTATTTTTGGTTTACAGGTAAAATTATTATTACTGAGTTGCAGAAAAAACCCCTCTTATGTAAGATTATTTTGCAAAATAGTTTTAAGGCCGAAATGCAATAACTGTTATAGTATATATAGGTTATAGTTACAACAACGTCCGCCTAAGGACGAGTCATCTAGAATCAGTATCCGGTTAGTCTTAAGTTAGATTAAATCCTTGTTGTCTGGTATGTAAGGCAAAAGATATAGTAACAAAGCTGATCGAATGTTCCAAGGTCCGAAGATTTCTCCACGCCAATGAACCTATCTAGAATGAAATGGAGCGTGACCAGCTCAGTTGGTACTGCCATGTTCAAAGAAGAGATCCTACGATCCCGTCCAAAAGGAATGTCAATCAACAATCCCTTACAATCGAGAAAGAAAGGCGGGCCCAAAATCTGCTGGATCACACAAATGCAGCAACACCAACATTTGATTGGCCTCAGTGATATAATCAAACCGACAAACCCCATAGGTGAATCATTAGGGATGCAGTGAAGTGGGAGGGTTATAAAAGGGATCATTCCAGATCAGAGCCTTGTCAAGAGAAAAACAAGAGGATGTAGTATGTAAGTTTAAGGCTCTTATAGATGATCAGTTATCAGTTCATTTCTCGGTTTAATTAACTTGAACTTCAACTTGAACTTATGGAAATTTTAGTAGTTCAGTTTCAGTCTCAGTCTCAGTTTCAGTTTCATTTACACGCTTCAATTTTTGCATTTACATATCAGTTTAACTGAATGCTTAACTGACAGCTCAACGGAAAAGTTCGTAATTGAACTGGTAACGATTATCTAAATTGGCCTTAATAATTGTTAAAAATCAGTATAAAAAAAAGCATTGGACTACTGTCTACTGAGTGAGGGTTCTCAGGTTCAAATCTAGCTAGTAACACCACACGGTTTTTTTCGCCGGCCACACATATTGCGAAAATCTGACAAAAATGCAAGAGGATCTATTGGAGGAGCTTATCACAAAATTGTCCATTCGGAGTCGGCGGTCTCTTCCATTCCTGCCAAAAATATAACTTTACACACAGACCTTATGTTTTTTTGTTTATGATGCTTATATATATAAATGGTAGGTATTAGACCTGAAGAGATTTCTTTTAAATGCCGGTTACAACTATCATGCATTTTGTATGCGAAATCTGAATTCCGATGGGTTATGGTCTGGACTTAATGGATCATGACCCTCCCACATAACTTCATGCCTGCTGGTACGCCTGTGGAGCAAGTTCAACATTCATTTAAATAAAATGAAGACACAAATTGAAAATTTAAATACTAGCAACGAAGTATTTTCAACTTTATTGTGATTAAAAAGTTCTTAGACTCGAAATATCTATTGTAATATAAATGTGTCAGCACCTGTAGTGACATCCTGAAGGGTATTTTTTTAACTTTATTTTGCAAGACATTGACAAATCGGTTATTACCTTTAAGGAAAACAGTGGAGTGAAGTGGAATGCGGAATATAAGAAAATAATTTGCATAACTTTTTGCTTCAAGGCTACTGTGGAAAATTTATTGAAGGAACGAATAAACGGATAATGAATTTAAAATTACTATGCAAGACCGAAATTAAACGTACCTAAAAGAAATCGTTGTTGAGAGAATGCTTATTATTTTAGGTATGAAAATGTTATTTGACTCGAATCAAATAGGATTTTTTCAAAGACTATGTATTATTACGAGGCATAATTGAAGTACGATCGAATATACGTTCCGACAGAATATAAATATCTGAAAAGAGATACGATTTCGTAGATTTGCGGCACACTTAGGGAACAAATGTCTACATGTTCCTTAGATCTTAAATTTGTTGCTCACTCCCCATCTCCAAATACAAATGTATATGTCAAAGCTGATTATATAAACGAAACTGCTTCTTTAAACGTTGAGTCTGCAAAAGAAAACTTCCCTTATGCAGGTAAATACATATATTTATGCCCTTTTTGATGGACTCCTGGAGCATGTAACATGGTACATCAAAGCATTGAAGGGATCTTAACCTTCCACACTGTAGGGTTTGCGGGTTCGACCTCAATTAATATCGGCCGGCCTCCCAGTTTTGGGGCACTGTTAACTTGAATGCTAAAATTGCCTAGTCACCTTTTACGAAAAGCGCTGTTTTCTTAATCCGTCCCAACAAACGAAAACAAAAAATACGAAGATTAACAAAAATCCGTTCACTTGTTATGGCAGAAACGAACGGACATATGGGTATACGCACAAAAGGCTAAGAATATCTCTGCTGCGCCCCCGACTTTGTCGTTAACGGCGACTAAGGTGAGAGATCGCATCTAAGAGTAGAGTAGACTATTTTCATTTTGTTTAAGTTGTATCGTTAACCGTGCTGACCAGTAAGACAACCTACTAAGTTTTTGATATCATGTCTTCTTAGATTTAGACATCTGTTAGCATTGTTATTGAAGAGCCGAATAGCTCGTTTGGCCTGCCTAAGACCTGGGATATTCTCCCGATAAAAAAAGTATTTTATATTTTCCTAGCTTTTTATTGCTGCGATTGCTGCCGATCTAGCTGTGCAGCAGAAGGATTAGGGACCTGTGTTTCTGAACCTATCCTGGCCACTTTGTCATCCTTTTCATTACCATCAAATCATTCATGGCCCGGAACCCACCATAGTTTGGTCTTAAGCCGAGTGTTTGAAGGGTATTAAAACAATTGTAGCTATTAGGTTTTTTATTGCTGCCCGTGCTTTTCTATTTGGGATCTCTGTTAAGAAACGTTTAATAAAGCAGAAGGTCTTATGCAGTCAAGTTTCGTCAGCGGAAATGGTCATTAGTTTTGGGTGGTCACTAACCTTATCTCATAAAGCTGTGTTAAATTTGCTGGACTGCAAAATGTCACCATATATAAGTACATAGTGGAGAGGTGTTAGCCAATTTATTGCTTCTGTAGCAGCTGTGGGCAAGTTCGCAGGTCTCCGAAGATACCCAGGCATGCAAGCCATTGTACCCAATTGACCTTTGCGATAGTTATTTGTTGATAATTTGTCGATAATTGTCTAGTTTTAAATGTCTTCTTCTGGTAAAAGGCAATATGATAGCTTGCTGGGATGGATAGAAAGATTTTCCCTGTTGCACCAGTCTATGGATGAGAAAGCCATCCTGAGGCAATTGCAAACTTAAGTCGGTCAAAAAACGAAAAGAATTTTCACTGGAATTTATTTCTGATGTGGCAGAGTGCTGGACACTGGCAGAGAAAGTGAAGACCTCTGAATAAGTCATCCGTGCTGAGTTTGATCCTTTTGGCATGATATTTCACTATGTTATGGCCGGTGATGACGCACACGGGAGAGGGCAAAGCTTTTTTGTCCATTTGTAGTAAACTTTAGGTTTGACGTTTGTTGTAGAGCGGCCGTCCAACAACTGGGATACGCGGACGATATCGACATCATCGGCCGATATCAGTGTGCCGTGGTAGAGGCTTTCAGGGCGATTGAAGAACACTCCTTGTTGGAATGCTTAAGAGTCGTTATTTCAAAATTGTATCGCTTTTGCAATATCTTTCTCTTGAGTATACAAACGTATAAAACTAAATAATTAGCATTGACGTCCTATGAAGAAGCTCCTCATGACAATTGACACTTTTTAATTTTTTTTCAGACTTTAGCTTGAGATGGGACAGTACAAACAAAGAAGGTTTATGGCGATTCGAACCTGGGACTCCTCGGTCAGTAGTTTAAAGCACCAACTACCTCTTTAAAAACAATTATTATTTCCGTAGCCAATTTGTTTAAAAGAATATCCTCTCTACAGCGTATTCCTTATTTTGTTCTAATCCTGTCATAAATAATTCAACCTTCAGTTTATTTCTGTTTATTTCCACCCGAAAAGCAATATTTCTTTACAAAGGCAGCTCATCGATTTCTGTCACAATCACAATCACAAACCAAAGCAAACTTTCTTTGATGAAATTGGGCGTATATTTTCAGTTCAATGTTAAAGGCCGTTTATAAATGATTGCCTTCCAATCAACTGTTCGTTTTGCACCACAAAAAATAACTTCTGTAACCTCTGATTATCTTACAAAAGGTAGGGTTAATACCACTTTAAAAGCAGTAACGCGTTGGAATCTTATCAAAGTGGAAGCCCAGTATCGAATTATTTTTTCGATGAACTTTCTTAGCACAATAAATCTTACATTACTTTTCCAAGTGTAATTTTCCATCGAAAGTGGTCCATTTAAACTAAAATGCTCCAAAATAAATTTCGATCAAATTAAGCGATATTGCGACGACTGGAAGTTGAAAATCAACTTTCAGAAGACGGAAACAATCTTGTTCAGAACTCCATTGGCTGGGGCCTCTAGGGATACCAAAAAAACTGAAAAAATTTGGCCATTATTGGACAAAATGGGCAGCCATTGGCGGTGAGAAGCGTAGTTAGATATCTAGGTATCTGGCTTGACCAGTATCTGTATTTCGATAGACATATAGTTGCTTGTCTTGCTGGGTCCAAGAAGGCTTATGCTCTGATAAGGAGACTGTTTCATAGCAGTCAACTTGACTCTAGAGTGAAGGTCATTTGCTACGTGGCCCTTATAAGGCCAATCATCGCTTATGGTTGTCCATTGTGGTTTAATATAGCGCCTAGTTATATGGAAAAGATTCGGGCTTTGGAGAGACAATGTCTTTGGACCTGTCTCCGGTTGTTCCGAACGCCTGAATCCAACTATATAAAATACTATCCCAACAAGGTCCTATACGATGGGGCTCAGTTGAATAGGATTGACAATTTCCTCATTAAGGTGACTCGAAGGCACGTTGCAAGGGCGACGGCCAGCGACAATAGTCTGATATTTGGGGCTTACTACCCCAATGAAATGTACATAGAGAGTACGCTCCGGTCTGGCTTTATCCCGCCAGAGGCATTTATCCATATTGATGCAAAAGGGCTGGTACAGGCGAGGGATGGTATCCCGGTCTTATACCATCGCTACCGCAGCGCGAGAGATAAGCGGCTCCTCCATGACGGGGACGTCGCCAATGCTCATGAGCTCCTCCGTTTTAGTACCGCAATATCGGAGAGGGATAGATTCGACACGGAAAAGCAATTCGCCGAATTTTGGTGGCTTCTTGAGGGGGGAGGGGTCAACATGCCCACCCAGGACGGTGCGTTACTCTAGGTAACATCCTCTTAGCTAATAAGTTAGATTGAGTCAGCTAGGGCGTTTTTGGGAGAGGCCGGGCTCGCCAACGTGTGGTGGTGCTTCCGGGAGTTGACTGACGCTGTAAGGCTTCAGTCGGCTCACGGCGGCGCGTGTGCACGTTGACGACTGCCAGGCGCTCGGAAAGCAATTGGGATTTTGACCACTTGTTGCGCAAGGCAACGAGTGCTCAGAATCCTAATTATAGTTAGAATACGTTAAGTAGTTTAAGTAAGTAGAATAGGTAGTTTGTAATTTGTTTTATATAAAATCTCAATAATGATACCGAGTTTTAGTAAATTTTCTCGAGGAATATATATGTAATATTAGTTCGTAAAATAGTTCTTAGGCCGAAAGGCAATAATTTTAAGATATAGTTAAGTTTAGAGCGTTCGCATAAGGACCAATAAATAAACTGTATCCTGTTAATTTTAAGTTAGGATTAATCATTTTTGTCTAGTATGTAAGTAGATATTTAACAATGAATAAAAAAATGAATTTCAAAGTCAAAAAGCTCCAAAATAAATGAGAACAAAATCAACTATAAGACTGTTTGCTTTTCCGTGTACATGAAATCAAAATCAAGGACATTTTCATGTTTAACACCACGATAGACACGAAAATGGCCATTACATTAAGCCTAAGATTCTATGATTTAATCATTTAATTAATTATTCCAAAACAGTAACTGTTTTGTTAATCCTCGTGCTGTTCTTCTTTCTCTCAGCCTCCGGGTGGGGTAACTGAATTCCGTAATCAATTTGGCGTTTTGCTTTTATTTTTTTCGCATGACTTCATTTGATATTGATTTTTCCGTTAAGGAAAAATATGCGTCTTCCATGTCACAAATGGTTAAGGTCGATCTGAAAGGTAATTTTTGTTAAAATGTTTAAATTCCATGCTTCGGTAGGAATATTTTAAAGTAGTCAAAAATGTAAAGGATTATAGGCTTTAATCTGAAATAAAATACGTCGGTTTATCGAGAAAATAATTAAATTCATTTCTAAGGGATAGGCAAACGATAATGGGTGCGTTTCCAATAAGAATACTGCGAGGCAATACTTTCAGTTGGTATGGGCTTTACGAAAATATACTTATGTAATCTCCCAGGTAAGATCTTCAAAAATTATGTTTCCGAATAAAGCTGTGGGGTAATATTTTTGGGAAAAAGATAGGAATCTAAATTAAATCAGTGAAGAATAGGATGTATGGCTTTAGTTGTGTATACATAGATGCTAAGGCGCAGTTAAGGTTGATGACGAGCTCAATGATGGTGGAAATACTAATTCTATATGTTACTCCATTAAACAAGATGGAATTTTTAAAAATTCATCACTTTAGGATTGGAAAAGGGGGTGCAAACTTTTTTTTTTGATCTCTTTAATTTGTTATTCCAGTTATAAAAGTTAGTTAATAACCAAAAAGCCAAAATGGTTTTTAGGCAATACCCTTCCTAGGATTTTGAAATATCGTTTTGCTGTCTACTCTATCTAGAAGCTAAGTAATAGTAAATCTAAAACCGATGTTGTTTTATAAAATGCAAAAATATTTAAACGGATTGCTCCCAAAAAAATACGCCACCACTTAATGAAGCGAAACAAATGACACCTTGTTTTCTCCAACATCTTTACCAGAAAGAGAATTTCTGCCACATAGCACTGTTGTCAGCTTTTCTACGAGGTTTGGAGATAAATTTGAAAAATCCTAAAGCCAAAAACAGCCATGCTCTAACATGAGAAATAAAAATGCGTAACGATTTTTTTTAAATTCATTGGGTACATATATTTTGATTTTACAGTTGCATCAATAACATCTATTGTACCTAAGAAATTTGTTATTATTTCTTTTTTCTCTAGCCATAATACTTTGCAATAAAACAGTAAGTTTTATATTCAGGTTTTTAGATTTCCTTGACTGAGATCTGGGAGTGATTTTTGTTATGCAAACAATTCAATTGTTTTCAATTCATTTTTGATTAAAAAAAATCTTGCCAAATTTCATTAATTATTTGGATTTGTTTTACGACAGTTCCTGAACTTCAAAGTTTTGACTGTTGTATACTAAAAAGAAGGAAGTTGCAATCGTGCTAAAATTTCAAACTCAAACTAAGCATGAGGAATGATAGATATTGCCACCATAGAGAAATCCAAACATTTTGTTGGCATTTCCGTCCGTCGGTCCGTCTGCCAGTCTGTCGTTTCGTATAAAGTTCATGTATTTCCACATTTTTTTTAATTTTTGTATTAGCGCCACCTATCATTCATGGTTCAAACTATGCTAAAAACCTTTCTAATGGTGCAAGGAATACACAGTCAAATCTTAAAACCGATCGTGTCGTTTAGGAGCCTATAAAACACAAACGAACGGTTTTTGATTTTTATACCTATATATAGATTTCGTATTTGTGGCTTGGATATACATATCTTCGCGGCCATTTATTTCTTTGGCTAAATGGTTTTTACAACACCGATTTGCTGATTTTAACGATTTTAATCGTTCTTAAAATATAAAATAATTAAGTTGAGTTTAAGAAAAGAGCTTATTCTGATTTTCTGTAACAATTTTGATAAATATTTATATTTTTAATATTCTGAATGCTGGGGGTTTTTAAAAAAAGACTGCATTAACAATGTTAGCTGATATTAACATTCAGAAGAAATCTGTATTCTCAGATTTCCTACATGGTCTTTGTATAGTTTTTTTCTATAATTTTTTATATTGAAGTACATTTTGAAAAACATCACTTTTTCTAAAAATGGCCACGACGATTTTGATCAACTTTTGGGCTTTCAATACTTGGAGTAAATTTAAGAATAAAGTGTATTACTATTTTCGCATAAGACTAGAATAACGGCATATTAGAAAAACTGCTATAACTCAAAAACCGGTAAAGTAGTTTCAAAGACATTTGACATTAATGTTTATACTACTATCCTGGACAATTGTTAAGTTTTAACTCCACTGTTTCTAGAATTTTTAAAAAACATCATTTTTCTCTAAAACGGCTTTTACGATTTGTATCTGTATTGGTGTTTTAAATTCTTGCATTGAAAGTAAGAAACTGGCACAATCAGTTTTCACCAGGTGCATTTGAAAAAAATAAAAATATTTTGTTATTTAAACTGCCTTTTTTAATGCAATTAAGACAAATCAAATATGTATAAGTACATAATTATCTATCTGTTATCTATCTATGAACATCATTACGATTCTTTATTTCCTGATTTAACGAGAACAGAAAATGGCTAGTGATATACTCGTAATATGATTTACAACCAGTTCTTATAAACTCGAGAAAGTTTTCTGCACAACTGGATTTTTCGAAAACCGAGCGCATTTAGTCAGTTATTAAACTCAATTTTCGTTGTAAAATAATTTGTTTGGATAAACTTTTGATATAAAAAAGATTGAAGGTAGATATATGCGAAAAAAAAGCTTCGCCCAAACATACACACTTTTTTGGGAGTTGTTTTTCACAAACCAAAGCCGTTGAAAATTTTAAGAGCTTATGAAAAAATACAAAAATGCACATGAAATATTTTTTATGTTGCAATACTGATTTGCAATAGCATTCGCATTTGAGAGTGGGATTTCAGACACATGCCGCAAAATTCTCGCCGCCGCGTACTGCGTTGTCTGCTGATGTATTTAAGCACAACTTCATTTTTGCAAGGTAATGTCATTTCTATTTTTTCAGTTGTTGTTTGATCCCTCTTTAAATTTTGAAAAAAATAAGAATAGTTTGGCCGAAGATTTGAAAATGCAGGTAGAAAGGTAATGCAGTTAGCTGGAAATCCAATACGAAACTGAAACTTTTTTTTTAAATGTTCCAGGTGGAACGGGAATGATTTTTTTAATTAATCGTTTACTATCGAAACTAAGGTCCACTAGCAGTGTTTCCATTGCGGGAGTTCAATCTGGCATAGCAACAACGCTCTGTAAAACTGGTAGGCAAATTAATATAGCTCATGTTCATGATTTTTATTATACATAAATTGGAGTTGCCGTAGCAATTTCCTGAGGATAGGAGGAACAAATCAGTGGATCTTCTATCATGCACAGACGGAGAATTATTTCTGAGACTGGGTTTTCTTGGCAATCAACCCATCTATTAACTCACTTTAAATATGCCTGTCTCACTGAGTCAATGGTTGAGCATGGCTTGTGTGGCCTTGAGGGATGACTGCTTCTCCTATTGTCGGCTGATTGTGGCTTTCTAAAGAGTCAGCACACAGCAAAGCTTAGCAATTTTGCAGTCGGAAGGAGCAACGGCAAATGCAGTTTATAAAGAACTTTAAAATAAATAAATAAATAAATTAACGACCCATGCAGGGCCTAAAACCAAGCTTCTTCAACCATTGGCTTTAGCGAAATGGAATGGACCTACAATTTTGAGCCGAATCCTAACGGCAAATTTGAGAAGCTTCTCATGAAAATTGGTGCTCTTGGATTTTTGTCAGTACGAAAAAGGGGGGGTCAGCTTATATAATAGACCTCCTTATGCTCTCAAAAAAGGAGCGTAAAGACATTCAGCTCGTTATATTTTTGTCCCTTAAGGGTTCTCATTTAAAACTGATTTTGTCATTAGAACCCTTCGGCACCATTTTAACCAATTTAATAGAGACATAGACATCCTGTATCATTCCTATGTCAACAGCTAATATACTATACATATCAAAACCCATTTACTCACCACCGTTGACAAAAAGTTAAACAACTTATTCATCATTCACTAATAAGCTTAATTGGCTTCAAGCAGTTCCCATCATAGTACACACGAATGTCCTGTCCTTCTGTAGACAATCGACCGAATAATGGAGCCGCCTAGTCGTATCTTTCATATATATCACATAATTAGTTAAATTCACCACCCTCAAAATTTTGGATGATTTAATTATTGTCATGTTGAAATATTGTCCTGAGGCCGAAGCTTATTTCGACTTATTTTTCGATTGAAACCGTACGTAGATGCAATCCTCCCGACCGACATCAATATCCATTTTTCGAACCGAAACCTATTCAAATGCGGCGTATCATGGCATATTTAAATCGGTCCAAAGTCAGATAAATCCAATTGAAAGGGGGGTTAATGAACGACACTTGAGTTTGTACTATGGTTTGCCATATTTGGGATATATTTCACCATTGAACTCTGACCAATACCTTCTTCAAACAATACTTTGACAATAATCAAATTTGAGAGACACTATGCACTCCATTGAAATTTGATCTAGGGTCAATATGAAAACTTTGTTAACTTGATTTTAGTTGACATTTCGAGATGCTGAAGTTGGATTGTGTACAAATAATTCGATTAATATGAGCTGAGATAGAAAATTCCCAGGTAGGTGTATGACATAAAAACCAAAATGGAAATTAAGCGCACATTAAAGAGGATGAATATACATGTTTGCGATGTCTAAAGCTCATGCCCACACACAAGTAACAGGAAATAATATCAAAGAGAGGAAATGACAGTGACTCTTTTCCTGAATGGATGCATTTTTCTGGCATGTCCATGGGGGTCTGGGACAATTGCAAAAATCTAACTGGTGACGCGTTTTATCTTTTGGAAGAAATGGAATTTAAATCCAATTTAATCGTGTCCAAGAAATAAAAAAAAATCAAAAGCGTCATATTCGTTTGATTTTGGCACAATTTTGTATATCTGCAATGAGCAGTCCTTACAAATATAGTTTTATCATTGAATTATTCTGAGTTGGCAAATGTTTTTCTTTTAACTAAGTTTTAAATAAAGCGGATTTCCCCTTTCAGCAGCTGTCTGATGAAGATTTGAATTTTGTTCCATGTTTTAATGGTTAGAAAGTTTGCATTTCAGATATATGATTGTCTGTATATATTCCATTGGCACTATACCACAGCTTAGTAGGTCCCTTCAAATTGTATCAGTACTAAAACTCCGCAAGAACGATTGTTTTTCATCGTTGCTTTGAGTCGTCTTTAAAGTGGAAGATAGGTATTAGAGTCGTATTGACATTTCGAACTGAAAATGAAGAACAGGTATGATATAACGACTATAGAAAAGTCCAAAAAAGTGTGTCCTGCAACTGAAAAAGCTGGACCAAATTTCATGCCATTTAGCACCGAGTGTTATTGACAGACGTACTGAGGTATCGGGATAGAGTGGCCCTGAGTGCGCCTTTGAAGCCTAGATTCGCTAGATCGGGTGAAAAGTGTTGTAAGAATATTCAAGAGCAGCCTCTTATAAGGCTCTTATTTATTCTTACTAGGGGTCGCCCCGTGGTCGAAATTCGACCAATTTTTTCTATAAGTTCATTCCCTCTCTCTCTCTCTCCCACTCTCTCTCCCACATACCCTCAAGCACAAAACTTAAACTGTGCGCATACAAAGTCGTTGCTCGTGGTTGTTACTGCTCTGTGAACGGAGTTACTACAACAAATGCATGCACATATGAAAACGCCCTTCGCGGCTAAGTCGCCTGTTCGCGCGTTTATTGACGTTTATTGACAAAGTCGCCTGTTTGTTTTTATACCCTATTCTAAGGGTCTATTAATTTTGAAACAGAGTTTGTAACATACCTTAATAATATTGCCCGTATACCCTTAAAGTTACTATATTTATGATCAGCTTCGATAGTAATGTCGATCTAGCCATGTCCGTCCGTCCGTCCGTCCGTCCGTCGGCAAAAATTAGGCCTTTAAACTGGATCTAGAAATAATCAAGTTTACGAATTTTTGAAATCCGCCCACAGACACTCCCACAAACTCAAAAAAACAAAATTTTTGAAAAAATCGAATTTTGAGCTAGAAAGCTGAAATTGAACTGACACGCCCACAATTAAATAAAACAATTTTATTGAAAAACCAAAATTTGAGCTAGGGAGGTGAAATTTATAATATATACTCTCTAAGCGCCTTTCAAGCTCATGTGTAAATATTTTCAAAATCCGCCTACTGACACGCCCACAATTTGAAAAAAAAACCTTTTTTTTTAAATCCAAAGTTAGAGCTAGGGAGCTGAAATTTATAATATATGCTCTTTATGCTCATGTGTTAATTTTTTTTAAATCCGCCTACTGACACGCCAACAATTAAATAAAACAATTTTATTGAAAAACCAAAGTTTGAGTTAGGGAGCGTTTTTTTACAAAAGCTTCGTTTTTTTTAAATAAAATCCTTTAAATGTTATATAACAAAATATGTAGAGCGTTCCGCATAATTCAACCATACTTAGACTTTTGTCACGCCCACTTATGAGGGATAGGAATAAGAATAGGGTATTCAACAGTTCGCCCAAGCGGACTGTAACCCGTCCTTATGTTTTTTGTTTGGCAGATCACTATCTACCTAATACCTTTCAAATCCAGTTTGTTTGTGTTTTCGTCCTCACACACTAACAATTGACAATTGAGTGAGAATAAGGCAATAATAACCAAAATAGTTTACAATTTGTATTTGTTTTTTTATTTTTCATACATAAAACTTTTAATTAACAATAAGTGATTCTATATGATATCCGATTCGTTACTACTAATTTAACTTAAAAAATCTAAATAACAATTCAAAAATTTTTTTCATCTTACTAATTGTAAAGTGATCAATGAACATTTAAAATTTCTCTATATACCTACTATGTTTTTTGTAAAAACTCTGTCATCTTTATAAAGTTTTCCCTGTCCATTTTCTTCATTAACGTAAAATGTTAAACCATTAAAAGACCTTACTCTACTACACGCAACATATAGCTGACCGTGTGAAAACACTGGTCACCTCAACATTATTCCAATTTTATTAAAAGTTTGTCCTTGCGATTTGTTTATCGTCATGACAAATGCAGGTATAACAGGGAATTGTGTTCTTTGAAATTGAAAGGGTAACACAGTTCCCGAAAAAGTCAAATTAATTCTTGGTATCAAAATTCGTTTTTTCACTGCTGTTCCCGTTAATACCTCACAATCTAAAGTATTGTGGTGCATGCGCTTAACCCTGAACCTTGTTCCATTAACTAAACATTGAGCTGTATTTAAATTACGTATTAACATAACAACGCAATTTTCTTTCAAAGTTAACTTATGTGGTGGCATCCCGCTTATCGTTAATAAATTTAAAAATTCTATTGGAAAATCATTTGTATTTATACCTTCGTTTTCCATTATTTTATCGTAACTGTTGTACGTTTTTTTTTTGTCCATCGATACGGTTTAAAATATCATCATTAATGAGAAAGCAATCTTCATTCGTTGGTGCTAAAATTGCTCGCTTAAGCACTTCATCCGACAAAATTGTCTCTCTTATATCACCGTAAATGTCTTCAATGATATTATTCATATTTCCGATTGCACTCTGTGGTATCTCAATGATATCTTCACCAAATAAATCATAAGTAGTCAAATGTCCATCTCCCATTTTTTTTTAAATTTTTATAAAATCCACTTCTTCGGGAAGAGCTCGCATATTTTGATTCAACTTAACTTATGAAATTCCTCCCAACTTATAATACAATTTTCTATCAAAACTGATCTTGATGCATGAGGTACAACGGGTAGAATTTCCGATTGCACTCTGTGGTATCTCAATGATATCTTCACGAAATAAATCATAAGTAGTCAAATGTCCATCTCCCATTTTTTTTTTAAATTTTTATAAAATCCACTTCTTCGGGAAGAGCTCGCATATTTTGATTCAACTTAACTTATGAAATTCCTCCCAACTTATAATACAATTTTCTATCAAAACTGATCTTGATGCATGAGGTACAACGGGTAGAATTTGGAGTAAATCACCAAATAATAAGACAGATTTGCCTCCAAATAATTTATTTTTTTCTTCACCTGAAGCTAAATCTCTCAATAATTTGTCTATTACTTTAAGTGCAATTTTCGGACACATTGAATATTCATCTATCAATATCAAAGATGCTGCACTTATAAAACGCCCTTGACTACTATTTGGTCGCACATTGGCTGAAGAATTTTCTAAAATAGGTATGGGCAATTTAAAAACATTGTGTAACGTACGACAATTTGTAAGTAAAGTTGATGCAATTCCACTGTAAGCGATAGCTATGCAACGTAAATTTAACGCATTCATTCTATGGATGATTGCAGTTTGTACAAATGTCTTTCCACATCCAGCATGCGCTGACAGACAAAAAACATTTGATCCAGTATCTTTGTATTGTACTTCACGCAAAACTTGATCAATTATATGTTTCTGTTCGTTATTTGCATCATCATACATTTGCTCATAAATGAACTGTTCGTCAAATACGTCCACAGTATCTATATCATTGACTGACAAATTTCTTGGCACAGGTTAATTAAATGCTTCACAATTTAAGTTATGAATAATTAAAACCTCCTCAATCTCAAATAAAGTAAGGCCACTGTATAATATGAACGCAGTCAAACTCCAAATGTACCGGTTCGAATGTGGTTACGGTTCTAAAAATCTAATGATGATAATTGAGATGACTGAATTTACAAAAAAAAAACATTTGTTTCTATTTGTGCACTTACAATCTGAAATGTATTCACAATGAACAATAAATCAAAGGCACTTGTTGTTGTTTACACTTGTTTTCACAATTTTTTTGTATAGTTTGTTATTTTTCACTTAAAAAAAAAAAAAAACTTAGGCCACTGTATAATATGAACGCAGTCAAACTCCAAATGTACCGGTTCAAATGTGAGTTTGTTATTTTTCACTTAAAAAAATAAAAAAGTTAGCAAAATGCATTTATTTGACCGTTTTTGGAGTAGAGAACAGATTATTGCCCCACACAGCAATGTTGTTGTTTTGGTAATTTCATCCAATTCGCTTTATTTTACCTGCTGTATTTCATAATGTGTGTTATATATGTGGATGATTTTTGTATTGTGCACTTCTATGTATTTTTCCCTATCCAAATATGTAATATAGTGTTGGCATATCTATGTTACGAATAATAGAAAAAATGGGTGGAAACACGTTATAGGCAACTCCGTATTAATATATAGATAGATTTTCAAGTAACTTCAAGTAACTTCAAGCATTTTCAAGTACCTTCAAGCATTTTCAACTAACTTCAAGCATTTTCAAGTAACTTCATCTCATGATATAAAATTTTTCCGTTCAGATTGGCAGATTATTGCCTCACACAGCAATGTTGTTGTTGTTGTAAATGTAATTTGATCCAATTCGCTACTTTTCACCTGCTGTAATTCATAATGTGTGTTATATATGTGGATATTTTTTTTTGTGCACTTCTATGTACTGTCCCCTACCCAAATATATATAGTGTTGGCATATCTATGTGAAGTATTATAGCAAAAAAGGGGGGAAACACGTTATATGCAACTCCGTATTAATATATAGATGACATCACTACATCCGTATCACGCTGTAGCATGCACCTTGGAAATATTTGCATGATGATTTGTTAAAAAGAAAAAAAAGTATTTGTTTGCCACTGGTAGTAATGCCCTTTAGTTTATAACAATCGTTGAGGCTGCAGTAAATGTCAAAAGATGAGACTCACACCACATAAGCTTTAGAATACATATGATAGCTTTTCTTTTCTGTCTTGTCCGTTTTCAAAGACAGTCTGATTAGCGATAGCGCGTGCAACTTATAGTGTAAAAATACTTTTTCATAAGTTTGTGTACAAAGTCTTCAAAGAGCAAAGATAAAAATATAAATTAATAATTTAACTGATTAAGCATCATCGAAATTGAAACTATATATACATTTAGTGAGCTAAAATAGAAGCTTAGATCAGTGCTTAGTCCCACGTTTTGAAAAAAAGGGTGGATAAATCAACTCCCATTTTTCGTGTAAATCACATATATCCCAAACAAATTAATTAAACGACTAAACATAGTTTTATACAAGTCACCAGTTTTGTACATAAGAGCACCTGAATCGAATCGGCGCACAGACTCCAAAAGATTATCAGATACAATCCTAACCTATATCCAAGCAACAGCGCGTCGTAGTGCTCAAAGTTCAACAACTACAAATGGATTTGTTAGGCGCTTGTTTCGCGGTCGTGTATACGGAGAACAATCCTGTTCGACGTAACTACGATAGAGCGCGGTGATTTCTCCGATCCTGTTTAACATTTACACGAGTGATCTGGTAGGTTCACACAGACATGCTATAGCCGATGATTTGGAAGCATACAATCAAATTTAGGGATGTTGCGACTCCTGGACAACAATGTCTTATGGCCTGTAGTTGTTCCGAAGGCCTGAATCCAACTTAATAAAATACTATCCCAAGAAGGTCCTATACGATCGAAAAAGAATTGGCAATTTCCTTATTAAGGTGACTTGAAGGCACGTTGCAAGGGCGATGACCAGCGACAATAAACTGATCTTTGGGGCTTACTTACATAGAGAGTACGTTCCAGTCTGGCTTTATCCCGCTGGAGACATTTGTCCATATTGATGCCAAAGCGCTCGTCCAGATGTGTGCACGTTGACGACTGCGCTTGGAAACCAATAGAGATTTTGACCACTTGTTGAATAAGGCAAAAGTAATATTCTTACATTAAGTCGTTTCAAAAAAATCATTTTTGTATTGAAATTTTCCAACTAACGTAACAAATGCGTAGAAGACAAGATATTTTCTTATTTCATGTATCCTCCAAATGCTTAGTGGGTTTGGGTAAGGGATAAGAGAACAGGGATGGCGTTGCAAATTGCTTTCCAATGTTTGTAAATTATAATGCGAAGTAAAATCAGATCTGGGATGTTCACATCCGGTGGTATGCTGAAAATTCTTTGTCACTGTACGCACGAATTGAAGCGATTTCGGCTGAAGCATTTTCCATCCGGGAATATTTTATTGGGTTGTTTTAATGACAGAAGACAGCAGTGTATTATGTAAGCATTACAAACCACTATTGTCTCTATCCCAATTAAGCATGCTGTCGCCTGAAGAAGAGAAGCGTGAATCAGAAAAGGAATATGAGAAGCTCAGTGTACTGTCGTCACTTTAGTTAAGAAACTGGTTGGATTAGAAGTTGCAAACAGGAAATCATTTATAAAAATAAGGAAAGGCTACAGGGAAATTTACAATAAAGGTTAAATTTCGTTGAGCGAAATGTTGAATACCCTAACAATGTCCCTTAAGTTGGGCGTGCCATTTCGCTGAGAGTCCCTGTTCATTTGCAACATTTTTTGTTTTTAACAAAATTTCAATTTTGGCCCTAAAGCTCCCAAAAATGCGGGTGGGGAAAAAATGGTTTAGGCAACTTCGTAAGAAGGGCCTTGTCAACATATTTTACTTTACTATTATTTTCGGTTTTTAAGCAATTAATCGATGTTGTAGAACTGTTTATACCCTATTCTAAGGGTATATTAATTTTGACGCATAGTTTGTAACATACCTTAATATTGCCCGTAGGCCCCTAAAAGTTACTATATTTATGATCAGCATCGATAGTAATGTCGATCTAGCCATGTCCGTCCGTCCGTCCGTCTGTCGGCAAAAATTAGGCCTTTAAACTGGGCCTAGAGAGCTGAAATTTTAACCATATACTCTCTAGGGTCCCGAAATAATCAAGTTTAAGAATTTTTGAAATCCGCCCACAGACACGCCCACAAACTCAAAAAAACAAAATTTTGGAAAAAATCGAATTTTGAGCTAGAGAGCTGAATTTTTTTATATATGATCTATGGCCCATAAAACTGATTGGGACATAAAATTTTCAAAATCCGCCCACTGACACGCCCACAATTAAATAAAACAAATTTTGGGAAAATTTGAATTTTGAGCTAGAAAGCTGAAATTTTTTATATATGATCTTTGGCCCATAAAACTGCTTGGGACATAAAATTTTCAAAATCCGCCCACTGACACGCCCACAATTAAATAAAATATTTTTTTTGAAAAACCAAAATTTGAGCTAGGGAGCTGAAATTTTTAATATATACTCTCTAGGGGCCCTTTATGCTCATGTGTAAATATTTTCAAAATCCGCCTACTGACACGCCCACAATTTTTTTTTTTTTTTTTGAAAGTCCAAAGTTTGAGCTAGGGAGCTGAAATTTATAGTATATACTCTCTAGGTGCCCTTTATGCTCATACTTAAATTTTTTTTAAATCCGCCTACTGACACGCCCACAATTAAATAAAACAATTTTATTGAAAAACCAAAGTTTGAGCTAGGGAGCGTTTTTATTTACAAAAGCTTAGTTTTTTCGATAAAATCCTTTAAATTTTTGTCACGCCCACTTATGAGATATAGGAATAAGAATAGGGTATCCAACAGTTCGCCAAGCGGACTGTAGCCCGCCCCTATATTTTATATATGATCTATGACTCCTAAAACTGCTCGGGAGATACAATTTTCAAAATCCGCCCACTGACACGCCCACAATTAAATAAAACAATTTTATTGAAAAATCAAAATTTGAGCTAAGGAGCTGAAATTTATAATATATACTCTCTAGGAGCCCTTTAAGCTCATGTGTAAATATTTTCAAAATCCGCCTACTGACACGCCCACAATTTAAAAAAAAACCTTTTTTTTGAAAATCCAAAGTTTGAGCTAGGGAGCTGTTTATAATATATATACTCTCTAGGGGCCTTTCTGCTCATGTGCTAGTTTTTTTTTAATTCCGCTTACTGACACGCCCATAATTAAATAAAACTATTTTATTGAAAACCCAAAGTTTGAGCTAGGGAGCGTTTTTTTACAAAAGCTTCGTTTTTTTTTATAAAATCCTTTAAATGTTATATAACAAAATATGTAGAGCGTTCTTAACAATTCAACCATACTTAGACTTTTGTCACGGCCACTTATGAGGGATAGGAATAAGAGTAGGGTATCCAACAGTTCGCCCAAGCGGACTGTAGCTCGTCCCTATGTTTTTTTAACGTTTTTTATAGATTTAATCGTAAAAACAATATTTATGTCAAAAACGCCTCCAAAAGTGGGAAAGGCAGACTGTTTTTGTAGCTAAATTGTTTAGAAAAACTTTGTCTACATACTTTGTGAAGAACCCGACCTTCATTTCCTTCGACTTCTTTGATAAAACAATTTTTTTAAATAGTGGCCCAATAGTTCGGCTTCAATTATTGCACTCCAGCTTGTGCTTGTAAGCTTTTAAAGGAAGATCTTTGCGTAAAATTGCCCATAATCGAATGCTACAATTCGGTAATGTTGTTGAAGTGTGTATGTCATCACGATAAAATTGCAGACTACTGAATGAAAATGACACTGACAGTTTGGAATCTGACAATTGGTTAAAAAAAACATCCTTTAAATATTCCATATCAACAGTGAGAACTATCTTAGGAAACACATCCTACATCAAAAGCTGTTAATGATCTGCTATACTGCGAACTTATTTTAAAATATTTTTTTTTTTGCAAAATCTTTCTCATTCCCATATTATCAACTAACAAAACTCTTGATATTAACATCAAACGTTTTCACTTGCACAAAGGCACAATAATTTAAGCAAACAGGAATTTAAATCGATTACGTCATAAATGACACATATCTAACCGAAAGTAAGACTTTCTTCCTTCTACAGTAATATATCTTCAAATTGTTCATCATCCTTAATAAATTTATTGAATTTCATAGTGCAAGGTTATACATTTTCCAACTACCAGTATTTGAAAACTGCTTCCCCCACTTTACCAAGAATTTAATTGTGTTCAATCCCTTGAATCATTTTCCTTAAATATCAAAAGATGCTTAATGTCTTGAGCAATTTGCCTATCATAACTTAATTGAGTGACTAATTGAGTCGCAGAATGGAAGGTAAGTAAAGTAAGAAGCGCTTGGTTTCCTCCAAGTCGAATTTACTTATGAGGGGCCTATTAATTTCTTCGTTTAAAAAATTTCAACTTTTGGGTATGATTTAAAAATTGATTTTAATGGCCCGACTTTGTAAGCTCAAGAAATTATAAGGTGTGATGACACAATGGGAATTGTGGTTGGTGTCGTATAAGCAAATTGTTTGTTTTTCAATTAATAATATTTGGGCATACAAATTCTTTGAACCAGTGCAGTGATATATTTGATTTAATTTTGTTGCAGTGATAATAGAATATCACTGTAGCGCCCTTCCAAAAAACAGCGCTTGTCGTATAAGGCCACTAAAGGGAAAAAATACATCTTGGCGATTATAGCATTCATGCGTCATGTGGAAATGACTGATTACATAGCATAAATAAATAAAATCAATTCTACACGTTCACATTCTACACGTACAGGTCTGAAATTTGTACTATCTACCTCATAGAGTGTTTCATGATTTTAGGAGTATTATAAATAGATAATAAGAAAATGTGATTTGAAACCAATTCATAAAAATGGTAGAAAGTTTCGTACGACCCAGTCGTGCACTTTACACTGCATAGTGTTGACGATCTGATACAACAAAATACAAACGTCGCAATTACACTATGGGATCAACATTTTACTCTTTTATACTTTGAAGATGATCTGATCCATCCCTTTTAAGACAATAAGTATGTTTGATTTCCTTAGACTAACAGTAAGCTTTAAGATTTTGGTTATAAGAAGTTGTGAGAACTAACTTCAGCTAGTGAAGATATAAACGGGTTCAAAAAAATTTAAAAATAAGATTGTTAAAATAAAAGAACGGGTAAAAAATTAAATATAGGTTAGAAAGGTGTCAGATAATCCTAGAGTAAAGTTTCAAAACTGAATGTATTTCCATGATGCAAAAATCTTCTTTTAGTGAGACGTATCATTTCTGATGCATTGTGTTTAGCGGGTGAATTATATTACAGGTAGTAGGTCACATTTCGGGAAATAAAAAAAGTTTACAGATCATGATTTGAAGGAGATATTGGCTAATCTTTCAGAGGATGATTTCGAACGAGAGACATCTGATGATGATACAGCTAATCCCCACCACGAATGGACTGTTTGTATACCCTATTCTAAGGGTATATTAATTTTAACGCATAGTTTGTAACATACCTTAATATTGCCCGTAGACCCCTAAAAGTTACTATATTTATGATCAGCATCGATAGTAATGTCGATCTAGCCATGTCCGTCCGTCCGTCGGCAAAAATTAGGCCTTTAAACTGGACCTAGAGAGCTGAAATTTTAACCATATACTCTCTAGGGTCCCGAAATAATCAAGTTTACGAATTTTTGAAATCCGCCCACAGACACGCCCACAAACTCAAAAAAACTAAATTTTGGAAAAAATCGAATTTTGAGCTAGAAAGCTGAAATTTTTTATATATGATCTATGACTCCTAAAACTGCTCGGGATATAAAATTTTCAAAATCCGCCCACTGACACTCCCACAAAAAAATATAACAATTTTATTGAAAAACCAAAATTTGAGCTAGGGAGCTGAAATTTATAGTATATACTCTCTAGGTGGCCCTTTATGCTCATGTGTAAATATTTTCAAAATCCGCCACAAGTGCTAGCGAGCTGACATTTATAATATATACTCTCTATGATCATGTGTTAATTTTTTTTAAATCCGCTTGCTGACACGCCCACAATTAAATAAAATAATATTATTGAAAAACAAAAGTTTGAGCTAGGGAACGTTTTTTTTACAAAAGCTTTGTTTTTGTTTGATAAAATCTTTTAAATGTTATATAACAGAATATGTACAGCGTTCTTAACAATTCAACCATACTTAGACTTTTGTCATGCCCACTTATGAGGGATAGGAATAAGAATAGGGTATTCAACAGTTCGCCAAGCGGACTGTAGCCCGCCCCTATGTTTTTTATTGATTTTCTTACGCTAAAGGGGTTTTTCCGTAAATGTAACAGTACCCTTATTGTGCTATGAACACAGCGAAAGCTTTTGTGAACAGCAAGCAGCACCTAACAACGGCATATTTCATTGCTTGCTTTTCGGTGCTACTTACCATAGGAAGAATAGAGAGATAGGAAAGAAGTGTTTTGGTGCACTTGTATGGTTATTCTCCACGGGTGTTGTCTAAGTTGCTTAGGGAGATCAAGTTTTACGTATATTCGAAATAAAGTAATGGATTTGGTCGGGATTTGAACGCACGACCGTCTAATCACTAAGCAAATACACTTCTACTGCACCGTTGCCATCTGTTGCCACCTATTGAATTGGAATATTAAGTGGTTGGAAAAGAGAAAAGTAATGAGGAAAATGGCAATACAGGCAAGCGGCAAATTTGGGAAGCTTCTCATGACAATTGATACTCTTGTTTGTTTGTCAGACGTTCGCAAGAGATGGGACAGGGGAAAAAACTCTAGATGTTAATTGGTCCCGGCGGGATTTGAACCGGGGACCTTTCGATTAGTAGTCCGACGCACTTACTTTTACTTTTAAATTCATTTTTTGTTCATTATTAGATATCAACTTACATACTAGACAAAAATGATTAAATCTGACTTAAAATTATAAGGATACTTATTCTTAATTAATGGTCCTTATGCAGACGTTCTACACTTAACTATAACTTTAAAATTATTGCCTTTCCTCCGAAAAACTATTTCACGAACTAATCTTACATATATATTCATCGAGAACATTCTTAAGACATTTTTAAGACTCGACTATTCTAACTATAATTGGGATTCTGAGCACTCTGTATCTTACGCAAGAAGTGATCAAAGTCCCAATTGCTATCCGAGCGCCTGGCAGTCGTCAACGAGCAAACACGCAGCTTAAACCGACGGAAGCATTACAGCGTCAGTCACCTCCCGGAATCACCACCACAAGTTGACGAGCCCGGCCTCTCCCAGAAACGTCCTAGCTAAATAATCTAACTTATAAACTAATTGCATGTTATTTAGAAAATTGACCCCTCCCCCCTTAAAAAAGCCACCGAAATTCGGCGAATTGCATTTCTGTATCGAATTTATCCCTCTCCGTTATTGCGGTACTAAAACGGAGGAGGTCATGAGCATTGGCAACGTCCCAGCCGTGGGTGAGCAGCTTATCTCTCTCGCTGCGGTAGCGGTGGTATAATACCGGGATACCATCCCTCGTCTGGACCAGCCCTTTAACATCAATATGGGCAAATGCCCCCGGCAGGATAAAGCCAGACCGGAGCGTACTCTCTATGTACATTTCATTGCGGTAGTTAGCCCCAAAGATCAGACGGCCCTTGCAACGTGCCTTCGAGTCACCTTAATGAGGAAAGTGTGAATTCTATTCAACTGAGCCTCATCGTATAGGACCTTGTTGGGATAGCATTTTATATAGTTGGATTCAGGAGTTCGAAACATCCGGAGACATTATCTCTCCAAAACCTGAATCTTTTCGATATAACTAGGCGCTATATTGAAACACAATGGACAACCATAAGCGATGATCGGCCTTATAAGAGCCATGTAGGACGTGACCTTCACTCTGGAATCAAGTTGACTGCTATATGAAACAGTCTCCTTGTCAGAGCATACGCCTTCTTGGCCCGAGTAAGACAAACAACTATATGTCTATCGAAATATAGATACTGGTCAAGCCAGATATCCAGATATCTAACTACGCTTCTCACCGCCAATGGTTGCTCAATTTGTTCAATAATGGCCAATTTCTTCCAGTTTTTTCTGGTATTCCTACCCCCAGCCAATGTTCTTCTGAACAAGATTGTTTCCGTCTCCTGAAAGTTGATTTTCAACTCCCAGTCATCGCAATATCCCTTCATTTGATCGAAGTCACACTGACCTCGATTTTAGGACCTGATCTGTATGCCCCTAAATCGTCATCATACGCTATAGCATGTCTGAGTGAACCCACCAGATCACTCCTCTAAATGTTAAACAGGATCGTAGAATTCACCGCCCCCTGCTGTAAACTTTTAATTTCAAAGACTCTGCTCGAAGTCACGTTACCGCATTTGATAACGAACTTCTTTCCCATAAGTATATTATAAGTTACATATAGCTAAGATTTGTGCATCCCTCGCCTGGTCAACTTGTAGAAAAGTCCCTCTAACCATACGGTTTTGAAAGCCTTCTCAAAATCAACCAGACAAGCACCCGTGCATTGGTTCTTGTATTTATTCCACAGAATGTCGGAAACCAATTTTGACGCAGCATGAATTGTGTCATGCCCCGCCCTGGAACAAAATTGGTTGTCCGGAATTATGTAATTGTCCTTGACCTACATGAACAGGGCTCTATTGGCAACCTTTTCAAAGACCTTGCTAATATTCGGAAGCAAACTAATAGACCGGAGATTGACAGGGTTCGTCCTATCTTTACCCTTTTTCGGGATTGGGTGTACCACAGCTACCTTCCAATGCGCCGAATAATATGCATTACTCCGCGCATTGGTAAACAGCGTCTGTAAAATATGTACAGCCTACAGATGCAGATGCTTCAATACGACGTTTTTGGCACTATCCACCCCTGCCGACTTTTTATTCTTTAGTAACTCGAAGATGCACAGTATATCATCCTGACACGAACAAGTGCGATGCATCTCGGCCATTTTCGACAACTGCATAAGCATGGTTTTCATCATTGAATACGGAAAATCCGTTATTCTCAGTTCGCCAATTCTCAAGTTCGGTGCGCAGATAGAAGTGGCTCATGAGAGCCCTATTCTCCAGTGTCGTGGATACGGCGAACAGGATTGTTCACCGTATGCACGGCCTCGAAACAAGCGCCTAGCAAATTTACTTTCTCCTGTGGGTCGTCGACCACGAATAAACCGTCGTTTGAAGCGACACTTTCTGGACTGATTCGAGCAGTCAGTACTGTCTGTCTGTTCTCTGCTGTCTGGGAGATTCTAACACAAGGAATATCATTATGATCCTTCCTCGTGAACAAATTATTTATCTGTATTCAGACACACTAACCACTGAGCCACTGCGCCCGACTAAGTGAAACTAATTTAAAAACTATGAGCATCGACAAATATTCTTAAAACAAAAATGTGTTATTCAAATATGTTGATTCAGAGGATATGGGAGTTTCCATAAATTCCTCAATGACTGGAATTATGCGCATTATATTATTGTACAGTGTAGTTAATTATTACTAACGCATGCACTAAATGATGAACCTATAGGAGCACTTAATGTGTCGACAAATTTCTTCATGTGATAGCGGGTGGCTTTAAGCACTCCTAGATATATGTCTGATAGTATACATATAAAAAGCCAACAACAAACTATCCTCGATATAACTCGACATAGGTACTGGTGCAAGCAGAACCCAAGATTGAAAGCAATTATACAAATCGACAGATTGCTCTGATGTTGCCAATTACATACGTTAGATTATTTAAGAACTTGCTCCAGTTCTGTCTTTACGAGTAATAGTCTCTTATAAACTCGATATTTATTTAATTACTGAAACGTATCTCCATTTCACTTCCGTTGGGTGAATTGCTTGCGGGCGTATATGGGATCGGGAAAGGAATACAAAATATTTAATTGTGGTCGGCCCGGTTGAAACTGTTAATTTCTGTTTGAATTAACCTTTTTTGTTATCAACTTTGTGGGCTTTGAAAACTACAGACGTTTTTATTTTGTTTCTGCGAAATAAGGCTTTTGCAAATAAAACCGCAAAGAGGGGCTATTCTGATTTTAGAAGTTACACATGTAGCGTGGTATTATGAAATAAAATGTTTATTAAATGAAATTAAATAAGGAAAATTCACTTATTTGGTTATCAGCTTTATTCAATGAGGTGAAACAAATATTTTCATATCCAACAGCAACAAGAACGAACGAACATTGTTTGAAATATTACGTATACGTCTGAGAAACCCAATTTCACTATTTGTTAAACTCAAAGTTTTAGGTCGATTTTTGAAGTATATTTCTCCGTACAGCTTGAGAAAGTCTATTTAACTTTAAAAAAAATTCCTTCAGCCATCAGTGTCTTCCGGTTATATTTTCCCAAAGACGATGAAAAAGGTCGGTTTCTGTTGATTGTGCGTAAATATTTCTTCTTTCATGATTTTCAATCCCTTTGTATTTTTATTTCGTTTTGTTGTGCTTCTGTTATATAATTATTCTGACGGTGGAAAATTCAGGAAACGAGTAAAATAACAAGTTTTCAATATCGGGAAATTATGCGGAAATATGGCCTAAAGCACTAAAATATAGTTAATTATATTTTCTATTAAAGTTAATACATTTCGGTTTCAATCAGTGGTTACGAAATACTTTCGTTTTCTTAATTTCAATTGTGTTGAAAGTGTGCGTTCTTTATGTGCATGCCGGTTTTTTTCTTTTGTGTTACATTTGCAATTAATTTCATACTGTAAGTAAATGAACCTGGGTGACTTTTTAACTTGATCTGTCATAAACTTTATACTTTGTCTATAGTCACTACCACATGCTGATGGCAAATTGTAAAAATATTCCTTACGGAGTTGCGATAAGCTGAAAAAATACATAGTCAGTTTGAGGGAATTGCATTTTATTATTTTTGTCTTCAAGGTACCAAATCTGTGTAGAGAATGCGGTGCTTGGATGGCATCGTAAATAAATCTCGAATGGATCATAAAAACTCTGCGCGATATTGTAGGTTGAATTAAGTAGATTTTATATCTGTGTTATTCATAGGCGCCTAAGGGCTAACAATGCTACTATACACCGGAAGTTTTGGGAATAGCGGAAGTAGATATAAACTCAGAGGTTAGAGTAATGGTTATTATTATACGCTACTACCGGAACCCGACGAACGTGGTATTGTCCTAGCTAGCATTCGTTGATAAACAAAAAAATAAATAAATATTAGGCATTAACGACCCATATAGGGCCTAAAACCTAGCGTCTCCAACCACTTTCTTGAGCGAAGTGGAAGGGACCTACAATTTTACGCCGATTCCGAACGGCAAATTTGAAAAGCTTCTCATGACAATTGATACTCTTTTTTTCTTTGATGTTTGTCAGACGTTCGCAAGAGATATATTGTTATTGTTGATAAATAGGTTTCTTTTTATTATTATTTTAGCTTTGATATTAATTAACTTGCATTAGGCCGTGCAAGGACAGGCTAAGAATATCTCAGCCCCCCCCCCCCCCCCGGCCATCCAAGTGAGCCTATCTCGCAAGAGTGCATGCAAATTCGTGGGTTGACTCGACTGGAGATCACCGGTGTCGTAAAAAGTCGACCCAAAAATAATCTTTTGACTTTGACTTTGAAATTCATTTTTTTATTCATTGATAAATATCTACTTACATACTAGACAAAAATGATTAAACCTAACTTAAAATTAACAGGATACTTATTCTTATTTATTGGTCCTTATGCGAACGCTCTAAACTTAACTATATCTTAGAATTATTGCCTTTCGGCCTACGAACTATTTTACGAACTAATCTTACATATATATTCCTCGAGAAAATTTACTAAAACTCGGTATCATTATTGAGATTTTATATAAAACAAATTACAAACTACCTATTCTACTTACTTAAACTACTTAACGTATTCTAACTATAATTAGGATTCTGAGCACTCGTTGCCTGGCGCAATAAGTGGTCAAAATCCCAATTGCTTTCCGAGCGCCTGGCAGTCGTCAACGTGCACACGCGCCGCCGTGAGCCGACTGAAGCCTTACAGCGTCAGTCAACTCCCGGAAGCACCACCACACTTATAAGCTAAGAGGATGTTACCTAGAGTAACGCACCGTCCTGGGAGGGCATGTTGACCCCTCCCCCCTCAACAAGCCACCAAAATTCGGCGAATTGCTTTTCCGTGTCGAATCTATCCCTCTCCGATATTGCGGTACTAAAACGGAGGAGCTCATGAGCATTGGCGACGTCCCCGTCATGGAAGAGCCGCTTATCTCTCGCGCTGCGGTAGCGATGGTATAAGACCGGGATACCATCCCTCGTCTGTACCAGCCCTTTTGAATCAATATGGATAAATGCCTCTGGCGGGATAAAGCCAGACCGGAGCGTACTCTCTATGTACATTTCATTGGGGTAGTAAGCCCCAAATATCAGACTATTGTCGCTGGCCATCGCCCTTGCAACGTGCCTTCGAGTGACCTTAATGAGGAAATTGTCAATCCTATTCAACTGAGCCCCATCGTATAGGACCTTGTTGGGATAGTATTTTATATAGTTGGATTCAGGCGTTCGGAACAACCGGAGAGCCCAAAAATAATCAATAATGCCAGCGTGGACGTGTCGAAATCGTAAAAAGAGGCAGGCCTAAAATCTCCGCGATCACATTAATGCAACAACACCAGCATTTGATTGGCCTCAGTGATAAAGTAATCCGAAACCAGGAAGCATGCCGATATTTGTTGAGGTTAAACCGGCGAACCCCACAGGCGGAGGAATGCAGGAAGGCGCGATTGTTACAATTCGCTTAATCCTGGTCATAACCTCGCCTTAAAGGGAAGAAGAAGAAGAAGAAGAAGAAGAAGAAGAAAAAGATTTATTATGATATTAAATACTGAAATTTAAATTAATTATATTTTTTGTTTCTCCGTCCTTTGCATTCAAAAATATTTTTTTTTTTTTTATTACGTCATTCACATTATGTATTTGCACAGATCTACCCATGTGTGTATTTAAAAATTTATATGAGAAGTTGGCAACAATTCAACTTCTCCTTTGAATTTGCCATTTATAATTGTTGCCTAGAGAACATTACCATTTATCTGAAACTCGTACACCCTAATAGGCTAAAAGGTTGAAATAACACCTATGTCTATTTCTCACCAACAATAAAAGTTACATCGGTCTAGCCATATCCTTCCGTCACCGGTTTTAAGGCTGAACATAGTTAAACTCTTAAGGGGCATGAAATGATAAAGTGCAAATACTTCGGCCGATTTTGTCGAAAAAACTGATGGAAATGAAGACTGTGTTCTTTGCAAGATACGTAGACAAAGTTTTTTTTAACACCTTGACCGTGCAATGGTTTTTCTTAAGCCCACTTTCTCCGTATGGATAGTACGCTCTCGCAACTTCGCTGCTCCGCTAAGGGTAGGTGCTAGTTGTCTGGCAGTCGCCTATGTAAGCTCACTTTTTCGAATGACGCAGTGTTGAGATGGGCTCCATGAAACTAGGGCGCAAAATTAAAAAAAGGCCCAAAAAATATAAAAGAAGCAACAACAAAGTTTTGTTGTCAGATTGGGGTGATTTTGCATTGCCTTTGGGCATTTTTCATTTTTTTGGGGCAACGCATTCTAATTTTATTCCGCCAAAAATATGTTATATTTCCTAAGATTGAAGGAAACAAAAAATCAATGTTTGGAATATCACCCCAAAATAATGAAATATCACCCCAAAAGTACGCAAAATTATCCCATGTCAAGATTTTACTTCCGGGAACCAATTCAAACATCATTTTTATCTTATTTTTTTTTAAAAAGGCGTAAAACAAACATAAAAGTGTAAAAAGCTCTCATATAGTTCAAGAGTTATAAGCTTTCGAAAATCCCAACTTTCAAGGATAAAATTGATGAATTGATGCAATAATAGTTTTTTTTTAGAATTAATACGTGTGAAAACAGTAGAAGATCCCATAAACAGTGCATTGTGTATGCAGCCACCCTGCTTGGGGTTACTCTTGGATTTGAAGAAGGTGGTTGTATGTGCAAATTTGTAGACCAAAATGTTTTTTTTCGATTGTGGGGTTCACCGGTTCGACATCAGAAAATAACGACAGGTGCATTGCTGTATTTGTGTTATCCAGGAGTTTCTGGGCCTGTCTCTCTTTGGAGTTTGTATGGAAACGTTGATTGATATTGCGTTTTAGACCGGGTTATCCTACGAACCTCTCATTTGAACATGACACAGTACCAAGTGAGTCGGTCGCTCCATTTTTTTCCAGATGGTCCTTTGCCATGCAGGCTTCCTCGGATCTTGGAACATCTTGTTCAATCAATCTTTCTTACTTCTGCTGTCATGCAAATCAACCAGGAGCACAACTGCTCCTTTCAGCTTAGGTGGCATTTTTAGGTCACAGAAGATTGCTGAGTTTTCCCGCCACTTTATCCACCCTACGCTTCCCTTTTATATCTATAATAACGAGGTTATAAACCTCCCACTTTACAGCATCGACACTGCTCGGGGTATGGGGTTCACCCGTTCAACTTCAATAAATACGGAATGTATCGCCTTCCACTAAGATAAATCAAATGCTGGTGTGCCCAGCGATATACATAGGCATACAATGTTATACACCATACACATTCGTGTATTCTGTAAATGCCCAAACTCCACAACAAAGAGGAAACTATGGCTGTAAACTTCTCGTTATTAAATGCCTACTGGCGGCGTTAGGTGAGTGTAGTAAGCTTTGCAGTGCCACACTCCTTTCGATACTTTCCACCTTTTTTTTGCTAGAAGAAAATAATAATAAAAGACTGTTGGCATCAAGAAACCCATCTATCGAAATATAACAAATCCTTCCGGGCAGAAACGATGGAATTGGTAGCTACCCTAAATTCTTTAAAAATTGCTTTGACATAAAATCTTGCGAAAGTGCTGCAATGCACTGTTGTTTTCGAAGGGTTTTCAGCTTGTTGAAAAATAAAAATTGTTTCAGTCCCCAACCGCATTTCTCACTTTTAATTGACAAAAGAATGGATGGTTGAAACGGCGAAAGCAATGAATGGAATTGACAGTGAATAAATGACAACAATAGTCAAAGGAATCATAATAACGAAACGCAGGACTTTTTCAATTTTTTCTAAACACAATTGTCGTAGTTATAACAATAAGTGGAAGCAAACACAGTGAAGGATATCGTTTTTCTTGGTAAACTAATGAAATGCAGTTATATGTGACTAAAAATGTTTATTGCAGACATTTGTGGACAAAGGAAAATTAATTTTAAGGAACAAACAGCAGGTGGCAATGGTGCGATGGTAGTGTATTCACTAAGTGATTGGCAGGTCGTGCGTTCGAATCCCGATCAGGTCCATGATTTTTATAAATTGAATACACACAACAAAAACTGATCTCCCTAAAGCAATTTAGGCGCCACCTGTTGAGAAAAAAAAAATTCCATCGCACCAAACTTCTTTCCTATTCTTCTATTCTTTCAGTAAGTAGCACCCAAAAATAGGCAATGAATTGCTAGGAGCTACTTGCGCAACAAACTAAAATGCCTGCGCTGTGGTTTTACCATTATAAGGGTACTGTGTCACTACAGAAAAAAGAAATCCCTTTAGCGCACGCAAATTAAAAAAAAAAAAAAACAATACATTTTGTTTCATTATATTATCTAAACTTCTCTGAGAGGATGACAATCCAGGAAACAATGACTCGATATGCCCGCATAAATTTGATACGTCTGTTCTTGAACTTTCGAAAGTTAAATTCATTCATAAATATACAAATATACATTCTGTCTTTTAGGAGCATTGTTTTCAAAACGTCATTAAGATTACACTATTGAAGAAAATTTACCAGTTAAATTTGATATACCGAGGAATATCTACTTTTATTAAATAGTGCCAGAGGCGAAAGGTACTTTAAATGTTCTTCATTGTACATCTGAGGTGTGGAAAAAAGAGGGACATTACTCCCGCTTCATCTGAGTTTTAATCAAATTTCTTTAAATGTTAACATGTATCGTATAAACGTATCCCGTATTAAATCAATTACACGCTTAAAGACCTGCATAGCATAAATTACTTCACCAATGACTACGAATTCCACGAAGAAGATTGAATGAGAAGAGGAACGAAACATCTGGCAGACAAGGCAATAAGGCAGATGATTTAACCCTAACTCTAGAAAAGTCTTAAACTTTCACTGGACCATTTTATTGAAATTCGGACCAATTTCCTGGCATGTTTTCTAAAGTTTGAGGTGCTGTCAGAAAAATGCTCATGGAAGACAAAAACGCTGTCATTTTACAAACGCAAGCTGAATAAATCTCTTCCACGTCACTCCAAGGGTGCCTGCTATCAGGGACGAATGTGCGGTATTGAAGGAATAAGTCGTCTTCTTTAAATGTTGAAATCTCCAAATGAGCACTTTGAGGTGTGAGCTTTTCTCGCTTTGTGAATGAATCCCAATGGGTTGACCAGCATAAAGGAACCCTCCAATTTGTTTATAGCAGAATTGGTTTCGTTCGCATAGCTGGCAGGGCTGCGTCATTGGAAACAGTGTAATGCAAAACTCATTATTTTATCTAAGTGACGTACCAATTGGAACAGTCGTGGAACAATTGTTGGACGGTCATTTTATGAACACTTGGCAGCGTGCAGAAGACCTGGGTGTAACTCCTCGAATTGCTCGCTGTTCAAACTGTGGACGTCAGCTTTAATATGCAAAAAAACATTCTTAATGATGATAATGACATAAACTCCCTGTCGGACTGCTTCTTAATATCAATGAGCTGTTTTATTAATTTTATTTGTTGTATATGGTAAACAATCAGATTCAACTGAATTTGTACCCAATTTTTGTCTTTCACACACAATTCATAAAAACAGAACGGATTGGAAGATATGTATATCGCACCACACCCATCACATTCCATCACACGTTGTCTTTAATTAACATTTCTTATCAAACTAGTCCAATTTAAATTTTCTGGATTATTCTTCACAACACCAAGGTGTTCAACATGTCAATAACTCCTCGCATGCTACTATTTAATTAATACAAAAACTATTTTATATTCAACTTCATTAAGCTGTCTCAGTGCTTTGCAAAATTCCAGTAGATACATTCACAGCTTAATCTCAAGTGGAAGTGCTTGAAATCACAAATATCTTAATAAATAAAAGTTTATACGTATTTTTTTCGAATAACCATTACACCAAGGGGAAGCTTCACCAATTCTCAAAAGGCTCTTCACCTACCCTAATATTACTCTTATTGCGTGATACAAATCCATCCTACAGCTAGAGCTACAGTCAGAGCTATAATCTGAGCTATTTGTGACAACCGCATTCGATACTCCAATCCTCAATCGTGGATAATCACATTTAAAAACCGAAACAAATTATCTTTGCTGCATGCTTGAATTTGAATAGGTGTATAGAGCCAGACAGGATATTCATATTTGGGTACAAGTGTTATTAATACCGGCATTAATACCGACAGATATTCATAATATAGGCATGAAACGCAGAGGAAAGATGTTTCTTAGGCTTGGCATAAAGCACATGAAATAATGGTTCAGGAGCAAAAAAAAAAGATTTAAATAACATGGCTATATAGAGGTCGTACAAGCGTGGTTAGTAAATGGTCTTAGAAAGGATAGTTAAAGTTCATTTAAAGCAATATTCATGTCACCATTTTTCATATAATACACAATTTAAATAAATATTTGTTTTGGAAAATCTCGTCCGGTGCCAATAATGCACGCGTGAAGCCAATAAAATCCACGGATTCAACTTTTACTACCGCTTTCGCCAATATACAAAATAAATTTGATTTATTTCCGAGAAGTATCATGAAAATCCTCCATATCACCTTAACAATCCTCACCCCAACAAGTAGCGGGAGATTACGACATTTGTAAAAGCGAGTTCATATAAATATCAAATCCAATAATAAATTGAAATATGATTGCCAGTCTCCTAAAAATAGAATCAATTTTTTTCATGTTGTCCATATTAAATAAAGGATCTAAGCAAGAACTCTCCCGAGCACCTTCCACATAACAAGAATGACAGTCAAGAAATGAAAACGATAGATGATTGTTGTTCAAATTTAATAAAATGTAACTCGCTGATGTCCTTAATTTATCAATGTGACATTGGAGATTGTTCGGGTTTTGAGCATCATTAAATTAATAGCTTCTGATGTTCAATCGAAATAAGATAGAGCAAGACAATTCGCAATTTATTCACAGGACCCAAAGTGGTTAATGGTTCCACTTACTGACATGATTGAATTCAGTCGAACGGAAATGGTTTCGATTTTAAATAAATGGATTTTTGGCTACTTTTTTATTGTTTCTATTTGCATAGTCAATGTAACTGAACGAAGGCAAATAGAACGGATACTAGTGCAAATATTAATTCGGTTTTTATTTTTTTACTGTTTACATGCTTGTATATGTTTCAATAGCCGTGTTTCTTTGCACGCGGATATAGGGATAATTCGAAATTTGCATGTAAAATACAACAACAACTTATCCTATATACGCTAACTTTAGCGGCGATAGCTATCGCCGCTAAGTCAGTTAGCGGGGATAAACAGTGCTTCCAAAACCCATTTTCTTCGTTTCTGATGAACCGATGAGATGTATTTTTCAGGAAATGTCAAAGTTTGACATCCCTCCGACCACTAACACATCCCGCCGAATATTTTGTTCGTGATTTTATTATTATTTTTTTTCAAACTTCATTATAAAGGCAATTGAATTTAGCAAATCTGTTAATGTGAAATTGTTTTTCATAATTTTAAAATATGCTTGGCATCAATTTCAATTGGCGGAAGTAAATATTTTTCAATTTCAGGATTTTCAATTCAAATTTCTTAACTACAACTTACAGCTGTGTCACGGTGCATGTCATAGGTGCATGTGTGCTGCCAAGTTTTATTTGGTGAATTCTTAAGCGGAATTCTTCTGATGCCATCCCTATATCCGCGTGCAAAGAAACACGGCTAATGTCAGGAGGATAGTATATGCGTATAGTTTCGGATTGATAAATTGAATTTATTGTTTGTCTTATTTTGTGTACAATTAAAAAAAAATAATAACAATTTTGATAGTCGTTTAACGACACGGGGATGAAAATTGGTATTATTCATTGATCGAACATTGAGTTGATGGTGACTGGTGGCTACAAGTCAAAGTGTTTCAGGTTCAAATGTCGCCGGAGACTAGTAACATATAAACTTTTTTTTCCACTATCCCTCTTGCAAACGTCTGACAAACATCCATGAGTATAAATTTACTATCATGAGAAATCTTATCAACTTTGCCGTTCGGAGTCGGTTTAAAATTGTAGTTCCCTTTGACTTTGCATAAGCGGTTGCAGGAGCTGGGTTTTGAGCCCTGTATGGGACTTTTATGACTAATATTTATTTGTTTATGAGCCCATAAAAGTCAAAACACGAAATTTGACTAAATTTAGCCCATCTTTTGGGGCAGGCGGACATACAGACATAATATAATCTTCTCTAAGTCGTAATTTCATACCTGATTCTCAGCTTGAGGTTAAAATTTTAACAATTGCAATCTTTCTCTTTAGGACACTTAACTTACATAAGTATAAGAGAAACCGAAAAACTGTTAAATAAAAGCTGTTTAAAGAATTTTGATACATTAAGAAACTTAAAAAACACATCTCTCTCGGCAAATGTGTTAACCCAATCTGCTCGGCGGAGGGATTACAAAAAACCGATCAAAGTCTCTTTGGACAAAAATTCCAGACTTCAGTGCAGAATATCGGACCACAATCTGAATCCTGGTGTTATCCTCACAGTCGTTCGTTTTCGTTGCATTTAAAGAGGAGTCCGTACAAAACAAATGTAACCGACTATTCACACAAAGTAACAGTTATAACTCTGTTTTTTTTTGGTAGCGCGATTCATCAGCCGCCCGGAAATGCAATCAATCATTCCTTTTCCATACAACATGAATATTTTTCCTACCAATTATGATTTTCAAATAACCTAGAGAAAGGTGCATCGGTTACTTGTTCTTTCTACTTCCCCATTTACTAAATGCCCGTGCTATGTAACTAGTTACATAATAAAGGTCCTAAAAATCCCTTATGCACAAATTATACACAAAAAAGAAAAAAAAACACAGGCTTTAAGCCTGTGATCTTATCAACGGATTTTGATTTGTCATAATAGCTTTCGATCAACGTGTTTATTTAAGCAAACAAATCACTTTACCCATTGTTGAGATATTGCAGTGTTTCGAGACTATTGTTGCATTAGCATTTTAATAAAAACCAAGTATGCCATTTTCTTACCTCTGCTCAAGAATTTAAAACACCAACATAGATCAATATCGTTAAAGCCGATTTGGAAAGGTGAAATTTTATTTTTTTAGAAACAGTTGTATCTCCTTCTACATATATAAAAATTAATCCACATTTGTGTTTGTTGCCGGTGTTTGGCCAAACGCGTTAACCGATTCCAATGATTTTTTTTTCATAAAAGGTGACGTCTATAGGATGTCTGTATCTACATCGGTATGTGAATTATGGGCATTTGAGTGGGTACACATGTATATGTGCGTATGCGTGTAAATATATATAAAAAACCATCGTACAGACATCACCTATTTTGTTATACGAACGCGCATATAAAAGAGGAAGACCACACGAACGTTTCAAGCCTATTGTGGTGTTTGTGCGCATTTTCATTCTTTATAGGGCCCATACACTACACATGCCTGCATGCGCAAGCACAAAAATGCGCAAACACGCTTTCCCCACACACTACGCATGCAAACTGCGCAGTCTTCAGTCGTGTGTTCACCGCTGAACAGACAACATTAAAAAAATGTCCAGCTCCGACACCACTGCTGCGGCAATTTTAATTGCTTTAGCACTAAAAAGTATGCTTGCATGCACAAACTAGCACACACACCACACATGCCTGTGTGCGCAAGCAAGAAAATATCAAACATTTTTGATATTGCTCATGCAGCTTGCGCAAACACATTGATCACCCCATACACTGGCGGATTGCATGCACAAGCACTGTTTGCGCATGCAGGCATGTGTAGTGTATGGGCCCTATTAGATTTCGTGTGTTCAATGTTTTATTGAAATAAGTCTTATTTAATTTTTTTGCGTTTTTTTTTGTGAATCGGACATCGGAAAGTTGCTTTTCCCACATTGATAGCAATCGGTGTGAAAGTGAATAAAAAGTGATTCTATCGAAGTTTTTTACTTTCGCTTTGTTGTTTGATTCCCACTAGTAAGCTGACATAGGCGCCTGGAAGACAACAAGCACCTAACCTAAGCGGAACAACGAAGTTGCGTGAGCGGCCTAAGCCATGCGGAGAAAAACGTGCAGTCCCTTTCACTGCTTGAGCTCAAATCAGGCAATCTTCGGTATTGGCCTGAGAGTGTTTCTGTGAAGTTTGGTGAAAATCGGTCTTCTTTCTTTAGGCGCAGCAACATGCGCCAGATACCCGCTATAAACAATATTAAGGAAGTCTTCTCGAACATATTGGCCAATAGAATTCTCGGGCACGGGCACTGCTTTGAATTAACGTCACCCGTGAGATGTTGTTGGTTTCCTAAAATACCGTTATTCGAACCTTTTGAAAAAAACTCAGTAAGCCATCTCAACCCAAGTGTTCAAAACATTACAATTGATCAAAATCGCTAGAGCCGTTTTTGAGAAAGGCGAAATTTTCAAAAATTCAAATAGTTTATATATGAATAAAAAAGATCTAAAGAACATTTTGTCGTTCAGAACTCAGTTTTTGCGAAAATAATCGAATAACGGTACTTTACAAAAATTCCATTTTTGTTATTTTTGTTCGTCTCCGGTTGTGTATGTTATATTTGTGAATAAAAGATTAACTTCAATTGTTCTTAATATTTATTTTCTTCATAAAGAAGTGGCCTGGCCCCACGCACATAGTACTCGCCCGAAGATGAAGCAGGAGCTTTGAAACGCGTAGCGAACGGAAAACAAAATTTAAAAGTTGTGACATTTATGAAGAAAATAAATATTAAGAACAATTAAAGTTAATCTTTTATTCACAAACTTTACAAAAATGCTTATATCTCAAAAACTGGTCAAATTATTTGATGACAATAAAACTCAGTTTAAACATAGGGACGGGCTACAGTCCGCTTGGGCGAACTGTTGGATACCCTATTCTTATTCCTATCCCTCACAAGTGGGCGTGACAAAAGTCGAAGTATGGTTGAATTGTTACGAACGCTCTACATATTTTGTAATATAACATTTAAAGGATTTCATCAAAAAAAAACCAAGCTTTTGTAAAAAAACGCTCCGTAGCTCAAACTTTCGTTTTTCAATAAAATTGTTTTATTTAATTGTGGGCGTGTCAGTAGGCGGATTTAAAAAAAATTAACACATGAGCATAAAGGGCCCCTAGAAAGTATATACTGTCGAACTTCTTTATAACGAACCTTCAAGGGAACAAAAAATTGCTTCGTTATAAAGAAGTTTTATACAAAATTCGTTATATAGAAAATTCCATCAAAGAAAATTGGTACAAAAAAGAACTCATTGTAAAGAAATTTATATCTTTTTATGCTTTCGTGAAAAACATATCAATTTTCGATTGCACATGAACAGTTTTGTTCTTTGTTTTATTATAAAAATCTTCCAATTTAGAAAGGTAAAAATATGCATCATCTGAGGTTCATCTCTTGTTTGAATAAAACTTCGTAAATTATCAAATGCATTTCTGATATCATTATCGTTGGGTTATCTTTGAATTAATTGGATTTCAGCATTGTCATTCCTCAGATGAAATGTTATTCAAAATTGTTTCGTCTAAAGGAAGTTCCATGGTAGCAACATTTGCATCCACTGTAACATAATCTTCAAATGTAACAGGACAATCATCACTTCTTGGTAAAACTCTGTTAAAGTTGCTGTTGTTCTCGATTATTAATGATCTCATGGGTGACAATAGAACTGAGTCTTCATCGAACCAATTATCAAAAGTACCAAACCCAGCTTTGTTAAAACAATTATGAATTGTACTTTTTTTAACATCGACGCACCAAGCTTTATAAACATCTGTAATGGCATCTAAGAGATTGGATTTGTATTCTCGTCCTTGATTGGTAGCTTCAAGAACTCTCTCTAAGAAACGGTGACGATAGTACACTTTTAAATTTTGGATAACGCCTTGGTCCATTGGTTGGAGTATTGATGTTGTATTCGGAAGGAAAAATTTCAACTTTATTGCATTTAAATAAATTTGAACCATTGGTGGGTGCGCCTGGCAGTTATCAAGAAAAAATAAAACTTTCCGTCCTTGACGCATAAATTTTTGATCTTCTTTGATTATCCATTTTTTAAAAAGATCACCGGTCATCCAAGAGTTTTTATTATTAAATTTATGAACCGGTAAGGACTGGATTCCTTTAAAACAACTTTTGCACTTTTCCCAATCACTAAAAGTTTCAATTTTTCATCACCTGCCAACCAATAAGGTGACTCTCTCCTTGCTTTTCTTCCCTCCGTGACACTTTTCGTTTTTAAAAGTCAGTGTTTTTTGAGGAAGACATTTAAAAAAAAGGCCCGTCTCATCAACGTTATAAACATTCTCGGGGCTGTATCCCTCCAGTAAATTTGGAAGCGTATTTTTAATCCAATTTTGACACACTTCATCATCTACGTGAGCCCTTTCCCCAATTAAAGTTTTTTGTTTGATGCCGTACCTATGGAGTAAATTTATTTTTAAAACCAAAAACAAAAGATTTTGTAATTTACTAGCTTACCGCGTTTTAAATTTCTCTAGATTCAGAAAAATATTTAGCCTTTTGTTTGATAAGAGAGCCCGAGAGCGGTAAATTCCTTTTCCTGTTTATCTGAACACCGTATTTTGATTTGCTTAGTTTTTTTTGGCTTCTGTTTGAACTTGCTTCGGCAAACTTTAACATTTCTACCTCATTCTTTAAAATTGTCGACAATGTACTAAATGAAACACTAAATTTTTCTGCAACATATTTTTTTCTTTTCATAGAAACCGCGCAGTATTTTTGTGTTCATGGTTATTTTACGAAGGGCTCATTGGAACCCTAAAAACGTACCTACCTAAAATCCGAAAAAAGGATTTGTCTGAAAAATGTCCTTAAAAATCGTGCAGTGTTTCTGTGTTCAGGGTTCAGGGTTAATTCATCTTCCTACTTCGTATACGATTTCAATAAGTATTTACATAAACATCACGCCAAAGGAGTACAACTTCTAACACGCGCATACATGAGTGCAAACCCCCTTTTTTTAGTTGTTAGAGACTCCGGTTACATTTGAATATTTATTTCACATATTCGAACGTCGCAAAAGTGAAAATACCGCTCAAGTGAAAAATGAACTGCGGCAAATTGCCGTTTTAGTTCAGCGGAGTCGACTGTAGCTAGATGTATTCCAAATGATATATAGATGGATATATCCTTCAAAAAAAGAGAACTCATGCGACACCCAAATCAAATTTGGTCAATACATTTTTTATTCTCAATCGTCAATAAGTCCTCAATTTCAAGACAATTCAAGAAACACTCTACTTGATGCCATATCACAAAGCCACAATTGAACTGATTTCTAGGGATGGTTGTCTACACCCATCGAGAGATGATCAAAAATTAGGCTAAAAATATGTCTTAGATATCACCAACACTGAGACAATTTTGTAACCGCGTCCAAGATGAATCCTCAGAATCATTTCTCATTTCATAACAAAATCATTTTTCATGGTGATTCGCATCCTATAAATACTTAATGGCCCGCTGTAGGCAAACTCTTGATGTCATCTCGTATATTGTAAAATAATTTCATTTGGCAAATAAATTTCATTTGTTTTGTACATAGTTCGACAGCGAAGCTTAAAATATGCTTTAAGAGTGTAACTTTTGAGAACAGTCGTTAAATTTTGTGGCTTTATTGATTCCCCCAACTTCAAAACTCATCAAATAAGAGTTGTGATATTTAGAAATTTTAATTGCCACTTTTACATTATTTCTTGGGGCAACAAGGGTCTGCAGAGTTTATATAATTTATATATATTCTTTATTTGGTGTTAAATATTTAAGAGGAAATTGGTGACATCAATTTGATATAAATTCGAATTGACACAGGTGTCAACGTGTTGTCTGAGAAAATGTTTAAAGTTTTTTTTTATAGAAAGAATACATCGGCTAGGAGGATAGGGTTAATAAGGAGTCTTTGGTTAATTTATCGTTAATATTGGTATGAGAATTATGTAGGGGTATAAAAAGGGTGTTCCATTAAAACCGCCTATTTGGAATCGCAATTTTTTTTTTGTATGATCGAACAGCGTTGTTGATTGACAGCTGTCATTTGTGAACATTAGGTTTATGCTAGTTTCGGAGCGTTTCAAATTAATTAAAACGAAAAGCTTTTAAGAATAACTATAATTATTAATATTATTTATTGAATAAACCAAAATTAACAATGTACTTATTATGTGAAACAGAGAGGAATTCTGGTCCTTACTTACTTTACTTTTGGTGGTGCTTACAGTCCGGGGTGGACCACGGCTTCAACCAACAAACCATTCCAACCAGCTCGGTCCCTCGCTAGCTGCCTCCACTTACGCACACCAAGTTGGTTGAGGTTGTTCTCCAATTGTGTGCGCAACCTAAGGTGGGGTCTCTGCTGCGTTGACCCTCAGGGGTGGATTCGAAGACTCGTCGGGCTGGTGCGTTGTTGTCCATACATTAGACGTGTCCAATCCATCTCAGCCGTTGTATTTTTAGCTTTTTGACCAGGTCAGCGTCGCTGTATAGCCCGTATAGTTCGTCGTTGAATCTTCTTCTCCACACTCCATCGTCACAAACTGCACCGAATATCACTCGAAGAATCTTTCGCTCAAAGCATCCCAGAAGGTTTTCATCCGCTTTTGGCAGGGTCCATGCATCTGCACTATACAGCAGGACCGTGATGATTGAGGTCTTATATAATATCTCATTGGTTCTCTGAGAGAGGGCTTTACTTCTAAGATGCCTTGCCCGAAGAAACAGCGATTGTCAAGAGTGATTCTTCGCTTGATCTCTGCGCCGATGTCATTTCTCCACCGTCAAACGGACGAGTTTGGCGGGGATGCCAAAACTTGACATGTCTTTGTATAATTCGTCCCTATATACGCTATCATAGGTGACTTTACAGTCGATAATTAGATGGTGAAATTCCTGGGTTTTTTTCCAAGATCTGTCGGAGTGTGAAAATGTGGTCGATGATTGAATTTCCTGGCCTAAAACCACTCTCTCACACTCATATGGGCCGATCAGGTTGTTGGCGAAAGATTTTAGGCGTTCACACAATACAGCCGACAAGATCGTATACGCTACATTCAGGAGACTTATTCCTCTGTAGTTGGCGCAATTCAGAGTATCTCCTTTCTTGTGGATGGGGCACACGATGCTGAGGTTCCATTCGTCGGACATGCTTTCATCCGATCAAATTTTACAGATGAGTTGGGGCATTACCAAGCCATCTCCCGCTGCTGTGAAAAGCTCGGCCGGAAGGCCATCCAATCCAGCAGCTTTGTTGGACTTAAGTTTGGATATCGTTATCCTCACTTCGTGTAGGTCGGGTGCACGGAAGTTTTTGTTTTCTCCGCCGTTTAACAGTCTGCAGAAGTGTTCTTTCCAAATCCTCAGCACCAACTGGTTCGTCTTCTCATAAATTTTCTAAGCTCGTAGTAGGCGTGTTGGTGTCGCGCACTTTGAACATTTGGCGGGCACTATTTGGTAGCTCCTAAACTAGGTTGCCACTTGTCGTTCTGAAATTGGCAAATGACTTATTTTTACATTATTAATAAAATTGGAAAGTGGAAATAGCAAAAAACTGCGTGTTATTGAATTGATTAATAGCGCTTGTCAATGACTGGATAACAAATTTCAATGTCCAATGGAAATAGCTGAAAATTGATAGGCATTATGTTCAATTGTTTTTCAATAAACAGAAACATTTTAACGCACAAGTATGGTATATTTTTAACTTCCCAGTGGAAGTTCTTGTGATGGGGCCGATTTTGTGAATCGCGGATTTTGACATATCTTCACGTTTCAAGGTCACCAACGTTTTTATAGAGATGGCTGGGTGTGTGTATGTACGTATGTGCGTATGTACGTATGTGCGTTCGGAATTATTTTTCGCCACGATTATCTCGAGAACCAAAAATGATATTGACATGGAAGCGGGTTTATTCGAAGCGTAATTACGTAACTCAGATCTGATTAAGTTTTCAGCAAAATCGGTTCAGCCATTTTTTGTTAATAAATAAATAAATAAAATAATTTGGCTAATTATTGTCATTTGTCATTGAGCAAATCATTATTACATTGTGCTCCGTTATTTCGTATACATGAACATTTGCAGGTCTCCGTGTTCATAACAATGGTTGCATTAATATTATATATCACACTTCGCTATTATTAACAACATTTAATGTTCATGGACAATATTAAAGGGGATTTTTATAATATTAAATAATTTTTAACCATATCATATGGCTAACCACATTTCAAAATTTCCTACTAATCTCTTAAATCATATTGATCCCACTGGGAAGTTAGTCGTTTGGACTTTGCGGGTCGCACCCAGACCACTTTTTGTCATTTGTCATTGAGCAAATCGTTTTTACATTGTGCTCCGTTATTTCGTATATATGTTAATGTACAGGTCTCTGTGTTCGTAACAATGGTTGCATTAATATATATAACACTTCGCTGTTATTAACAACATTTAATTTCCATGAACAATATTAAATAGGATTTTTTTATATTAAATAATTCTTAACCATATATTATGGTTAACCACATTTCAAAATTGATCACTAATCGCATAAATCATATTGACGCCACTGGGAAGTTAGTCGTGTAGACCTTGCGGGTCGCTCCCAGATCACTTTTTCTTTTCTCAAAACCGCTCAAATCAAATAATTAATTCGGGCTGGGTATAATTTTGGGTTATCGACATTTTGGATTTCGGTATTCCGTCCAACTCCCAAACAATTTCCACTTCTAATAAAATAGAAGATAAGTTGTTCATCATATTTTTTTCGAGATTTTCACACACAACACAAAGTACTTACGTTTTAACTCACTCAACACAAAGGTACATACATTTAATTCGCACTATGTCAGACAGCGAGTGACATTCATTGACTATGACATAACGGTTTCAAATAGGAAGCGCTAGTGGAAATAGTTTTTAGTGAACGGACAAAGCCATTTGTCAAAATTTCTGACTGACGAAAGATTTATTGTCAATAATTGACATAAGGGCAAATGAACTGACAATGGTGTCCCTCAATGACGAAAACAAGAGCTTTTCAATTATATCAAATAAATGTCAAGTGGAAACTCAGCATAAGCCATGGAGAAATACACGACGTACAACAGATGGAAATTGCGAGAATCCACTACATAAATGGTGTGATTTTTACGGAGCGAACTAACAAACAGTTGCAGTTGAACACGAAATTTGAAGGGAGAGTTATGCGCCGATTTGAATTGGATAGCAAGATCTTGCGATTTGATGCCATTGGATTTGTTTTATTTGCGTTTTTTTTTTAAAGGAAAAGAGTATGCCAATAACCTAAGAACAATTCCTGAACAACAAGACGAGATTAATAATAATAGTAGTAATAAGGCGGCAATTAATCGGACATTGTGTCGAAGAAAATCGAGCGGCCTTAGGCCGGCCATTCACGACACAAAATAACTGCGCAAATAGATTTGAGCAAAAATCAAAATTGTTTTGATTTTTACACAGTTAACTGTACAAACATTACATTCACAATACAAATGCACTGCGTAAACGCCAATTTGCGCAGTTATTTTGTATAGTGTTTGTATAGTGAATGGCCGGCCTTAGCTAAAATGTAAATATATCTTTATTAAACGATACTACTCGTAAATAAATCTGGATCGAGCACTAAATACGATAGAAGGAGATGAACTACAATCTAGTCAAGGAATAGGATTACTTTTGTCATATAGAAGACGCTGCGAGTCCATTTCAAACAAGAGAAATGCAGGTAAAAGTTAAGCCATGGCACAACCCGCCGGGCCGGTAAAAATTATTCTCTTGTCTTTGGATTGTGAGGAGATAAAAGAATTCTTGGAATGCTGGTCTAAAATAATAACACGTAATATTATATGCAGGAGTTAATTTTTCTTTCTGGGAGCTGGCTAAAAAAAAAATAATGCAGTATTCGTACGGCGCACTGAAATCCAAGTTATGTGTTTTGATGAGCATTTCAAACAGCCAAGCAGCCCGAATCAGCACATGTTTGGAATACCCCGTGTTCATATCATATCCGTGGAGATATACAAAGTCATTAAAAAAACGATGTACCAGGTATCAGGAGAAGACCGAATACCTGACGGTGCTATTGCTCCAGATACTAACAGAAAGCTTAACTCGGATCATAAGCGAATAGGTAGTACTGGCAAGGTTTAAAAAAGGGAAATGCAGAGTATCCGAATGTTTATCGGGGTGTATCTGTCTTAAACTCAGCTTTGAAAATATGATTAGAGATTCTGCTGAAGCGATGTACAGAGAGAATAATGAACTTAGCAAATTTCCAACAGGTTTTTGGAAAGGCTATTTGCTGGTTGATAATATTTTCTCCCTCATACGCATGGCGAAGATTTACCTTCCAAATGGAAGTTAACTATGTAAATGCATTTATGTAAATTTCAAGGCTGCTTTCGACTCGATCGACAAGAATGCCCTTTATCTTAAGCTAAGCAACTAAGGTATATTAACCAAGCAATAACTGGCACTTGCATTAACGCTGCCGATCCAAACCTGAAAGTGTCTATAAGACTTCCCGATATAAGCAGTGTCTACCAATCGGAGGTTCTGTCCGTTCTTAGGGATATCGACATCTACTTCGAGAGTCAGGCTGCACCCAATGCACTGGAATCAGTTAACATAAATTCCAAAATAGTGAGGAGTTCCGCACAATGTTTGAGTATTATGCAGGCAGAGCCGAGTTAGACAGTATTGGATGCCAGGACACTACGGTATAGTAGGTAACGCGCTAGCCGATGAGCTGGCAAACAGGAGGCGATTTAGATAGCAGTAATGGTCATAAAACCACCTCTAGGTGTAGTAAAGGGCATTATTAGAGAACCATCCACATGGGCTACCAACCTACGTGGGTTCAGAGCCAATTTATTGTGGGGACATTTTGACCACAAAAAATGTGAGAAAATCCTGGAATTAAACAGAGGGCAATTAAGGATACTTGTAGATATCCTTTGTGGACACTGTTTGTAAGCGGAGGTGGATAAAATAATCTTACTTTGGAAACGCGATTGAGTATCGCGTGACCGAGTGAGGTTCATGGGAAGGTGGTTCTTTGAGCAGCTAGAAGAAATAAGTTACACAACCTATAGAGGACTGCGCAGGTTCTGCAGGGAAATTTGTGAATTATTGATTGAATTCCGTTTAATTGTTGTGGATCAAGTGGTTCTCCAGGGATCGCGATGGTCCCACCCTTGTGCTTAATGTTGTATGCATTTTCATACCCCTATCTAACCTAACCTAACCAAGTTTCTAATGGTTATACGTACTATGTAATCTGTAAGGCGCATTCTAGGATGGCAGTGTATAAGCCTTCTATTTTTTCAAATTTTTGAAGGATATTTATTCATTGAGTAATTAAATAAAAGTGCTGTGTCACGGCTTGTCACGGCTGATCATCAGAATTCTTTTTTGTGATGCTGGCCTATTTTATTCATCATTCTTGAGAATGTCGCTAGGCTCACCTGAATGGTAAAATTGCATTAGATGTGATTTTTCACTTTAGTTACATTTTACGACAAGCGCTATTTTTATGAGGAATATTGTCAGCCCGTCCCTACACGGGAACTCAAAAAGATCTTTAAAACCGAAAAGTATTATATACATATTTCCAAAATATCTGTGAATCAGCGCAGTATTTCTGTTTTTAGGGTTATTTTACCATAAGGTCATTGAAAGCCAAACAAAGGCCCCAGAACCCCAAAAAAATATAATTTTTTGAAATTTTGCTTGCAGTGGACATTTAATTAAATTACAACTCAATTGTATGCAAATGTAATTAATAATTGGATTCTGAAAACAAACCCAACTTTGTCATACGTATTGGACGTATTGCAAATTTTCTGCGACTATGCTTGGAAAACAATGTTTAACCAATCAGCGAAAATCGGTTATACGAATTTGCATTATATAAAATACTGTTTGACCCAATGCACGCCTTGCTTCGCCAGTCTGCTACTTATCAAATTTAAAACAAAATGCTTGCTGATAAGAACTGATAAAGAAAACGTCGAGAGTGTCCCTTCTCATTATATGGATATACATACTCTCAGTGTGACTCCCTCTCAATCTCAATTACGTTTCATACACTATCTTTCTCAATCCCATGCGCCACAAAAAAAAACAACACAAAGTACAAAAGGTGCATACAAAAAAAGAAAGAAAAAGCACACATCACAAAAGGTACAGAGAGAGAAACATATTTGTGCCGCACACACACACACAAATTTTCCTCCACTCAACGCTGGGAAAATTAAACGATCTAGCTTCAATCGAACATTTTACTTTTTTGAATTGTATAAAATTTATAGTTTAATGCTTATTGTTCAACTTCAGGATAACCTACAAAGATGATTTATATCTTAAAATCTTTGTAGATAATTGAACTTTATATTAAAATTATTAAATTAAAATTCTATTTCATTTAGATGAGTCATTCCAAAGCTAGGAGCTAGAAAGCATTCGAGAGTTACAACTTTTCTTAGATATCAGCTTAGATCTCCGCTTCCGGACAGCGGATGAAGCATTTTCCGGAATAAAAAGGACATATGTTCATCAGGGATAATATCGGCTTCTAATGATAAAATATTTTTTTAAATCGGTCTAGTAGTTTCGGAGCCTATTCAAACAAACAAACAAACAATCAAATCTTTCCTCTTTATAATATTAGTATAGATATAGATATCTCTCTTTTTGGCTAACGGTTAATGCCAATTCGCAAGTTAAAACATTTTCATGTAGTAACCCAACACAAACTTATATTTTCAATTTAAAACGGAAACCGAATATGCAACCTCATTGGCAGTCCATATTTAATACCTTCTTCCTCCTATTTGTTAAATCGAGAACAAAGCAGAGTGTGGAAGATAGCTATTTCTATAAATGAAACCCTACTTACCTCATCTCAAGAATTTCCATTTGAATTTTAAAATTCTTCTGGATTGTGCCCGAAGTTTCTTAAATCGATTAATCATCTTGTTCCTTCTCCAAAATAATATATAGCTTCCCTTGGTTTTTACCTCCTTTCAATGTGTTACGTCATATGTATAACTTTACGCTGAGCGGATAAGAGTTTGACCGTTTTCAACTAATCACTGAATAAAAGATTTGAATTCCATGCAAAGCCCACATAAAGGAAACATAGAAACCCGGCCGAAAGTCTCTTTTCGGTCAGGGGGTCGTGTTGTATTCCAAAAACCATTCTATCAAAAAAACATGTTAAAACAAGGAATGGAAACCGTAACAAAATGCTTGTGTGTGGTATGTTGTACAAATTGAAGGGTTAAATACAACTGATTGGATTGAGCTTCGAAACATTTTCGGCACAGTTGGTGTGAGTCTTTGAGAATGGGATAACAATTTCGTAAGCCACGTTATAACATGCATTTTCTATTTATTAATTTATCAAAATTCTCGACGATATTAACCATCAAGGAATAATATTGAATTAAATTGCGATTAAATCTGCAGACACAAAAAGTAAAATCAGAAAAAGAATTACCAAAGTTTTCATTCCTTATGCAGTATCCTTTGTAAGTCTGTACTTGTGAAAGAGATTATCCTTTAAGCAGTTGAAAAAAGTTGCCTTTACTTTCTGCGTGAATGTTTTTCCAATGTGGAACACGGGCATTTCCGCAGATAATTATATATTAAACTTTGCGAGCTCAGAGAAGCCAAAAATCCAAATTAACTTTGTGCTTTACACTTTTTCACTTTATTCTTCGAACAATTGGGAAAAGTTATATCATTTCGAATTCTAAATGTTTAATATTGGTTGGAGGAAGTGATAAGAAAAATATTCTTAATGACTAATTAAGTGCATTACGCAGTGGAAATTTAGGAATTCATGATACTTTTCCTCTTTCAGTGACTAGCTAGCCAGAAGATTATTAATTAATTCAAAAAATTTGTAGCATGGGATTCCCAGAACAAAAAGTTAAACCGAGGATAAAGGTGACATAATCTATGCTGTATTTGCAAAAGTTTATGCAGCATGAAACCCAACTTATTTAAACCTTTTTGAAAAAGGAGCAACTTCGTTTAATTAAGAATTAAGATCACAAGCACTTATGTAATATTCTCTCATTGAAAAGAGGTTTAGATTAACGTTATACTACAATTCAATAATAGTATTCAAGCGTTTATTTTATACCCTGCGTAAACTTTTGCACAATATGCTAATGAACAACAGACGTGTTCTTTTAAATTTTTTATCCTGCAGCAAAAGTCATTCCAAAGCTCTATATAATCATTTATTTATCTACCATATCAAATATTAACCGATACTTTACTTAGAAACAACGGGCCGTTTGCTGAAACGAAACTTACATACGTACAAGTTCAACATAAACACTTATGTGCTCTTCTACATAAACGGTCCCATGTTGAACTTAAATATTTATGTTTCGTTTCAGTAAGCGGCCCCAAAAAATAATAAACTAGCTAAATCTGAAAAAGAAATGATTTAATTTTTTTTTATTTTTTGTCTCAGAAAGGAATGATTTTTATCTGATTATATTCTGCTACCCATAGAAATTCAATTCATCTATTCGCATCAAGTATGAAAGCTTGAACAAATTTCCATTTACATTGCCAGTAGCTGTCATTGGCACGTATCTTGTACCATATTTATGGTATCATAGAATATTCTAGATACAATTCGTTGACACAAGACTCTGCTTTTCCATTGCACAAGGATAATAACATAGTTTTATGTATCAATTTTTGAAAAGGGTCCAATGGTTAGACAATGGTAAGATATACCGTAGTTTTTGAACTTATGATTCCGCTGTCATCCAGCTCATATAGTCCCTATGGAAATTAGTAAGTTTCACTGAGAATAACCACTGGCTGGGTTTAGGAGTAAATTGGGCAAGGGCTGAGTAGCTGTGCTAATTTAACTGATATTATTCCTTTCGCGTGTGGTGTCGCAGGCATTTAGGGAAGTGTTTATTAACTTTCGATTTTGATCTGTTACATGCTTATCTTTTATGACAATTAATGTAGTATTTACTTTTATTATGAAATGCAGAAAATATACTTCAAATACATACCTCAGGGAGAACAAATTAGATTTCAGGTTGCGCCTTCATTTGACTTTTATTTAAAATATAACGTAAGACTCCTGCAAATAGAAATTCAATCCGACTTGCTTAAAAAAAAACCTTAACATTTCTAAAGGAAACATCAAAACTCCTTAACTAAGTTTGGTTGGATATGGAAGCCGTAGAAATAATAATATGTACCTATACGTGATTTCAAAAACGAAGCTATTTAAAATTCAACAAAGACAGGTTCATCTTCAATTCCACTCGAATTTCATAAGAAAAATAAATGAAAATTACGAGTCACAATAAGAACATAAAAAGAAAGTCAAGTTTTCCTTTGCAAAAATCAATAGCCACAAGACAGCCATGAAAAGTAGGGAGAGCAGGTTTAGAAGTCATTACAGTTGGCAATTAAGTCAGCCACACCTACTTTAAATCAAAGAGATATACGAGTATTTTAGCTTAAAATTCCACCGACACAGTCTGCGCAGAAGATGTGACAATATTATATTTATAAAAAAGAGGGGGTTTTATATAATACCACCGACTCTGGCATAAGTTTTAACTGCAATTTTAAAAACTTGTATTGAACAAATATAAAAGTTCATAAAAAAAAGAAAAACCAAATTTCAAGTGACTGAGAAAAACTAAAAAAATAATAAAATATGAAAAATAAATACCTAAGCCCATAAAAAAAATACAATTCACTAAAAAAAATAAGGTTAAGGTAAATAGATAAAGTTTAAAGTTTTTTACCATCAGTTCACACATACGTATATGCGAATGTCCGTTGGGCTCGTTTCGCTGAAGTTTCTGTTAAAATAGCTGATTTTCGTGCTTTCTCTTTCTTGGCCCTGTCTTTGAGTAAGGCTCTGGGACAAATGTTGAGTTTTGCAGTTCCGATGGTCAAGTCAAGCAGTGAAGTCCCGAAGGAGGTGAAGACTGAAGGAGCGAAAAAGCGCCTAATTCCATTGTCGGCTGCTGCAGGTTGGTCCACAACAAGTGGTATCTGGTCAGATTCTGTGGGGGTTGGTCGTTTAGTTACGAACGCGGACAAGAAATAGCAGTCTTTAAAAAAAACGGGGTCAGTTTTAGCATTTTACGTGCTGGCGGCAAAAATGTTACAACAAGCCCCGTCATGAAATTAAGCACAAAGAACAGGTGCCTTGACATAAGGCCCGTGACATCAGGCCATATTTTGAACCATATTTTTTTGCGGCATAACGCTACATTTCAAACTACTATGGCAAAGGTGGACCTGTGCAGCATGCCTTGCGCTTGTTGCAATGTCCCTTTTGCCGAGCAGATTTTTTCATTGGCAATTTATCGCTTTTTTTACCTCCTTATATGTTTCATGTTTTTTGAACTCCACTTAAGCTCTCATTTTTCCAAAACTATTTTTCATCCTTTGCGTAGCGACCCGAACCATTTTGGAAGACCTTCGACTTGTTGGTATTAAGTTTCAATTTCCATATCCTGCAGCATACATGATTAGCTTAATTTTAATATCTTTAAAATCGATTCCTGACGGGAAGAAAGTTGGCAGGTCGTCCAGGAACAAGTAAACTAGTAATGGACTCATGGGCCAACACTGCTTGACCCCCATGTGTGATTCAAACCAGTGTGGTACATTTTTTCCACTCCAGACCGCAGACATATTTTCCAAATATAGACTCTGCGTTACTTTGAGCACTTTTGCGGACACTCCAAGATTGCTAATACCTATTATAAAAAAGTGACCTTAACAAAGAAGGCGTATAGTCTCCTGCAGAACATATTGTCCAGTGTGGAGTTATTCTTCCTGAATCTAGATTGAAAGTCCCTATTTAGGCCGTTTATATCTATCCGAACTACGAGTCGCACCAGATTAATTTTCCAAAAAAATGTTCATTATTGAATTCAAGAAGGATATCCCTCTGTAGTTGCCTGGATCCTTATAGCCTCCTTTTTTAAATAGAGGGAAAATTATATTTCTTCGAAAACACTTTGCTACCTACTCACCCACGTTGAATATATAAAATACGGTTGCTAGTCTTTCGAGACACCGGTTTGTTGCATATTTGAAGAATTCGTATGGGATACGATCTTTTTCCTGAGCTTAATTGGAGTTGCAACGGTTTAAAACACTGCAGACCTCTTGAAATTCGATCTCACGGTCTTAAACATCTACTACTTGGAAATGAAGCGTGTACTGTAGTTGTTTGAGCTATATGGCGGAATCAACAAATGTTCAAAATGTTCTGCTAACGCGGATGATTCGATTTGCATACTGCTCGCGGAGGGGTTTGCCATTGATCGTTTTAGCCACGACTGTCTTTGATACTTCCAAGCGCAATAGCCAAATGCTGAGCGTACTTTTTTTGTTTTTCTTTACACAAGTGCTTCTACGTTTTGTTTGCCTACTGGTACATACTCGTACTTCTTGTAAAACTGCTGTGCGTTTCCATTACATTCTTGCGAAGACTTGCACTTGTTCTTTACCTGTGTACAGAGGTCTATTGCAATGTTGTCCTGTACTGGCATCAAGTATCCACCAACCGTTTTTCCATCGAAGGATTTGATGATGGGTTTGATGACTTACACAGCGTTAATCTGGAGTTTGCTCTGCTTGGGAGTACATAGTTACCCCTACACTGTTATAACTGCTATACGCAATTTCCACATGGCATGTTCCGAATGAGGGCCGCCTTATCTGCCTATTGCCGTTCTAAACGAATCCTTTGATCATCAAATCTAGTAAGCTGATTTATACCCCGTAATCGGGTTAGCCACATCATTGCTTTAAATAACAAAACTAGTTATTTGCCAGGTAGAATGACAACAATGTGATACAAATACATTATGTTTATTTAAAGGAAATAATTTTCCTGTCGGCTTTTTCGGTCATAAAGTGGATAAAGGAATTAATTTTTCCCGACGTTTCGGCAGGGTTTGCTTCCTTTTTCAGGAGTTCTTTATCAGACTGAAAAGTAAGACTTACGTTAATAAAGGGAAATAAAATGTACAGTTGGAATTACTAAATGATTTGACATACGTATGCTATTAGTAAAATACACAAAGTATTGTAACATAAAACAACAGAAAAAACTCAAACAATCAAATGCTTCAATTAGAGTAAGATAAAAAGCCAATACATTGGGAAACATTAAGAACTTAAATTGTTTCAATCATCTATCATATGACCGACGAGAAAATAGTTTGCTTCAAATATTTTATATACGAGTATATTTCAATTCGAGTATTATTTCAGGGAACTCCCCGATGCACTTAAATGTGCCAATGTAATACCACTTTTCAAAAAAGGAAACAAAAACGATAAAAGTAATTACAGACCGACTTTTTTGCTGTCTTCTATTTAAACATTTTTTGAAAAGTCCGTTAAGACTTAGGCTTTGAAATATCTAATAAAGTTTAATTCGAATCTGTTTGGGTTTGAGATAATGCACTACTGGATCTTTGCACTTTTGCTCACAGTGGATTAGATGACAGAAGATTTTGCAGCTAACTTTTTATAGACATAACGAAAGCATTTGATATGGTTGATCGTACAATTGTTTTAAGAAAGCAGTGAGCAAATTGTCAAACTTGGGAACAATCCAAGTAACTCCAAGATTGTGAATATTGTCGTCCGCCAGGGATCTGTTCTTGGTCCTATTCTTTTTCTAATCTACATCAACTCTATATCTGAACAATCATTTGTCGATGATTTAGGAATTGCATACGGGTCTGTTAGCTTATTGAACCTAGTAGCTAATATAAATAGTGACGTTCGTCCTTTGAGAATTTGGTTTGCAGAACACGAACTTAATGTAAGTAATAAAACTAAATTGTTATTTTTAACTCTCAGTACAGTTACGATTCCGGATATAAATGTTTTATTCCATGCACGTTTCTTGTTTTAAATGCCTACTTTAACGAAATTCAGCAGTTATTTGTGTTGCAAAAATGTGTCATAAGAAAGGTTTATTACTCCACACGTCTGGCTCACTCCATGGAGCTATTTACCAATTCAAAACACAATAATTGTTTTATTATGGAGTCCTTAAGATGTTCTTGATGAGAGGTGGGTACTTACAGAAGCCAATAGCTGACGCATACATTTTTCGAAGTAATTTCCAATCCAATGTTGCCATCCCTGCCTTTCGTACTTCAAATTTTAGAAATTCATATAGGACATTATTTCATGTAAATTGTTTAACCGGCTCCTTGCAAACATACAACACATTACGACTCTAATCTCCTTTTTAAAAAATATAAAACTATGTCTGCTTGGCCTGGACAATAATGAAATTGAAAATTTGCTGCGTTATATTGTGTAATTACGCTGTTTGAAGGTTGAGCTGTCCATGAATGATGTAATGAATCTTAAGTTTCTTTTCTCTGCTTTGGTATATATTCTTAAGTTTATCTGTTTTATACTTTTCTTTCCTTTGTATTTAGCCGTGAACTGGCATCATTTCTATTTTTTTTAATAAAAATGTCACTAACTATTCTTTTATTACGTTCTATCGTTAATTTTATTGAAGTATGTTTATCAAATGTAATAAATTAGTTGTGTTCCTTTCTTTTTCAAGTAAATTTAAACTAGATACTGAAAGTTAGTAAAAACTGTTTAAAGTTGTTAATTACATTATGCATTTCGTAGAAGATAGCTGCAATGAGAGAGCAAATCATTTCCGCTCAACTGAAAAAGTTATGAAATTCTGTCCAACAATTTTTCTTTGGACAGGTTGTAAAACAGCTGTTGACAGTTTTTTATATGACACTTGATATTTCAGTTTGTAGTTTTTTCTTTCATATAAATCCGTATGACTTTCTGCTGATTTGAAATTGAAATGTTTGGTTACTTCATCTTAATCAAAAGTAGGTAATACCTTACTTTTTCACAGCTTCTTCAATCTCAGCGAGAATTTATCCCCCTCATCGAAATTTGTGAATTTACGTGAAGTTACTGAATAAGTAAGGGAACACACCTATTTATAAATACATAGTTTGCAAACAAGAGTAATGAATAATAAATACAAAAATATGAACTCTACACATCATAAATATATTCCTCTATACAAAATGCAAAAAAAAAAACGTAAAGTATGGCCAGACTTATTCCATAAACTTTAGGAGTTGTTATAGAAAAACAATTTTTGTTTCGCATCCATTTACATACTGTCTATCAGAGGAAATTGTTTACAATTCTGCTTAAAAGTCTATATCTATTTATATTCCCCAAAGTGGGTGCGGTATTTGTTTCTGGACGAATTCCTTTTCCCGTAGATTATATCTATACCGTATTACAAAAACAACATACCACTGAGAGTCACTTCCGATGTATTTTTGATTGTTTCGTTCTTATGTCGTTTTCCATTGGTATTCCGGAATGTTTCCGGACTCTTCTGAAAGTTTTCCGTTGGGACTCGAATGAAATTAAAAGAAAACGAATTCGCTTCAGGATTTTTAGAACATTCAATAAACAAACATAAACGTCAAAATCGACAATTGCCATTTTTGTTGTGCGGCATTTGATAAGGTTGTAGACATTTTTTTTATTATTTCTTTTTAAATGTTGGCTAAGGTTTTGTTATCAGGTATGTGACGCCCCATTGTCCATTCAGTGAATATCCCTATTTCTGGTATTTGTCAATACCCTTACCATCATAGCAGCGGGTTGTTGACAAACTTCTGCCGTGATGCTCGCCTTCAGGTCTTGTTTGTTTGGATTCCTAATAACCCCGCAAAAAAATCGCAAGGTCCAAATCGGGGAAGCGATCTGTCTACTCCAAAGCACCCTTTTATCTAGAAGCCCTTCTCATACGTTCCTCCAGGAATTGAAGATGCCTTCGAAAATTTCTGTACAATCGTTTGGGCGCAGAACGCCATGGAGATTGCAAGATTGAAGCTCTCACTGCCTCAATGTTCTCAACTTATCTGATGGGCTGTGGGCTTTTCATCTTGTACCACTCGCGGTTTGTCTGAACGTTAAAATGTTAAAATTGATTTCAGGTCCGGGACAGGGTTAAATTGAAGCTATTTCAGAAGGCGCGTAGGCCTTGACGGCAAACTCACGCTCCTCACTGTTCCAATGCATGATGGCGACTGACCTGAAAGGAACTAAAATATTAGAGTCACGCCTGTCGAATGAGACCACTCTCACACCACTGCGACCCCCACCATCCTGAATGGCGCACCCTGTATAGCAAAACGAACTAATTAATAGTTCCATGGCATATATTAGCTTACCGTCATCATCCTTAATCTGCTGATCAAAATGAAATTGTCGTTGAACTTTTACTGGACGAATTTGGAAAAAAAAACACAAGTGCAGAACTTCCTTGATGACGTCGAGAAATATTCAGAGGAAGAAGTATCTGTGTTTGACATCTTGAAAATGCATCGACACATAAACTTGGAACTCAAATAAGATGCATGTTGCTTGTTCCAGCGGCGTCCCGGATCGGAGAGTTCTTCCGGATTACCAAACAAAAACAATATAAGATGCTGCTACGATTGATCCAATCATGTATCTCGATTGCTTCGTTGGTAGAATAGTGATAAATTTCCGAGCCAAGTTTCCAGCACATAAAATGGAATTGGAATGAAATGGCGTCGCTCTATTTATTTCACAAACAACAGGAGTTATATATTTGCTCTTAAAATAAAATAATGTCCAAACTTACCCATTGCAAATAATTTTCCAATAACTAAATTTGCACAGGGATAACTTTATTCAGATAAAAGAACCACAAAAAATGCACGACCAAAAACTACACAATCTAGTTAATATTTGTTTATCACAGTTTCTAAAACTATTTAAATGTAAAAATTGGATTGTTTACTTTAACTGCGTTTACGAATTGAGTATGCTAAAGTAGTGCACACCTAAGAATCTATTAAATGAATAAATTCATGCAGACCTCTATTAAAGAAGATCCATATGGATTAGAGGTCTGCATAAATGTATTCATTTGATAGATTCGTGTCTGTACTACTTCACGATTCTTAACACTTATTTGAGCAACCCAAGTGTTTTTCTCTTTCGTTGATGCTTGAAGAAATGTGTGAACCTATTCCGGCGAATAAAACAGGAATATTCATTGAATGCTTATTTTAATTGCGAGTGCTATGCAAATCATCTTAATGGCTTTGTTTCACAGGAGTATTGATTGGCATAGCAGGCAAGTTGTTTATGGATATTTTATTTACATAAATGTAGGTATTGAGAAAAAAAGTCTTTAAAATCCTAAAAATTATATTTTTCCGAAATAACTTCCAAACCGCGCAGTATTTCTTTGTTGAAGTTTATTTTACCAAGAGGTCCTTGGAACCACAAAAAAGGTCCTTAAAACCAAAAGGGGATTTTTGCAAAAAGTCCTTAGAAACCAAAGTATTTCTGTGTAAAAGATTATTTTTTTTAATTCATATATAAACTTATCTTACAAGAGAACATTATTACTCACTCATAGCTGCATCTCAATAACTGCAAGGCATAGGAAGCTGAACTTTGTACCTATACGGAGATTTCTTACATTGTAGTCATGCACTAAGAACGGATTTTTGGATATGACTTCCCGTGCTCATTTAAGGGGCTTTTCAATAACTCACGTCACGTTAGCCGTATGCATTTCATACTTTGTATTTTGATAGACACATATAAGTAATAATCGCAAGACAGCTCTTTCAGCATTTTTTTTTGATTTACCCCCATTGCTCCATTAAGAGTGGAATATGGTCATACTTATGTACTTTTTAAAAAGGCTCCTAAAACTCACCAGCCTTCTTACTTATCCCTATGAAATTTCACATGGATGTAGAGAAAACAAAATAATTAGGCTGGTATTTAACGAAATTTTGATTCTATCTCGGATGAAGATTTTGGTGAGGTTCTAACCTTTGCGTTCGAGCGAGGCTTGCGATGTTCCTTAAATGACGTACGTATTTCAGGAGTATCGTAAGCCTGGAGCGCATTTCTTTCATAAATCTTTTTTTTTTTTTAAAAAGAGCTCAAGGTTGTTTTAAGGTAACACTCATCTGCGTGTATGCGATTGTACCAATACACAGATTCCGTCGTTAAAGCGCGGCGAGAATTAAATTGATATAATATATACTTTGTCCAAGAAAAATTGTCAGTACAGAAAAGATAGGATGTTTGTCTCTCAGTCTGGTTGCAATGACTTACATAAATCGGACCCTCTTTAAAGCTCTAGCAGGGTTACCGTAGAGTGTATGATAATTCGCCATAACTCAGACAGCAATTCTATTAGGGTTACCATCTTCCAATTTAAAATAAAAATATTGTGGAACGAAATAAATTCCGTTTATCTTTTTCCTTTTTTGGTAAGATAATAATAGGCGCGTTTTTTTAAGGGTATCTCCAGTAGACCAACAAAATATATAAATTTCGTAACACAAAAAGAAATCAAAACGAAAAATATATCACTGTAACCCAATTTATTCATTATAAATATTGTAAAACATAAAATACTAATTTCTAATATCACTACTCAACTAATCTGAAGAGTAATTAAGTCTTAAGTAAGTCTCTTATTTCAGCCATTTTAAATGACTTGTTTTGGTTTGCTACAACCCCTTTCACTTGAGCCCAAACCAATTCTATTGGATTAAGGTCACAGTGATAAGACGGCAAGCGAAGCACTTTATGTCCCACATTTTGAGCCATTTCATACACGACGTATGTTTCATACTCCGCTTTGTAAGGTTTAACGATTTCAAGCAACTCTGCTTTAACCATATCACCCTCGAAACTCATCGCATTAGACCTCAACCACTTTTTTATTTCATCTTTTCTCGTGGAACTGGATGGTGCTTTATTTTGTTTTCTGGAATGATAGGAAGCATTGTTCAAAACTATGGCGGAGTTGGGTTCCAGGCGTATTAAAATATCTTTAAACCATTTCTTTTCTCTAATTTTTTTTTACTTCGCGTAAATATCTTCGTCTCCAAGAAATAATGTCACTTCTTTCCAACAACAGATTCTTTCGCTGACGTTTGACGAATTTAAGTCCGAGATCTTTTTGTAATATTGTATGCAAAGTTGATCTGCTTATTTTTGTTATATTTGCATTTTTTTGTACTTCCAATAAAATCTCACTAGCGTTGGAAGGTAATTATCCATAAAAAAACTGATGGACTATCTGCCTAAGGGCACATTTGGCAAAATCATCGACCTTGCTCTTGATACCAGATTTATCTTTCTTCTTTGGTGGTGAATTGTGGCCTTTGATTGGTTTTTTCCTTAAAAGCTTGTACACAGTTCGTTCCGTAACATGCATTTCCTACGGCTTCCGATTTACTTTTAAAAAGGCCATAGAAATTTGCAGTTGCATCAACAATTTGTTGTTTCTTTTCTACACTTAGATCCTTTGAAGACTTTTTAGCCATGTTTCTCTTTATTCATATAAACAATAAAGTAAACCACTATCAGCAATTTAGATAACAACAATTGTTTCCGCCTTATAAACACAATCAGGCGATTAGAATACAAAATTATATAACCACGACGCAATGTCATATACCTAAAAAATGGTAAAAAAAATGGTAAAAAAAAACTGCACTTGTGCAGCTGTACAATACAAATACAATCCAATTAAAACCGAATCCACATAACCACTCCACATAATAATTCGTTCTCAAAAGCTACAAAACCGAAACTTCTTTGACAAAATCCATAAAAAAACCCTTAATGATATGCTTCATTGTAGAGATGGTAATACTCTTCTGTTGTGCTTCAGTCATACACACTGCTTATTTTGGTGGATGATAATAGCAAGCGAACACAAGACGATTATGCTCATTCCCCATTCGGCTGTGTGGGAGACTGGTTGTGGTGGTTGTATACGAATTTTAGGAAAGTTACAACAACAATTTCTTGGTATGACAGTTGTTTGGTTTTTATTTCAGTGGCAATTCTTGCGTTTGAGTGCCGTGAGAGTATCTACAGGCACCACTCGTAGAAAAAAAGCTCCTCCATAAGGCCTGTACTGACAATTTTTGTTGGATGATGTAGTGTTGTATAGTCCTGTACCAAAAAATTCTAACAAGATACGATTTTAAGGGAATAAGATTTGTTCCATGTATTTTTGCAAAGGCATTCATACTCAGCGTTGCCATAAAATATTTTTCAAAATCGTGAGATTACCATATCAAAAATCGGTGGTAATCGGGGAATCAATAAAAGTTAAGAAAACAAAAAATGTTTACCTTTTTTTTAAAGAAAACTAAGGTAACAATTTCGTTTCAAATATTTCTTTTTTTTTAAATCATTTTTGAAATTATGTATATTGCTTAAACATTTTTGGGAAAAGATTAAAATTAAAAATAGATTATGTTTTTATGCGACCGTCTTTTTGCATTAAACGAAACTTAAACATTTAATTTCAATATAAGCACATTGTTATATAACAGCTAACACAGAGAGAAAACAGTAAATACCGTATCAGCGTATAAGTTTAAGATTTTTGTATCAGCAAGGTCTGAATTTTAAATTAAATAAACATGCAAATTGGCATTGACATATTACACAAGTCATTACTAATCCTAAGTTAACAAAATTATATTCCTTTAACCTTAAGTAGTCTTTAGCAAATGAGATTCCCCGTAAAGTGTCAACAACAAGCCGATTTTTGATTTTTGGTTTGTTTAAGTTTATCTGAGAAAAATATCGCTCAAAACTAGCTGATGAAATTGGTAAAGTTAATATAGACGATATAAATTTATCCATTAATGGAAATGCCAGATTTTGATCGCTCCTTTTTTTTAGCAAACAACTTTCCAAAATATTTCAACTTTAATACTTTCAACGCCCTCTGATATTAAACTTCCAAACTGAAGATTTCTTTCTCTTTATTCAAAACCAACTGGCTGGGTATCAGTGGAAGGAATAATATTAAATCGTTCGAATATTTGTTGGGAAGTTGGATTTAAAAGCTAACAAAGTTATTTTTAAATCTTGTGTGTCTAATTGTAACTGTACATCGCTCCCGAGATACAATTTATCATTGGCTAATATATTGTATGTTCATTTGAAATTAATATGGTAAATTTCCGTTACCCTTAAGTAATCGGGCATAATGTAATAATATTAATTGGAAATACCAAAGCGTTAATATCAATGTGTAATCTGTGAAGTGGCTCTTAACTTTAAAATTCTATTCAATTTTTCATTCGAGGACGAATAAATCTTAAAAACTTAAGATATAACTTCTTAGTAGGATTTTCTAAATACCTTAAAATAATTTTAGCCCTCTCAAATTAGTTTTATCTAGAAACTGGAAGTATAGAAAAAACCGCCTTCACGGTTATGGGAAATAGGAGATTACAAATAGGAAATTTAAAGTAAAGTAGTGCTAGGTCATTAATAAAATTATAAATGTTTATATCAAAAAGTGAAAAGATATCATGATACTTTTTTCAAAGAAAAAATCGGGAGAAAGTGTCAAAAATCGGGCAATCGGAAGAAATACGATAAATCGGTGTTTCTGTCAACAGTGTTGTTATTTTTGTTTACTATGGGGTCGAAAGAAAGTATAATACAAAAAAAAAATTGTTGTGGATCTGTGTTCTATCCAACATTATCTACCTTTTTGTGATTTATGTCTCTGTGATGCATTAACATAATATGTATGTATGTACTGTTAACATCAACTCCACAAATGACACCTTAGTGGATCTCCGACGAAGACTTACTCTAGGAAGCCGTTGCTACTTCGGTTTAACAAAGCAAGTGGACTCAAAACGCATAACTCAAGGGTAAGCTCTACAAAATACTGATACTGCCAGTTCTGCTTTACGGCGCCGAGTGCTGGACGATAAGCAGAAAAGGAGAGCTAATTTTTGGTTCTTTCAAAAGAAAATACTTGGTCAGATATTTTGTCCTGTGTGCGAGGAACTCGGTAATCGGTAATCGCAACAAATAGAAATTGTCTGAGGTCGTTGCACCTACCGTCGAAAAATTATACAGTTAGCTATATGATAAATAGAGCAAAGTTTGTGTGGTTTAAGACAGAAAGCTAATATTTTCTTTATGATGGGGCTTAGCTGAACAGAATAGTTTTGTATACATATATACGTTTTTTTTTTATAATTTTCCTTACACTAAAGGAGTTTTTTGTTTTCTCATATATTCTCATACGCTTTTTTGTCATTTTTTGTCTAACAGTAAGCAGCACCTGCAATGAAAATTATTCTCCACTGGTGGCGCCTAAATTGCTTAGGGAGATCTGTTTTTATGTCAGTATTCAATTAAAAATCTATATTTCTTCAGATGAGTTGTGTGTTCATTAATTTTACATACTTTTCATAAGTTCGTTTTCTGATTTTGAAAAAATGTGTTTAGCAATATCAATTTTTGTTTGGTTTCAAAAATGTTTTTTTATGTCATTGTCGTTATTTACAGAAACATTTTAGCTATTATATTTTATAAAAAAAAATTTAACCCGGTAAGTACAACAACCTCGGTTATTGGAAATGTCTGAATTTCTATTAGTTGCGTACATCGAGTTTGCACTGTACTTCTACCCAAGAGAAATTTGTTCAGATTTTGCTGAAATTTCGAACTCAAACTAAGTAAAGTATAAGGTATGATATTACGACTATAGAGAAGTTAAAAAAGTGTGTCTCCCAATTCCATAAGTCGCATCAGTCCGTATGTTCATCTCTCACTGGCCCCAATGCCCAAACGGTTCGGCCAATGTCTCGCGGCGATGTACAAAACCTTGCACAGAAAAACATAGTGTTCAATAACTTAAAATGTCATATTTTCGCTTAAGACTAGAAGCACCATAATTTCGGTTTTAAGATCAATTACTCGATGGTGTTCATTGAAAGCAACATGGTGAGAATGCAGACGGTGGTAGACTTCTGTGTCTCAATCTCAGGCAGAGATTCTTTTCGTACATTAATATTTTTAGCTTTTAGCCATTAAGAAGTAGATTATGGAAGAGGCCTATGGCATTTCGTGTTCTTCCAACCTATCCAATCTATAAGGATTGTTCTAAGATACTTTTTCCTAAAAGTAGATATCTTTCATACCAGCTTACTAGTACATATTTAATAATTTACTTATTTTATAAACTTTAATTTGTTAGGTAAAATACAAAGGTTCCAAAAATTGGTGACAAATTTCAACGCTGATTACCTATATATTTGAGGGACTAAGGATGATATATCTCTATGTTACAATGTATCAATGTTAATCCACACTCAGATAGCGAATAACAAATTACATGGATAAACATTCGGTCGAATAATAAATATGTTTCGTTGTGTTTCCTGTCACAGCAATTTAGAGGGAAAGGCGACAGCCCATGAGGATGAGGTAGTCAACCTTGTTGATGGTTTTTGGCTCTTCTCTCTCTCATTGTCGTTAGGCGTATAAATATTCAGTTTTCTCTGTGAGGCTACCAATAGGTGAAATAAAAAGAAAATAAATCTTTAGGGTGTGCCTCATTGTACTAAAATGAAATGCTTTCTAATGCAAGAATGTAAAAAATAAATTGCTATCTCGTTTACATTCTTTTAAACTTTATTATATTTCGATTGAATGGTTGAATAAACAACAACAACTTGTCATTGCTACCAGGTAAAGTCCGGACTGTAGTGACAGCGCTGTTTCACGGCTTGCTGCAGATTCTTTTTGTGTGGTGCTGATCAATTTAATTCATTATTCTCAAAACCTTTTTCCTCCGCCTAGACCAGTCTCTTCTCAAGAAAGCACATTGTCCACTACTCGTACATCTCCCACATCAAAATGGTTTCATTCGAAAAAAAATCCATTCTCCAAGTTTTCCAATTTACAAGCAAAACAAAAAAGCATCCAACAATACATATCTGGATTTTACGTAACATATGCTGTTCCCTCAGGATACGTACTAAACAATGGATAGATGATACGAAGTAGCATGTTATAATATGATTTGCCAACTATTTCTTTGTTGACAGTTGGTATGGATCACGTCTGCGTTTTCAACACAAAAAGGGTCAACCTGAGAGAATTTCATGAATATAATAAAAAGTTTCTTCTATTTAAACTACTCTTGCTTTATTTGATTAACAAAAGAAATTGCTGGTCACATAGCGTGTGTCAATTTCATATAACAATAAACAGCATGACTTGGTCGAACGAAATTTGCTCGCTTTGTTTAGAAGTGTATACGTATAGCGTTTAGAGAAAATAATTTTTACTGTATATATTTGTTAATTTGTTCCAATGGGCAGTACTATTAATCTGACGCTGATAGTAAATACAGCGCCCAAAGCGCTGAAGAAGACATTCAAACAAGAATGGGCGGTAAAGAAGAGTTCCTGGGTGGGATTCGAAACATAAACACATCGAGAGTCTTAATGCAAATATTCGCTTAAATATTAGATTTCTCTGAAATCACATTATCTACATACTTCTCTTAGGTTCGTTTTTTTTTAAATCGTTAATAGTGACTAAAGGAAAACTAAGTAAACCATTTTCTTAGCCATAACTCATCTTCTTCTTTTCTTAAACGCCGAACTTGTGATTTGGATTAACGGGATCATAACCCTCCAAAAAGCGTTGGCAGAGCTCCCGAATCCCAATGATTTCCACACTCAGGGCAATCTAATGCTGGTGTTGTTGCATTTGTGTGGCCGATCAAGATCTTTAAGGCCTGTCCCTCTTTCGTGATCAAACGAACGCTGATTGATATACATAGGCCTTTGACGGGGTTCGTAGGATCTCTCCAAGGTTCATTTACGTGACGGCTTCCTCGGATATTGGAACTTCCTATTCGATGAAACTTTGTTCCTCCTGCTGCCATGCGAGGCATCTTCATCTCACATGCCGTTAATTTGCCCATATACTTTTTGTACGCTGTTCAACATTGTGAATCGCACAACTGCGGTGTAGCCTTCCTCTAAGGGACATTTTTCGGTCATAGATTAGGACTGAGTTTTCCCGCCAGTTCGTTCATGGCATCTTGTTCTCTGTTAAACATAGACTCAGATATCTCTTACATTTAATCCATTTATTCGAAACATTAAAATAATTCTAAATCGGTTGATTCATTCTTCGGTGTTTTATAAACTTAAAAAAAAACTACTTATGGTAGATACTGTTATTTTGAATCAAATAATAAAAACTAAAAATAAAAAGTTTCACAAGAGCCCAAGAAACCTAAATACGAAGTTTGAAGAAAATCGGTCTCCTCATTAGGGCAGCAGACCCGGGAACAGCGGACATACCCATACGGACTGACAGACGGAATTCTCTGCATTCGTAATAGTATTAAGTTATAGGTTATATAATTTCTAAACCTAATTTTTTTTTTATAATAAATCCTTTAATAATTATTTATTTAGAATATTTATAGGATCTATATAATTTATACCTTATATTTCTACTTATGGTTTAGTTAATTATTCATTAAAATTTGGTATAATTATTTTTACAAATTTTGACCAAGGTTGGTCTGAATTTATAGGAAGACAAAATTTATATAAACAATTAATTAATTTTTCTCAATTTTATTATATTATACAAAATAATAATTTGAAAATTTATTTATTAATTTTTATTTTATGATTTGTTATTTTAATAATTCATTGCAGATTAGCAATGCTCCTTACCCAAGTAATTCTCAGTTTTAGTTCAAAATTTCAGAATTCCATAAAGAAAATATTTGTATACCCTGTTCTAAGCCGATCTAGCCGTGTAAAGTCCGTCCGTCTGTCCGTTGGCAAAAATTAGGCCCTCAAACTCGATCTAGATAGCTGAAATATTAATCATATACCTACTCTCTAGGGGCCCGAAATAATCAAGTGTACGAATTTTTAAATCTTTTACGCACTGACACGCCCACAATCCCAAACAAACAAATTTATCAAAAAATCGAAATTAGATGAAATTTGGCATATTGTCTTTGGGGACCCAAAATGTTCGTGGATTATGATTTTTTTTTCAATCCGCTCAATGACATGCCCATTGTTTAAAAAAAAACGTTTTAATGCAACAAATTGTTGGAAATGAAAGTCATCTTCACAAAGTAGGCATATGAAGTCGGTTTAAACAATTCCTGTATATAAAGTTTTCTGCCATACCCACTTTCAAGGGACGTTTTATTTACAAAAATTTTGTTTTTTCGATAAAATCCTTTAAATGTTGTTTAACAAAATATAGATCCTTCTTAACAATTCACCTTTACTTAGATTTTTGTCACGCCTACTTTATGGAAGATAAGTTTGAACAAGTGGACTGTAGCCTTTCCCTATGTTTATACCCTATTCTAGGGGTATATTAATTTTGACGCATAGTTTGTAACATACCTTAATATTGCCCGTAGACCCCTAAAAGTTACTATATTTATGATCAGCATCGATAGTAATGTCGATCTAGCCATGTCCGTCCGTCCGTCCGTCCGTCGGCAAAAATTAGGCCTTTAAACTGGACCTAGAGAGCTGACATTTTAACCATATACTCTCTAGGGTCCCGAAATAATCAAGTTTAAGAATTTTTGAAATCCTCCCACAGACACGCCCACAAACTCAAAAAAACAAAATTTTTATATATGATCTATGGCCCATAAAACTGATTGGGACATACAATTTTCAAAATCCGCCCACTGACACGCCCACAATTAAATAAAACAAATTTTGGGAAAAATTGAATTTTGAGCTAGAAAGCTGAAATTTTTTACATATGATCTTTGGCCCATAAAACTGCTTGGGACATAAAATTTTCAAAATCCGCCCACTGACACGCCCACAATTAAATAAAATATTTTTTTTGAAAAACCAAAATTTGAGCTAGGGAGCTGAAATTTTTAATGTATACTCTCTAGGGGCCCTTTAATGCTCATGTGTAAATATTTTCAAAATCCGCCTACTGACACGCCCACAATTTTATTTTTTTTATTTTTGAAAGTCCAAAGTTTGAGCTAGGGAGCTGAAATTTATAGTATATACTCTCTAGGTGCCCTTTATGCTCATACTTAAATTTTTTTTAAATCCGCCTACTGACACGCCCACAATTAAATAAAACAATTTTATTGAAAAACCAAAGTTTGAGCTAGGGAGCGTTTTTATTTACAAAAGCTCAGTTTTTTCGATAAAATCCTTTAAATTTTTGTCACGCCCACTTATGAGATATAGGAATAAGAATAGGGTATCCAACAGTTCGCCCAAGCGGACTGTAGCCCGCCCCTATGTTTTTTATTTGTATTTGTTATATGGATCACAGAACATTGACTTTCCTGTTTAATCTGAAAGACAGCCAAGCACCAGATTATCTGTTCCAAAGATTACAATTTGCTTCTTCAGCTAGAAGCAGAATTCTAATTTTGCCGACCTATAAATATAATACAACGAAAAAACAGTTTTTTGTATACGCCATTCGACTGTGGAATACGCTTCCGGTTAACATAAGGAGATCATCAGGCTTCATCGACTTCCAGAGAAAATTGAAAAACTTGTCTAGGGTTTTTGTTTTCATTTCATTTCATTTTTCTTTTTCTTTCCTTTTTTTTGTTCAACTTTTTAATAAGTAGGTATGTAGTTTTAATTTTGTTCTAAATCCTTGTTTTAATTTGTAATTATGTTATGTGAGGTGGTTATAAATGCTGCAAAATGCATCACAGCTATATCCAGAAAACTGGTAGCTGTATTGGTGTCTACCTCATTTATATGTGCCCGTTACATTAAGCAACTGCGTTAGGATTCAGTCTGGTCGTGTCCGTGCTTGTTGGCGCAAGTGTGCAAAGTGGTTTGTGAAATTCAAGTGAAAACCAAAAAAATCGAGGTGAGTTTACTTTTTTAATATTTGCTTGTAAATCGAGTTTTTCTTCACTTAAAATTATTAAATCGCTTAATTGGGACATTTCGTTTATATTTTAAAAAAGAAGTTAATAGTTTTGTTGTGTTTTTTTCTCAATATTCAAATTTTTATCAAAAAATACATGTTGGTGCACAATGCTCCACATAAGCATAGTGCTAAATGCACCATGGTGCATTGTGAACCTAAGCGATTTTGCGAAGAAAAACTTTTTTAAGAGCAAACTTTTTTTTAGGATGCCGCGAAAACCAGTGTTACTACGCAAAAAAGGCTTTCATACGAAAGACCAGATGAGAGCAGCACTCATAAAAATCGATGGCGGAATGTCTTTCCGAGGAGCTGCAAAACAAGTTGGTCTGTCGTACCTTACTGTTTGACGATATTACAAAAAATGTAAGAGTTGTCCAGCTTCAACAATATCATTGACTGCAAAATATACGAAAGTTTTTTTCTGACTGGCAAGAGGAATCTCTAAAATCCTATATTACTTATTGCGCCAAAATTGTTTATGGAATCACTGCAACCGAATGCCACATGTTAGCTTTTCAATTAGCATCCATTAATCAGATGCAAAATATAGGTACCAGCCAGCTGGAAAACTAATTCAATGGCTGGCCTAGATTGGCTTCGGGGCTTCCGGGGAAGGCACCCAGAATTGCCGTTAAAAAACTTGAAGCACACGCAGCTTAGCACGAGCGACATCATTCAACAAATATTCAGGTGAAATGTTTTTTGACAACTTATTTAAAATCCTTCAAGTACAGCTGTAATGAATGGTTCATTTCATTTTTGTGGCTCAAATCAAAAAGAAGTGGTTAAAGAGGATGATATATGATACGTCATGAAAGATCCTGATGTGTTGGGGCTAACTAAACGGCAGCAATCGTACAAATTTGCCGAATATTTCGGCAATTTAAATATTTGTTAATTCGTTTTATTTTGAAGCATTTTTATGTTCGAACAACTTGTTATTGTTATTTTTTTCTATATGATATGTATTTTTTTTTAGGTAATAATTTATTTTTGTTAATTTTCTGTTAATTTTCTTAATGTTAATTAAACTTAAATTTTTCTATTTATTGTGTTTTAGTTATCCTATATGTTATCTTTGTTCCAATAAAACTCGATATATTAATTGAAATTATGTAATTTTAATTATTAAAATCAACCCGTGGTGCAATAAGCACCCTCCTGGTACATTCTGTACACGCGGTTGGTGCATTCATTACATACCATAGTGCACCATGCACCATTTCACATTTTCCAAAATATGTATGCTAACTTTCAGAAGACAGACACTATCAAAAATTTAAGTTTGTACGTTTCTACTTAAATAACCCATCGAATGAATATAAAAAAACCGACCACGAAGAGTTTATTTTGAAAGACTTATGATCGTTTGAAAAAGGGGTGGTGCATCTATGCCAATGTCACCCTACTTTTGAAATTAACCTTTTATAACGGTTACACAATTAATGGATTTTGTTTCTACGTGTTAACAAAATAGTAAATAAATAAACAAACAAATAAACAAACAAAATTTGCAACTTATTTGCAAATAAATAGTTAATACTAAGATACAATATCGTCGCCTAAGAAATGGTTTGCGTCTGTATACGCTATACGGCATATTGCTAATACATGGCAAACCAATTCAAAGGTAACGAATAATCTTTGCGTAACAGTAACAATGGTTAAAAAGTAAGAATTTGTGGATTAATTTTAGATTTGATACAAGTTAATATAATCTCATTTAATTTATTGAGTAAAAGGAAAAATACAAAGTCGAATACCCCAAATGCATCCAAGCAAACAAAAAAAATGCCCGCGCTGTGGTTACGTTAAGGGTTACTTTAAGGGTACTGTATCAATTACAGAAACACGAAATCCCTTTAGCGCACGTCAATTATATAAAAGAAAAAAAACAAGAACAGCATTAAAAGTATCCACCTCATTTATTCTATGGAAACAAATTCGTCTGGGTATGGCTAATATATTTGCTACGTCATCAAAAGCAACATCTAGGCGTCATGTCCAGCATCTAGGGGTCTATGAAGCAGCAACAAATTTGGCGTTTATGTCGTCTGGATCTTTCTCACTGAGATCGCAATTAAAAGACTTTTACTTCCGGCACAAAATATTATTATATATTTCTTTGCACGCGGATATAGGGATGGCATCAGAAAACGACTATCGCCGCTTAAGAATTCGTCAAAAAAAACTTGGCAGCACACATGCACCTATGACATGCACCATGACACAGCTGTAAGTTGTAGTTAAAAAATTTGAATTGAAAATCCTGAAATAGAAAAATATTTAATTCCGCCAATTGAAATTGATGCCAAGCATATTCTAAAATTATGAAAAACAATTTCACATTAACAGATTTGCTAAAATCAATTACCTTTATAATGAAGTTTGAAAAAAAATAATAATAATAATGTGTTAGTGGTCGGAGGGATGTCAAACTTTGACATTTCCTGAAAAATTCATCGCATCGGTTCATCAGAAATGAAGAAAATGGATTTTGGAAGCACTGTTTATCCCCGCTAATTGACTTAGCGGGCGATAACTATCCCCGCTAAAGTTAGCGTATATAGGATAAGTTGTTGTTGTATTTTACATGCAAATTTCAAATTATCCCTATATCCGCGTGCAAAGAAATACGGCTATTGTTCCATAGTTTGGCCATATTGATTCTGGTCCAAGTCAAGAAGAAAAATATATTATTTTGGACTAGCTGTCCCGTGCTCACCCTGCTTCGCCAGTCTGCCACTTCTCAAATTTAAAACAAAATACTTGCTGATAAGAACTGATAAAGAAAAATATAAAAAAAATCCTATTTCATTTGGAAGAGTCATTCCAAAGCTAGCAGCTAGAAAGCATTCGAGAGTTACAACTTTTCTTAGATATCAGCTTAGATCTCCGTTTCTGGACAGCGGATGAAGCATTTTCCCGCGGTAAAAAGTAGGCTAGGTCCATTCTCAGGCTCTAGACTATCTGTGCACCATTTAAATCGGTTCAATAGTTTTGGCGTTAAGGCGAGACAGACAGACAGAGTTACTTTCGAATTTATAATATTAGTATGGATTTCCTTGTCTCCCTCTAACTCTGTTCCTTACCATTTTATATTCGTTTGAGTTCTGGGATTTCGTACCTTTTTCATCTTTTATATATCTACCTACGAGAAAGTAAAAAAAATGTATTTTAACATGAAAAATTGCTCATTAACCTTTCGCAGGGCTCGATTACATCTAAACGCAATCATAAATTATAATTTATCTCCCGGGATAATTGGTTTAAATTAAACTAAACGAGCTGAACGAATATTTGTTTAATGACTTCCATATCTTCGCAGATAATTTGATAATATGTAATATAATTACATCTGGAATTCAGTGAACAAATAAATTACATCTCTCTACACTCTGGTTCAGTAAATGAATACAAATGGTTTGGGGAGAATGCCGCTGGCGTTCAGTTTCGGTTATTTACAAACAAAATTGAGATTTAAATTTCCATAAATTGCATTTAGTTGATATTCAATTGACTTGAATTACATTAAACTTTATTTACTAGTGTATTGCCTTTTATAATGCGGCCAAAGTCTTCAGAATAAGCGTGATAGCTCTTCAGCATTAAGAATGCACTGCAAAGCTTCCAGTGCATCTCCTTATCATAAAACTATTTGCCATAGTATTTGACGTCCTTGAATACATGTCATAGCAATGTCTTTCATAAGAATACCAATTGCATGTTCATATCCCGCACTCATTTTAAATACATTGACTAAAACACGAAAAACAAATTTCATTGAGCGAGAAAACTACACCAGTAAGAGCTTCCGCCATTAGCTTCGTGAAGGATTGACTCCATCGCAAAATATTATTTTTGAAATAGTGGCACACACTACTTGAGGTGGTATTTTATGAAAAGGAAACGCGCAGAGTGCATTTCATTCCAGTGGATGAAGGGTGTTGGAGGGGGGGGGGGGGGGGGGGGGTAAATCGTTCAGGATTTATTTTAGCTATTTAAAGTGGTTGTCTTGAAAAATAGTCACGAACGTATTAACACTGGGATTTGGCTTGCATGAGTAGACTTGACAATTTCAAAGAGATATTTTAATACACTAAGAAAAGAGGACAGGAAAGGAATGGCAGTTGTGAATTGAATGAGCGATAGAGGGCCATTAAGATGAAAGTGGTGAACGACGACATTGCTTAAAGGGTATTAATGAGAACATTTTTCACATATTTCATCTCTGAGAGGTCACCCAGGTCCATGCTTCAAGGATACAAGGTATATCTATTAGACTGTGACGTCACTGAGAGTGTCTGGTGCCAGCAAAACAAGAAAGAGAAATCATAATATTTAGTTTGTTCATTACACGCTGTTTAAACTTACAATTATTTACTTAAAACGTATTTAGATAAACTCGTTCTTAACTCGTCCTTTATAAAAAGTTGTTTGCCACGCCAACTTTCTAGGGCGTTTTATTTTCCAAAAACATGGTTTTTTTCAATAAATTCGTTTAAAAATGTAAAAAAAAGTTATCTATCACAAAATATGTACACCTTTACTTATTTTTTGCTACGCCCACTTTTTGGGCGATAGGAATAGGTATAGGGCTTCCAAAAACTTGCCCAAGCGTAACTTTTTCTTATGTTTTAAGCTAAGTTCAGACGATAGCCAGACCTGACAATACTGTCAGATCTACCAATGGTCTGAAAATGAGCTGTCAATAGCAAGCTACCTTACAATGCTAAATAGTCAGTTCACACGGTTGTCAGATTTTGTTCCAAACTCAGACAATTTTATTGTCAGATGATTGGCCTGGCAATATTTTGTCTGGCAACGTTATCAATTTAAAAATTTCAGTTTACACGGCTGTCACAAGTTTGTTAACAAATGAATTGGCAGATCCGTTGACAGGCATTATCACACAAATTAAAAATTGTTTTTTCATTCTGCATCAGTGAAGTGAATTTGAGAAACGTGAATTATTATTTGAATCGCCGCAGAAACGTCGGCGGGTTTGGGCGAAGTGTTGGGTTGCCCACCATCAATAGGAGGACAAAATAAGAATTGAAGAGCCAGAATTGTATCGCAATTTTTTGCGTATGAATTCCAAATAATTCGATGATCTGCTAGCTTTGGTGACTCCATATATCCAAAAGCATAAAACGAATATGCGCGCGAGCATTTTATCGGCAGAGTGGCTTGTGTTGACTTTATGATATCAAGCTAGGAGAACGTTATTTGCTTCCGAAAACATCATTGACTTAACTTCGATATCATAGGGATTGATTCGCTAGCACCTGATTTTCTTTTACCATATTTGTCAAGGCTGCTGTTGAGTGTTATGCGGATATTCAACTAGGGCAAATGGTCGATGAGGGTCATATGGATGGCGTCCGCGACTTCCTGTCATAAGGCTTCTTTCGGCGGCTTATATTCTGCGCATCCAACATCCCACAAACTGGGTCGCGTCAGGATTTCCTGAATTAAATTTAAAATTTGATCATCGGACTCACTCTCAAATTTTACGATACGTTTTTTGAATCTTTTTTTTTACAGTTTTAGACTTTGTCGGTGATTGCGAAAGTTGTAGAAGTTCAACCGGCCGAAATGCTGGATCGTTTTGTATGTCGACGTATTCACTCATTTTCACAAAAAAAAAAATTAAATTCAAAAATGTAAAAAAAGTAGCACCGAAACTTCGTTTTCCTCGTTCAAATGTGAGACATAATTATCTGACAATAAAGAAATTGTCAGTTATCATAAGCACAGCACATCTGGCAATAGCAAATGAGTCTGCAAATGTCCTTAACGCCTGCTAAGACGATTGCCAGCAACCTGACAGTTTCGTTGTCAGATGGCGGTCTGACAATGATCTGACAATCAGCTAGGTTCCAGAAAACGAGTGAAATGAAATCGAAAATGAAATTGTAAATCGAGTGAATTTGTTTTCTGTGTTCCACATTTCACCCATTTTATAATAATCGAAACTTTTTCGAAATCACTTCAAGTGAAATTAAAATCATAGGGGCGGGTTACAGTCCGCTTGGGCGAACTGTTGTATACCCTATTCATATTCCTATCCCTCATAAGTGGGCGTGACAAAAGTCTAAGTATGGTTGATTTGTTAAGAACGCTCTACATATTCTGTTATATAAGATTCTGTTATATATGATTTTATCAAACAAAAACGAAGCTTTTGTAAAAAAAACGTTCCCTAGCTCAAACTTTGGTTTTTCAATAAAATTATTTTATTTAATTGTGGGCGTGTCAGTAAGCGGATTTAAAAAAAAAATAACACATGAGCATAGAGGAACCCTAGAGAATATATATTATAAATTTCAGCTCCCTAGCTCAAACTTTGGATTTTCAAAAAAAAAAAATTTAAATTGTGGGCGTGTCAGTGGGCGGATTTTGAAAATTTTATATCCCGAGCAGTTTTAGGAGTCATAGATCATATAAAAAAAATTTCAGCTTTCTAGCTCAAAATTCGATTTTTTCCAAAATTTTGTTTTTTTTTGAGTTTGTGGGCGTGTCTGTGGGCGGATTTCAAAAATTCGTAAACTTGATTATTTCGGGACCCTAGAGAGTATATGGTTAAAATTTCAGCTCTCTAGGCCCAGTTTAAAGGCCTAATTTTTGCCGACGGACGGACATGGCTAGATCGACATTACTATCGATGCTGATCATAAATATACGAGTAGTAACTTTTAGGGGTCTACGGGCAATATTAAGTTATGTTACAAACTATGCGTCAAAATTAATATACCCTTAGAATAGGGTATAAACAGCTGACATCTGTCAAAGAGATACTATGCAATTATTTTGATTTTAGTAATTTGTTTTATTTTTACATTTTTGTGTTGAATTGTGAGTAGAACGAGGTGTAAATCTTAGCTTGTAAAAATTGGAGTTTCATTTCTTTAATTTAAGTTTCTTTTTTTTCAAAAGAATTTCTTCCTTTCGGCATTTTTCTATTTCTAGATTACGCCTTTGTATTTCCTCATTTTTATTAAGCAAAATATTTCCAAAATTGTCCATTGATTGTTGGAGTTTCCTTATCCCATGCTCGGCATCTTTTAACGCGCGTTTTTTTTGAAGCTTCCAAAATACCCTCCATTTCTTTTCTCACTTCTGCAATAGATTCATTTTGTGGATTCATAAAATCATTTAAATTATCATTAAATGAACTCTGTCTCTTTCTTTTCCTGCTGGGAGCATTCAACGGTTCACCTACGTCTTTCAAAACATATTCCGCATATTTTGGCCACCGTGTCCTCCGTAGCCGATATTACAAATTTGTTGAACGGTCCACCACCTGTTGATGCGTCTCAGCCTTGTAAAAATTAAGCAATATAAACGAAATTTGTCGAATATTATTAGTTGAACAAATTATTTTATTAGTTTTGTATTATTATTTACTTGATTGGCATCCTTTTGTGGTGGGCCATGGCTGTTAAGGTCATTTTTTAACTCCTCCCACAGGGCTTCAGCAGCTACGCGGTGCCTTTTTGTGAAACCTCTTGCGAGGTCTTTATGTTTCTCCATAAAAGCAATAAATATTGCTTGAAATGTGCGACTCGATGTGCGACTCGATTGGACTCACGCTACTAAATGGACTATCCAAAAGCGATGGGAAAGGTCACTTTACCTTTATAAGAGGCACTGCGTGCTCAACAATTGATTACTGCTCCGCCCAGGGAAAGTGGCTCGATCTTGTATCTGACCTTGAGATAAAGGAAAATACGTACTCCGACCATCTATCAATAACTGTCGAAGTACAGCTGGCTGCCACACAGGAAACTCCAGCCCCACAGATGAGCCTGTTGCCAAAACTACAGTGGAAAGACGGAAACTTGGAAAGGTACAGGGCTAAACTGATCCGAGAAATTAGCTCAATAAACGAAAGTGAATTGCAATCTATCACGGGTACAGGTGCTCTTACCGCTTGTATTTTTAAAACGGCAAGACCTCTTCAATCGACTCCAAGAGAAATAGGCAAACAACCGTGGTTCGACTGGGAGTGTGAAGCCGCCAGGAAAAAATGCTTTGCTTTTTTACGGCTTCTCAGAGGTGTGGGCACAAATCACGCAAAAATTATGTACAAGGAGGCGAACAAGAAGTAACGAAGCTTATCAGCAATGCTTATGAGTATAAATGACAGCCGGTCCTTCTGGAAGATAGCCAAAACACTTAACGGTGCCCTCTTCACAAGGGGTATTAAAGTCGAAGCACCCCTACTAGCCGAGTATTTCGAAAAGCTGCTAAACTCACCGCAAAATCCAAAACAAATACAGTTCGCTCTACCTTTTGTCGAATCTGAATCACTAGATCGACCTATAGTTTTTCAAGATCTCGCCAGAGTCGTCAACCGATGTGCTTTAAACAAAGCTCCGGCCGAAGATCGGATCCCCTATGAATTCTTCAAAAATGCAACAAATGACTTCTTGGAAAAACTGGCCAAAACATACAACTTCATTTTTACAAATGGAGAAGTACCAGAAAGTTTCAAGAAAAATATAATCTTCCCGATTCTCAAGAAAAGAGACGCAAATGAACCAAGCAACTATAGAGGGTTATCGTTTTTAAACGCGGTCACCAAAATATTTACAGGAATAATCTTGGAGCGCTTAACAGACTGGATACGCGAAAAGGAGTTACTCAGCGAATTTTAAGCAGGTTTCCGCAAAGAATACTCCACAGTTGACAACATTTTTTCTTTGACTAGCATCGCCCGAACCTACTTGGAAAATGGGAAGAAACTACATGTCTTCTTCGTAGACTTTAAAGCGGCCTTCGACTCCATCGACAGAAGAGCCCTATTCTTTAAAATAATAGTAATCTGGGAGTCTCAACCAGAATGCTTAGAGTACTTCATAAGCTCTACGAAGATAACAGCACTGCGTTCTGGGACGGTAACATCTTGTCCGACTGGTTCCAGACGAAAACGGGAGTAAAACAGGGCTGCCTATTGAGCCCTCTTCTATTTTCAATCTACCTAGATGATTTGGTCGCGTATCTGCCTGGAGGAATAATGTTTGCGGAAATTAATATCAAGCTCTTGATATACGCTGATGACATCGTCATACTTGCGGAGTCCCCAAACATGTTACAGATCATGATCAACAGATTTCGACAATACTGCGAGCTATGGAATCTAAAACTCAACACAAGCAAATCCAAAGTCATGATCTTCCGAAATGGCACGGGACGATATGCAAGGGACGAAAAGTGGTCCTGGCAAAATGAAGAACTTGAAAGGGTTAAACAATACAAATATCTCGGAGTGCTGTTAACAGCCCAGCAATTTTTTTTGGAAAACACCTACAAGAGAAGCTCAAGGAATCCAAACGAGCAATAAATTGTACTTGGAAGGGTATATTGGGCAAAAGAAGTGTATCTCCACGCACAAAATTTAAGATTTTCGAGGCCGTTATGAGGTCAATCATGTGCTACGCAGCACAAGTTTGGGGTATTTTCCAGTTCGAAGAGGTAGAAAAAATACTCAGATACCTCATCAAGAAAATGTTCAGACTACCAGAAAACACCCCGACATACATGCTGCATCTGGAAACTGGACTACCACCGCTGCATATCCACACACTGAGACTGCACTTTCTCTATATTCTAAAAATTAGAGGCCAACCTGATTATCGTCTCCCAAAAAAGATTATCACCCACCTCGAAAATAGAAACCTCCATCTCTTTTGCGAATGGGAAACACTAAGTCGGGAATATAACGTTCCTCTACACTCTGAAAGTGAAAGAACCTTGCGTAAGTCTATAGAGGAGTTAATAGTGAAGATCGAGGAAGGATCGCGTGAATCGTTCAGGACGCAAAGCCATCAAAGCCAAACAAGAATCAGGTACAAAGCACTCCAGCATGATCTGCATGATAAGAACTATTTTCATGACCGTAACAATCTGGAGGTAATATCAACAATTTTTAAAGCCAGAGGGGAACTCCTACGCCTTAATTACATTCAACGCTGCAGTGAAGCATGCTGAGTGCACATTGTGCAATCATCGAGCCAGAGAAGACGTTCATCATTTCATGGGGATCTGCCCTATACTTAGCCCAATCAGAAGATGTTGCTGGGGAAAAGCACCCTTACGACGGATGAGATTATATGGATTTTAAATGGGGAAAATTGGACTGTCTTATATAAATTTCTGAAAACCGCCCTGAAATACCGGCAACAAATAATAAATGAAGCTTTTTAGTAATATACTCGTATATATCAAGAAAACACAATTAAAAAATAAGTTTAAAAATATTAATCTATGTATATTGGAATCTCAATACTCTCTTTCTCGGCTGACGGCATAAGCCAATGCTTATTTATGTGAACTTTTGTAACATATGAATTTTTAATGTATCAATAAAATCACATATTACTACTACTACTACTACTATTGCTTCTTGAGCATTATTTTTATTAAGCATTATTTTTACCCCTGCTTAAACAAAACATTTAAATTGTATATTATTATGGTTTAATATAATATATTTGTTTAAATTGAGTTTTTTACTTACATTTTCAATCGCATCAGTTGCTTCCACTATTTCACATCAAAAGAAAAGATCGATTTGAAATCACATTGACAAAATCGAATTGTGGAACACAACAATTTCACTCGTTTCCATTTCGAAAAATTTGAAATTTAGAACATCAAATATGATTTTCGATCGATTTCAATTTCATTTCGAGTGAAAGTGAAATGTGGAACCTAGCTGATTCAGTAAATATTTATCCCGTTTAGGTACATAAGAGATTCAATCCAGATTCAATCCAAATTGAATTCCGTGTAAACGCAGATTGAAAGATTGAGGCCCCTATTGCGAGTGTCGATTGGCAATCAACACGACAATTATCGATTGTGTCGATTAATTCTCATGTTGGTATTGTGTAACACAATCCACAAAAGTTTGAAGTTATTGTGAATAACTTCGAGGTTACTGTGAACTACGAAATGCTTTGACAGTTTCTTGACAGTAGCTAACGTCACATTCAAAACAAATAAATTCGTAAAATACAAGTATAATATAAAAATAATACATATAATACTAAAATGACTTCAGTTGAGTTCTGGTTCGATGATTCAGACGAAGGAAATTCCACAAACGAGTTTATAGAGATTGCCAGAAATAGGAAGTGGCTAAGGGACAACTCGAAAAAATGGTATAATTTTTGGTACCTTAAGCCATTTTTCCCAGGTACGTGTGGGTGGTCCTAAACTATTCAGATCTATGGCAAACCGCTCCCATTTTTTCTGAGTCTTAACACAAATTCCTTTAGCAATATCTGGGTTTTCTTCCATATATTTAACCAACTGCTCGAGCTGTTTTTTGTTGCTGACTACCTTCGACCTATAATTATTCGTATTATGAAGAAGAATATGCACTTTAATTGTATTTAACCAACTTACATGTTTGCAAACAATAGTTTTGTTTTCGTTTTCACATACAGTCGATCACAAAAATTTAAACGATAGCAAGCGATTGTCAAATCGACAAATGTCTATCACAATTGCCATTCACAATACCGAAATCTGCAATCGCCGATTGACAAGCGACAAATGTCAATCACGATTGCCATTCGCAATACCAAAATCTACAATCGACGATTGACAATCGATAAATGTCGCTCATCGATCAATAATCGACACTCGCAATAGGGGCCTGAGGGATTCACTCAATCCGATCACAACATTTTCTGCGATTGGATTGAAAATCAGCATGTAAACGCAAATTGGAAGATCGAGAGATCAAGTGAGAGTGTGTTCACTTGACTGGGATTTTTGTCGCCACTAACACAAGGCTATCCAAACTACGTATTAAGTAGGAAGTGTGGAACTAAATTCTACTTTAATTCAATCTCTCAATTCGGTGAGAGCGAAAACCCGCCTCGAAAACCAATTCAGTTTCAATTCGATCTTTCGATTCGGTCACGTAGTAATTGTCAGGCAATTGCATTTATGTACGCGGCATCTGCGTTTTCTAACAGATAAGAAAGTTCTCTCATCGTAAGCCTTTTTTTTCTTCCGCATACACCACAGCCAATTACACATCCTTGTAATAAATATCGCAAAAACGAGAACAAATTTGAAAAACCAAATAGCAAATGGAAAATAATAGTGCAACTTATCAAATGACAAATATGTATCAACCATTTTCAATTTCACAGAAAGTGATTTCGTAGAATTTTCGGTGTTAGTAAATCGATCGAATTGTGGAGCACTTAAAACGAATTCACCCGACTTTTGGAACCTTGCTATACGAAGCTAAAAAATATTCATCGCCAAACAACGAACAATTAATATATTTTATTTTTACTCCCGTTTTTGCCGACAACTATTTCAAAGCTAACTTAAAATACATTCCGTCTTGATATTCTTCGATCGAGTTCATTTGACAACCATTCAAGTCCTTCATACAGTCCATGTCCTTGAGTTGCACAAGTACCTTGAATATACCATCGTCGGCGGTTTACTTCTTGCAAATGAAGTCTATCCCTGAGCTCCGCCGCTGTCATTGCGTTCGGGAGATCTTGCTTGTTAGCAAATAGCAGCAGGATCGCATCCTGCAGTTCGTACTCTGTCAGGATATTATGTAACTCCTTATCAGCTTCGCCAATGCGGTCCCTGTCGCTTGAGTCAACCACAAATATAATACCCTGCGTGTTTTGGAAATAGTGACGCCATAACGGGCGTATCTTGGCCTGCCCACCGATGTCCCACACGGTGAAGCAAATATTTTTGTATTCAACAGTTTCAACATTAAAGCCAATCGTGGGAATCGTTGTTACAATTTCACCAAGCTTTAGTTTGTATAAAATTGTTGTTTTGCCCGCAGCATCCAAACCAACCATTAGTATACGCATTTGCTTTTTGCTGAAAAGACGACTTATCAGGTTGGATATTGTTAAGCCCATCGTGTCTGTGCTTTCAAATTATTTGTTTCGAATTTGGAGTTTTCTATTAATTGGCTGTTAAAAAAAACTTTTAAACAAAACAACTGAAGTAAAATGTCAAAAAGTTACATTTTGTTTGATGTGAAACTCAATGTGTGGGTGATTTAAAAAAGGAGTCGATAGGCATGACAGTTCGTGGTGACTACAGATTAATATCTGTCTATAATCGCTTGTGAACCGTGCGGTATGTAACAATATACGGTATGACTAACATCAAGATTCTAAATCCCATATGTAGCTCGAAAAAGATGCCTCATTAAAAAATAATGGCACTTAGGCGATTATAACAATAACGCTACATCCAGATGGCAATGTTTTCCCTGTATGTGATATCTATGTATGTGATGTCCTCGAATAGAACGTGGCAGTTAGTATTGTTTTAAGTTGATCACTCTCAACACATGCCGTAATATCTTTTACTCGTCAAATTAATTTATTGTATATAGCCTATCACTAAGATTCGAGAACAGTTATAAAGGTATTTAATAATAATGAATAATAACCTCTGTTGCTTCCAAACAAAATCATATGCGCACAATGAAGCTAAATTCAAGCAACCTAAATACTTAATACTATGGGCAACTAGCTCTAATGCACACATAACAAATCAACAATACCGAAAAAAAACGAACAAGACAGTGCAACGAAGAAAAACCGAGAAATGTTAAAAGTAACCAACATGCCCAGCAAAAGCGTTCTCGTAATTTTTTTTTGAAATGAAAGATTTTGTTGATTTAACAGTTTTCATTTATGTTCACATTAAATTACGCGAACGGATATATATCTTTTAATAACTGCGGGACTTGCTCCATTAAAGTATTTCAACCCCTGCCAACATCTATATGAATGCCTTTGCGTATTATAAAGAACATAAGTATCAATTCCTTTCGGGATGAATTATAATTCAAATGCTTCATGTTTAACAATAATCAGTTATTCCACAATGAATGGTCAATTAAAACTTTTTCAATTAAAGTTTGCAAATATTGTTTGATTGTTGGACTGTTAGTAAGGAAAATGGAGCTTCTTTTCGAATGGTTTTATTTCTCGAGCTTCACAATTTTGTCATTGAGTTTTTAAACGAAGGAGGCAATAGGGAATATTCGAGAACGAATAGGTGACCAAATAATAATTTTGAATTTATGTTTGGTTCTTTTATAATGAAAATATGCTCCTTACTTACCTTCCCGGAAACTTAGTGGCATTAAGAAAAATGTGTTTTTCACTCCCTATCAGGCCTAACCCACAAATGAACTCATTTGGTACAGTTATGTACACCTACAGATGTATCCGTTATGGGATATTATAAGTGACTTAGGCAATGAATGAAACTTCAAACGAGATAGAGAAAGACTGGAAATACCCACACTAGACTGCTGCCTTTTTTTATACCATATTCTTAGGGTATATTAATTTTGACGCATAGTTTGTAACATACCTTAATATTGCCCGTAGACCCCTAAAAGTTACTATATTTATGATCAGCATCGATAGTAATGTCGATCTAGCCATGTCCGTCCGTCCGTCCGTCCGTCTGTCCGTCGGCAAAAATTAGGCCTTTAAACTGGGCCTAGAGAGCTGAAATTTTAACCATATACTCTCTAGGGTCCCGAAATAATCAAGTTTACGAATTTTTGAAATCCGCCCACAGACACGCCCACAAACTCAAAAAAACAAAATTTTGGGAAAAATCGAATTTTGAGCTAGAAAGCTGAAATTTTTTTATATGATTTATGACTCCTAAAACTGCTCAGGATATAAAATTTTCAAAATCCGCCCACTGACACGCCCACAAATAAATAAAACAATTTTATTGAAAAACCAAAATTTGAGCTAGGGAGCTGAAATTTATAATATATACTCTCTAGGGGCCCTTTAAGCTCATGTGTAAATATTTTCAAAATCCGCCTACTGACACGCCCACAATTTAAAAAAAACTTTTTTTGAAAATCCAAAGTTTGAGCTAGGGAGCTGAAATTTATAATATATACTCTCTAGGGGGCCCTTTATGCTCATGTGTAAATATTTTCAAAATCCGCCCACTGACACGCCCACAATTTAATTTTTTTTTTAAATTCAAAGTTTGAGCTAGGGAGCGGAAATTTATAATATATACTCTCTAGGGGCCCTTTATGCTCATGTGTTAAAGTTTTTTAAATCCGCCTACTGACACGCCCACAATTAAATAAAATTTTTTATTGAAATACCCAAGTTTGAGCTAGGGAGCGTTTTTTTTCGATAAAATCCTTTAAATGTTATATAACAAAATATGTAGAGCGTTCTTAACAATTCAACCATACTTAAACTTTTGTCACGCCCACTTATGAGGGATAGGAATAAGAATAGGGTATCCAACAGTTCGCCAAGCGGACTGTAGCCCATCCCTATGTTTCTTTATATATTTTTGTTAGAGGTTTGCAATCAATATCGTGAAACCAGTTTCAAGACATTCAAATTTTCATTCGTTCCATGACCCCATGCAGAATAAAATTGTGTGTGATAATGCTGCAGTCAGCATTCCAACGTTAAAAGAAATTTAAAGATCCGCCTATATGTTAAAGAAAATTTAGATGGAATGGAAAAACGTTTCCGAGTAAACTTAGTTTTATTCGGTGAACTCAGAGAATTTAAGCAGTTCGAATTGGTGTATGTCTTCTTCAATATGAGTATCAACTTGAAGGGAAGCAAACAGATAGTGTATCTACATATCGGGAATCAATGCTATTATCATCTTTTATTTTGTCTGACTACATAACAAAACATAGGGACGGGCTGGAAAAACGTTTCCGAGTAAACTAGTTTTATTCGGTAAATTTAGAGAATTTAAGCAGTTCGAATTGGTGTATGTTTTCTTCAATATAAGTATCAACTCGAAGGGAAGCAAGCAGATAGTGTATCTAAATATCGGGAATCAATTCTATTATTTACATAACTAAAAGGAAAACTCCCAGCAGTATTAATCGAGATCAATTATGTTTACATAAGTATAAATATTTTCGGCAGGGGTATCCATACCCATAGCGTCTTATGGTCTTATTATGTTCACAACATCACTGATTATAGCGGTGTTTTTTCTGCAACTCAGTAAAAACTCATGCGTAGTATTACCTATAAGCGAAAAACAAATATCCACTCAATATTATTTTGCCAGTGAACCCAGAGGTTAATATAGTTTGTTAAGATTGAAAGCTAATGGAGCTGAAATTAGTTTAGAGGAATGAGGAAATTCATTGTTGGTTGGTACTCGTAATTTGATGTGTTCTTATAAATAGCCTTTTTGTTTTAAAAGTTGTAAAAATATACATACATAAGTTAATAAATTTGTTTGACTTTTAAAAATTTGTGAACTTTTTTAAATCAACTTTTGTTCGCCCACAAACCCTGCATATGATGTACCCTTTTGCAATTAATGTACGAGGGCGGGTCAATAAGTCCGTGACTTATTGACTTCATCATTGGAGTCAAATCTTTTTCCATCAAGCCATTTCTTCAGGTTTGGGAACAAGAAGTAGTCGCTCGGAGCCAAATCTGGAGAATAGGGTGGATGAGGGAGCAATTCATAGCCCAATTCATGGTTTTTTGCCATGGCAACTGCACATGTGTGCACCCTTGCATTGTCTTAGTGGAAAAGAACTTTTTTCTTGGCCAAATGAGGTCGGTTTTTTTTCAAATCGTCATTGAATCGGTCCAATAAGTTGGCATAATATTCCCCATTGATTGTTCTTCCCTTTTGAAGGTAGTCAATGTGGATTATCGCGCGTGCATCCCAAAAAACAGTCGCCATAACTTTATTGGCTGACAAACCCACCTTGACCTTCTTTGGCGCCGATTCACCCTTAGAAACCCACTGTTTTGACTGTTGTTTGGTCTCTGGTGTGTTGTGATGGATCCATGTTTCGTCCACGGTTACAAAACGGCGCAAAAACTCCTCCATATTGCGATTAAACAACGCCAAACCTTCCTGTGAAGTTGTTACGCGATTGCGTTTGTGGTCGACTGTGAGCAAACGCGGCACCCATCTTGCGGAAAGCTTTCTCATGCCCAAGTGATCATTCACAATTGAAACCACTGAGCCATGCGAGATCCCTACGGCTTCCACAATCTCTCGCACTTTCAATCTTCGGTCGGCCAACACCATATCGTGAATTTTTTCGATTGTTTCGGGTGTAGAGACCTCAACTGGGCGTCCAGGACGTTCGGCATCTTCAGTGCTTGTACGGCCACAACGAAATTCAGTAAACCACTTTTTTACCATTGAAATCGATGGTGCAGAGTCCCCATAGTATTTTTTAAGCTTAGCCTTGGTCTCGGTAATGGTTTTTTTTCGCAAGAAATAATGCTTAATAAGCACCCGAAATTCACTTTTTTCCATTTTCTCCTCAAATTAGTGAGTAGTCTGATAAAAATAGCTGTCAAACACAAACTAACTGACGCAGCAAGTTTAAATTTTGACAGGAGTCAACTGACAGATGCCTGTTGACAGGAGCAGTGTTGCTGTTTCAGTAAAGAGGTCAGAAATTCAAAAAGTCACGGACTTATTGACCCGCCCTCGTATGTATCAAAAACTTAACTTTTTAACCTTTAATTTGTTTACGGATGTACATAGAAATTACAGGGTTGGCAAAAGTAATGTCATGTCATAATGTGAATTGGTTGCCATTAAAAAAAGTGGGCTCTGTTCTTACGGAAAGTTTATTTGAAGGTGTAAAATTGACGACATTAAGTTAAAAAATGATATCGGTCAAATGACCACAACTGACTCCTTTTGACATTTTTCATGGTTTTCTTCAGAACATCCAGGATTATTCCGCAATCTAAAAGATATAGCGTTCCATTGCTTATTTTTGTTTTTTAAATGTTGGGCGTGTCTGTAGGCCGATTTTAAAAATATTTACACCCCAGAGAGTATAAATTTCAGCTTTCTAGGTCAAATTTAAGTTCATTAAAATTGGTGAAGGAAGGAAGAACACATTCAAATTTTGTATATATTCGTGTTCGTACAACAATTTGTATACGTGAATAAAACTGTATAAAAAAGTATGTCAAAAAGGGTAAAAAATATATTAATTTTATAAACGTGAATAAGAATGATATTACTGTTTCTGTTTCTACCCTGCAAAACAATTTCTGTGATATGTGGATATATCCAAGAACTGAGCCAAACTTAATTAAACGTCAAAAATATTCTACGGGTATATTAATTTTGACTCATTGTTTGTAACATACCTTAATACTGCCCGTAGACCCCTAAAAGCTATTATATTTGTGAGCAACACCGATAGTAACATCAATATAGCCATGTCCGTCCGTCCGTCGGCAAAAAAAAGACCGTACACATTTTTGAAATGCGCCCACTGACACGAACAAAATTAAAATAAATCGTAATATCGAAAAATCAAAGTTTGAACTGGAAGCTGAAATTTGAATTATATACTCTCTTGGAGCACTTAATGCTAGTGTTTAAATAATTTTGAAATCCGCCCACTGGCATACCAACTATTTAAAAAAAACTGTTTAAGTGAAGAAATCATTGTAAATGAAAGTCCTATTCTGCGCAAGGTATGCAGTTCATAAAGTCGTTTTCCTGCCATGCCCACTTTTAAGAGGCGCTGTTTTTAAAATGTACGACAAAAAGGTAAAAATAGGTCCGTTCGCGTACTAATACGCAAACGTAAATTTCTATAAACTTTTGTGCGAAACTACACGAACACGTTCGCGTACTGAGAAAATGGTAAAAAGATGAACGAAAGAAATATTTACCTTTGTTAATTTTTCTTTGCACAGAATTTCAGCTGGCAAGAAAATGGAAAATGTCAAATAATGAAATATGTACTATGACGATTTTGGAGATTTGACAGTTTTCATTTTTCTACACACAAAGTACGCGAACGGACCTTATATGAATTTAATAGATCAATTAAATATGTATTTTCATTTTAAAACTTTACGCCCCATAAACGCTGGTCAATCGAGGAAACCAGGGCTCTAATGAATCTGTACAATTTGTCAATTTGAAATAAGCAAAACAAAGTGTGTTAAGAGTGAGAATTAATCGTTTTCGTTTTCTGATCGCAAAGAGTGAGTTACTGCTGAGTCACTGAGTGGCAGAAAAAAACACTTCTTATAAAGGGTCATTCAATAAGACTTTCGCGCCTTCGTTGAACTGTCAATATTCAACTACAATTGCGATGACTTTTGATTATTAATAAATAGCAAGTTATTAAATATGGATCAGCACACATGTTGTCTGGCAAGCCCCTAAATCGAAAAAAAATTGCGGAAATAGGCGCTGGCAATTAAGTAGCACCATCCTTAGCGGAGCAACGAAGTTGTGTGAGCGGGTTTAAAGGGTAAAATCCTTTTATCCGCCAAAGAAGTCCACCCAAACACTGTTTCATTAGAAAAAGTAATCCATTTTCTGGGGAATACATGAACACAATAAAGTCATTGGACTTTATTCTGTGGCACCTTTAATGCGGTGTGTTTCCATTTTATACTCCAGTCGATTTTACAACATTCTCTTTTATTTACGAATGACACGAATGACACCTTATTGGAGATCCGGCGTAGAATTACCTTTTGAAACCGCTGCTACTTTGGTGTGGCGGAACAAATGGGTTCAAAACTCCTCACTCGAAGGACAAAATGCGTGCTCTGTCGAACTTTATACCTACCAGTTCTGCTCTATGGCGCCGAGTGCTGAAAGATAAGTAGAAAAGGGGAGCTAATATTGGGTTCTTTTGAAAGAAAAATACTCCGTAGGATATTTGGTAATGTGTGCGAGGAGGGCGAATGGAGGAGAAGATACAACCGCGAACTCTATGAGCTGTACCAAGATGTGGATGTGGTCCAAAAAGTTAAATCGCGTCGACTACACTAGCTCGGCCACATTGAGCGAATGGAAAATAATGCTCCAGCCAAGAGGATCTTCGACTCCAGCCCCCTGGTTCGAGAAGGCAAGGAAGACCGAACCTCCGTTTTAAATACCAAGCCATCGATTTAGTGCTTAGTCTGGAGAATTGGAGGAGGCAGCGTGCCCGGGATCGTAGAGGATGGAAGGCTGCAGTGTCTTTAGGCAGAGATTCTTCACGTTTCGGGAGCCCGTTAAATAAAGTGGTATTAAATGAAACCCCTAAAATTGAATTTATTCTATCGATTTTCTGCTACAACTAGAAAAAGTTAACAAAAGTTTTAAAGCATTAACATCGGAGTAGAGGGATACATTTCCTCTGCAAATAAAGTTAAAGGGTAAAAGCACGTAAAAGTTACCAACAGTTTTAGGTACTCCGACGTGAAATGAAAACAAAGGGGTCAAAAGGTAAATATTTATTTTTGTTTCATCGCAGCACAACCATAAGTGGTAGGGAAAGAACGTGAAAAAAACAATTTGTTATCAGATATTGAAACAACAATAAATTCTGCTTGCTTATCTAGATAATTCAACAAGCTTTTGAGAAGGAGGACTGGTTTCTTAAATCTTTAAATCAGGGGACAGTATTTTATGTGACTATCATGCCAATATTTTACTCTTAAGAGACACCTGTCCAGAAGAATAAAATTTAAGACAATTGAAAAGCAGAAACAGAACATAACTTCAAGCATATTGGGGCGCTGTTGTAGTGCTATAGAGGCGAACCAATAATCTAAGAAAAGAAAATATTTTAACAATGTATGGAAAGGCTACAATACTCTTGGATGAACCGTTGTATACCCTATACATAACCATAGCCCGCAAAACGGGAGTGTTTCAGTGACTTAGAAGTCGTTGGATTTTTTTTTGTTTTTTTACAACTCCCAAAAATGGGTATGACGAAAACCTTTGTTTTGATGGGATGTTTTGAAGAACATAAATATTTTGCTTTTACTGTTTTCTTTTAGAATTTAAAGGAATTAACCAATGCGTGCAGTGGCTTAGTGGTTATGCGTTGGACATCTGAGCGAGGGTCGCAGAACACCTTATTCTTAAATTCCACTTCTCGCCGCACCTCTTGCCAAGGTCTGACAAACATACAAGGGTATCAAACTGCCATCACCATGAGAAGCATCTTAAAGTTGTCGTTCGGAGTCGGAGTAAATTTGTAGGTTACTTCCGTATCGCACCCACAATTGGTTGGAGAAGCTAGGTTTAGGGTCCTGTATGGGCCTTTTATGCCAAATATTTTGTTTAACCTTCCTAAATTCGCAGGTTGGTCTGTGAGACCGACAATTTATATTTTCGTAAATCTTTCGATAAAGGATTATGCTAGCGCAAAGAGCTTACTTACTGTGGCCTATTTCACCAAACTACAAATTATAACCACAAATTTGTACTTGTGAATCACAACTACAAACCTGTAATCAAGTTTTTTGTTTCACAAATTACAAATATATAATTCACAAATTTGTAAGTAGAATGCAAAAAAAATTGTGGAAAGCAAATTGTTGATTACAAGTGCTCAAAATAACCGTTGCACCGTGATTGACTTGTAATGTACAACTGGTCGTGGCAATGAATAAAGAAAATAAGATCTTTGTTACGTCTCTTATTAGAGATAAAAAAGACATTTTGTTTGGGAAGTTTTCAAATACTCTAACCCATGATATAAAAATGAAAGAGTGGACGAGTATCTTAAACTCCCTAACGTCTCAAGGCATTTTAAAAAACAAAGACTGGAAATACCTTCGTGACGTTGTGTGGCAAAATTTAAAACGAGGAACCGTGTTAAGTACATACCTACTTAACTTAGCTATGTATATTGTATATATGGCATATAACATACATACTAACAAAAAATTCAGCCTTCAGCTATATTATATCCAATTATTTATTGTTTTTTTTGCGTTGCTAACTTGTAACTATTACATTTTTAAAGGTAAAAATTGATAATTCAAAAAAAAACCGGTTCAACACGGGGTACGAACTGCATTTTTACTGATCTCGATAATATCATTATTGATATTATCGGTAAAGAATCACCAACATTGAGTGGGATTATTGGTGATTCCTCTTCAACACCACTACAAAATATCCCGTCACCAACGTCCGGAAATATAGAGGAATGCGAAATATGGTAAGATAAAGCGTTTCTTCAGACAATTTTATCTGCACAAATATGTTTCCTGTTTTTTTAAGCCCATCAATGCAATCAAAATATACACGAACCAGCAGACAGAAACGGAAGGCGGCAATAAGATCCGACGAAGCAGATATTATTTCCCTGAAGAAAAGGAGACTACATTTGGAAATATACAATTTGCAATTGGATGCGCGAAAAAAGGAGAGGGATCTAGGGTTACCAATAAAACGCCTAACTGTGGAACTGGAGGAGTCTTTCATACAGACTCACAATTCAGAGTGTGAAGAAAGAACTGTTAGCTTTAGTGATTATTAAAAAAAAAAAAAAAAAAAATAATAAATATATTTTGTTTATCAATCTCGCTGTTGCTTTATTTGTCATGAAAAGTGACTTAGAAAATATTGTAAAGTAGAGTGACCATTCATTTCGGTACTCCATGTTTTCTTCCTCTTCAGTGGTGTACATCTCGAAATAGTTATCTGTTCCTTGTCGTGAAATATTAGTCAATATAACGCAACATTTTATGACATTGACTGCTTTTATCGGTTGCAATCGCAAGTGCTTCAGGCATGGAAATTTCTTCTTTAAAATTCCAATAGCGTTTTCTATTATCCTTCTAGTTGATTTATGTGCTGTATTGTATCGATCAATTTTAGGAGTTGAGTTTCTCAAAATCGGTGTAATTAACCAATCCTTTAACGGATATCCTGTATCCCCAAGCAAAACTGCATGAGTATAAGGTCGAAAGCCACTTTCAAATTTATAGAAAAGCGGACTTCTGCGCAAAACCTTTGCATCGTGTGCACTTTCAGGCCAATTTACGTCTATCGACATATGCAGATTCAAACTCCTTGGGAGCATCAATGTTTACTAAAGTCTTCTACTACTAAAGTATATTGGTGTTCATTAGGCCAAGATACAACATTTTCAAACAGTAAATTAACAATTGTTGTACAAACTCTGTGAACACATCTGCATACCGTCGGATTAGATATCCCGTGCATGTCAGCAACTCCATGGTACTGCCCTCCATTCCCAAGCCAGTGTAAAGCTGTGAGAAACTGTTGCCTCGGTGTTAATGCAAAGTTCTTTTCAGTCTTGTGGGCTATCTGTGGTCCAATAATTGCAATTATTTCCTCTGCCTTACATCGACTCAGACGAAATTTTTCATTCAAATGAAATAACTCCGAAATGACATAGTTTACACGCGGCCGATAAATTGTTCTTGCAATTAACACATAATCGTCACTTTCGCTACTATCGCTACTACTATACCTTCGTCGCAAAGATACTTTTTTTTGATTACTTTCAATAAGAAACAAAACTTGTAGGAGGAATTACACGTCAACTTTTACTTGTGGAATATTCTCACATACTAAACAAAATTTGTAAATTAATTTTCTTTGGTGAAACATAATCTCACAAATAAGTCAACTGTTCACAAATTTATAACTTGTAAATTACAACTATAAATAACTTTTGGTGAAACGAAAAGTGAATTATTCCCACAAATTTCCCTTTGTAGAATACAACTACAAATTTGTAATACCCAGAGTTTGGTGAAACGACATAAATCAACAAATTCACAAATTTTGTTAAAAAATGCTTGTAAATACAAATTTGTAAGTTGGTGAAATAGGCCCCTGGTAGCTTGATTCGTCGCGAAGTTCAAATCAGCGTTGCGTGAGCTTTAAGAAATGCCGAAACACGGAATCAATCGGTCGTTTCCGATTGGAACATGGAATTACGTCATGCTCCGACTGCTGTTGTGAGACGTCTGTGGATCATTAGTTTATACAACTTTTTATCAATGTTACAATCTTTAAGATTTCTGATTTGGGCAAAAATCAAAAAAACATCCATATTAATACTGTATGTATACGTATAGTATTCTCTTTTGGAGCAGAACTGACAAAAAGTATTTGGAATATTTTGGCCCTGAACAAAACGTTTGCATATATTAAAATTTTTATTTCTTCATAAAACAATAAACAAATGAAACCACATTTTAGAGAACTAAAATAAGTATCTAAGCATATAGAGGGTCTTTCATTGGTGACTTGGCAACTTCAGTGTGATTACCAAACTGTCAACTTCAAAATATTCAGTAAAATCAACATACGAGTATATTCATCATGGTGAAGTACACGAAGGAACAACGTTTACAAATAATTAAAATTTACTACCAACTTTAAGAGCGCTAACGCCAATTTTCAGCCGCATTTCTCGTCCCAGTAGACACGCAATTTATAGTCTAGTGAACAAATTTGAGTCAGAATATTCGCTGTGATACTACGTATTGCCCGAAGTGATATTGCTGCCCTCTAGGTGTCCGTCTCAAACCAGCCAAATCAGTCAGTTCGGGGCGTTCTCAAGAATTGGGCCTCTCCCAGACCACAGTTTGACGAATTTTGCGTAAGGATCTTGGCCTACACCTCAAGAACTAAAGCCACTTGATCATGTGAAGCGACGTACTTTTTCGAATTTAGCTCTGGACATGATGGAAGAAAATAAAGAATTTCATCGCAAAATCATCTTCAGCGATGAACCGCATTTTTGGTTAAACAGCATCGTCAATGAGCAAAATATGCGTCACTGGACAGGTGAGAACCCTCATGTGCTTCGTTGGCCGTTTTTTTCCCGTCGATGAAAATGACCGTCACGTTACGGTAAATGGTATTCGCTACAGAGACATGTTGGAACGTTATTTCTTTGAGGAATTGTATGAATTGGGCATCGGTGATATGTGGTTCCAACAAGACGGTGCCACAAGCCACACAGCGGGTACAACAATCGAGTTATTGAAGTCTCAGTTCGGTGAAGATTATTTCGAGAAACGGACGCATCTTTTGGCCGCCGTTATCGTATGATTTAACGCTTCTAGACTTTTTTTTAAAAGAAGAAGAACTATCAGTAATGGAAATGCTTTTAACTTCTATTCAAAAATAAAATAATTAAGCTAATAAACAAAGAAGTTTCCACAGGAAAAAAACAACAAAATCTGAAAGTAGCATCTTGGAATGCAAACGGTTTACTCCAACATCAACATCTCTGAATTTCAGGTATTTCTATGCAATGAAGGCATTGATGTTTGCCTGATTTCCGAAAACGCACTTCGAACAGGCAACAAAGATTAAAATTCCTGAGTATCTCTGTTACGACTCTCCCTATCCAGCTGAGAGTGCCAGGCGAGGTAGTGCTGTAATTGTAAAAAGCATTTTGAAGTCTTAAAAACAAACCATGCAAGTAGCGACAATAAACATTTTGACTAAAAATGAACAATTCAATATAGCTGCCATATACAGAGAAAGATCTCAATGACCTATCGAAATCTAGGCAATAAATTAATCATTGAATGTGATTTTAATACAAAACACACCTATTTGGGGCTCAAGATTAGTAACGAGAAAAGGCAGGAAGCTTTACAAAGCAGGGCGAAATTTTAACATTGATTTTATTTCGACTGGATCGCCTACTTAGTGGCCATCCGACCCATTAAAAATACCAGACTTTATTGACTTCTTTATAACGAAAGGAATCAATAGAAAAGAAGTAAAAGTTGAAAACAGTGATGATTTATCGTCGGATCATATACCCGTAATTCCAACGGTCAACGGTATGTCTATAGAGCAACTTACAAACAAAAGAACGAACTGTCGTAAATTTAAAGAATTACTTGAAGGATTTATTAACTTTAGATCTCCATTGGTCACAACAAGCCATATTGAATTGACATCGAAGTGAAACAATTCATTGCCGGCATACAACAGGCAGCAGAAGAGAGTACACCGACCTACCACCAAAAAAAGCAATCATCGGTTAAATATCACACAGAAATTAGGGAACTAATATTAGAAAAAATAAGAGGATAAAGTATCAGATTACTCCCATTAGAAGGCTGTCAAACATTTAAAGATACCTCAAGCGCAAGATCACTCGTTAAAAACACCTGATGGGAAATAAATCGGCGACCCAAAAAAAGTTAAACTCTTTTCGGAGCACTTGACAAACGTTTATAAACCTTTTTCACACAGCGTGGTAAATGAACGCCTTGATTTCTATGATAGACTAGATGAAGACGTAATCCCTTATGTGTCGTTAAAAGAGATCAGCATAAATATTCACAACCTATCTAATAGAAAATCACCAGGTTATGATCTAATAACTGCCCAAATCCTGAAGGAACTGTTCTACAAAGCATCGTTAAAACTCAAGCTGATGCGTGTTTTAAACAATGATATGTTCCATATCACTGGAAGATAGCAGAAATTATAGGTATACCTAAACAAGGTAAGCCCCTATCAGAAGTCGCCTCATACAGGCCAATCTCACTTTTGCCTGTATTATCAAAACTTTTCCAAAAACTTCTTCGTAGAAGACTAGATTACAATCTTAGAGCAAAGAAGGCTTATTCCCACCCATCAGTTTGGATTTAGGTAGGTAGGTAGGTAGGTAGAGGTTGCGGTTCGGCATGAACCCAAGTAGTACTGTATTGTGCCTTTTTGTTACCATGACTCGTGTGACCTATGTTGTAATGAGTGTAGAGGATTTGATGTATAGCTATATCCAACCTGTAGAGTTGAGAAAACGGATAAGATCTTGTATCGCATTGCCCGAGATATCGCTAAGGTCGTCGAAGAATGGTTTAGTGCCCGCAGTCTGACTCTTGCTAGTGCCGAACATTCGCAGAGGAAATGGAAGGGAGTTTCTCTTTCATTTGCATTCCCGTAACTTCGGCAGTGGAGGTTAAATGGAATACCTAGTTTGACCGCATGGTCTCCAATTGGCCAATGACCCGTGATTATCGCCGTAATCCTGGCGAAATCGGGCGGGTTCTGTTTAGAAGATCCTTTGTTCTACTTTTGTCATTAGTAGGCCATATCTTCCTTGAAATGACGCAGTTAGTTAACCTTCTAAATTGAAGATTGGCTTTCTGCAGGAAGTATGAGTGTAATTGTGTCTTAAACGCACCTATAGGAATGTGAGCCCTTGCCGCGAGTGAACCGTCCAAGCCTGGCCAGCTCATTTTCACACTCGTTTCCTATTATGTTACTATGCCCTGGAACCCAGAGTAGTGTAACCCTGAAACGTTTAAACAGTCGGACAAGCACGTTCCGGCACTCCTGCACCAGTTTGGAGGATATGGTAGCCGAGTCAATAGCTTTGATGGCGGCTTGGCCTCCTCCTCTATGAGGATAGCAATGTTTTGTTTGTGCGTTGTATCACGCTCTAGTTGCGTGCAGGCCTCTCGGATAGCCAGTAGTTCCGCCTGGAAAACGCTGGCAAAATCCGGCAGGCGGTAGGATATTGATATTTTTAGTAATTCCGAGTACACGCCGGTCCTTGGCGTTTAGAAATAAACATTCGACAATAGACCAAGTGCATCGTATAGATATAGCTAATGTTATAGAAAAAGTACTAGAAGAAAAACAAGTTTATTCTTCATTATTCTTAGACGTTACACAGGCTTTTGATAAAGTTTGGCATGGGATCTACCTACGAAGTACTATAAGATACTTAAATCTTATATAGCAAATAGATTCTTTAGAGTTCGCTATGGCACAGCGTATTCTGAAGTCAAAGAATTACAAGCAGGCGTTCCACAGGGAAGTGTTCTAGGACCCATACTATATTTATTATATACTAGTGTTTTACAGCACGCGAATGATACGATGATAGCCACATTCGCAGACGACACTGCCCTTCTATCAATGTGGCTAGGGCAACAGAAAAACTACAAAATGCAGTTAACGATATATGTGATTGGACGCAACGATGGCGAATTAAACTTAGTCAAAGTACACCCATATAAACTTTATAAATACAAAAATAACGATTGTTCCTGTTTTTATTTATAATGAAGCAGTTCCTTATTCGAATACAGTCAAGTATCTGGGTATGAATCTGGATGCTAAACTGAAACGGAAGGAACATGTGAGAAAGAAAGTAGCAGATCGTAACATTAGATATAAAAAAACTTTATTGGTTGTTAGGACATAATTCGGAAATGTCCACTGATAATAAAATCCTAACATAAAATCAGATACTAAAACCTGTTTGGACATATGGTTTCCAATTATGGGATTGTACAAAGAAAACAAATGTGCAAATAATACAAGTATTTCAAAACAAAGTCCTTCGAGCAATGCCCCGTAAAATGGTATCGTCTGCGGATGCATATTAATCCTGAAATAGAAGGCGTCGTAAATGTACAATATAATATTCGTAGAACTAAACCTAACGAATTCATAGTCTGAAAATATATATAGTAAGAAATTTTAACACAATTATAGGTAGCATAGAAACCGCCGTTCCGAAAACAGTGGACGAACTCGCTGAGTTAGTTCGCAGCTTTCTTGATCGTTTTGCATGTGCGCCGCCACGGTTTTTGTTTCCTCCTCCTCCTCTAGTAGCCAAGCACAGCAAAACAACAAGCAACCACTTTTTTGTCTTCCATGTTATATTCACTTCACGAATTTGTGGTGTTTTTTTTTCACAAAACAATAAAAAAAGATTTAACAACAAAAACCCAAGGCGAAACCTAATATAAAGGTATATATATCGACAAAGATAGCAAGCATCAATTCAGTATCATTGTTTGACATCCTCAAATTCTGTCATAATTTTATTCCCATTGTCATAATAAAATGTTTTCGTTTCATAAAAACTTGAAACAATATGTCAACGCTTCCACGTCGTGTAACTAATTGCTTTATTATGAATTGACGTGCAGTCATAATTATAATTATTATTTGTCATCGTGTGAATGCAGCATAAGGCTTTGTTAACAAAATATGACACACACACTCTAGAACTTTCGATTCCAGGAACCTTGCACGGATATATGTTTTATTTTTTCTTGTGCGGGTATAGGAAGGTTAAGGAATTAATCCAAAAACAGGGTTTTTGTGAAAAGCTTTCACAAAAAGTGGGTGTGACAAAAAACACAGAAAGACTATATATATACTTCGTAAGGCACACGCCCTTCATTTCTACACACTTTTTTTGATAAAACAGTTTTATTGTTCTTTCACCAAAACTTGATACGAATATTCTATTTACGTATATGTAAAGCTGTTGCCGATTTTATTACAAAGTCAGCAAAGTCGGATCGCCAATTCCAATGCCTTGATATATTCACTAGTCTTTTCTTAGAGTTGACCCACCGCACCTCTTATGACTCCAACGAACCCAACATCCGTATGCTGCGGATGATCAACATGGTGGTAGAAACATATCAACACTTCAACTCCGACTTCGTCTTTGAGACACACGTCATTCGTTTTGTAATCAATGTTTTCTTATGGGGATGGAATACATTAGCAGCTCAACCTCAAAATCAACTTCAACATTCTAAATTCGAAGTTGAAGTCCAAAACTGTTTTCCGTTTTCCCAACATGCAATTTCTTATTTTTTGAGCGAATTTTCTCTCTTCTTTGAAATTGCAAAGAATTGTCTCTCTTGTGCACAAACATTTTTTGTTTCGCTCTCGAAGTTGTCTTCATACCCTTTTCTAAGGGTCCGTCCGTCGCACAAATAAGGCCTTTATACTTGAGCTTAAAGCTGAATTAGTAACCATATACTCTCTAGGGGTGCGAAATCATCAAGTTCAACAATTTTTAAAATCCGCCCGTAATCACAAAGAAACAAATTTATCGAAAAAACCGAATTGTGAGCTAGAGAGCTGACATTTTTTATATATTGTGTTTAGGCCCCTAACATGCTCCAGAGTTAATATTTCTAAAATCCGCCCACCGACCACCCACGAATTTAAAAACGGTTTTATCAAAAAGGCAAAGTTTTAGGTAGGAAGCTGAGATTTGAAATATATACTCGCACCCGCCAAGGTATTGGCCAATATGTTCGAGTAGACTTACTTATTATTGTCGGGTATCCGGCGTATGTTGTACGCTTAAAAAAAGAAGACCGATTTTGACCAAACTTCACAGAAACACTCTCAGGCCAATATCGAAGATTGAATGATTTGAGCTCAACCGGTGAAAGCGACTGCACGTTTTTCTCCGCATGGCTTAGGCCGCTCACACAACTTCGTTGTTCCGCTTAGGGTAGGTGCTTGTTGTCTGGCAGGCGCCTATGTCAGCTTACTTGTATGAATCAAACAACTAAGCGAAAGTAAAAAAACTTCTATAGAATCACTTTTCATTCACTTTCACACTGATTGTTATCAATGTAGGAAAAGCAACTTTCCGATGTCCGATTCACAAAAAAAAATGCAAAAAAATTTAATAAGAGTTATTTGAATAAAACATTGAATACACGATATCTCAAGAATGAAAGTGCACACAAACACCACAGTAGGCTTAAAACGTTCGTGTGATCTCCCTCTTTCGTATGCGCATTCGGATAACAAAATAGGTGACGTCTGTACGATGGTTTTTTATAATTGCGGCCTCTGTATCTGCATCGGAATTTACACGCATACGCACATATGCATGTGTACTCACTCAAATGCCTTTAACAACAGGAAGTTAAGGTATTATACCGACGAAGGAGTCAAATACTACAAGGTTACCGCGGGCGTCCCACAGGGATCCGTACTGGGGCCGCTTCTGTGGAACATCATGTATGACGGAGTCCTACGATTAATGCTACCTCGCGGAGTATCGATAATTGGATTTGCTGACGACATTGCCATCGTGACAGTAGGTAAACAGATCCATGAAGTGGAATCAGCTACAAATGAAGCAATTTCCAGGATAAAACACTGGCTAGTACCTGCCGGACTAGAACTAGCCGACCATAAAACAGAAGCTGTCCTTATAATAAGTCGAAAAACCATTGAATTCGCCAATTTCCAGGTGGGGAACCAGATCATCAGATCCAAAGAAGCAGTCAAATATCTTGGAGTCATGCTAGACAACAGACTGCAGTTCAAGACGCACGTGGAGTACATTACAACGAAAGCATCGCAAATACAGGGAACTCTCTCACGCATACTACCTAATATCGGTGGACCTGGATACGCTAGGAGGAACGTTTTATCAAAATTAGTCAGTTCAGTCCTTCTTTACGCCGCCCCGGTTTGGGCGGGGGCACTAGCGACGAAAGAAATAAGAAGGAAACTATCATCCGCATACAGGCTTAGCGCGTTAAGGACAATCTGTGGTTTTCGAACCATCTCGGATGAAGCGGCCTTCGTCATTGCTGGAATGATATCCATAGATATTCTAGCGGGCGAGATATTGAGGATCTACAACAGAAAAACGCCGGGCGGACTAGATGCAAGTGAAATGCCAAGAATTAAAGCAGCAGAAAGAGCAGCTTCAATTGCTAATGGCAAACCAGGTGGAACAACACTACAAAAGGCAGATGGACATACAAGCTGATCCCGTCAATCGAGACCTGGACAAAGCGAGCACATGGAAACAGCAACTACCGCCTTACGCAGTTCCTGACTGGCCACGGCGGCTACCGCAAATACCTACATCGATTTGGACACGATAGCTCGCCATTTTGCCCAGATTGTCCAGACCAGGAGGAAGACTCGGAGCACGCAGTTTTTCATTGTAGGCGATTCGTATCATGGAGAACGAATCTGCCCAATCCATCTTTCGTAACAGATCATATGTTGCAGTCGGAGGACAATTGGACTACAGTTTGTAATCTGGTAACAACTATCCAAAATGAACTGCGGAGAGTAGAAAGGCTAAGGAGAGCATCAGAAGCAGCAGAAGCGTCAGAAGCAACTGACACAAGACAAGACGCATAGCATGAATTGCTAACCAGCCCCGCGAAGTAATACCTAACGGCAGTCCCGCGGGGAGAGTGGTTGACGTCTGCTGGGTGTGGATTAGTACGTAGGCGCATTCCTGGCATCGATTATTCGGGTTTGCGAATCGTGCATGTCATCTTTTGAAGAATACCACATCCATTGGCACAGGCAAGAAAAAAAAAAAAAAAAAAAAAAAACTCAAATGCCCATAACACCGATGCATATACAGACATCGCACATACATAACAGCCTTCGTACAGACGTCACCTTACATGGAAAAGAAATCATTAGAATCGGTTAACGCGTTTGGCCAAACACCGGCAACAAACACAAATATGGATTGATTTTTATATATGTATATAGATAGCGGCCGTTAATGCTTACGTTCAAACATTTTGCCATACCCACGTTTAAAGGGCGTTTTTTTTTACAATATCGTTGTTTTTATCGATAAAAAATCGTTTAAATGTTGTATAAAAAAAAGTGTAGAGCGTTCTTAACAACTCACCTATACTAAGACTTTTGAAACGCCCACTTTATGAGGGATAGGAATAGGAACAGGGTATACAACAGTTCAACCAAGCGGATTGCTGCCCTTCCCTATGTTTTCCAATGTGTTTACGCTGAAGTGGTCGTTCTTGTCAAAGTCCGATTCGAAGTTGCTGTGTTGATCTGTTTCTATCAAGTTAAATATTAGGAACTCTTGCTCCCACCAAAATCAACTGCAGGTAAGTAACTGTTTTTCATTCTTATATTTTAGCAATAATTATCCAATTGATAACTTTGATCATATAAGTTTTCTATTTTTTTTTTTGAATTGGTTTAAAAAGTTTCAAAAGGAGATTTCAATTTTATTTCAATACCCCAACGTAAGTAAATACAATTAGACAACAAGAAAGTTTTAACGTTGTTTCGCAAAAAACAACCATTAGATATATACCAAGGACATTCAAGGACAATTTTTGTTTGTATGTGGTTTTTAAGCCGGAGCTAACCAGTAGGTACGTGGAAATGTACATTTTAAAATTGTATGAAATTTATTATGTACATACTGTTATAAGCATTACCCTCTAATAAAGGGCATCACAACAATGGACGTGAAATCAATGTGAAAATATGACTTCAGCTTATGAAAGGTATTTCCACAATTTAAGAAGAATTAAGTAGTAAATGGATTTAATTTGTTTCCAATTTAAGTGGTTTTCGTGTGAAAACACACGTGCAGGTAGGCTGCCGAGCTTCTTAAATTGGCTTAGCTCCGTCAACTAACATTAAAATACATGAATGAACAACAACAACAACTTGTGATTCCTACCGCGTGAAGTTGGGGCTGCAGTTACAGCTTTGTTTTTTTTGACGAAACCCTTGGCGACATCATACAAAGGGGGCTTAGAGTAACCAAGGAACGGTGCCATACTGTCGGTACTGTCGGACTCAACATCAATCCGGCGAAAACAACGATAGTACCATTCACAAGGAAAAGACAACTTCAAAGACTTAAGGACATTAGCCTATCATGCACGACACTAATACCAGTCAAAGAAGTGAAGTATCTAGGACTTCATCTAGATATTAAACTTCTCTGGCGAAAACATAAAGACTAGATACCCAAGAAGGTCACCCGCGCTCTCATGATATGTAGGAGCCTAGCGGGGAAGGCATGGGGATGCAGCGCAAACATCCAGCGATGGAGGTACATGGCAATTGTGAGACCAATAACCACATACGGAGCAGTAGCATGGGCGAAATGAACCAGTCTACCCACGACAAGGAAGACACTCTGCAAAGTGCAAAGACTGGAGTGTCTGTGCATTACCGAAGCAATGCGTAGTTGCCCAACCGCAGCCATGGAAGTGTTATTGGAATTAACCCCTCAACACATCATGGTGATGAATGGCAAAAGAGGGAATTGGAAGAAGAAAATGCATCGGTTCGAAAGAACACGATGACTTACGCAAAAATCTCCCACTTCTTGCCATACCTAGGGACCATAGCATCAGGAAATTCAACTTCGAGAAGAATTTCCAAATAAAGCTCAGCAATAAGGAGAACTGGAGCAATGAATCCACAACTTATGGACTGAGCAACCACACAACAAAGTGGTACACGGACGGCTCGAGGACCGACGAGGGAACTGGTGCAGGACTGTTCGCGCCGGGAACTAAGCACTACGAATCCATGGGCTAATTTATCAGCATCTTCCAGGCAGAAATATGTGCCACAGACTTCGAATCAACCTGGAGAAAAACTACAGGAATTGCAACATAGCAATAATGTCTTACAGTCAAGAAGCCATAAAGGCTCTTGACACCTACGCATTCAAAACTCGTGTTTGAATGCTTACACAGACTGAACAAACTAGGCAAGAACAACAGAATTTCCATATGCTGGGTACCTGGCCATGTTGGCATTATAGGCAATGAGGCAGCGCTCTGACAAGAAAAGGGGCAGAGGTCCTGAACTGTTCTGCGGGATAGGAGAATACACTTTACGCGAAGAGTTTAGGAGACTGGAGGAAGAAACAAGGGCCAATACCTTTCTCAACCTCCAAGGTCTGAGGCAAGCAAAAAAAAAATAGCCAAAAGAGATTCAAAGCTTGTATTATAGAACAAAAACAACCTAAGAATCCTAACAGGAATCCTCACGGGGCACTGCAGACCCAAAGAGCACCTGGGGAAAATGGGTATATCAGAGGACAGGCTATGCAGATTCTGCAGTGAAACCGCCGAAACTCCAGACCACATACTGGAATTCTGTGGGGCACTGGCCCACAAAAGGATAAGATATTTGGGCAAGCACCAAATAACAGACAAGGACATACAAACCATTCTAAGATTCATCAAGGAAACTGGACTGGACGCTGTGCTCTAAGAAGTGTAACCTGCTAAGGACAAATCAGCCTGAGGAGACCGAGGAGTCTATGTCCAGCTCGGAGAGCATGATCTCTGAGGGGGAAATGGACAACACGGTCATCGACCTCTTCCAGGAAATCACCCAGGAGGAGGAAGATTCGTTGCTGAAGGATGCTCGATGAACCCCACCAACAGCAAAATCAAACTAGCACAGGTAAACATTCACCATGCTATAGCCGCCTCGGCGACTATATCTAGGATGTTTACCTGCCAAAGCCTAGGGCTAGTACTGATCCAGGAGCCATGGATCCTGAAAGGACAAGTCAAAGGATTGGCGAGCAAGGATGCAAAGGTAATATGGGACACTCGGGCCGAGAAACCGAGAGCTTGCATTCTAATAAACAATAAATATAAATTTATTCTACTTTCAGAATACGCGACACGAGATCTGGTGCCAATTCAGGTACATCTGGATGTTGAAGGATGTCACCGCACCATTGTCATCGTATCGGCGTACTGTGCAGGGGATGAGCCGGTTGTATCATCCCAAATGCAGCGACTGGTGGAGCATTGCAACAAGCTCCGCATGTCGCTCCTTATAGGGTGTGATGCAAATGCCCACAACATCATATGGGAGAGCACCGACACCAACACCAGGGGTGAGTACCTACTAGAATTTATTATGAGTTCGTCACTTGATATTATAAACGTGGGAAATACCCCCACTTTTGTAACTAGTGTCAGGGAGGAAGTACTCGACCTCACGCTTGGTAGCCCAAGCGTAAGTAAATTAATTAGTAACTGGAGAGTATCTAGTGAGCCGTCATTGTCTGACCATCGAATAATAGTACTCGTATTCGACCTGGACAGCACAAGTATCAGGAGAAATCCAGTAAGAAACCCAAGAAAAACCAATTGGGAAACTTGTAGAACTGCTCTAGAGAGCAATCTGGGGCGCCTTAGTCTGAGGAAGGCTCCGGGACACCCCCTAGAGCTAGAGAGCGCAGTGGAAGGCATAACAAACGCCATCATCACTGCGTTCGAAGAAAACTGTCCTCTAAGTAGAGAACGGGACAGGAAACAGACGCCATGGTGGAGCAATAACTTGTCAAAATTAAGATCCGAGGTGCGGAAGCTTTTCAATAAAGCAAAGCGCAGCGGAGAATGGCAAAGCTACCAAATGGCCCTTACTACATATAATAAGGAAATAAGAAAAGCTAAAAGAAATAGCTTCAGAAAATTCTGTGAGACAATCACCAGCACCCCTACTGCGGCAAGGCTACACAAAGCTCTTGCGAAGTCAGGAGGGGTGCCGATGTCTCTGAGGAAACCAGATGGCGAGTTCACGGAAGATGAGGATCAAAGGGCACTATTGCTACTAGAAACTCACTTTCCTGGCAGCTCACCTAGTACTGAGCCAGGAATCAATACCACTTCAATCAGACCTCGGAGGGAAGACTGGGAAACAACATCAACCATCTGTTCTGAGGGACGGCTGAAATGGGCAATAAATTCCTTTCAGCCTTTCAAATCTGCCGGAGTGGACGGCATTATACCCGCCCTTCTTCAAGAAGGGCAAAGGGTACTAATACCACACCTGCTAAAGATAACAAGGAGTAGTATTGCCTTGGGCCACATACCAATGCAATGGAGACGAGCAAGGGTTGTGTTTATACCAAAAGCGGGGAAAAAAGACCCCACACAGCCAAAATCGTACAGACCCATCAGCCTTACGTCATTTCTTCTGAAGATGACAGAAAAGGCTGTAGACAATTATTTAAGGGAAGATGTTCTGAACACATCCCCCTTACATCATCGTCAGCATGCATACAGAGCGGGCAGATCAACAGAGACCGCCCTATATCAGCTGACGGAGATAATTCGAAGTGCCCTGGAGGCAAAAGAAATAGTACTGTGCGCTTTCCTAGACATAGAGGGAGCATTTGACAACACCTCACATGATGCGATCAAACGATCCCTGGATAGGAAAGGAGTTAACAGTACAGTATCCAACTGGATGTGTGAGCTGCTGAGCACTAGATCAGCAGAGACTCAAACACCATCTGGAACCATCAGTGTAAACACAACGAGAGGATGTCCACAAGGAGGGGTACTATCACCCTTAATGTGGAGCCTAGTTGTAGACGAACTACTGGAAAAATTAACCAACCATGGCATCAACTGTCAGACGTACGCCGATGACATTGTATTGATTGCCAGGGGCAAGTTCGAAGAAACCCTTGGAGACATCATACAAAAGGGGCTTAAAGTAACCAAGGAATGGTGCCATAATGTCGGACTTAACATCAATCCGGCGAAAACAACGATAGTACCATTCACAAGGAAAAGACAACTTCAAAGACTTAAGGACATAAACCTATCAGGCACGACACTGATACCAGTCAAAGAAGTAAAATATCTAGGACTCCATCTAGATATTAAACTCCTCTGGCAAAAACATACAGAGGAGATATCCAAGAAGGCCACCCGCGCTCTCATGATATGTAGGAGCCTAGCGGGGAAGGCATGGGGATGCAGCGCAAACATCCTGCGATGGATGTAAACTGCAATCGTGAGACCAATGATCACACACGGAGCGGTAGCATGGGCGAAACGAACCAGTCTAGTCACAACGCGAGAGACACTCGGCAAAGTGCAAAGACTGGCGTGCCTGTGCATTACCGGAGCAATGCGAAGCTGCCCAACAGCAGCCATGGAGGTGCTATTGGAACTGACCCCTCTACACATCATGGTGATAAACGAGGCAGACAAAACAATCCTTAGGATGGCAAAGGAGGGAATTGGGAGAGGGAAATGCATCGGTTCGAAAGAACACGGTGACTTACTCAAAAAACTCCCACTTCTTGGCATACCTAGGGACGACAGCATCAGGAAGTTCAACTTCGAGAAGAATTTCCAGATAAAGCTCAGCAATAAGGAGAACTGGAGCAACGAATCCATAACTTATGGACTGAGCAACCACACAACAAAGTGGTATACGGACGGCTCGAGGACTGAGGAGGGAACTGGTGCTGGAGTGTTTGGGCCGGGAACTAAGCACTACGAATCCATGGGCAAATGTACCAGCATCTTACAGGCAGAAATATGTGCCATAGACAGGTGCGTTCGAATCAACCTCGAGAAAAACTATAGAAATTGCAACATAGCAATAATGTCTGACAGCCAAGCAGCTATAAAGGCTCTTGACGCCTACGTTATCAAGTCAAAACTCGTGTGGGAATGCCTACAAGGACTGAATAGGCTGGGCAAGAATAACAGAATCTCCATCTGCTGGGTGCCTGGCCATGTTGGCATTACGGGCAATGAGGCAGCGGACTCTCTGGCAAGAAGAGGGGCAGAGGAACCCTTCATAGGACCTGAACCATTCTGCGGGATAGGAGAACACACTATACGCGAAGAGTTCAGGAGACTGGAGGAAGAAACAAAGGCCAAAACCTTTCTCAACCTCCAAGGTCTGAGGCAAGCAAAGAAACTCTTAGGAAATTACAACCAAAAGAGATTCAAAGTTTGTATCGGCCTTAACAAAAACAACCTAAGAATCCGAACAGGCCTCCTCACGGGGCACTGCAGACTCAAGGAGCACCTGAGGAAAATGGGCATATCGGAGGACGGGCTCTGCGTATACTAACAATAATAAGGATTCTGGAAAGGAAAATCGAGAGCGGCCTCTGGCAGAAACGCCATAGTTTACTTAATCTAACTTATAGACTAAGAGGATGTTAGTTAGAGTAACGCTCCGTCCTGGGAGGTGTTGTTGACCACTCCCCCTTCAAAATGCCACCAAAATTCAGGAATTGCTTTTCCGTATCAAATTTATTCCTCTCCGCTATTGCAGTACTAAAACGGAGGAACTATAGCCCCTGCAACGTCACCTTAATGAGGAAATTGTCAATCATATTCTGAGCCCATCGTGTAGGACCTTGTTGGGATAGTATTTTATATACGAGTAGTTGGATAGTTTGACGAAGCATATGACCTTCACTCTGGGGCCCAGTTAGCTGCTATAAAACAGTCTCATTGTCAGAGAATAAACCTTCTTGGCCCAGCAAGACAAGCACCTATATGTCTATTAAATATAGATACTGGTCAAGCCAATGGCTGCTCATTTCATCCAATAATGGCCAAGTTCGTCCTGTTTTTTCTGGTATCCTTAGAGGTCCCGGCCAATAGTGTCCTGAACAAGATCATTTCCGTCTTCTGAAAGTTGATTTTCAACTTCCAGTCATCGCAATATCCCTTTTTGATCGAAGTTACGCTGCAAAAGAATGTTAATGACCCCGATTTTAGGACCTGATCTGTATGCCACCAAATCGTCGGCATATGCTATATCACGGGTGAGTTAAACTAAGAGATCACTCGTGTAAATGTTAAACATGATCGGAGAATTCACCGCCTCCTGTTGTAAACCGTTTTTATTTTTAAAGACTCTGCTGGAAGTCACGTTGCCACATTTAAAAACGAACTTCTTTCCCATAAGCATATTACAAATTACATTTTCTACTCATGCGACTAATAGGCTCATGGCTTCCATAATTCGTTCTATGATGCGGGCTAAATAATAAGTCAACACTACGTAAGTTAAGGGCGCCATCACGAAAATTAAAGCCAATAGAAGACAGCAAATCAGGTGCATCTATATAACCTAACCAGATATACGCTGCTGTTAAAAAAATTATAAAGCTGTAAGCCTTCGTTAAGAAAGGGGTATTATTTGAAGAAGTGTAAGGAGAAACTTTTGGATCCTCCCATGGAAGTCCTCTTAGAGCAAATCAAAAAAAATTTAAGTTGAATAGCCTTTATTTGATTTGAATAAATGTTGTAGAACGGTGTCCAAACTTGTGAAGCACACTCTAATACAGCAAAGGTTTGTGCATCCCTCGTCTGGTTAACTTGTAGAAAAATCCTTCTAACCATACGGTGTCGAAAGTCTTCTCAAAATCAACCAGACAAGAACTTGTGCATCGGTTCTTGCATTTATTCCACTGAATTTCGGAAACCAATTTTGTCGCGGCATGAATATTGTTATGCCCCACACTGAAACCAAACAGCTTATCGGGAATGTTATTGTTCTCTACCACTTCAACACTATTGACAACCTTTTCAAGGAGCTTGTATATATTCGGAATGAAAAAAATTGGCAGGAGATTAGCACATAACTGCTACCTTCCAAACAAAGTGCTGTACAATGTGCATTATTCAGCGCAGTGCTAAACAGCGTGGTTAAAATATCTACAGCTTCCAGGAGCCGGTGTCTCCATACGACGTTTGGGATACCATTAACCCCCGCCGACTTTGTATTCTTTAGTTACTCGAAGATGGACAGAAGATCATCTTTCGACACGAACAACTGCGATGCATCTCTGCCATTGGCGACAACTGTATTAGCATGGTTTTTATCATCTAATACCGTGAATCGGTTGTTCTCACATCGCCAATTCTCAAGTTCGGTTCGCAGATAGAAGTGACTTACCGAACAGGATTGTTCACCGTATACAAAGTGCCCAGCAAATCTATTTTCTCCTGTAGGTCCTCGACCACGCGATTTTGGCTTTCGGGATTGTGTTGCGATGGTTTATATTGATTTTGTTTTGAGTTGGCAAATGTTGAGATGACGTGTGTTATTTAAACCTGTTGCCGAAGTCATTGACCGTCAAGTTATTTCCCTACACCGAATTCTTTAGATTTTCAATGATACAATTAATTAGTGCAATACGCATTGAACTCATTACTCATTTAGTGCAAGGTTCAATGCAAATATTATCATATCTCAAACCATTTTCTTCGCGTTATTACGGATATGTATATTATGTTCTAAGAATGCTATGAGTAGCTATATTCCCTAATATGCAAAAAACCCTAACAGAAACTACTCCTACCGCTACTCCTTGAAGAAAGTGATTTTTTTATTTTCCCTTGAAAACCTTTATCCAGCTGATGAAGATACTTTCATCCACAAAATGACAACTGCACATTAAAAAAGTTTAACAGCATCGGATCAATGTCAAATAAAGATACATTTCCCATTAAAGAACTTTACAACCTACAATAAGAGAATCGACTACTATCAAAGCATTAATTTTGTGCTTTTGATGTGAAGGCTCTAGATTATCTTGACAAAGGACGAATTTTCGCCTAAAGGGGAATTTAATCGTATCAGTGATTATAGATGAATCATAATGAATATTTTTTGTGCGTACTGCTTTTGTGGTCAGAGTTTTGTTTTCATACAAGTATCTATTTATTTTACGGAAGTTAAGAAAAACAAACGGCAAACTCGTGAAATTCTTTGAACATCTATCTATCTAAGTCTTCCTTTCATGTTGTTTTTTGCTGAATTTATTTGAATGTTGCTAAAAGAGATACAACCTGGCAACTTCTGAAATTAATTTTTTTTCGTAAACACTTCCCTGTGAATTATTGCGACATTAGCGTAAGGCACAGATGTTTGCACTTAATTGTAATTGTTTGCCCGGAGGAGTGCAGCTGGTGGTGGCTAACAATCCTAGTACTTTGCGGATTCAAAGCAATAGGCTCCAAAAATATTGCAGCGCATGTAACCTATAGATTAACGTCCAAAAAAACTAAGGTTATGATATTCGAACAACGCCCTTGCTGCGCCTGACTGGCAGAAGAGAATTGGTTTTACAAAAGTGAACGTAGATGTTGGAGTGGTCAAAGAATTGTAATATTCGGGAGTACTGTTAACCAGTAATCTAAATTTTTTGAAACTTGCAAGTGCTAAAAGCATTGAAGCTAAGGCGGCACCTAGTTTTATCTGGCCAAAGTTTTTCGGCTAATTCAGCACATAGATGTAGCAAGTAGGTTCCGTGTGTTCAATGCAACTGTTGTTTAAAACTGTATGTGCTATTGGGTGGTATTTGGTCCAATCCTTTTGAAGAATTAGAGGTAGCTAGACGATTTGTTTTGAAACGTTTTTTTTTAGATTACCAAATGTCTGTGGAGTCAGGCATTGGCTCGATATAGGTACATCATGAATCTGAAACCCCACGATTATATAACCAGAGCTATAAGAACAAAATAGTGACAGCTTGCATAAGACGATTACAGCGTCTCTAACTCTCTACTTCGGGTAAATCAGCACATTAGTATTTTCATGTCTTTTCCTAGAACGACCGGCTTGTGAAAAATCCTTCATGCACGTTTCTATAATTTCATCTTGTTCTTATTCCGAGGTGAGGTAATGATTAGGATTAAGGTTATCATAGATAATTGAAAGCATAAAATTATATATTAAACAATAATGCATAATATATTTCAAATTTTGAGGCGATTTGATTTTTTCGAAGTAAAATGCTTACGGATTCACGGCAATAGGCTCCAAAAATATTGCAGCGCATGTAACCTATAGATTAACGTCCAAAAAAACTAAGGTTATGATATTCGAACAACGCCCTTGCTGCGCCTGACTGGCAGAAGAGAATTGGTTTTACAAAAGTGAACGTAGATGTTGGAGTGGTCAAAGAATTGTAATATTCGGGAGTACTGTTAACCAGTAATCTAAATTTTTTGAAACTTGCAAGTGCTAAAAGCATTGAAGCTAAGGCGGCACCTAGTTTTATCTGGCCAAAGTTTTTCGGCTAATTCAGCACATAGATGTAGCAAGTAGGTTCCGTGTGTTCAATGCAACTGTTGTTTAAAACTGTATGTGCTATTGGGTGGTATTTGGTCCAATCCTTTTGAAGAATTAGAGGTAGCTAGACGATTTGTTTTGAAACGTTTTTTTTTAGATTACCAAATGTCTGTGGAGTCAGGCATTGGCTCGATATAGGTACATCATGAATCTGAAACCCCACGATTATATAACCAGAGCTATAAGAACAAAATAGTGACAGCTTGCATAAGACGATTACAGCGTCTCTAACTCTCTACTTCGGGTAAATCAGCACATTAGTATTTTCATGTCTTTTCCTAGAACGACCGGCTTGTGAAAAATCCTTCATGCACGTTTCTATAATTTCATCTTGTTCTTATTCCGAGGTGAGGTAATGATTAGGATTAAGGTTATCATAGATAATTGAAAGCATAAAATTATATATTAAACAATAATGCATAATATATTTCAAATTTTGAGGCGATTTGATTTTTTCGAAGTAAAATGCTTACGGATTCACGGCAATAGGCTCCAAAAATATTGCAGCGCATGTAACCTATAGATTAACGTCCAAAAAAACTAAGGTTATGATATTCGAACAACGCCCTTGCTGCGCCTGACTGGCAGAAGAGAATTGGTTTTACAAAAGTGAACGTAGATGTTGGAGTGGTCAAAGAATTGTAATATTCGGGAGTACTGTTAACCAGTAATCTAAATTTTTTGAAACTTGCAAGTGCTAAAAGCATTGAAGCTAAGGCGGCACCTAGTTTTATCTGGCCAAAGTTTTTCGGCTAATTCAGCACATAGATGTAGCAAGTAGGTTCCGTGTGTTCAATGCAACTGTTGTTTAAAACTGTATGTGCTATTGGGTGGTATTTGGTCCAATCCTTTTGAAGAATTAGAGGTAGCTAGACGATTTGTTTTGAAACGTTTTTTTTTAGATTACCAAATGTCTGTGGAGTCAGGCATTGGCTCGATATAGGTACATCATGAATCTGAAACCCCACGATTATATAACCAGAGCTATAAGAACAAAATAGTGACAGCTTGCATAAGACGATTACAGCGTCTCTAACTCTCTACTTCGGGTAAATCAGCACATTAGTATTTTCATGTCTTTTCCTAGAACGACCGGCTTGTGAAAAATCCTTCATGCACGTTTCTATAATTTCATCTTGTTCTTATTCCGAGGTGAGGTAATGATTAGGATTAAGGTTATCATAGATAATTGAAAGCATAAAATTATATATTAAACAATAATGCATAATATATTTCAAATTTTGAGGCGATTTGATTTTTTCGAAGTAAAATGCTTACTTGTAATATGTTTATACATTTTCGGTCGAAATCAATTTTTGAAGCTATTGCGAGGAAAAAATATTTTTAAAGTTTATTATTAGAATCTCCAATACATTTGCGTAATCGACTTTTTTTTCTTTTAGTCTATGTTATCACATCTTGAGTGACCCTTTTGGTATAGACGTATTTCACACAGTTTTCTTGGAGAGGTTATTCGGAGCCTGTTCCTCTGGTACCGCCGCAGGACATTTCCACATGAAGAGAAAGTGAGAGAAACAGATACAGAGGTGTGGTCTATGTAGCAAGACTTGCTGAGAGTCTCAAAAAGATCATCGCCACCACTAAGGACATGAATCTGGCGTACAAGTCTAATCAGACTCTTGCGACACTGTTCTCCAAACTTACAGCAAGAACGGAAAAAGGAAAACGTACCGACGTAGTATACAACATTAATTGCCAAGGAAAGGACTATGAACCTTGTAATCTATGCTTCGTTGGGACGACACAGCAATTCCTCAAACAACGCATCTCAAACCACAAATCCGACATAAAATCAGGCGACCCCAACAAAGCAGCGCTAGCCAGCCATACCATTGACAAACCATAGACCGGACACAAATTTTACAAACAGAAAAAAAAAATCAAAACGCCTCACCCTGGAAACCCTGCATATTTAAAGCAACATGAACAGGAAACAGGACATACAGAACATCTCCGCAGTCTACTGCTCTCTCATACCGAAATAATAACTGACACACAGTTAAGGACAAATCTTCAACACGTCGAAGTGTTAACATAGCTGACGGTTTTATTTAATTTATTTATTCATTCTCTCGTTTTGGCTCCATTTATTTATTTAATTATTTATTTTTAAACTTAATTTGTAAGTTTTAATAGTCTCCATCAAATAGTTGGTTGGTTCAGTAAATGTTCACTTTTATTTATTTATTTGTTGTGTACGAAATAAAGATTCCCGTGAGGCAGGGGGCAACCACCGCCGAAACGTTGGGAAAGTAAATGGAATAATCTTTCATTCTACAAGAACTATATGACTAAACAGGCAAACAACACAATAAAGGATTACTATTCTATTTCAGTTCTGCAAGCATACCCTATCGCTAATACTTAGGTAAAGTTAGAGTAGTGCACCTCGGAACGACTTTCATGCATTTATTATACCCTATTCTAGGGGTATATTAATTTTGACGCATAGTTTGTAACATACCTTAATATTGCCCGTAGACCCCTAAAAGTTACTATATTTATGATCAGCATCGATAGTAATGTCGATCTAGCCATGTCCGTCCGTCCGTCCGTCCGTCGGCAAAAATTAGGCCTTTAAACTGGACCTAGAGAGCTGAAATTTTAACCATATACTCTCTAGGGTCCCGAAATAATCAAGTTTACGAATTTTTGAAATCCGCCCACAGACACGCCCACAAACTCAAAAAAACAAAATTTTGCAAAACATCCAATTTTGAGCTATGAAGCTGACATTTTTTATATATGATCTATGACTCCTAAAACTGCTCGGTATAAATTTTTTTCAAAATCCGCCCACTGACAAACAATTAAATAAAACAATTTTATTGAAACACCCAAGTTTGAGCTAGGGAGCGTTTTTTTTGATAAAATCCTTCAAATGTTATATAACAAAATATGTAGAGCGTTCTTAACAATTCAACCATACTTAGACTTTTGTCACGCCCACTTATGAGGGATAGGAATAAGAATAGGGTATCCAAAAGTTCGCCCAAGCGGACTGTAGCCCGTCCCTATGTTTGAATACCCTTATAATGTAAATAGCTACACAGCGCGGGCGTTAAGGAAATACGGGTTAGAAGATAGGGAGAGATGCCGATGCACGTTGGTTTTGAATGTTTGTAGATTATAATTAGCTGGTGTCATATCTGCTGGGTTAATGGAATAGATTATGGGAAAGATAATGGAAATACAATATTAAGTCTGAGAGATTATGCGAATTGAAATGGGAATACATTTAATGTGTAGCAAGAAAGAAAATCGACGTCTTATGTGAATGATTACACTTGGGTATACAAGTTCGATTTTTAAGACTTCTTAACATAATTCATTTATTATGTTAAAAATGATAACATATGGACCAAAGATGTATATTGTTCTTCTAAAAAGCAAGTGTTACTCTTTGGTTTAGTGGATGTTTTATATTTTTGAACTTAAAATAAGGCATGTGTCGAAACGTTTCAATGTACACACATGTAGTGTACCTTCAAAACTTAACAAAAATAACAAATTGTTATGTTGAAAACATCGGCTTATTAAGGTTAAAGTGTAGTACAAACAAAATACAGATAAAGCTTCGGTATAATACGTACTGCAAAAATTATAAATGCATACAAACAACAAGATGTTGCAAACAATATCGTATAAAGGCTCCTTCAAGAAGGACTCGTCAACTCGAGGCCGTTTCACGCAAAATTAATTGCGAGGCATAGTCAAACAAAAAATAGAAAAAAAAGATTTGCAACAGGAAACCACACCAAAAATATAATATTAGTGTAATTAAGAATGTTCCAGTACAAACAAATTGTTTAAGACTTATCCAATGATATGTTGTCCAAACACCTGAATCAAAAACCGAAACACAAAATAATCGAAAGACAGTGAATAAATCAGAATAATATAATTTATTTATTTAGCAAACCTATTACGCCCTTAAGTATCCTCGATCCAAGTGACCGAGCTAGTTTTTACTTGCAATATAAAAGCCTTGCAAATCAACATTAGCAAGAAGAATAAAGAATATGAGCCAGTTAGAAATGCGAGAGTAATGGAGTGGAATAAATATTTATAAGAGTTATGTACACTGTTATCGAGAGCATAACTGCTAATGAAACAAGTTCAATCGGTAAATAAAGAAGATAACAACGTATAGAAATATTAAGAGTAACACTGTTAGAGAGCAAAACATAACTGATAAGATAGATAGATAGATAGATAGATTCTTTATTTTTTCATCATAAAGTTTACAAATTGGTATACTTAAGAATAAGGACACGGCAATACTGCCGTCTGCCCATAACTGATAATATATAACATCTTTAACATGAAAATTGTAGGGCAAATCATTTAAAACGTTTATGAAAAACACTAAGAAGGAGCATGAGATTAATTAATCATCAATGATCAGTACCCAAACCGAAATATGCCGTCGTTCTCAAACATTCCGCCATCCATGGAACAACGTTTCAGTATACGGCACGGGTAGTCCTGCTAGTTTGTGGATTGGGCGCATCGCATAATGTGGCCGTTTAAAGTTAAAACTCGAACATGACCGTCCTTTCCAGGTTGAACTTCGACGACTCGTCCCATGGCCCATTTTCCTGGTGGAAGGTTGGAGTCTTTTAAAACGACCAGATCTTTGTGTTCGATGTCGGACTGGATCTGTTGCCAACGAGGGCGATGTTGCAGTGATGTCACATATTCTAGCTGCCAACGTTTCCAGTATCCCTGAATATTTGACTGTAATAGTTCCCAGCAGGAAATTTGATTGGTTGGTACGTCTTGTGTTGCTCCGGTATGGCAGCATAGGATTCACGTAGAAAAAAATGAGCTGGTGTTAATGGGTCTAGGTCCGTATCCGATATTTGGCACAGCGGTCGCGAATTTAGAATAACAGCCTCTATTTGAGTTAGAAGTGTATAAAATTGTTCGAATGTTAGGATATCATTACTAATGCCTCTACGGAGATGCTGTTTTACCAACTTTACCCCAGCTTCCCACAAACCGCCGAAATGTGGTGCTGAAACGATTGAAGTGCCAAGAAATACTATCACGAGCTAAAGATTCTGCTACAAGTGAATTATGATGTTCAGTCAAAACGACTTCATGCATTTCGGATAATAATCGAGCACATACACGCAAATTTGTCCCGTTATCAGAATAAACGTGTGAAGGCTTTCCTCGACGCGCAACAAAACGACGGAAAGCACTAAGGAATGCGTCGGTGGTTAAATCACTCACTAGTTCGAGATGGATTGCTTTTCTCACTACGCACACGAAGAGCGGTATGTAAACTTTAGAGAATGTCGATTTTTGACCTGATTTCACTTTAAGCGTTATAGGACCGGCGTAATCATAGCGCACAGCCTCAATGTGCGAACGGTCTACTAGTTGAATACGCTGTCGTAGAAGGTTACACATTATCTGGGTTATTGTAGCCTTTCGGTGACGGAAGCATCTGATGCAATCCAGCGTAACTTTGCGCAGTAGGTTACGACAGCCGACTCTCCAATACTCCTGTCCATATTCCTGGATGTGGAAACCGAATGTGTGCGTCGCGAGTGATGGGCTTTGTTATGGAATGCCCCTTGCGTATAATGATCGGGTGGGTGGCGACGGTGTAGAGGTTAGTGTGTTCGCTTGTTACCCGTGCGGTGCAGGTTCAATCCCCATGGGGAACAACAACATACGCCACTCAATCACATGCCTCTACACCAAAAGAAGGATTTCTGCCTGGTAGTACAATGGACCGTTACCGAGTCTGAGTGCTCTAGGATTTGGAATTCCTTAAAAAAAAAAATAAAAAAAAATAATGATCGGGTGCTTTGCGTTGAGCGATCTGTTGAATTCTTCCCCCAACTCGTAGAATGTTGTCGTTATCTAGGAAAGGAAAAAGGCTTAGAATTTAACAATTTTTTGGTCCAATTTGGTAAAATTTCGTTTCGAGGTAACATTTAAAATTTTTTTCTACTTTTCTTTTACTTCATTGCAATAATATTGCACTTAATTAAACAAAAGCAAAAAACGGTAGTTATTCCCAATTGGGGCTCCAGATCAAAATAACAGTATAAACATGTTTTTTTTGTTATTACTCTGTGAATTAAAATTAGATGAATTAAGGTGGGAGAAATACTTTTTTTTGTCCAAACAATTATCCCATAAACAGCGCAATATGTATGGCAACCCACCTGCTTGGGTTTACTGTTAGATTTGGAGTGGGTGCGAAGTTGAGTATATATGAAAAGTTCATTGAAATCTGGTAAGGGTAGGTGCAGGCGCCTATTTCAGTCTCCTTCATCTTAATTCATTTAGTTTTTACCCGCAGAATCCTCTCCAATCTGTAAAATTTGTTTACAGTGATTTTTTTCTGGACCTTCAATGCTGAAGCATTACCAAAATAGCAACACACCCGAATTACATATTTTTTCATCACAGACCTAAAAAAGAAAACAAAAAAAAACATTTTTTTAGGGAATTTTGTTGCGTACGTCTCCGAGCGAATTCGTTTGCAGAGGAAAACGGGCCATGGTATGATTTTACTTGAAATGTGACTGCAGTTTTTTACTTAAGTGCATTTAAAAGAATAAAGATGCAACGGCTATTGTTCCAAGGTAGACTATTTTCATATTTTTGATGTTTATTAGTTAATTACCAACATCATTTGCAATAGACTTAGCTATGTTATCTTTAATTTAAAAATGAAGATGCGCTTTGCGAGGCTGTTTCCTTCTGAGGTACCCAAATCTCTATCTTAAACGTAGAAAAAAAATGTAGGGATACAATTTTAATAAATTGCAGAAATCGTATGGAAAAAATCATTGTGGTTGTTAATAAAATTTACCTATATTTAAGTGAGATCAAAAGCTATTGAAGAGTAAAAACTACCAGTTTATAGACAATTAACATTTTTTTAAGGTGCTTGGCAAAAGCGTAGTGTCCCGTAAGAACGCCAGTAGTCTGTCTGCAGTCTTTTCTGTTGAGAGACAACAAGAATGCCGCGGATTTCCCACAGACGTCGGGGAGCATTTGCTTAGTCTGTCTGCACCCTGGAGAGTCATGCCAACGGCGATTGTGTTCATAGGAAACCCAACCGTCAATGGAAGCCCTGACCGAGGACGGAGGCAGACAGATCGCTGGTTCAGGTCCTGAGAGGTCCCCCTCTGAGCCTTGTCTAGCAAGTTCATCGGAGATCTCATTTCCCGTGATCCCGTTATGACCCGGGACCCAGACAAGTTTAAGTGAATTCAGCCTTCCGACCGAATTCAGAGATATCTTGCATTCACGTACTATTTTGGAGGTAGTTAAGGGTTTGAGTAAGGCCTTAAGCGCAGCCTGACTGTCGCTACAGACGCAGATACTTCGCCCCCTCCACCTGTTCCTCGTAACATAGTCCATGGCCATTAGGATAGCATAAGTCTCTGTTTGGAAGACTGACGCATATTTGCCTAACGGAAAGAAAAGTCTAACGTTATCGCTCTCCACGAAGACACCAGCACCAGATCCTTGATCGGTTTTGGAGCCATCCGTAAAGATTCGACTGCATTCCCTTCCAGGTTTAGAGTCCGGCCAGTGCCAGTCCTGGACGCGAGGAAAGTCGACCTCGTATTTGCGCTTTAGCTGAAGTTCCGGTGTCATCGCATCAGACGGCATATCCATAAGACAGGAGTCGAAGGACAACCGTTGCGCAAGTTCATCAAAACTCCAGTGCGAGTTATACCAAAAGCCACCTCTTCTTAGACGTGAGATAGCCTTGATTGTACAGCCCATGATGTAAACATCAAGGCGCGGAAGGTTCAATAGTGCATCTAGGCCGGAGCCAGGCGTGCTGGGGAAGGCCCCCGTGCAGCCGAGACATACCTGCCTTTGGAGTTTGGCAAAAGCAGCAGTGACGTATTTACGTGAAAGCTTATTCCACCAAACAAGCGATGCGTATGCTATAAATGGTCTTATCATAGCCGTGTAAATCCATAGGACTCTTTTCGGTGATAAGCCCCATGTCTTGCCGAAAATGCCTTTGCACTGCCAGAAAACAGACAGCGCCTTGGCAGTCTTCTGCTCAACACGTTTGGACCAAAGAAGTTTGCTATCCAGGATGACTCCCAGATACTTTGCTTCATTGGAGAGTTGGATTGTGACGCATTTTAGCACTGGCTGAGTCAACCCGACCAGCTTCCTCCTTCTCGTAAAGAGAACAACCTCAGTTTTAAGAGGATTGACCGAGAGCCCATTTCTAGTGCACCATTCGTCGATCACGTCAAGGGCCGCCTGCGCCTTGGCGCATACAGTCGCTAGGCATGATCCAACAGAAAGCACGGCAACATCATCCGCGTACGCCTGAGCGTAAATATTAGAACTGTTGAGTGCGTTTAACAGAGAGTCGACCAGCATACACCACAGCAGTGGATACAGAACGCCGACTTGCTGGCAGCCTCTGTTTACCCCCGCCATAACATAATGTCCACGATCCGCATCCGCAACCAACATTCTATTCATTAGCATTGCTTTAATCCACAACACTAATGGTTCTTCTACGCAGTGTTGTCTGGCAGAGCTGCACATACTATCAAAAGTCGCATTGTCAAAAGCACCCTCAATATCGATGAAGCCTTTCCAAGCTTTTCAGCAAGAAAGAAGTCAGACTGATTGGTCTGAAGCTCTTGACGAGCGAGTATTCACTTCTGCCAATTTTTGGTATGAATGCCACTCTAACTGTACGCCAGGGTGTTGGAATGTATGCCAGTGCTAGGACAGCGGTGAGGATTTTCTTCATAGTCGGTAGCAGCTGGTTTGTACATTGTTGCAGCATGGCTGGGTATATTCCGTCCGTACCAGGCGACTTGAAGCCGTCAAAAGACGCAAATGCGTATTTAATGGCCTCGTCCGTCACCACGGCCTTCGCAATATACCAGCTACGCCGAGTTGTTTGTCTTGGCTCACTCATAGTCTCGGTAATCGGGGCTGGTTGTGAGCCAATTGTAATCTGGTTACCCGGAAAGTGAGACTCCAGCAGATAACTAAGAGTTTCCGCTTTCGTCTCAGTGAAGGTGCCATCAGGTTTTCTAAGTGAGTCCAGTTTGGCTGGTTTGCCCTTTTTCAGAACTTTAACCAACCTACTAGTTTCACCCAGTGTTTCAATCTTTTCGCAGAAATTCCTATAAGAAGCACTTTTCGATACCCGAATTAGCCTCTTATATTCCTTCTGCTTCGATCGGTAGAGATTCCAGTCTGTCTCTAAATCAGTCTTGAGTGACCTACTTAGAAGCTTTCTAGCTTCTCTACGAATTCTTTGCAGTTCCGAGCTCCACCAGGGAACCGGCGTTCTGCCAGGGGGTTTACTTACTGGAAACGTCAGTTCGAAACAGCTAGTAATGGCACTATTCAGGTTTTGAACAGCATCCTCTACCTTTTGTCTCGTCCTGAGTTTGGTTGGAGTTTTGAGAGTTTTTCCCATTTCCTCCCTGAAGCGTATCCAGTTGGTTTTTCTTGGATTCCTCCTCACCTGCAAAGTCATGGCTTCGCATTCGATTTGGAATTCGATATATCTATGATCTGAGAGGGATGCCTCCGAAGAGACCCTCCAGTTTGCAATCGCCTTAAAGTATCTATTTGATAAAGTCAGGTCGATCACCTCCTGTCTTCTTCACGTCACAAAAGTTGGTTGCGAGCCAACATTGTTGATAGTAAGATCAGATGATAGAATGAAATCTAGGAGATGGTTTCCTCGCATGTTGCATTTGATACTGCCCCAAACAGTGTTTTGAGCGTTGGCATCGCAGCATATAACTAGGCCCATCTTCCTGGTGTCGCAATAGTCTATGAGTTCAGCAATTGCCCTTGGTGGTGGAGGCACTACTGAATCATATGGGAGATAAGCTGACGCCACGACGAAGGTCGTCCAGTCTCCATTCGTTTCGTAGCTAATGGCTGCAGCAACCAAATCTTGGCCACAAAATTGTCCAAGCTTAGTCACTGAGAGAAGGTTCGACACAGCAAGACAAGCCCTTGGTCTCTCGGACCGCTCGTCACAAAGTATCGTGGTGCCACGGACACCTCCAAGGCCACAGATGCGATTTTTCCACACCCATGGCTCCTGTATGGATGTTATGTGGGCTTTTGTGTTCAACACGGAAAGCTTCTTACTGATGAGAGCAGTAGCAGCCTTGGAATGTTGAAGATTGATCTGAGTAAATACAATCATTGGTATAAACTAGGGGTTTTCGTTCGTTACTCGCACTCACTTGGAAATAAAGCGGAATTGAATCCTTCCAAGGTGCAAATAAGGACGCATCCCATACCCGGACCTGATAGTCTCGACAGAACTTTTATCTAAACCAACAACGAGAGTAGATCCTTCCTTATCATCCTTGTTTCTACTCTCCCTGTGGGAATGAACAGTCAGGATTCTGGGTGTGTAGGCGCGCTAGCACATCCGCCGTCTTCCTAAGTTTCCCTGGGATCCAGCAGATGGTGCGCGTTTTTTTGGGGGGTCTGAAAACCTCAAAAGTTGTGGTTCCCAGAGGGGGAATTTTCGGCACCGTCTTACTAAGCCATTCAAAGGTTTGCTGTGCTGAGCACTTCACCGTAAAGGTTCTGTTCTTCAGTTCACTGCCCTCCATTTGAATGCATTCATTGGATGCTTTTGAAAGCTCCCACAGGTGATCTTCACAGTGTTTGCACTCTGCGTCGGTCATGCTGTTGTCTAGTCCAGCCTTTCTGATGAGTAACACCAGAGAAGAGGTTACGGCTTTCTTGTAAGATACCGTCTTTTTCTTGCTGACAGATGATTAACATGAGACAGTAAAAAACAATGAAAACACTGAACATGTTGACTAAGAGGCCTTGTGAAGCTCTTAATGCAGCAATTTATAGGCATTTAACATTTTTTCTATAATTTTGTTATCTTTTTATTTGTTTGCATTTAGTCGGAAAAAATGTGTGTAGAGAAAATTGTTCGACTTAATTTGTTTGCAGACAAAAATATTTTTTTTGCCACAACAACGTGATTCTCACAGTTTCTCTTTTATTTTGTGTACTCATTCCAATTATATTGTTTACTTTACGCATTCGAAAATATTGTTTGGATACTTCTTCTTTATTCTCTATTGTTTTCTTTTATTTTAATTCGCTTTATTATAAATTTGTTATCAAATATTCGCGCAAGGCTCGTCTCCCGTCATAGAAATTCACCAATTCATTCTTTCAATAAATTCAGCAAATTTTTATTTTTTCAATGATACTGGCATTGTCGAGAAGTACTCTATTTTGAGAAATTGAGAAAATCAGTTTTTTAATTTACTTTTGTGATCCTCTACAGATAATTTTCTTTTTCTGTTGTCCTTCCCCTACAATTTTTTTCAAATTAATTAAATCCACATATTATATAAAAATGAATGTACATATTTTTTGTCTATGCTATGGACTCCGAAACCATTGAACTGTTGCGCCAACCCCTAGATGGTAGGCGCAGCAACGCATGCCGGGCAGCCAATGAAATGTTGTATTTCAGATTTTAAAATAATGGAAAACAAATATTTATTTACGAATGTAGGGTAACGCAAAACAACATTCGAAGGGCTCCGCTAGTTATACTTTTATTTATGCTTATATGTATATATGTATGTACCTATCTTTATCTTTATTTTTATTTGTTTGAAATATTCCAGCCACCGGACGGAACAATCGATATGTCTACATAAATTCTTAAATTCTAAGGAAAATTGTATATGTAAATAACCTTAAGATGTCAATAAAGAATTTTTGAATTGAATTGTAAGGCCTTTTTGGCAATGCTTTTTATTTCCGCCTGGCAAAACTCCACAATTTAGGTAGCCAGAATATTATTTTTATGCTCTACAAGGATTCACCAAATGTTTGTGAGATACGATAAAAAAGGAAAAAAGAAATGTTTCATCACATAAGAAATGATATCGAATGGTTATAATTCTAGAACATGTTCCAAGTATTATCCGTACCCAAAGTGCAATTGTATTAACCTCGAACAGGAACGTTAAATCGGTAGCCGAAAATAAGATATTATCCTCTCTGTAAAGGATAAAACATTTACGCTCATAATTGAAAGTGCCAAACACCATATCCAATATCATATAGCTACAAAAAATATCTCGCGGCAATCAATGGCCTTTCCAGCTCATGCGTTGCCATTTTAAAATGTCATAAAGTGACTACAACACCATGGCAATGAAGATCTAATGGAAAGCAGGAATATGAGTTTTGGCGATAATAAGCAGCAGGAGGGTAAGCCTGCGTATGGTTTGTAGAATTCTCGCTTACATTTAAGATAACCTACAAAAACCAATACATAGAAACTTTGCCTAAAAATTAAACAATGAAAACCAGAAGCCGAGGGCGGTTAATATTTTTATAGTTTTTGTTAACACCTCCTGAGCTCTACCTATCCAACTAGTCGTAAAACTTTCGAATGAGGTGTATTGTATTATAAAGCACGCTGTGGGTGAAGTATCTCAATGGTTAGTGCCGTGGACTTCTGACCGATGGGGTCTCATCAAATCCTCTCCAATACAACTAACGTTTTTCCCCTCCCCGCATCTAGTGAAAGTCTAACAATATTATCTAAGAGTATTAACGCTAGAAGCTTTTTAAATGTGTTATTAACACATAGCCTCGCACGCACAAATGGTTGGAGAACCTACATAAATGTATAGTACTCGTATAGTAGGTAGGTCTTAACACAGGGCGTTTAATGTCTTATATTTATTTTTTTGTTTTTAATTTTACGAAACGACTGCTTGGGTTGAATTTGAACGTTAACCGAGACCAGCCTTATAGTGACAGACCGTTGGTTGCACATCGTCTTACGATTTAACGATTAAAATTCAAAAGCATCACACTTCATTAGAAAAGAAAAGAGGTTAATATTCGATTATCTGTGAAAAAGTCGTTTAAATATTCGTAATAAGTATTCATAAGTGAAGGGAAATGAAAATCAGTGACATAATGTGGTTTTTATGGAATAACCCCTGTTAAGGAATAAAAATTCATTTTACTATGAAAATTCCTCACGAATTTCATACACGATTACGTCCTTGGTAGGCATAAACATTGAAAAACATACGAGAAGTTATTGGCCTGGTTTATGGGCCGCCTGTAAATGTCAGGAAACATCTTGAATATCGAGAGATACGCCAGGATATTAGATTTCTGAAAGTAATTCAATTATATTTTTGAATCTGGAAATTTATTGCTGCATGACAGCTGACAATTTTCAATTTCATCTCCTGTCAATTAAGCGGGTGAATTCATTAATACGAAATGGTATTGAACCAAGCCGGTCGCGGATGCGAAATCTTTTATTCATCGATTAGTCTGGCTTTTAGGGGAAGTTTCCTGCTGATGTATTTTTTCTATGTGCGATATTTATGGTTGTGGTGAAGTGAAATACAAATTTCGAATGGGTTCATTCTCGAATGTAAAATGTATAATTCATACTTGGAATATTCTATTAAGAGTGAGATAGTAACGCTATTCTAAGGGTATATTCACGTTGACACATAGTTTGTACCACACCTTAATATTGCCCCTAGACCAGTAGTTCCCAACCTTTTCAACAGCATACCCCCCTTATGGCTAATTGGAGAATCGCATGTCCAAATAAAATTTCGAAATGTTTATTGAAAAATATATTTTGAATCGGAAATTTTAAATATACTTGCTTGTATACATGTTTGTTTCTACATTTTTGTAAATTGATTTTGAAAAACGTATTTTTATTTATTATTAATTTAAGATGTTCAATGCGACTTCTGGGGTTGCATTTTCTTTACCAGCTCTGAGATTCTGGGTGCAATTTTCATCAGTGCAATTCTCATGTCAGCTGAAGCGTACAGTAATAAATATTGAAGTTTTTAATATTGTATTCTTTGCATCAAAAATTTACAATTCAAATTGTGTCCACGACTCCCTTTTACAATCTCCATGCCCCCTCTGGGAGCCGTGCCCCACCGGTTGGGAAGCACTGCCCTAGACCCCTAAAAGTGACTATATTCGTGATCAGCGTCGATAGTAATGTCGATTTAGCGGTGTCAGGCCGTCCGTCCGTGCCCAACGTGTCGCTCACAATTTAAAAAAATCAATACATAGCTCGAAATTCGAGTTCGAAATTAAGCACTTATTGTCTTTAGGGGCCCGAAATACTCGTGTGTTAAGACTTAAATCCGCCCACTGACACGCCCACAATTTAGAAAAAAAAATTTTACCCAACAAATACAAAGAGCTAGGAAGCTAAAATTTGGAAAAGATTATAATATCTAGAGGCTCGAATTGATCATGTTTAAAGATGACACGCCCACTATTTAAAAAATAATGTTTTATTGATTATCGGAGATGGAAAACCTATTCTTCGCAAAGTATGTAGATAAAGACCGGTACCAATAACAAAATATGTGTGCAGCTTAAATTTGTAGTCCCTTTCACTCATATGCACAAGGAAATTCAAATGAACGGGACCACTAATTTAAGTTCCACATTAAATTTGTTATTGGTATGGCCCAAAGTCTTTTGTACAATTCCTTCATGCCGATTTTCAGCAATGCTCACTTTTCAAAGGCGTTTTCTTAGAAAAACTTAGTTTTTCCGACAATTCACCCATACTTATGTTTTCGCCTCGCCCACTTTATTGGGGATAGGAATAGTATATAGGGTATCATACAGTTCGCGTAAGCGGACTGCAGCCTTTCCTTATGTTTTTTCTATACAAATTTTTAAAAACGTACAAAACAATTATGTTTAGCAAACTATATTCACACCCATACTTAGTTTTTTAACACGAACACTTTTTTTTATAATTTACTTACGCTTAATGGGTTTTTGTTTTTCTGTATTTGTAGAGACCCAACAGCGCAGGCATTTTTTGTTGAACACCTAGCAATGAAGTATTGCATTGCATAATTTTAGGTGCTACTTACTATTCGAAGGAATGGGAGGATAGGAAAGAAGTTTGGTGCTTTTGTAGAGTTTTTTTCTCCACGCCCAAGCAGATTGTAGCCTTTTTTTACCTTAAAATTCTTTTTGTATTTTCTTATATTTTGACTGACAAATTTCTAAGAGGAGACAGTACATAGATACAGTTGATAAATAGTTTGAACAGTTGATAAGACAATTTGCTTTCGAAGACACTGCTACATGAACAAACTGGGGTGCCTCAAGGTTCTGTTCTAAGCCTCCTTTTATTTACACTCTATTTAAATGACCTGACAAGACGTATTCAAAATTGTGAATTCCATTTTTTCGCTCATGACGCACAATTGACAATAAAATTGAATAATACCAGCCACCCTGTAGAACGCATGAAACAACACGCGATTTAAACAACATTTTTATTTGGTTCCAAGGCGAGCAAAGAACCTTCTCGAATTTGCCGTTTGGATTCGGCTTAAAATTGTAGGTGGCATCTATTTGTGCCAAAAAAAATAACTTCGCGCACAAAAACCATGTATGGGTAGTGTATATAAAAACAACATTTCGTAAGGTTGCCTGAGAAAAAATGTAAGTTCAACTTATTGCAGAAATGGATATTTCGTCCTTGTTTTCATAAAATATATAATTACTATAATGTTTTCTGCTTAACAACACAATTTATCTTGGTTGCTTCTTGTCAACCCAATAATTAACTTCCTGGCACAGGTATAGTGATTGAAGTGAAGACATTAGCACTCTCCGCTCATTGAAATTTCCAGTGTTTGATGCATGTAATTATTAAAAAAAGTATAGGATTACTGCAACTTCTCGGAATTAAATACGGAATATAGATAGAGGAGGACGATAAATTAATGTACTTAATCAAAGAGAAAAGAATAGAATCAAAAGGTGCAGTCAGGACTGAGGTGAGCGTATGAAAAAAGGGCTTGCCTCATTATTTCTGCACGCGAATCTCAAGCACGCAGCCCAAACAAATCCAATTACACTCTAACTTTATTATGGATTATCCTTTCATCGACTAAATGTTTGACTGCCATTTTTTTCGCTCAGAAAATGTAAAAAAAACTCCATGAGAGAAGTTTGAAACAGATATTTATTCCTATGGATATGATATGGAGTCTTTAAACTCAGCGAACACTTTTGCTTTCTCTAATTCCATAGCAATTTCATCAATTTGAATTAAAGTCCGAACTCTTTTATTAAAAGTTCTATATGTAGCAACCTTCTGCGAGAGTCTTTATTTGTTTTTCTTTTGCTGAATTTGCAATTCCGTTTGAGTGCATTCAAAAAAGTTAATGAAAATGTAAGATGATTAAAAGCAATGTAAAAGTATGTCCGGTCCGGTATAATGACCATGATAAGGACAAATAAAATACAAAAACAATATTAAGAAAGAAAAAAGGGATACAAAATGGGCATCAGAATTGTTAATTAATGAAATTTGGATAATATGTTAGTAGGTACAAATGGAAAACAAAGAAAGAATGGAAGCCTTCCTACAATCAGCTTCTAACTTTCACATTACTTTACTCCAAGAAATAAACGTCGTTAGCTGTATCTTAAGCTTTGCTTTTATAATCTGGGATATATTCCAGAAGTATCTGAATACCTACATATCTAAATAGAGAAAAATCTGTGATGCAATGTATCATTGTCAGTGGACAATATTGACTTCAATTGGTATGGGTGTTTTGTTGAATCAATTAATTAAGCATTACTTTTGTCATGCTTTAGCTAATAATTGATGGCATCGACATGTCACTTCTTATTCATTCCCTCCATCAATCACTATTCACCCAAACACATCGACACAATTTACAAACCTTCACATAATTGTATATAAAATTAGAATGGTATTTTCCAACAAAAAGCATTCAATATGGTGGAATAGGTCCTGCTACTCGAGTAACAGGACCTATTTGTGTTGGCTTCCGACATATAACATGTCTGTGTAATTGAGTGGAATGAATGCTTGAGCGATAGTTAATGGAATGAAATGGAAAAACACTCGCAATACTTCTGGACTGGAATGAGTCTCTCCTCTCTCAGCATCAGTTCATTGTGTATGCGCGAAAAGAAATTGTAAACAACTTGTTGATTAATTCATCACACACGGCACGAATGGGTGCATTTCGGTAGGCAGTGTAAATATGATTTTGTTTTGTGGGTCAAAAAATTATAAGAAACCTTTTATTGATTTTGAATTTTGGAAGGATGTGTCGGCTGTGAAGGTTGACAGGTATGTTTTGGCGTTTATTGACATTGATTGTTATTTCGAGAAAATAAGAACAGACAGCACTATTTATAATCAATTTAAATGATTAATAAGTTGTTTATACGCTAGACTATTAAATGCCATTGGATGATGCGTCTTAATAAAAAAGGAAGCCGAGCGGGATAGATACCAATAAGCCACTGACTCGCCTGACTTCGCTCGAGGAACAAAATTTTAGTTACCCACCTATTTGAAGTTTATACCCTATTCTAGGGGTATATTAATTTTGACGCATAGTTTGTAACATACCTTAATATTGCCCGTAGACCCCTAAAAGTTACTATATTTATGATCAGCATCGATAGTAATGTCGTTCTAGCCATGTCCGTCCGTCCGTCCGTCCGTCCGTCCGTCCGTCCGTCCGTCGGCAAAAATTAGGCCTTTAAACTGGACCTAGAGAGCTGAAATTTTAACCATATACTCTCTAGGGTCCCGAAATAATCAAGTTTAAGAATTTTTGAAATCCGCCCACAGACACGCCCACAAACTCAAAAAAACAAAATTTTGGAAAAAATCGAATTTTGAGCTAGAGAGCTGAAATTTTTTATATACGATCTATGGCCCATAAAACTGATTGGGACATAAAATTTTCAAAATCCGCCCACTGACACGCCCACAATTAAATAAAACAAATTTTGGGAAAAATTGAATTTTGAGCTAGAAAGCTGAAATTTTTTATATATGATCTTTGGCCCATAAAACTGCTTGGGACATAAAATTTTCAAAATCCGCCCACTGACACGCCCACAATTAAATAAAATATTTTTTTTGAAAAACCAAAATTTGAGCTAGGGAGCTGAAATTTTTAATATATACTCTCTAGGGGACCTTTATGCTCATGTGTAAATATTTTCAAAATCCGCCTACTGACACGCCCACAATTATTTTATTTTTATTTTTGAAAGTCCAAAGTTTGAGCTAGGGAGCTGAAATTTATAGTATATACTCTCTAGGTGCCCTTTATGCTCATACTTAAATTTTTTTTAAATCCGCCTACTGAAACGCCCACAATTAAATAAAATAATTTTATTGAAAAACCAAAGTTTGAGCTAGGGAGCGTTTTTATTTACAAAAGCTTAGTTTTTTCGATAAAATCCTTTAAATTTTTGTCACGCCCACTTATGAGATATAGGAATAAGAATAGGGTATCCAACAGTTCGCCCAAGCGGACTGTAGCCCGCCCCTATGTTTAATTGTTTCTCTGCATACCGGCCTACCTACTTCTGCTGAACTTTGACTCAAAAACATTTGCTGTTGTTCTTATTCTGGAGCAAGTTAAATACAGCTTGATTGGACAAACAGTCACCTCTTAAGATTTATACATAGAACCGCCACTTTTCGAATATTAAACTTATAATAATTACAATGAGAAACAAAAATACGATTTGATTTAATCAGAACAAAAATGATAAAATAAATCTATGTATGTATACATAAAGCGAAAAGTAAAAACGTTAAAATATTTAAAAAATAATACAAAAATAAAAAAAAATGAATAAAGACAACAATAAAATAATAATAAAAACAATGCAAATTACAAAACAAAAAGAGTAGAAGACAAGAAAGAAATATATAATTATAAGTCCACCTCAGCCCGGTTTGACTTAATTATTTTTTATATGGACTACCTAACAGCTAACATGCTATTGAAAATAGCATAACTATGTCATAGATTAGACTCGGTCTATTCATATTATTAATATACTGCAATAAAATCCTTTAAATATAAATCTATAAAAATGTAAACCTAATGTAGAAACCTACCTAGATTATGTAATTGCAAAAATATCTAGTAGGAAGTTAACCAAATCTTTTTCAGGAAACAGTGAAAATAAAAGATCTTTCTTTAGCGACTTGAGAACTTCAAACTTTCAGTGTGAACGTACCCTTAAACCGATTACCAAACTGTCAATATCAAAATATTCAATAAAATCAGCATTTTCATCATGGTGAAGTACACGAAGGAACAACGTTTACAAATAATTAAAATTACCTACCGAAATTCCGACTCGGTGGTCGCAACTTTAAGAGCGTTAACGCCAATTTTCGGCCGTAATTCTCGTCCCAGTAGACATGCAATTTATTTATTCGCTGCTTGATCTTGCCATGCCAGTGAGACTACGCTTTGCCCGAGGTGTATGGAGAATATTGGTGCCGTCGAGGCGTCCGTGGCAAACCAGCCAAATCAGTCAATTTCACGGCGTTCTCAAGAAATGGGCCTCTCCCAGACCACATTATGGCGATTTTTTTACCAGAATGTTTTTTTTTTTTAGATAGATATTCTTTATTTCTTTCATTTTCATTATGTGATTCATTGAGAAGAATCATAAACTGATACATAAACTGATACATAAAATTTTCGGTAGCTCATTTTTTTTTTATTTACTCTGTGGGCATGTTATGGGCTGAGTATATTTAATTAATCGAAAGTTAATTTCCTAATTGAAATTTAAATAAATATTTAAATATTTATAACGATCTTTGACTTTTATCCACATATAAGTCAACACCCAAAAGATTGGCCGAAACTGAAGTCAAGCAACTTCCGCCAAACTACAGCGCGTCTACACATCGGTCAGATTGCATGCTATTTTCCTGGAAACCTCCAGCCAGCAAACTTGCAAAGGCAAACGAAAAGTTCCCACCTACCTGGTCACAAGACACCTACGTCTGCACTCTAGATTCATGGAGAGCGCCGACTCAGCGTCTGCGATTCACTCCACCTTCATTTGGTTACCCTAGGATATAAATACCTGTAAAATTTAGATTAAGTTTTGAGTTTGAATAAAGTATTCTTGGTAAACGGTCATAGACCGAAAAAAAATTTTTTTTTTTACTTAAACCACGCGAAGGAATTCATAAAACACAGACATGGTCGTAATCGTAGCAAACTGTAGACAAAGCGAGCTCTACTACTAAATATAAGTAACATTAAATTTTCAATTTTTTTTTTTTTTTTTTTTTTAATTTCTGGCTCGGCACGGCGATTTATAAGGGGGGGTACTTCGACCTAAAAGATCTTTTGTACCGTATGGGCCAGAAAAGTTTAGACTAGTAGAATTTCCACTTTCCGTGTAAAGCGGACAATTTTACCAGTTGAAGAATTCTTTATGTCCTCGGGGCTCATTTGCTCCCTGAAAAAGATCTTCTTTCTAATTCCATTAAGGGCTGGACATTCACATAAAATGTGTTCAGCTGACTCGTCCTCTTCCAGACAGAGTCGGCACTCAGGAGAGTCTGATATTCTCATTTTGTGTAGACGATATCTTAAACCATGGTGACCAGTAAGGTAACCTACTAGGTTTTTGATATCGTGCCTGCTTAGTTTTAGACATTTGCTGGCATTTTTATTGAAGGGCCGAATGGCTCGTTTGGCCTGTCTTAGACCTGGGATGCTTTCCCAAAGATAGATACATTTTCTATGTTCCCAGCTTTTAATTGCTGCCATTGCTGCTGATCTAGGAGTGCAGCAGAAACGTTCGGGACCTATGAAAGGTGTTTCTGAACCTTTTCTGGCCAGTTCGTCGGCCTTTTCGTTACCTTCTACCCCGACATGAGCCGGAACCCACCATACTTTGGTCTTGTTTCTTATTCCGAGTGTTTGTAGGGTATTGAAGCAGTGCATGACTGATTTGGAGTCAATGGTATACGAGCTAAGGGCGTTTATAGCTGCTTGACTATCCGTGAAAATATGGATGGTTGCACCTTTTATGCCAGACAAAATAATATGGCTGGCGCATTCTTGAATGGCGTGGAGCTCTGCTTGAAATACGCTGGGACTTTTTCCCATGGGTATCGTAAAGCGTTTGTGTGGTCCGTATATTCCCGCTCCTACCCCCGTTTCCATTTTAGAACCATCCGTATACCACTTTATGCCGTTGTGGCTGTTTGGTGGGTTATTGCTAACCCATGCTTCTCTCTTGGGGATCTCCGTGGAGAATCGTTTGTTGAAGCATAGTGTTTTTTGAATGCGGTCTGTGACCGCGCCGTTCATGTTCTGGTAGTTCTGGTAGTTCATCGAGAAGGGTCTTTAGATCCGGGTGATCATTAAGACTTATCTCGTTTAACTGTATTAGACTTATTGCACTGCGGATCGCCACTTTTTGAATGTATATGTGGAGAGGTGTGATTCCTGTTATTGCCTATATGGCAGCTGTTGGACAGGTTCGCATGGCTCCGGAGATACCAAGGCACGCAAGCCGTTGTACCTTTTTGAGCTTCTCTATTGCGACCTTTTGTGTGGATTTTGTCCACCATACTATGGAGGCGTATGTTATAATGGGTCTTATCATCACTGTGTAGATCCCTTGGACGATCTTTGGAGATATTCCCCAGGTTCTGCCATATGTGCGACGACAGGCCCATAAAGCTCTATTAGCTTTAGTGATTTTGTTATTTATGTGAGAGTTCCAGTTAAGTCTCTTGTCTAGGATTACTCCAAGATACTTGACTTCGTCGGAGTACTCTACGACCGTGTCGTTTATTGTGATTAGGCCTAGGTCTAATTTCCTCCTTTTAGTGAAAGGAACGATGACGGCTTTACTGGGATTTATGGAAAGATTTTCCTTGATGCACCAGTCTATGGCTGTCTTTAGAGCATTTTTCATTTTTGATGTGACTCCAATTGAGTCTTTGCCTTTTTCAATTAGTCAAATAATTCGTGTGACAACAAATTTATTGGTAGGAAGTGTGCTTTAGCGAGTAAATGTTTTAGGTTCGTTTTATTCACTCGAGGTTCAACACAACTTGTGGATTTTTATTGCCAACTTAAGAAATTGCTTCACTCGACGTTGACTAGCTTAACTTTCCATTTTGAAAAGTTAAGAAAATCCAAAGTGGGTCAACTTTACTGCGGATAGAAAAATTGAAATAAAAAAAAGAAAGTATAAATGTAAAGCAACTTATTTGGACTGCCGGCTCAAGGAAATGTACTCCAAAACATTTTCTTCCAGCCAAACTTCCTCCTCCGCAGTGTAGGCTAGTTTTTGACATTGGTTTTTTGTGTACCTTCGGTTTTACATAGCTTTTTTGACTTCATTTCAAAGAATTATTTTTAATTTCTTAATAAGTCAGCAGTTTTTGAATAACGCAATGCCATCAAATATTAAAATTAACGCGGTAAATTCAATTCTAAAGTTGGGACTGACATATTATGTATGTAGGTATCGCCTGTCGCAAGTATCTCAGGTATTTAAAAAAAAAAACTCGATTAGCTCCACTTTTGATCGTCTCTGGTCTATAAACCCACGCATTGTCTATAATTCGACAACTTCAAGTTCGATTACCTTCCTTTTCTACTACTATATATATCCAATCTTTCTATCCTGAAACCAGCATGAACAAACTTAACATAAATATGTATATGTATATATATATATATGTATATGATGAGTAGACTTGATAGAGTTCAGACGTGTTGCATTGAGTTCCTACATAAAAGTACATAATTACGAGTATCACTTAGTTACACGCGCCGGGTATTTATGCCAAATTGGCTAGGCGTTTAAAGTGGAGAATTTTGAAATAAAGTGTAAAAATAAGGGAAAATAATCAGTGATAAATACGTGAGTGAATAATAAAAAGTTAAATTTTAGGTTTAACGGATACAGTCAGTGAGTGGACAGAGACCAATAAGAATAAGAAACTAACGGAATTTATGTACATATTCAGATTAGTGAAGTGAGAGCGAACAAAATGAGCGGGGAATGCACCAAGTGCAATAAAACCCTCGGTGGGAGAAGCGATAGTGGTGTTTCATGTGCAGCTTTTTGCAAAAAAGTCTTTTGTAAGAAATGCGTGGGTATAGGTGAATTTGAGAATAATATTCTGAAAAACCAGAACATCATGTTGGTATGTGATGAGTGTAAAGAATATATGAAGCAAATTGTAATAAAAATGGATAATGTGCTAAAAGCAGTAAATGAAAATAAAGTTGCGTTAAATAAACAAGAAGAAGAAATCAAAAGTATATTGAGTTGTGTAAAGCTAATAAATGCGAAAGAGTCAAATAAAAATAATAATGTAATCAAGAAAGTAAACAAAATGGATACATATGCTGAAATTGCAGTCAAAAACATTCCGCCGGTTTTAATTAAACCAAATAAAAAACAAGATAGTGAAAAGACAAAATCAGATTTAAAAGAAATTATTAAACCAGCAGATCTGGCTCTTCAAGTTAGTGGAATATCTAAAATTAGTAATGGAACGGTATTGATTAAATGTGCAAATGAAGAATCGAGTAAGAAAATAGAAGATCAGGTCAAAGAAAAAATGGGTGAAAAATATAAAGTTAATATAAGATCTTTGGTAGACCCGCAGATTGTAGTAATTGGTGTTGATCGAGAAATAAAAGAAGATAATGTAATTAATGCTATAAAAAGACAAAATAAAATCAGTGGGAATATGAAGCTTATAAAGTGTTATAATAAATTCAAGGATGATAAAAAATATAATGTTATTATCAGTATAGATTGTACTTTATTCAAAGAAATAATGGAGGTTAATAAACCTTGTTTTAACATTGGATGGAATAAATGCGCAGTGTATAATAATGTATATTTAAGAAGGTGTTATAAATGTTGGGGATTTAACCATACAGCTAAAGTATGCACTAACAAAGTATGTTGCCCAAAGTGCTGTGGTGAACATAGTGAAATAGAGTGCCTAAGTGAAAAAAAGAGTGCAGAAACTGCGTTCTATCAATTAATAATCTTAATATAGAATTAGACCAATGTCATGATACAAGAGATACAAACTGTCCGGTATACTTAAGACGAATTGCAAAGGAGAGAGAAAAGGTGGCTTATTATTAGCAATTAAATTCATGTCAGTGCATTTATTTAAATATTCAGGGAATAACAAATAATTTCAGTGAACTCAAACACATGGTATATGAAAATGATTTTGATCTTATTGCATTGTCAGAAACGCATATGGGGGTAAATGTAAAAGACCATGAAATTAAGCTCAAAAACTACAATTTAATTAGATGTGAAACAACATCGTCGCATACTGGTGGGGCAGTTATATACTTAAAGAAATGTTGGGAACATTCACCCTTAAAATCGGTGCAAGTTGATTTGAAAATATGGTTACTGTCTATAGAAATAACAATGATGAATAAAGCTATAACGTTTGTGGTGGTGTATAGGTCGCCAAGTTCTTCGATCAGGGAATTCTGTGATTATATAAGTGACTTTTTGGATGAATTAAAAGAGAAAGAAATGGTAATAATCGGTGATTTTAACATAGATTGGCTTAGCAGTAGTATATACAAAAGAGAACTTGAATGCTTGTTTAATGAAAGTATGTGCAAGCAATTAGTTAATGAACCTACACGTGTGACACTAACTAGCAAAACTGCTTTGGATTATGTTGTTACAAACAAAAAGGATTGTGAAGTGAATGTTAGAAACAATCTTAAAAACATAGGGACGGGCTACAGTCCGCTTGGGCGAACTGTTGGATACCCTATTCTTATTCCTATCCCTCATAAGTGTGCGTGACAAAAGTCTAAGTATGGTTGAATTGTTAAGAACGCTCTACATATTTTGTTATATAACATTTAAAGGATTTTATCAAAAAAACAACGCTCCCTAGCTCAAACTTGGGTGTTTCAATAAAATTGTTTTATTTAATTGTGGGCGTGTCAGTAGGCGGATTTAAAAAAAATTAACACATGAGAATAAAGGGCCCCTAGAGAGTATATATTATAAATTTCAGCTCCCTAGCTCAAACTTTGAATTTTCAAAAAAAAAAAAAAAAAAAATTGTGGGCGTGTCAGTGGGAGGATTTTGAAAATATTTACACATGAGCATAAAGGGCCCATAGAGAGTATATACTATAAATTTCAGCTCCCTAGCTGAAACTTTGGATTTTCAAAAAATTAATATACCCTTAGAATAGGGTATAAAAAAATTATTTTATTTATTTGTGGGCGTGTCAGTGGGCGGATTTTGAAATTTTTTTATCCCGAGCAGTTTTAGGAGTCATAGATCATATATAAAAAATTTCAGTTTTCTAGCTCAAAATTCGAATTTTCCAAAATTTGGTTTTTTTGAGTTTGTGGGCGGATTTCAAAAATTCGTAAACTTGATTATTTCGGGACCCTAGAGAGTATATGGTTAAAATTTCAGCTCTCTAGGTCCAGTTTAAAGGCCTAATTTTTGGCTACAGACGGACGGACGGACGGACATGGCTAGATCGACATTACTATCGATGCTGATCATAAATATAGTAACTTTTAGGGGTCTACGGGCAATATTAAGGTATGTTACAAACTATGCGTCAAAATTAATATACCCTTAGAATAGGGTATAATTAGTGACCACGAATCAGTGGAATGTAAAATAAAACTAAAAAGTGATAAAAATGTGAAATACTCGAAATTAATAAAATATTTAAAATATAATAGATTTCAATTTACTCAACAAATAAGAAGAAGTGCAATAAATGGAATAAGTATTTTAGTACAATGTGATAATGAAACGAGTGATATTTTTGAAAAGGAAATGTTAAAAGTGATCAACAAATTTGTAGTGGAAAAACATTGTATGGAAGGGAAACCGAAATGGTTTAATAAAGAACTGAAAGTACAAAGAAATAAAAAAATTCAATGCCATTTGAAATTTCTAATGACGCGAAGTAGTGTTGATTGGGGATCATATACTAAAATACGTAATGAATATAAAGCTAATCTTAATAAAATGGAACGTCGTTATATACAAAATAAGCTCAGTGGAGCCAATGACCAAAAAACTATGTGGCGATCAATAAAAAGTTTAGTATTGGGAGAGGAAACAACCGAAAACAAGTACATTGAGTTCGAGGGGGTAAAAATTAAAGGGGAGAAATTGATTGCGAATAAGTTTAATAAATATTTTATTGAAAGCATAAATCATATAAATGATGAAATTCCTAAAGTGCCGTGGGTAAATGTTGTAGCCAATAGTGAAAGAAGGTTTAAATTTAGAAAAGTTAACTCAATTGATGATCTTCTTAAAATAATAGAAATGTTGCCAAGCAAAAATGACTACAATTTCATGAATAAAAAAATGATAATAGACAGTTTTAGTGTGGTGGGTCCTGCTCTACTGAATATAGTTAATTATTCGTTGACAAGTGGTGTTTTCCCTAGTACATGGAAAACATCGGTTATAATTCCTGTACAAAAAATTGCAAACTCCATAAAAAACGAACACTTTCGCCCAGTAAATATGCTTCCAATGCATGAGAAGATTTTGGAAAAGGTGGTGCATATTCAATTGGAAAAATACATTGAGGACAATAATATACTACTTGAAGAACAATCGGGATTCAGAAGAAAACACTCGTGCGAGTCAGCTTTAAATTTCATCATCACTGACTGGAAGGAAAAACTTCACAACAAGAAAAAAATAGCTGCTGTATTCTTGGATTTGAAGAGAGCCTTCGAGACGGTAAATAGAGGCATATTACTTGAAAAGCTTTGTGGATATGGGGTAAGAGATGTAGAGTACGAATGGTTTAAATCATATTTAATAGATCGCAAGCAGATAGTAAAATTTAATAATGAGCTATCCAATCCATTAAAAACAGAAATTGGAGTACCACAAGGTTCCATATTGGGACCTCTTTTGTTTTTATTGTATATAAACGATATCAAACATGTTGTAATAAATTGTCAAATTAAGTTATTTGCGGATGATGGACTCATGTATGTAGAAACAAATGAACTTAGTGAGAGTATTACTAAACTTTTGGAAGATATACATAATATAAAAAAATACCTAAATATGAATAAACTCAAATTAAATGTAGATAAAACTAAAATAATGGTATTACCTAGAAATTATTCTTTCAATAATTTTGCAATTATGCATTCAAATGGCAATACAAATATACAATACCGTCATCAAACCCCATTTTGAATATTGCCCTACAATATTATTAATGGGTTCTGTAGGTATGACGCACACAATGCAAAAATTACAAAATAAGGCAATGCGTTCAATTCTACATTGCAATAGATACACTCCAATAAGTATAATGTTAGAAATGTTAAAATGGTTGACTATCAAACAACATATAATAATGAGTACTATGCTATTTATATTTAAAATTAAAAATAATTTATTGCCCATGTATTTAAAAAGACGTTTGTTCACAAGAGCTAACTCTCATCCATACAACCTAAGAAATAATAACGATTTTAACTTGCAGCTATATAGAGATAATAAAACGCAAAATATGTTATTCTATAAGGGTATACAAATGTTTAATAATCTGCCGAATGATGTAAAAGAAGAATCCAATATTAAAAAATTTAAACAAGCTGTAATATTATTTGTAAAAAACAATTATTAAACTCAAAATGCAACACGTAAATGATAATTATAAACAATGTAATGTAAACTTGTAAAATCGAAAAAAGTGGCATTATTGCTAAATAAACTGAAATAATAATAATAAATAATATATCGTATGCACAAGAACATTAAACCCATTATTCAACCTCTCTGCTCCATTATCCATGTACATAACATTGTACACGCGTCACTTCCATTACAACTCCATAAAATACCTACTCCATCTAAAAGTGATTTCAGATGAGCAAATTTACTTCGCGGTAGAGCGACCTTTGATTTTAATACAAGAAATATTCGGATACACACATATTAGCTTCGTCCACATCTGATCATAATACCAAAAATATTAGGATTCTCAAATATTAGCTTCTTCAACCACTGATCCTAATTTGATTTACACGAAAATTATTACTGTATCCGAGGAAGCGCCCAGGTAGGTGCTCATATTCTTTTGCTTTGGTGTTTTTAAATTCAATACAAAAAAAAAATGTCCGGCCTTTGACTGGTGGTGGTGAATCGTAGCGTGAGTAATGACGATGAGTTTTTTTATTGAAAAGGGAAAGGAGGATGTTGTGTTGATTGCGCCTACCCTAGTTCCTAATAATAGAAAATTATGTTGATGTTTCTTCGGAAAGGAAGGACCTACACAGCTAACGGCTGGGCGGGTTTTGATTTTATTTTTTATTCAAAAGAAAATGATTAAGAGCGAAATATGAAACAAAATATAAAATTTTTAGTTCGAGAAACCACACAATTTCATAGAAGTTCTGCACAAAAATTTGGTAGACATGTACATAAATAATACTCGAGCAAAGGTGCGTAGGTCTTTCATATAAACATTTAGGTAGAAGTAGTAGGTAACACTATTTATGAGACAGATTTTAGGAATAATGGTAATGAATACTGAATACATAGTAAGAATCTTTTTTATTTTTCTTACGTAGAAAGATTTAAAAGTGATTAAGTGTTTCACCGCAATAACACAAAAATTCATTCATAATCTTAATAAAATGTAAACATGTTTTTATACCCTATTCTCAGGATATATTAATTTTGACTCATAGTTTGTCACATACCTTAATATTGCCCTAAAAGTTACTATATTCGTGATCATCATAGGTAGGTAGTAATGTCGATCTAGCCATGTCCCTCCGTCAGCAAAAATTAGGTCTTTAACCCTAGAAAGATAGCTAATCATATTTTTTATGGCGTAGAAGATAATCATATGTCTCAGAGACGTATGGCACTTTGTTACTTTATTTAATGAAACCTATGAGCTTTTTAAGAAATATTAATGTTTTATTTGTTAATATAGTCCATATTAAGAGAGATAAATCAATGATTCAGTAAAAATAAATATTAGTTAAAAGATAAAAACGAAAAACCTAAACTCCATTACGAATCAACAAAAAACATAAATTATTTTTTAAAGGAACCTTAAAATTGACTTTAAGTTCTAATAGTTGCCAAATTTGAATTTTTTGGTTTAAAATAAGTCTACTAATAAGTCTTAGTAATTTTTAATCACATACGATTAAATTAAATGAAAAAATGACAAACGTCACACACGTTTCACAGACGTACGGTTTAGCTATAAATTGTTACCGCAGGTACTTACCGTCGCACCATGACCGTCACGGGGAAGCTTCGATCTCCGGCTGAGTTAGTTTACGCAACCAACCCGATGCGGCTTAAAGTTAAAAGGATATATCAATTTTCTCGCGCGCCATACGTCTCACAGACGTAGATTATCTTTCTAGGGTTAAACTCGATCTGGAAACCTGAAATTTTAACCATATACTCTCTAGGGGCCCGAAATAATCACGTTTAAGAATTTTTATTATCCGCCGACTGGCACGCCCACAATCTCTCAAAAAAAAAAAAAAAAATTTATCGAAAAAATCGAATTTTCAGCTGGAGAGCTGAAATCTTTAATATATTATCTTTAAGCCCCAAAATGCTCGGGAGTTAACATATTTGAAATCCGCCAACTAATACGCAATTTAAAAAAAACCGTTCTATTGAAAAATCAAAGTTAAAACTAGAAAGCTAGGAGTAGGAATAGGGTATCCAACAGTTCGCCTAAGCGGACTGTGGCCCTTCCCTATGTTTTAGTTTTAGAAAGGAATGAAAACGGGACGTACGTACAACAAGATTTAATGTCAGCAGATATCTGACGAAGAATTACCGTATGAAACCGTTGCTTCTTCGACCTGACAAGACAATGGATTCATAACTCCCTACCCGGAGACGAGGGATATTTAATTTTTAATGTCTTAGGATCCCCGCAGATTCAATTTCACCCATAAGAATCCTATGTATAAAAATAACTCTTGCTACTGTTCTTCTATTCTCAAACGATTCTACGCATCAGTTGTAGCCTTGATTGATAGGAGGGTAAGTTACTAAAGTAAACCCAAGGAAGTCCTCTTAGGGCGAACCTGAGAAATATTTTTTGGATAGATTCAAGTCTGAAATTACGAACTCTAAAACAGATCTACCGAATGAAATATACAGAACTTTGATAGTATATGGGTCAGAAAAATCACTTACATAGCGCCTTAGCAGTCCCCATGCTCTATTTGCATTATTTGTAATATAATCAATATACACCCAAATCTCTTATTGAAAAGACATGGGGAATAGCAATGCCATTGAAAGAATAGGTAAACGAAAGGCGATTTACGATAATAGCATACGACACTCCGGTACAAAAAAAAAAAAATATCATTTACAAACAAGAAAAATAAGAGAGGACCTATGTGACTTCCTTCAGGAACACCAGACGTCGTCCCACAATTTTTTTTGGAAAAGTGATTACGAAACTTGACAAATTTATATCTATCGCAAAGAAATGATGAAAGCCGTTTTTAAAAAAATAGGAGGAAATCTTAATCTGTTAATCATATATAGCAGTATTTTATGGTCCACGCGGTCAAATGCTTTGCTGCAATCCGTATAAATTTCATCCACTTGGTTTCCCTTAATTTGGGAATAGTGGACTGTTCACAAATGCCTCTATAATTCTCTATTTTAGTTTTTCTTTCACATTTAAAAATAGGTACAATAAACGTGTTCTTCCAGAGGGATGGAAAGGTGCTAGTTCTTAGAGATAAGTTAAATATATGGCTTACTATTTTATGTAGGGGAACGCACAATTTTTGAGAAAGACCATCGGGGCCAGGAGTAAAGCTAGGTTCAATTAAATTTTATAACAAACGTACTTCAGAGATTCCGATATTATTAAAGATAGCAGTGGGAGATTCGCCAAGATAGCAAAATAATTCTTCGTCTATAATTGAATCAATATAAAAAATGATCCAACATTTTACCATATAGCAGGCGAGGAATCCAATGATTGTGCATCGAAACAGAATGAAGTAGGAAAACCTTCACTCTTATTTTTGGATTTTATGAAAAATTCCGAAATCTATTTGGCCTGGATTTGATAGTGTTTTGTATATCATTTACGTAAATATTCATGGAAAAGAGACTTATTCATTAAACGACTACGCCATTTCCTATAAGCTCTATTTTTTAAATTTTTAAGCAACGAGTAACTTCATTACCCCAGGGACAAGAGTCCATCCTTTTGTCATTTACACGAATTACAGGAACAAATGTAAAAAATATGTTATTATTATTACTAACCCAATAAAATTTAAGGCATAGGTCATTAATTTCGAGTGGAAGGTGTGCCCCAGTCATAACTGCTAAGCTCTTCACAAATATCATTAAAATTAGCATTTTTAAAATCGAATCTAAAAACTCATAACTACTCGTATATACATTATTAACATCAAGAATACAAAATAACTGCGCAGAAGGATGATAAGCATCTTCCGGGACGAGGGGTGTAAGGCAAATAGATACGAAACTTTCAGTACTGTTATTGTAAAAGATGGGGTCCAAAGTCCTTCTGGTAGTTTTTCACATAGTTATTGGAATTAATCGGCAATGTCAGACCCAATTAAAGATAGAGGGTTTACAGCGTTAAGGAAAGTAAAATCAGGATTCCCGGATGTCCAGTTAATTTTGGGTTGATTAAAGTCTCCAAGAATATACATTTTATCGGAGGCAGCATGAGCAAATATCGTTGTTACTATGAGCCTTATTGCGAAGATCAATCGACTATTGATAATTGACTATTTCCAATGTGTGCTATTGTGAACGAACGATCCTAAAAGATTTTGTCAATTGCAGTCAATTAAAAAAATGCGATTGACAAAAATACCAAATGGATCGTTCGTTCACAATAGCACACATTGAAAATAGTCAATTATCAATTTTCGATTGATCTTCGCAATAAGGCTCTATATGTAATTGTGACCGAGGGGGAATGCAAACACATAAAATATATACAGTGACCGAAATAAGTATAAAGACACACTCAACTTCAATGCTCGGTTGGATTTAAGTACAAAAATAATAGAAATTATAAGTTTATTTTATCGTAGATAGTAAGTTTATTTTATTCAGTAAATAATGAAACGAAAAAAGAAAATATTTATCACCACAAAGGCTAGTTTTTGAGGTTCACCTTTAGGGAATTCCAAAAACGTTTAATTTTCCTGCGAAATAAGTATAAAGACAGTCAATATTTAAAAGCATTTAAACACCGAATTTTTTGGTTGTACCTATCAACCTGAAAGTTAGTACTTTGTACAACCTCCTTGATTTTCAATAACTTGGAAAATTCTATTAGGCATAGAATTTATCAAGTTTTGTAGGACTTCTTCGGTGATCTCAGACCATGTCTGTGTTATTCCTCTTTTAAGCTCTTCCAGATTTCTGTACTGCTTCCCATTTGAATAAAGGTTTCTTGCCATAATACCCCACAAATTTTCGATTGGGTTAAGGTCAGGACTACACGAAGGCCATGGTAAACACTGAATTTGACTCCTTTCAAACCATTCGCGGACCGTACTGGCATTATGAATAGGAGCATTGTCCTGTTGAAAAATAAAATTTTCACCCGCTGGAATGTCTCCAAATGCATCCAAAGCATATTCCAACATCTCCCTGTATTTTTCACCATTCATTCTAGGTTGAACGAACATCAAGGGGATTTTACCATGAAAACCAAAGGCACCCCAAACCATCAAACTTCCGCCTCCAGAGTGCCGACTCATTTTTATTGCTTTTTCGTCCCTCAAATCACGCCAATAAAAGCTAAAACCGTCCGGACCATCCAAATTAAATTTCTTTTCATCACTAAAAATAACGGATTCCCACTCCCTGGTCCAAGCCATGTGACTTCTTGCAAATCTTAACCTTGCTTCTTTATGATGCTGTTGCAGGTTGGGTTTTTTCGTCATTTTCGTGTAACGAAGGTTATGATTTGCCTTCAACACTTGCTCCACTCTTCTTACCGTCACTGGGAGATCCAACTTGCGCTTTATCTGGCCAGCATTCAGCTTATTACGCCTTGCTTCGTGGTAAATCGTTTTTTTGTTGCGTGAGGTCAAGAGGCTTGGTCGACCAGATCTTCTTGCAGTGCTATAATTTTGGCCCAAATTTAAAAAATTACATACGACGGAAAGAGATCGTCCAATTTTCCTGGCAATGGATCGGTTGGATAAGCCGTGCTCCTTATGAGTCGTAATAATTGCCCTTTCTACTGTCGTCAAATGAGTTCCGCGAGGCATGGCTTAATAGTTTAATGATAACAATTTATTGATAACAATTTTTGTGCCAACAAGCGAAACAATTTACCTTTTATTGTTTTTCACTCTTTTTATTTAAAAAAAATTGCTATAAAATTGGAATACTTTTGGATAACCGAAGTGTCTTTATACTTATTTCGCAACTTTTTCACAATTTTTTTATTAGAAAAGACAAATCAGTCTCTTTCTAACACGATATGACCGATAACGGTACAATTTTTTTTTGGAGTTAAGAGAAAATTAATTCTCCAAACATTTATTGAACAATTTTGTTGCATATATTTAGGCGCTAAGCCTACAAGCCAAATTGAAGAGTTTGAGAATTACTGTCTTTATACTTATTTCGGCCACTGTATTTTAGTCGATGATGTCAGGTCAATTCTGCTGCAGCAAATTTCAATGTCAGAGAAGTAACTGATGTTATCTTCCCTGGCCTTATAATCATTTTTTGTGGCTATAAGCACACCACCAAGCCGCTCGTAGACACTGTTTTCTTCGGTTCGGTCACAACGATTAACAAGTTGGATGGAAATAGTTCGGCATCCGTAAAGTTGTCATCTAATCTGGTTTCAGAAAGAACCATGATGTCTCATGTGCAACTATACATGCTTAGCAAGAATTTGGTGCACTTTGTCCTTAGCCCTCTAACAATTTGGTATTTAATTGGGGTCTTTAAAAGAAAAATACTGCATCAGATATTTGGTGTTGTATGCGAAAGAGCAAATGGAAAAGAAGATACAACCGAACTCTATGAACTGTACCAATATGTGGGTGTAGTACAAAATACTTAATCCCTTAATACTACATTGGCTCGGCCACGTCCAGCGAATGGACAATAATGCCCCAACATAGAGGATCATCTACCCACAGGTTCGAGACGACAAGGAGGGCCGAACCTCCATTTTAAAGATCAACCCATCGCGAATGAAACAGCGCTTGGTATGGACAACTGAAAGCAGCGTGCCCGAGATCGCGGGGTAGTTAAAGTTGCAAGGCAGCCTCATAAGAACATCACAAGAGCCCAACCCAAAACGTACTATAGCATTTCCAAATAATTTATTGAAAAATGTTGGTTTCGATGACGAGTGCCAGAACAACAAAAACTAAAGGCGCACTGTTTGTATTTTTATTTGGACACGGTCAATCTAAATATAAATATATTTATCATATCAGCGTCAAGATATGTATAGGTAATTGACATGCATTCAACATAGATTGAGATATCCTTATGTCAGCAAGGCGTTGAAGAAAGCTAATTCCAAACATAAGCTGTCAGTTTCACATTACACCTCCCAAATCAAGTAAGAAAATCCAATCATTTTATATTTATTTTTTGCTTCAAAAGGCGTAGGATAATCAATAGCACAATAAAATGAAATCCAATTCAATACTCTTGGACACGTCATGTCGGATACATTTTTCGAAAAGGGTCAGACATGTACATAATATTAGTCTTTTTCAAAAAAGGACTCGCATCCGATTTGGATTTCTAAGAAAACATGTTCAGCTAAGTTGACCTGATTTGAAAGAAAATCCAGAAGAATGGATCCAATACTCATTCAGCATCGGAGTCTCTATCATGTTGACTTTAAACGAGTATGTAAAGACCTAATTCTTTGCATGTTAACGTTGATTTAGAGCTATGTATATTTTTGTGTAATTTGCTTACGGTATAGGTGTTGCTTGATTACCCTTGAACTTCCTCCTCATAGACGCGTATTATACTACGAAAGGTGCTGTTCTGTTTCCGTTTGTTTTGTTCAATAGACAATAACTATCGAGCAGGAAGGTGCGTGTATCAAAGCAGAAAAGCTGAAAATCGGTACTCTACTCAGTCTTTCGTTCTACATTACTTTTTATCGTGAAGGCTTTTTATGGAATGGAACCATCGAATTTGTGCAATTCATTGAAAATTATCAGTCGTTGTATCATGATACATCAGACAGGGTTTCTCAACACGGATATACAAATTTTGGCCGCCAGCTTTCAACTTGCACATTATAATATCCTGGACAATTTTGATTTTTCTGACAGCGACTTTAGCCATGTTCTTGCAAATCATAATTTTCGAATTTTCGTCAAAGCGTTGTAGGTATTAAAAATAAATATTTAATTATATATGTATATCGTGCTTTCTTCTGTTTTGCTTCGGTTTCCATAGTACACCTGAAAGTGAATATCTGCAAGTGACTATAGCTATCGATGCTTTTATAATTCTCCTTCTGCTTGGCGGAGATGCCAAGCTCCACCGAACGGCGACAATAGTGCATCGCAACCAGTCGTTCCGCAACTCTTTTAGAGACAGGTCGGCTAGTTAGTGAAGATCGTAAGCGGAAAAGTGTTTAATTATTGGTGATTAGCCTAGTATTTTTATTTGTGTAATTGGCTTGGTAGTCTGAGCCTCTGCCTCTGACGCCAGAAGCGTGGGTTCGATTCCCAGCAGAATTTTAATTTTTATAATTTATTAAGAAACGGTGATAGAAACATTTAATAAAAGTGCAAAAAAAAAGTGTGAAAAGTTCCGTACGGTGTAGGATGGACCCCCGGAAAACGGTCGTCCCGCGTACGGGTGTGGGCGTGCCGTTGCGACATGTGGTGCAAACACGTGAGCCGGCAAAAAAATCATCGCCTGTAATAACACCAACAACATCAAGAGCATCATCAACACCAAAAACAGCAGCAACCGTAGCAGCAGCAGGAACAACAACAGCAGCAGCAGCAACAATATCAGCAGCGTGTATGCCAAATGCATCAGCTGCAAGCATATTCAAAACTGCAACAACAACACCAACAACAACAGCAACAACAACGGGCCGGTCGTTGCCCAGACGAGTTCTTTCGCAGGCAATACCAGAACCAACAAAAACAGAAGTAGCAGCTGAAAAACCTGCTACAGAAGTAGCGAATGACGAGTTTCGTAAGGTGGAGAAGAGGCGACGGAAGGTAAATCCGAAGCCGAATCTTTCTGCCAAGAGAAGGGCGAACCTGGCAGGCCCTAGCGTAGCATCATCGGTGGCTGGTACCGATGATGATACGGATAATACCAGTTCTTCCGAAGCTGAAGGGGGAGCGGGCCGGTACGTCGGAGAGGGAAACTCCTTCAGGGACCTACCGGTCGACGACGATGGAAGCAATGCCATCCAAATGGAGGATGGAGATGTAGAGGATGAGGTAGCTGAGCTAGACAAGCTCATAAAAGAGCTCTTGGAGAAGCGTGAGCAGCTGAGGCTGAAAAAAGTGCAGCAACATCAACAACAAACAGTGCTGAGGGAGCAAATCCAGCAACAATATCAAGAGAAGCAACAACAACGACAACAGCAACGAAACCAACAAAAACAGCAACAACAGCAGCCAAAGCAGCAACTGCAGCCAAATCAGCAACAGCAGTCAAAGCAGCAGACGCAGAAGAAGCCAGCAAGGAAGGAAAAAATTCCCCCGATTAATGTAAGTAACTTCGATATTAGTGATAGTATTAGGTTATGTAGGTTAATTACTAAGAATTTTTATGTTAAGAGGCTTTCTGCCAGTAAACATGTAATTATGTGTGATGATATTGAGGAGTACCAGAGAGTGCGCACCGCCTTGGGAGAGGTAAAGACCGAGTACTTTACGTACACCCCAAGGGAGAAAAAGCTTAAAACCGTGGTATTAAAAGGAATCGATCCCTCAATTAAAACAGAGGAGCTCGAAAAAGAGCTTAAGAATTTTGAAAGCGACGACCTCAAGTTCGTGGGGGTCAAGCCGTTTTCCTCGGCTGTGGCAAGTGGTGGTAACCGTTACTTACCATTTTTTCTGGTCCAGCTTACTCCTGACAGCAAAATTGACAGGCTGCGAAATATCCGCTTCCTGTACTATCATGCTGTAAGATGGGAGAAATTAAAACGGTCAGATCGCATACTTCAATGTATGCGCTGCCAAAGGTTCGGGCACGCCGCAGCTAACTGTAACATGCAGTTTAGATGCGTCAAGTGCGATAAGGACCACATACATGGTGAATGCTCTCTAGGTAAGGAGAGAGTCGAAGACCGGAGTGTACTCTCCTGTGTGCTCTGCAGGAACTCTGGGCATCCCGCCAACTTCAGGGGTTGCCCAAAGTACCAAGAACTGAAAAAGCGAGTTCAGGCCCGCAAACAGCAGTCTGAAGGCGATAGGCGTCAGAAGAGTCGCTCGTTCACAAATTTTGTGGCACCCAACGTGTCCTTTGCCCAAATGGCAGCTGGACCGGGTCAAGCTCAAATAACATTAAACCAGCCAAAGGTAGCCCAAAAGGCACCAGAGGTGGATCTAGACTTAAAATCGATCCTTCTGTCTCTGCACGGAAAGATCGATAAGTTCCAGAAACAGTTAAATGAACAAGCGGCCCGAATTGACTTTATCTATTCGGAGTTGTTTGTGGGGTCTGGTGTGCCATAAATCTAATGGCTACTCTGGATGAGGGAAACTTAAAGATCCTTGCTGTGAATGTTAATTCACTAGTCAGGATCGAGAAAAGAACGTCACTTGCCAATTTGTTGAAAACCGAAAACCCGGATGTGCTTTTGGTTAGCGAAACTAAGCTAAATCAGAAGCACAAATTGGGATACAAAAATTATCATGTAATAAGAAGAGACCGGCCTCACTCCACTCAAGGAGGTGGGGTTGGAATCTTAATTCGAAAAGGCCTGCGCCATAGGGTTATATATAGCGGGGACGTGCGTAGGTTCCAGTTGTTGGAGGCATGCATCATATGCATTCCTCTCCATAGCCGGAGGAGAATGTATGTGGTGTCGCTTTACGCACCTGCTGCACCTCCACCAAACCAATTTATGACAGAGCTCGAGACACTTTTTCGTGGTCTGCAGCTGAACTCGGAGGAGAATTATTACTTCTTGGCCGGAGATATTAATGCCAAACATGCGGCATGGGGAAATGTTACTGCAAATCCCAGGGGCAACCAGTTTCACGACTGGTGGCGCCTCAATATGATTGAGTACAACCTCGAGTTATACGCGACGGATATCCCTTCTTTCCCAAGAAGCGGTGCTTTCCTGGACTTGGCCTTAACGGACGCAAGACTTCAACTGACGAACATAGATCAAAACACGCGGAACTGTTTGCGTGCGTTTGAGTACGATAGTGACCACTACGGACTCGCCGCCGCAATACGGATCCCGAACGAGCAAACGCTGCTGGAGGAGTACGAAGCAGTGTGTTCATTCGATTATCGGAGGGCACAATGGTCGCGCTTCTCCAGATTTTTAAAGCGAGATATACGTTCGAGTGGGATCGACCCACCGACAAACAGTAACATGACAAATGATGACATTGATCGGCATTTATTGCAAATGAACGACGCCATCAAACGAACTATGGAACGAACTATTCCTCGGGTAGGACGTTCCGACGACGACCAGACAGAAAAGTACAGAAACCCTACAATCGACGCACTATACCGACAGAAAAGTAGACTGCTCTCGAGGCTTAAACGGCTGTACAGGCAATTTACTGATCGCAACGACCCGGAGGTAAGGATGCTGAATTCAGAGATCCGAATCCTGAAACAGCTGATAAAAGAAAATTACAAAAAATCTGTAAGTCTGTATTGGGGCAATAAAATTCGGGCTATTAAAACCTGTAGTCCGAATATGTTCCCACAGATAAATAAGTTGTTCAGGAGGAAAGATCACAATGATATTCCTTGTGTTCGAATCTCCCAGACAGCAGAGAACAGACAGACGGTACTGACTGCTGGAATAAGTCCAGAAAGTGTCGCTTCAAACGACGATTTTTTCGTGGTCGAGGACCCACAGGAGAAGGTGGATTTGCTGGGCGCTTGTTTCGAGGCCGTGTATACGGTGAACAATTCTGTTCGCCGTAACCACGACATTGAGAATAGGGCTCTGGTGAGCCACTTCGATCTGCGCACCGAACTTGAGAATTGGCGATCTGAGAATAACGGATTCACCGTGTTCACTGATGAAAACCATGCTAATGCAGTTGTCGCCAATGGCCGAGATGCATCGCACTTGTTCGTGTCGAAGGATGATCTTCTGTGCATCTTCGAGACACTAAAGAATAAAAAGTCGGCGGGGATGGATGGTGTCCCAAACGTCGTATTGAGACACCTGCCTCTGGAGGCTGTAGATATTTTCACCACGCTGTTTAACAATGCGCTGAATAATGCATATTATCCGGCGCATTGGAAGGTAGCTGTGGTACACCCTATCCCTAAAAAAAGTAAAGATAGGACGAACCCTGCCAATCTCCGGTCAATTAGCTTGCTTCCGAATATTAGCAAGGTCTTTGAAAAGGTTGTCAATAGAGCCCTGTTAAAGTGGGTCGAGGACAATAACATAATTCCGGACAACCAGTTTGGTTTCAGGGCGAGGCATGACACTATTCATGCGGCGTCGAAACTGGTTTCCGACATTCAGTGGAATAAATGCAAGAACCAATGCACGGGTGCTTGTCTGGTTGATTTTGAGAAGGCTTTCGACACCGTATGGTTAGAGGGACTTTTCTACAAGTTGACCAGGCGGGGGATGCACAAACCTTTGCTATATGTAATTTATAATATGCTTATGGGAAAGAAGTTCGTTGTCAAATGTGGCAACGTGACTTCGAGCAGAGTCTTTGAAATTAAAAACGGTTTACAGCAGGGGGCGGTCAATTCTCCGATCCTGTTTAACATTTACACGAGTGATCTGGTGGGTTCACTCAGCCATGCTATAGCGTATGCCGACGATTTGGTGGCATACAGATCAGGTCCTAAAATCGAGGTCATTAATATCCTTTTGCAGCGTGACTTCGATCAAATTAAGCGATATTGCGACGACTGGAAGTTGAAAATCAACTTTCAGAAGACGGAAACAATCTTGTTCAGAACTCCATTGGCTGGGGCCTCTAGGGATACCAGAAAAAACTGGAAAAAATTGGCCATTATTGGACAAAATGGGCAGCCATTGGCGGTGAGAAGCGCAGTTAGATATCTAGGTATCTGGCTTGACCAGTATCTGTATTTCGATAGACATATAGTTGCTTGTCTTGCTGGGGCCAAGAAGGCTTATGCTCTAACAAGGAGACTGTTTCATAGCAGTCAACTTGACTCCAGAGTGAAGGTCATTTGCTACGTGGCCCTTATAAGGCCGATCATCGCTTATGGTTGTCCATTATGGTTTAATATAGCGCCTAGCTATATGGAAAAGATTCGGGTTTTGGAGAGACAATGTCTTAGGACCTGTCTCCGGTTGTTCCGAACGCCTGAATCCAACTATATAAAATACTATCCCAACAAGGTCCTATACGATGGGGCTCAGTTGAATAGGATTGACAATTTCCTCATTAAGGTCACTCGAAGGCACGTTGCAAGGGCGATGGCCAGCGACAATAGTCTGATATTTGGGGCTTACTACCCCAATGAAATGTACATAGAGAGTACGCTCCGGTCTGGCTTTATCCCGCCAGAGGCATTTATCCATATTGATTCAAAAGGGCTGGTACAGACGAGGGATGGTATCCCGGTCTTATACCATCGCTACCGCAGCGCGAGAGATAAGCGGCTCCTCCATGACGGGGACGTCGCCAATGCTCATGAGCTCCTCCGTTTTAGTACCGCAATATCGGAGAGGGATAGATTCGACACGGAAAAGCAATTCGCCGAATTTTGGTGGCTTGTTGAGGGGGGAGGGGTCAACATGCCCTCCCAGGACGGTGCGTTACTCTAGGTAACATCCTCTTAGCTTATAAGTTAGATTAAGTCAGCTAGGGCGTTTTTGGGAGAGGCCGGGCTCGCCAACGTGTGGTGGTGCTTCCGGGAGTTGACTGACGCTGTAAGGCTTCAGTCGGCTCACGGCGGCGCGTGTGCACGTTGACGACTGCCAGGCGCTCGGAAAGCAATTGGGATTTTGACCACTTATTGCGCCAGGCAACGAGTGCTCAGAATCCTAATTATAGTTAGAATATGTTAAGTAGTTTAAGTAAGTAGAGTAGGTAGTTTGTAATTTGTTTTTTTTATATAAAAATATAAAATTTGATAAAGATGCCGAGTTTTCTTAAAAATTTTCTCGATGAAAACATAATATGTAAGATTAGTTCGTAAAATAGTTTTTAGGCCGAAAGGCAATAATTATAAGATAGAGTTAAGTTTAGGGCGTCCGCATAAGGATCAATAATCTAGAATAAGTATCCTGTTAATTTTAAGTTAGATTTACTCATTTTTGTCTAGTATATAAGTTGATATAAGCTAATAATTAATAAAAATGAATTTAAAAGTAAAAAAATAGTGCATCGCAACAACCGCTATTATGTCAAACAAAAAAGAAAAAAACATTTTATAAGTTTAAACATATCTATGTAAATATTAATACGGAGTTGCCTATAATGTGTTTCCAACACTATATATATTTGGGTAGGGGGCAATACATGGAGGTGCACAATACAAAAATTATCCACATATATAACACACATTATGAATTACAGCAGGTAAAATGAAGCGAATTGGATGAAATTACAACAGCAACAACATTGCTGTGTGAGGCAATAATCTGCCAATCGGAACGGAAAAATGTTATATCATGTGATGAAGTTACTTGACAATGCTTGAAGTTGCTTGAAAATGCTTGAAGTTACTTGAAAATGCTTGAAGTTACTTGAAAATGCTTGAAAATACTTGAAGTTACTTGAAGCTACCAACAACGACATTGCTGTGCATGTTATGCATTTGATAATGCTTGAACATACTTGAAGTTACTTGGACATGCTTGAAGTTACTTGGAAATGCTTAAATGTACTTGAAAATGCTTGAAGTTACTTGAAGTTACTTGAAAATGCTTGAAGTTACTTGAAGTTACCTGAAAATGCTTGAAGTTGCTTTAAGTTACTTGAAAATGCTTGAAGTTACTTGAAAATGCTTGAAAACTTGAAGTTACTTGATAATGCTTGAACATACATGAAGTTACTTGGACATGCTTGAAGTTACTTGAAAATGCTTGAAGTTACTTCAAAATGCTTGAAGTTACTTGAAAATGCTTGAAGTTACTTGAAAATGCTTGAAAATACTTGAAGTTACTTGAAGCTACCAATAACAACATTTCTGTGCATGTTATGCATTTGATAATGCCTGAACATACTTGAAGTTACTTGGATATGCTTGAAGTTACTTGAAAATGCTTGAAGGTACTTGAAAATACTTGCAGTTACTTGAAATTACTTGCTTGAAGTTTCGTGAAGTTACCTGAAAATGCTTGAAGTTACTTTAAGTTACTTGATAATGCTTGAACATACTTGAAGCTACTTGGACATGCTTGAAGTTACTTCAAAATGCTTGAAGTTACATGAAAATGCTTGAAGTTACTTAAAAATGCCGGAAAAATTTTATATCATGTGAAATCAGAGAATGCAATGTCGAAGAATTTTATTTTCCGATTAATATGTATAACAGTCGACTTTGTTTTTTTTTTCAACTTATAGAATAAATTGGTCGAATTTCGACCATGGGGTTACCCCTAGTTTTAATAATTTTCCAGTCATTTAAAATGGATGCAATTGCGTTAGTCTTGCGTTAGTCTTGGGCTTCGTCCTGTTGGTCCACGGACGTTGCAAAAGCAGAATGAAATACTGTCACAACAACTGACCATGAATACTATTGTTTGCAGGTATTTGACGTCAACCGGCGGATTGTTAACTTCCCGAAATCGAAAGTTGAGTACTCAACTCTGATTGAAGAAAACTGTGTCGGCATGTTGAAAAAATCGCTTAGTTAAAGATAAACTTCTAGAGAAGATACTTTAAGCAAATCGTGCAACAATAATCAATGCACGAAGTTTAAGACTCCTGATATCCTCTTAAAAATTTATATTTCAAAGCAAGTGTTGCATGTATGAAGTACGAAACGGCGGTAGCTGGAAAAAGGAATTTTGTACTTTAATGTAGGTAGGCGCTTTTATTTTTTGAAATATTTATTAAAGGTCGCTTTACATTGTTAAAGCAAAATTTTTAATTTATGGAGTAACTGCCGTCTATCGGTACGTATGTTTAATATACTTCAGAATGACTTAATTCGCGTTTCAAAGTTACGTTAATTCTTTAGCTAACAGCAAATTTGTCTTAAAAGGTTTAATTTCGATATAACATTGGTTTCGCAATTGAGAGCCAAACGACTTTTCAACAGCTGAATGATATTCTCTTCATTTTTATCGTATTGAGCTGCTTTTAATGTAAAGTGTGTTCCCTGACCTTACTTACTTTAATAGTACTTACTTTTATAGAAATAGTAACTGGTGAATCCTGTGCATAAGAAAGTATTTGGGTTGTTTATTTCTATATGGGTAGAGTGCTTGATCAACGTGATACATACATATGAATTTATACCCTATTCAAATGGTATGTATATTAATTTTGACTCATAGTTTGTACCATACCTTTATATTGCCCGCAGATGCCTTAAAGCTACTATATTTGGGATAATATCGATTAGTATCGATAGTAGCGGGTGACAATGGTGTGATGGTAGTGTATTCACTAAGTGATCAGCGTGTCGCGAGTTAAAATCCCGACCATGTCTATGATTTTAAGAATTTAATACACACAACAATACAGTTATCCCTAAAGCAATTTAGGCGCCACCCGTGGAGAAAAAACCTAAGAAAGCACAAAACTTCTATCCTATCCTCCTATTCTTTCATATAGTAAGTAACACCTAAAAGCAGGCAGTGAATCACTTGCTGGTTGCTGCTTGCACCAACAAAACGTCTGCGTTATGACATTATACGGATACTGTATCAATTACAGAAAAAGAAATTACTTCAGCGCACGCTAATTATAAAAAAAGCATCGATAGTAATGTCGATCAAGCTGTGTCGTCCGCACGTCCGTCCGTCAGCAAAAATTAGGCCTTTGAACTGGAGCTAGAAAGCTGAAATTTTAACCAAATACCCTCTAGGGTCCGGAAACAATCCAGTGTAATAATTTTTAATCCGCCCACTGACGCCCACAATCTCAAAAAAAACAAACTTATCGAAATATCGAATTTTGAGCTAGTGAGCTGAATTTTTTAATAATTGTCTTTAGGCCCTCAAAATGCGCGGGACATACATTTTTTGAAATCCGCCCACAATTTAAAAACCGTTTTATCGAAAAATCAAAGTTTGAACTAGGAAATTTGGAACATATACTCTGTTGGGGCCCTTAATGCTCATGTTTAAATATTTATAAAATCCGTATTTAAAAAAAAAACCTTTTATTGAAGAAATCATGAAAGTCCTATTCTTTGCAAAGCATGTAGATAAAGTCGTTTTGATCAACAATTAAATGTTGAATAACAAAATATGTAGAGCGTTCTTAATAATTCGCCCATACTTAGACTTTTGCCACGCCCACTTTATGAGTGATTGGCGTAGAATTAGGGTATCCAACAATACTCACGCATTAAAATGACAGAAATAGTAATAAACAAAACTTAAAAATGCTATATTTATAAAAAACATGATTAATATATACATTTTTCACAACTTTACCATAATTTACTGTACTGTACTGCACTTTACTGCATTCCTATTGGTCCGCGTGTGGGCGAAGATAGTTACTTTCGCTTTGTGGTGCAACAATTTGGTAATGCGCGCTTCAACATCTATGAAAGATGATGAGAATCGACCTGGACAGCTAGAGTTTCCTACAGATGAACACGATAGAGGATATACTAATTTCAAAGACTCAACGCAGTGAATTCATTTTACACTTAAACTTTTTGTCATCTTGTATCCCTCTGCCATACATATTATCATTTACCCATTGAACCGAAATAATAAAGTGGAACATTATTGTGCGGATTTTCAAATGGGGAAGTATGTATATGCATTTCAATCAATAAGCGCGTACATTGCTATAACAATCATTCCATAGAACATATTTTGCACCTACTTACATCGTATAGTTTGCGATTTCTTAACTTTTCTCAATTGACAGCCTGCTCACCCCTGCTGTGAGTTGAGAATTTATCATTCCTATTATATTGTTGTTGTGAATGAAAAGTTCTACTTTATTTATCGGGGAGGAATGGAATCAAGTCTTTTGCACAACATAAACCCGCTACACACGAACTGGCAGCATGATTGTGTTGTATGGTAATTCATTGGGAAATGTTGTTTTCTATTCCTCTTGAGTTTCAATGAAATTTAAGTGGCTTTAAGTGATTCTTAGAATTTGCTTAAGATGTGATAGATAGATTGATTCGATTATTTTGGGTACAATACAAAGTTGCTCGTGGCATTTAACATACAGATATCTGATACTTGCGTTTCTTACAACTGAAATACTATAACTATTTACTTAGATTGAATAAATTATTTTTTAAACAGTTATAAAATTTCGAAGGAGAACTCGATGAAAAATCGTCATTACGACAGCAGCATACAATTTGTTCGCTAACACTCTGAAAGTCAGAAGTCACACTAAATTCGGAGAACAAAAAAAAGAAGCAAAACTTGCTCTTCACGTTTTCTTTTGCAGTCTCGCTGTGGTAATCTTTTCAATAATTATTTTTATCTTTCTCATATATACGAGTACTTTTCTTTACTAAAGAGAAAGATATTGTAAATGTGTTGAAATTTCGAACTCAAACTGAGAATCTGTTATGCTCTTCTTGTTCCTTTACGCCGAGGTTAATATCAGGATTAAGGGTTACGCCTATGGTGTTGAGTATGAGGTCCGCATATCCGTCCGTGGGTCCGTCGAAGCTCCTGCCACACTTTTTGGGCGGATTTTTTTATACCTCGTATTTGGGGTTAGACGGTTTATATCTCACTCCCATATTGTTTCTATCATTTAAAAAAAAAACGGTAGTAGCCTTTCATACAGCTACTTGTTACAACATTGATTTTCTCAAAACACTCCAACGATTGTGATCATTTTTGAAAAATAAAATAAAAAATCGTTACGAATTTGCATCTCAGTTTTTCTCAAAATTGTCAAATACGGTACTAAACGAAAACGCAATGTCTCACAAACAGGTCAAGTTATTTTAAAAAAAATATCTCACTCACTCACTTAAGTTCACAGAGAGTCAACTTCATTTAGATTCCTGCTTATACAAAGTGTGGTAAACCTCTTTTCGAGGAATTTCGCAAAACCCCAAAAAAAAATCGGGGGAACGGGCTTTCCACTCCAAATAGCCCCTTATTGAGATGAGGCGCTTCGGGAAGTGTTTCCCAAAACAGCCATAGATGCACTTGAAGTATGCGCCGTTCCTCCGTCCTGTTGAAACCAAATATCCTTTAAGTCCAATTCAACAAGTCGTGGAAAAAAAAATCTTCCAACATGTTCAAATATCGGCTCATTTTCTCAAAAAAACTCATAGCCAACAAGCCCACCGGAGAAAATTACACACCGCATTGCACTGTGACTTTAGGTGAATGCAAGGCATTTGGGACAATTTTCGGGGATTGGTGTCAGCCCAGTAGCAAGTTCTGTTTATTGACGCATCTACTCAAGTCAAAATGAGCTTCATCAATGGAAAAAAAAAACAATTGCGCCCTCTGCAATGTTTTGGAGAAGCGCCTCTCATGCGTTCCTCCGAGAATTCAAGTCGCGTTCGGAGAGTTCCTTCACAATCGCGATCGATCGGAAAGTCAATGAGCAGCACATGTTTTTGCGCGCAGAACACCGATGTGATTGTAATATTGAAAATCTCACCGCCTCAATGTTCTCAGGTGGTCTGAGGGGCCAAGGGAATAAAGTTCTTTGTCTTATTACACTTGCGGTTTGTCTGAACGTATTGCCTTATGTAAAAATTGATTGTCCGGAGCAGGGCCCAACGGTGTTACTTAAAGCGATTTCGGAAGGCGTATTGGGTTGCGATCACAGAACAAACACAACTTTAGAACCACGTCTGTTGAATGAGACAAATCCCGCTCGAAAGGAGCCGTACAGCATTAAATGCAGTTTGTGTTGCCGTCCCCTGTACTACCATTTCGACAAAATCGCCTGCTCAGCTTTTCGAAATATTTATTTATAGTTTTTTTTCATATAACAGTTTAGAATTATTGAAAACTTTTCTTCTCTCAAAAACGTCTCAACCGATTTTTGCCTGTTGTAATGATCTAAATACTTAGGGTGAGTATTGATGACTTCCTCAGTTGCTCACAAGACCCTATTAATCACTTTAGAAAAACGTAGTAATTTAAAAAAAAAAGCGGCCAAGTGCGAGTCGGACTCGCCCATGAAGGATTCCGCGCGATTTAAAATTTATTATTAGAAAATAATGGTTCACGGTTTACGCATAAGGTTTATGTTTATGAAATTAAATGTTTTTTTTTTATATATTTGAGTTGATTGAATGAAAGGTAAATTGCGGTTTACGATCTATGACGTATTGAAAAAAACTACTTACTAGATCTCGTTCAAACCAATTTTCGATGGAATTTTGCATGGTAATGTACATCATATATTTTTTTTAGTTTTATCATTCCCTTATTTTAGAAGTTACAGGGGGGAACACACACATTTTACCACTTTGAAAGTGTCTCTCGCGCAAACTATTCAGTTTGGAAAAAAATTATATTAGAAACCTCAATATCATTTTTAAAGATCTATCCGTATCCACACGTATTTGATTGATTTTTGAGTTTCAGTTCTAAGTTTGGGTAACCCCCAATTTTTTTTTTTCTATTTTTGTGTGAAAATCTTAATGCGGTTCACAGAATACATCTACTTACCAGGTTTCAACAGTGTAGTTCTTATAGTTTCGGAGAAAAGTGGCTGTGACATTTCCGGACAGACAGACAGACAGACATGACGAATCTATAAGGGTTCCGTTTTCTTTGCCATTTGGCTACGGAACCCTAAAAATGGATACATTAACTGACATTAACATTTAAATAATTTTTTTGTAATTTTTTCTTTTAAGTTTTTAAAAACCCATCAAATATATCTAACACCATTGAGTATATACTCACTTTGTAAATATGTGAACATTCATCACCTTTCCGCTTACATCTAATTAGCCGTCAGCAATAATTTACATAATTGGCTTTAATTTCTCTTAAAAGAGATAGCAATTTGTACCTATGTAATTGGGTGAATAGAACTCTACATATATGCAACAACGGATCAATCAGTGTGCTAATTACAGGTTCGAAAAACGTACAAGAAATAAACAAATCACTTAGGAAAAGAGAATTAATTAAGTGAATAGCAAATATACTTGCCAATCGATTAGAATAAGTAATGATGGGATGCCACTCCACTTAATGGTAACTATATAGGACTGATGATTTCGAGAAAATAGGAATATTTACACATAAAATAAATAGTAAACAATTTCAAGCGTCTTTGGAAAATATCAATTTAAATGCATAATAGGACTTGGGAGGCTAATTCTTACTTGCGATCAGTGGTGGTTGATTGGCTAAGGATCGCTCTCGATGAGGTACACCTAGTAACAGTTCTAAGGCAAGGAACATAACCTTGCATAAAGATGTAGTCAAGAGTTCAAGAAAAAGTCTTCATCCTTAATGACGAGATTATGACCTAGGGATCATACTCCTTCAATTTCACTGCATACCTACTGGTCCACCTCTCTGGTTCGCCAACTTCAAAAAAAGGAAAACTTCATAAATTGGAAAAAAAATTATAGGTTTTTTCTTAACCTGTCAATTCCTTAGACTGAAACCACATTAAGAATCAATATTCGATTTTAAGTACGCGCAACAGTTCTCGCTTACATGATATATCTCTAGAACTGTCGGCCCATAGAAGGATATTAACATTGAGTGCAATCCTTGTAATGGGCAGAAATTCGTTTCCCGGTATTTCGACCAGTACGGAGTTATGTCGTAACCTGCTAGTAACATACTGCACACTTTCGGGCAATAAATATTAACATTCACCAAAATTGGTTACCTCCTCTGCTTCTGTGGTCACCATAAATTCAATTTCGCCACTCTATGAAAATACCCAGAGTGACAATGGCTCTCACAATAGCAAAGGTAGTAGAGACACCTATTCACCAACCCAAGTGCCTGGAAACTAATTTTTTTTAAAGCCGAATTTCATTGGCCGCTCCATAGTGGAGAATCGAGACCCAATCTAATTAGCTAAAACAATTCATAGCAGAGACCTCTGAACTCACCACTTCTGAGAGCGGGTAAGAAAAAAATTAATAGCAAGAGAGGCGAAGCCACGCCTCCACACCAGGAAAGTTGTCTCTCCATATTCACCTTACGAATGAAGTGCGCATGTACCAAGCACAGCTTGAGTGCACTCGCCATCTGTTGTATAAGCTTAACTGTTAGTATGGAGGGGGAGGGGACGAATGAATTGTGGATGGTCGGTGGATTTAGGGATTAGCGAGTGTAAAACATAGGGCATGCGGGATTAAGTCGGTACTTTGTTTATGAACTAATTTTGTTCGAAAACAAAGTTTGCTCGAAAATAACTTTGGTTCGTAAACAAAGTACCGAATTATACGACGAGGCTAGGGATATAAAAAGGGTGCTGCGCGTCGGTTGCAAAAAAGGAGAATTTTACAAGTGGCCGAGGACGGTGAAATAGTTTTAAGATTGAAAATAATTTTAAGATTGAAATAGTTAAAAATGGCAAGTGCCGTATAGTTTTAAGTTGAAATAGTGATAAGAATAAAAATTAAAATTAAGTAACACTAGTGTCTATAAGATAACTTAAAATTAGTGACTAGGGTAAAAGTAAAAAGTAATTAAAACCTAGTACCAAAAATTAACTATACATAAGAAAGTAGTGACTAGAATAAAAGAGTGAAAAGACCTGCCGTTCGCCAGCGAAATCTTCCAAATAGTTGAGGCCAAAAGATGACTTTCCTACAAATGTACCTCTATTGGAGGAGAAGGACGCCAGTATAAGTTGACCAGCCGAACGAGAGACGCAGAGTACCTACGGAGGCGACCATAATTTAAGTACCTTATATTAAGATTTTTTTTGCTATATTGAAACATGCATTTTTTTACCTACCTTAAAATTAATATACATTAAAATAATTTTCTTACCTTTAACTTAATATACTTTAAATTACTTTTTCTTACCTTTAAAATTAATATACATTAAAATACATTTAATTACCTTCAAAAAGTACTTACCTTTATCTACCTGTAATAAAAAACTTACTTACCTTTAAGACTTAAATTAATCTACAATACTTACTGTTAGCTTATAATTAATTTAATACTTAGATGCCATTAACATAAAATACTACAATAAGACTATCTATAATAAGCTCCCCTTATACAGACTTGTATTTCCTTTAACGATTTACATTATATATATACACCCCAGAATCCTAACGGAGTGAAGAGCGTTCCTCCGAGTTATTTGTGCATTGGTAATTTAGGGACAAAGTTCGCATAAGTTCTCGTTTCAGATGCACCCCACCCGAGGATAGATCTATCATCGTTGGAAGTGGTAACGGCAGTAGCCGAGTTTAACTAACGGGTAAATTACTATAACTAGGGTATACATATATATATATAACTCGATTAAAAGTAAAATGAATCAAAAGGGATCAGCTATATTAAGCTAAATTCAATTGTTGAGCTATGACCCAAACGGGTAGTGTATTTCCTTATAAATAGTATTTTTGCTTAACTAAAGAATATGATTAAATAAATTCATTTTATAATGGTGACTTAAACGTAAATGGTGTGGTGTTCTCAATGGTTGGTGGGACGACCCATATAAATATGGAATATGGTCGTCAAAGGTTGGGAGGGCAAGGGATTCGACCATCCGAATCCCCAGCAAGTGTGTGTGGTTGGTTTTCCTTTCCTCTTTCTTTCTCTTTTTCTTACAGATCTCTCTTTTTTTTTCTATTGCACGATAAAGTTTGTGTGTTTCAAGATGCTAAAAGAACCCCCCCCCCCCCCCGGACTGAAGCAGCTGGAGAATAAATATCGTACGCATCTCGACCATGATCCCTAACATCCTGCCATAAACCAGGGCAGCGATACGTACAAAATGGCGCCCGTTTAAAGGCAACATTCTGTGCGACAAAAAAAAACCTCGTAAGGACATTGGTCGCACACGACACATTACATCCTGCACAAATGTGTAGTCCATTTGAGGAGGAAAGAACAGAGAAAATATCATACAGTAAAAAGGAAAAAAAAAACGGTATATCAACGGGCAAACAAGTGGTCCAGACGATCAACTTACATAAAAGCGAGACATGAATGTGATATAAAAAAATAAAAATGAGGAAGTAATGAATAGGTTTGAAATAGAATATAATGCATTAATTTTTTTCAGTGGGTCTGCTAATAATTCAAATATAAAATCATAAAGAAGATTAAGCGAAAAAATCAATAATATCAATATTATTCAATTCATCTACTCATTCATTATTAATATGAACTGTTTTTTTTATATTCCTCGTGTTTCTTGATTTAATTTTACGAAACTTTTCTAATCCTTTGATAATATCAGAAAAACAAAATGCAATATAAAAGGAGGCTATATTATGTTTATGTTGTAGAAAAAAAATTGATATTAGGTAGATAAATTCAATTTTTATGATGCTTTTCCGATAAGGTCCTACAAAAGTAGTCCTTTTTTCGTTCCAGCATACATACCTACGCACACCCACAAAACGTTGTTAAGCAACAAGTGGCATTTCTGTGTGACAGAAATCAACTTTAATTCTGTTCTTTTATTTTAGTTTTATCCTGAATGATAAAGTGGATATTATGTACGAAATGAAATTGGAAGTTTTAATTTCATCGGTGCAACGCCGGCCTGCTCTATGGCAAGATAGGTTAAAAGATTTAGAAAATAACAACATTTAAAAGTTCATTCAAAGTATATATTTGTGTACGTTTATGTGGCCTTACAAAAGGTTATTGGTGCCATACGACTTAGAAAAGCTGTGTATGTAGCCCTTGTTTCTCTCTTCTGAGCGGTTGATAGTTTTACTGCCCTCTAGCAGTATTACCAGTACTATTCATTTTAAGACCTATTGGAATCTATTATTTTTGTATTTGCTTCACAATAAATTTATATGTTTTCGCATATTGAATGAACTCCATATCTCTTTTTTCTCAAGCGCAGTACGACTCTTGTTACATGAGGACGACTATCTGCTACAGCTCGAAGGCGAATACCACCTAGCAAAGTTATTTTCACAACTAGTCGATCAGTAAATGGCCAGTTGTTGCTTGAAGTTGTCACTCTGTTGATGTCGCTCACTGCGTGGCCAAGACTATCGCCATCTAACCATTATCTAATATCAAATGAGGAAGATAACCCACGCTGCGAAAAAATAATTTGGTAATACAAGGTGGCGCAAAAGTAATCCTCCTATCAGAAAATGCTATAAATTTTGCGATTGGCCCCTAATGTCAGTTCTGTTTTGACATTTGTGTAGTAAACACATGCGAAATACACGTTAATAAACAATGTTACGCTACACTGCTCCAGAACGCGGAATATTGGTGACTATTTATTTGAGCAATAATTAAATTACAGCCAAAAAACATCGGAAGGTTATTTTTGCGCCACCTTGTAGTTAGTTGGTTAGTTAAAAAGATTTTTTTATTCATAAATCATTATTTCTTCCTGTTACATTTTGTTCTTAGTGTAATGGTTTGGCTGAGGGCTCTCTACCAGAGAAACATTGAGTTCTCAATAAATAAATTTACATTCAAACGTATGGTGTAGAAAAGAAAGAGAAAAAAAATAATACAGCTTAGGTACGATAATTTAATTAAATTTTTTTTACGTTTTTAATCTGTTTCAAAAGTTTTCTTCTATTATACGTTTTCTTTAACGTTAAGCTTTCGTTGTATATAGCTATAAAATAAATCTCCGTCTAGCTCGTCATTAACAATGTTCATTACTACTTTCAACGCTAGGTTATGCTCCGAAGGAAATCCTTAAGAATGGGACATTCTCCTCCCATTCCTTACGGTTGTATAGAGTTCACATAATAGGGAGGTCATGCCGATGGGGAATGTCTCTTATTTTGAACACAGTGCCCATCATATCCGTCGTGTTACTTTCTTGAAAGTACGTCATGTGAGACAAATTTAGATACAGTCCGCTAAAATACATAATGTGCTCCGATGATTGGACTTCACTCACATAATTGCTGTACTTTTTGGAAGCATTTTTCTTTAATAGTTGAGTGATGCTATTTTGTAAAGTTGATGTCTGCACATTGGGGGCAACGGAAAAATTGCAATCGTAACCCAATAGGTACAAGTCTTTCCCATTCCTGAACACAGTTTCCCTTAAACACAAGAAGTTGCTTAGGCATTACTTTTTGCAGTCTTTCGTCCTTCATATCGAAAAATCTTACGACGTAATGAAAGTGAAGCTTAAGTGTATCTAAGCACAGAAGTCTCTAGGTTGAGCATATATTTATCGGAACTACTTGGCAATCTGAATACTGCCCTGTTGAAATAGCGTAACCAATTTTTGACATAATTATATATACGATAGAACCATACATACGCACAATAAGGCAGGATGGACATTGCAGTTGCATGAAATGTTTTTTGTACTATTGATGTAACTGAAGCAATTGTTCGTCTAGCTTCTGAAAGTTTCCATTTTAGATGCTACCTCATGTTTAGGTTGGATTAATTCAAAAATCCAAGATATTTATATTCCCCCACTATCTATGCTTCAATCGTCTATCCTCGAAAACACATTTTTTCTCTTCTGCCACCACCATCTTCAAAATTCATAATTTTGAATTTTATAAAATTAACAGATTAGTTCCACGTACTGCAATAGATTTGAAGCCTATTTATCACTTCTTCTATGGGCGAAGAAGACCATATCATCAATATCACAAATAACAGAGCTGGAATTTTGGTTGTACCCATTGCTGTTCCACCTTTTACGTCATCTGTTATGTCGGTTAAGTTCAAAATGAAGATCATCCTAAGTACAAGGATGCACCCAAGGATTCACGCTCATCGATATCTGAAACTCCTCCGATAAACTGCTCTCCTTTCATACGCATGAAGTGTTATTTATGAAAGTTGAAAGGCGAATTTTACAAAGCTTATAGAATAGCGCTTCGCGGAATACTGTATCGAAAGCGGCTTTGAAACCTATGAACAACCCATACAGCTTTTTCTGTTTCTTTCTATAGATTTCTGCTGGTCAACTGTTGAATACTTTTGCCTGGAACCTGCTTGATACTCGTGTAGAATTTCTTTGTTTTTGATCCATAGAGTAAGCCGGTTGAAAAACAACTTACCAGACGAATTGAAAAACGATATTCCTCTGTAGTAAGCTGGGTATTCGTAATCTCCCTTCTTGTGCAAAGGATATATTCATTTGATTTGGTAATATGTATCTATGAAACAAAGATACGGTTTTGTTACTTTCATTCAGATTAAAATAAACCACGTAATTAAAATAGCATTATGTGCAATTATCACGCGTGTTATTTGTGTTCAAAATGCTTCTCAACACATAAACGCTCTTCATCTTAGCGAATGAAGTTACCGATCACAGTGGCTCTAAGTGGCTAAAAACGCATGTTGTGTAGGTACAAAATATAGATACCTATATAGATACATCAACCTGAAGAAATAATAAATTTGGAGAATGACGCTACAGCCACGAAATTCGACAAAGGACCTAAAACATGCTATGATTAAGATTGCATTACGTTAAGCTCCATAGCGTGATTGTTGGAAAGATGTTTGAATATGAATTTTGATTAAATTTCATAATTTGTACAGCAAAATGCGAATAGAACGGAGGATGCCTAAATCGCGTTAGCGAAATTTCAATAATTTGATACACATGTGGGAACATATATAATTCATCGTTTGATGAACAAATTGATATTTGCTAATTTACTGAACATTGTTTTCGATTAATTAAATTGCACTTACGAGTACATTATGCAGGTGCAATAATTGCAAATCGCTTTATTGGCAGTTTATCGTAGAAGGTATGGTGCAATTGATTGATTTTGTGGATGTTAGTGGTTAAACCGACTTTCTTAGTTGTTCTCCTATGGTATTTAAATTATTTACAGTGAAGGAAGATGTGAAAACGAAGGTGTTCTTGATATTGTGTGTATTTTGTCTGATTAATTCTTTATTGATGCTAACCGTAGTCAACCATGATTCATTCATAAATACTTCAGATAATTCAGATCTTTATTAAATAGCCTTACACAGTAAGATACAATATCTTGTTAAGTAGTGCAAGTTTCAGTGGAAAAATATTCTACAACAATGTTAAATCTATAATGTATGTAGATATACGAGCAGAAAAATAGGTACTTGTTCAGTTTTTAAGAAGTAAAAAGTTTAGATGGATACTTATTTTTAAAAAATACAAATTCCAAAGAACAAAAATAGAAAATGAAAATGAGAAAAAAAAATAATAAAAATAAAGTAAGAAATAAAAGCAAAAGAAAATAAAAACAAAAGACTTAAAAAACTTATCATCATCATCGAAGTGCTTGCAGGTATTGCCTGAGTTCCTTTTTGAACAGTGCTTTGCGGCTTATTAACCTTATATGTTGGGGGAGGGAATTCCATAGCCGAATCGCATGGATAAAGAATTGTCGCTCAGAAACCAAGAAATTGAAGCGCATTGTTAAGAGATCAAAAGTCCTAGTTGAACGCATAAAACGGATCCTGCTAAAAAGGTAAGATGGTTGGCGCGTCTGAACAATATTATGAAGCAAGATCAATATTCTCAGCTTAAAAATGTGGTCAAGAGAAATGCCATGAATCGATTGTGAAAAAGAGGAAATGTGATCATATCTTCTTAGTCCATAAATATATCGGGCGATACTATTATAGGCTACATTGAGTTTTCGCCTATGCTCATAATCACAGTTGCTGAAAAGCTCGCAACCAAACATCAGAATTGGAATAAGAAGCGTTTTGACAAGAATTTTTCTTGTTTTTAGAGGTGTGACTTTTTGTGTATCCCAGAGCATGCGAAGTCCTCCATAAACCCTGCCTAGAGCCAGTCTGATGTGGTTATTCCAAGTAAGCGTTCGATTAAAAATTATGCCAAGATTTTTTGCAGATTCGACAAATTCAATAGAGGTACCATTGAGATATATTTTAGGAAAACATAGATTATCAACCTGCTTCCTAGAAATAACCAAACATTTAGACTTTGACGGGATTAAACGGAGGCAATTTGCTCGAGACCAGCACAGAATCCTTTCCAAGTCTTCATTTAATTCACATGCAGTATTTTCCACAAGACCCAACGGAAAACTCTTTCGTACCTGCACATCATCTGCATACATATCAATAGAAGAATTTACAATACATGAAGGAAGGTCGTTTACGTACATGGAGAAGAATGGCGGACCCAAAATTGATCCTTGAGGAACACCAAACCTAAGTGGAAGAAAATCAGATGTTGAGTTATTAACCACAACAGCCTGGAATCGCTGAAATAAATAAGAGGCTACTAAATTAGTAGCCGAAACCGAAAAATTAAATTGATTTCGTAGCTTACCAGAAAGAACATTGTGACTTACCATATCAAAGGCTTTAGAGAAATCGAGCAAGGTAAGAAAAGTTACTTCGTCTTTATCTACTGCTTGTCTAATTTCCTCTGTTACGTTTATCAACGCAGTAGTACAACTATGTTTAGGGCGAAAACCAGACTGATTGGCACATAGTAGATTACTATCATTCAGAAACCTCCGTATCTGAACATTCACAATCCTTTCAAACACTTTAGAAAGAAACGGTAATATCGCAATCGGCCTAAATTCGTTTTGGTTCTTAGGAACTGGTATTATTTTGGCTCGTTTCCAAGTAGAGGGAAAAACTGCCGTCATAAATATGTGATTAAATATGTACGTTATATATTTCAAAATGTACGGCAGAATGGCCTTAACAAAAACCGGACAAATGCCATCAAACCCAGTCGAGTTTGATTTGATGGATAAAAAGCTTTCTAAAACATCTGCATCGTCGACAGCTGCAAAGCTAAAAGAAGCCATGCGACCACCATTGTTCTCGCCTGCGGAGATGTTCGCAGAGTCATAGATGTTCGGTAGTAAAGATACACCCGTAGTATCGTCGGCAATCGGAAAGGCATTCGGAAAGGAGGTTGAAACAAAACTCCTATTCAATTCATTACAGTCAACATTATTAGCAAAAATATTTCTTTGTTTTCCTACTCCAATATCCCTTAAGTTTTTCCAGAGTTTTTGCTTTGCTTGGGAGGGATCAAGTCGCGGAGCATAATAACGTCTTTTTGCCTCTTGTATTTTACATGTTACCCTGTTTCTTAGAATACGATACGCATTAAAAAGTACATCAAGCCGAAATCTTTTCCAGCGCTTGTAAGCTTGATCACGCTGATTGATCAGATTTTTAATACCATAAGTAAACCAAGTTCAAGGACGATCATTCGTTCTAATGGACTTAGAAATGAGAGGAACGTGAGTACGTAGGTTTTTTTTTTCTTATAATTTGCACGCACTAAAGGGATTTTTTATACCCTTATAATGTAAACGAGTTTATAGTCGCAAAGTGCGGCATTAAGGAAATTGGGATAAGGATGATAGAGGAGAAACCGAGGCACGTTGGTTTCGAAAGTTTGTAAATTATAATGGGTAGGAAAAACAAAGCGTAAAAGAGCATTACACATTCGTGTTCCACGGCTAAGGAAAGATTCTTTGTATTTTACTGTGGGTGCGAAAAAAGGGTTGAGGGTACACTGACGTGAATTCATGGCATGACGAGTATTGCGGTTGAAATGTTCTAAGGGTGGAATGCAGCTTGCTATGTCGTTTGGGAACTTGTATTGGAAATTTCGACAAAACAGCGATAGGCGTGAGACACTGCGACAATGACTAAGAGTGCCATTCAATCTCCTGATGTCTCGGTCGCATATAAGTTTTATAGTTCGTTTTTAAATTCTATCTAGTAGCTCCAAATAGGTTATTGTGGCACGAGATCACATGTGAGCGTTGTACTCATGTTTAAGGCGAATAAATGGCTTGTAAATTGTTACTATATCAGAAGAAGTTAATAATTTCTTACATCGCTTAAGGAAGAATAGACATTTCGTGGCGTTCTTGGCGACATGGAATATGTGGTATTTCTAAAGAAAAATGTCATAATCACACAAACCGAGAACAGCGATGCAAGTATCATTCGTGGATAATGGCAGACGGTTGAATTTTGGTTTTAATCACATAAGACAGCATTGTGGTAAGGACACTTTAAATTCCACCCTATTGGTTGAATCCCACTGACCTATTCCGGTTAACTCAAACTGAGTATGAGGTATGATTTTACGTTTATAGAGAATCCCATAAAAAGTATGTCCCGAATTTCCGTCCGTCGGTCCGTTTGTTTGTCTGTCCGGCTGTCAACTAGGCTCCAGTCACAATTGATGGACGGATTTTTTCCCAACTCAGTATTTGGGCTTTCTAGGCTTATAGCTCCCAACAATTTTTTTATAATCTATCAATTTAGATAATGGTACTTACCAAACAAATGGTTACTTCAACAATGATTTTCTCAAAAAAGGCTCTAACGGCTTTGATAATTTTTGAAATATAATATCATTAAGGTGAGCGAAATAAATGGCGTATACTCAGTTTTAGCGATTATGTTCGAATAACGGTACTTTACAAAAATGTTTTTGTCGCAATAACGGGTTCAGTTATTGCGGCAAAAATTTACACACCAACTAATACTACTATGTATTTGGAAAGAATTTGCCTTTTTTTTGATTTTTTTTAATTTGCTTACGCTAAGGGTTTTTTTTGTGGCTAAGAATACAGCGCAAGAATTCGTGTGCACCTAGCAATAGCGCATTGCATTGTATTTTAGAAAGAAAAGGGAGATATAAAAGGGCATATAAAATTGTTGTACAATCCGCGAAAGTCTGACTGCTGGGATGGGAAAATTTACGTTACTCGACACGGATTGTAGAAAAATTCTCACCCAACGAAGGGGGTATGGATTGCAGGCGATTTTCCGGATAGTTTTGAATGACCGCAATGACGTTCGCAAGGTCAACGATACTTCGCGACTCGACCAGAGACAACAACTAGCAGCAACGAAATAAGAAGACGAGAGAGTGTCTGACAAGTTCGGTTGTACAAAAAAATGAGCGTGAGCCGCAATGCTTTATTGATCTTTATATACATTTCAATTGGTATAATTTTAACTGGATTTTAAAGAGAAAATATGGCTAATGTTTGAAAGAAAGTCACCAATTTCAATTAGGTTAATCAGCTTTTAGTACAATTCATATTGCAAACAAAAAGGGTTTCAACCTTTGATAACATTTTTATACAATCCAAAATATGTATAAAAAAATATATGATGCGAAGTGCCCCAACAATTGCTTAAAATATTTTTTTTAACTTTTAAATTTATATGAAATTTTTTTTTAATTTTTGAATATTTCACTTTTGTCAAAACCTGCTTTTATGATTATTATCAATTTTAATGTCTTGATTACTTGGGTTGAGTGTTAGAAGATGGCTTCCTCAGCTTTTATAAAAAGACTTGATAAACGGTTTTTCAGAAAATAAACAATATCTAAAAACGGGCGACATTGTTCCAGAGAAATTTGATATGTTAGTAGATACAAACAAGAAATCGTTATACTCAGATTTTAGAAATATGTTAACATAATTTTTTTCTTATGAACTAAATTTTCAAAAAAAAATGTATAAAATAATTATGTATGTATTCATATTTAACAGTTTCTAGAAAAAAATTAAATTTTTACCAAAAGACATACACATAAAAAGATTTTAAGGAAGTTTGAGATTTGAAGCACAAATTTGCTTACTCGAATTTTAACAATAAATCTTTTATTGGCTATAAATAGACACATTAAGATCGAAAGCCTGTAGGAATGGGGTATTTGGGTGTTAATGTTCCCGGTAGCAGAGGTGGCACGCTTGTCGTTGCTCGGCAACAGCTCGTCGGATCGGGGGGGATCTTTCTGCTACGAAGCTACCCACAAAATAAAATGCGTGCCAGTGGGGGAGTATGTATCAAATAGATACTGAATGTAGGCATGCACTTATAGACATTTCCTAGCTCCACGTTTACCTGCCATATGATCTTGTGTGTCTTGAAGAGATGACAAGTCATTATGAGATGAAAGAGATAGGGAAAAATAAAGAAATTAGAACAGCTTAAGAGAGGAAGTCGGAATAGAAAGAAGAAGAGGGAATGGAAAGAAGGAGTCAGATGTTGATGACAAATGGTGAATTAAAGGAAAGAAACCATCAGGCTGGCCCTCACTGCTGCATAACCGTGGTCATGCTCCTTTATTGTCTTGTGCCTGCAAATCTTAAAGACAATGCCCGTTTTGGGTTCTACTTGGGTGATCACCCCTTATTCTCTCCATTAGAACTTGTTCACGCTCACCTCACCATATCACCAGAGAAATGCTAATCAGTCATTATAAAAGAAGATGATAATTTCAGAAATCGTTATAATTAGGTTTATTCTTCATGATAAATACTTAAAATTAAAAAGAAAGAAATACATGGGATTACTTCACCACGATCTGATTTCAACGTGGTTGATACTTCAAAAATGTATAGCGTTTGGTCTGGTCAATTAAGTATATAAGTATTATAATGAAATCTAAGTTATGATAATACAGAAAATTAGGCAAGTGAGAATATGATGTAGTGAATATATTTGAACTTAATATTTAGTGGAATGATATATTGACATTTGAAGACGAAATGTAAAATAAAATTGTAAATGGAAATACTAGTATACTATAGATAAAATTATGGAGTTTTCAATTTTTTTTTTAAATATTTTTTTTTTTTATATTGCGTGCAGAATGCACGTATCAAATTTGAACCAAAGAGGTTGCTGTATGATTAGCAATGTCCAACTTATCAAAAGAAGGAAAAAAAAACCAAAAGATTACTTACATACGGTTTCGCATATACTTTCGATTTACTTGCGATCGTCGAAGTTTCCTATAGTTGATGATGAGTTCACAGACTCGTTGTGCGCACATCGGTTCTGAACATCACTGTGTGGGAGAAATATTTTATTATTTTTTTTTTTTGGTTATGTTTACTATGAAGTACACAAGTCTTTTGGTTGTTCTTACCTTATTGCTTTCTATATATACTTAACTATATGATTACATATCTTAGTTTTTAATTATAGTAACCTTAAATAACATATTTTATCATGCAAAAAAAAAAGGTATGTCCAAATTTTATCGTCCTCTCAGATGCTGTAGAAAGTATTCGACACTGCAGGTAAAATCCAGGCGTGTGGTTCGTCGTTTAATAACACGAAATTTTGTTGACCATAGGTGCTATGTGGTTAACTCGGAGCTGGGACTGTGCACGTGGCTACAGGCGTTAAAGATCTGCTCCCCTTTACTGGTTGAAACTCCCTTTTTGGTGCCACGGTTAGTTCGAAATATCGTATTAATCTCCGGCTGATTATGAATCAGAGCTGGGATTTTATAAATTTATCCTTGGGTGACACGTGCTGGATCTCAGCGTGTAGATGGTCCCTGCCTTGTGGCGTTCAATGTACCGAATTGCTTATTATGTGTTTTTTTTTTGTTTGCATTTTTTTTTGTTTTACCGGTGTCGGCTCACTTAATTAGTTTTAAATGTTAGTTTGGTTGACTGTTTTTACTAGTCTATACTTTTTTGTTTAAATTGACTTTTGTAACACGCGTTTTTTTAGCAATTCGGTAACAAAAAAAATGTACGCACTCGTCAAAACGAACATCCGAGGATTAAGAGGCGACAGAATAAAAAGAAGAAACTTCACACGACTTTCGTGCTTTTATCTCGTCTTTTCGGCGGAAGTGACTATCTCCCATGTCGAGTGTCGCAACTCATTTTTTATTTTGACAAATACAGCGGCTTTATTACGTGAGCGAAAGATTATAGCATTGCCATGAATCAAAAGAAAAAAGATAGTTCATAAAAATTAAATTTCGCTAAATTTTTCCAAACATAAACAAGAAAAATATTTACAAGGTGCATGCTACAAACCATTATGACAAATCAAAAACCGTTCATTAGATCATATTCAAATAGTCAATTACCGCTATGTATGCTTGAAGCGGAAATAAGGTCTATAAATCCGCCAAATTTTAGTCAGTTTCTTTTACAAAAAAATTTGAAACAAGAACACCATCAGGTTTATTTTGCAGTCATGCATATATGCATGTTTTGTAAACGCATACCACCTCATACAGTCATACCCCTATAAAATGAGACTACTTTTATTACCCATTTCAGGCCTTTGCTGGGAGGTGTACAATTAAATCTCAAGTTTTACACTTACCCAATCAGGAACGCAACTAAGACAAATGAAATGTAGCTATGCACATGTAATCGACATTGTTACGATTCTTTTTTTCCTGATTTAACAATTATACAAAATGTCTTATGAAAACATGTGATTCGAAAACATTTTTTTAATAAATAAAAAGTTATTGTACAAGGTGGCGCAAAAATAACCTTCCGCTGTTTTTTGGTCACCGACCGATTATTGCTCAAATAAATAGTCACCAATATTCCGCGTTCTGGAGCAGTGTAGCGTAACATTGTTTATTAACGTGTATTTCGCATGTGTTTACTACACAAATGTCAAAACAGAACTGACATTAGGGGCCAATCGCCAAATTTATAGCATTTTCTGATAGGAGGATTACTTTTGCGCCACCTTGTATAAAGTGTGTGCACTTTATTTAACTTTTTTTTTTATAAAACACTCCAATCTTACCTTCTCTTCTTGGTGCATTGGGGCAGGGAAATCTTCACGGGAAATAACTTTGCCTTTAGTAGGAACAAATTAATTTTTTTACGTGATCCGCGGTGCGTGGAATAAAAAAAAATATGGACAGATACTTGACTAACGATCTAGGTCTGTCTGGGCCTGTTTTTATGTTACAAAACGGCACCAAAGTATTGTTTATTCTAAACCGATCTGTCCACTTAGCCGTTGTCATGCTGGGAGATTGGTTAACTGGCCGTTTCTGATTGATTCCAATCATGCTCATCTCCATAAACTTTGGGGGATGACAAAAGCAGGTATTAACTCCAATGGATGGATGTATATCAATTAGTTCACACCCTGCCTTATGGAAAATGGTCGGAAAAACTAACCCTTACGATACGAAAACGTAAAGACAGGCACCCCACAAACTTAGGTATAAACCCCATCGTGAGTAAAAACAGATGCGCGTTAAGTAATTTTGAACTTCATTCTCCTCAAAGCTATTTCACCATCAATGGTTAGAGATGTCTTAGAAACAAAAATTACGCCGAGGGATTAAACTCTGATTTCGAGAAGTGTTCGGCTATTTCTCAAAAAAGGCGGAATGATCTTTAATAAGTTGTGCGAACATTTTTATTGAAGTTTGCATTTTATTAACCATTTTAATCATTTATCCAAATCCGGAAAATCCAATATCCCGGAAGGAGAAATTCTGAAAAATTATATACATAAATTAATTTTATATATCTACGTCTTTTTTTTTAATATGTTAAATAAATTTTCATGGCTAGATTTTATTTTACGGGCACCAATTCAAAAAAATCTTGTATTGGAAGTTGTAATACCAAAAAACTAGGCGCTCTCCATTTTCCGGATTTTGGGATTCTGACCAAAACCCTTTTTAAAAGAAGGGTTTGAGCTAGCAGCACTTCAATTTTGCAATCCATGGTAGTGCTTCCGTCAGCAATGCATGGTGTGAGAGTAACTTCGGTCGAGGTGTTTCCGAGCTAGGAAGAATTTTATTATAAGAACTTTATTATAAGTTAATTTTAATAAACAACATACTCCATGATTTCTTTCACCATCTATAGACGTTGACACGTAATTATGATCCTCGAGCGTCAATCGATTTAATCGTCCCACGTGGATTTGACACTAAGAATCTGAAAATATTTAGAGTGAGTTAGGGTTGCAAATCCTCTTTATTTCAGAACCATTGTACATAAATCCCTTCTTCCTTTCCACAACGATTTAATACGACTATTACTGTAACTACAAAGGTTTGCCTAATGCATCCCGCTTGTTTTACATTTTAAACAACTTTCAACTACCTACCGTGATCTGCTTTATTTTTGTCAAACAGTTGGAATCGAAAGAAATGAATAATTAATCTCTTAAAATACAAATTTGTTCTCATTCAAATTATATGTTAGATCAGGGTGCATCTAATATATAAAATTCGAGTGTCACAGTTTTAGTGTTTATACTCCTCCGAAACGGCTTGTCCGATTTTGATGAAATTTTATATGTATATTCCGTAGGTATGAGAATAGGTTTATAACTAATTTTTATACCACTATGTAAGTGATAATGGTGGTCCACCACAAACATTTTTTTTTTTGACAAATTTTTTTATTTTTATATTTTTATGATTAACCATTTAAAAATACGTATAACCCTTAATTTTCAAATTTCGACCAGCAACCCCCATTTTTTAATAGCTATTTTAGTACTGTAATAATCTTCAACTCTCAGTGATCGATAACTGATTTATCATTTATTAGTTTGTTTATTATTTAGTGCGTGCAAAATCTTAAGGGGAACAATTTAAAATAAAAGAGAAATATATACGTATTTTATGATTGTGAAAGGAAGGTAAAATAATAAAAGAACGAATACATTGTCAGTATACTGTTTTCCATCATTAAGAACTTCAATTTAATCTATTTATATGTGTAGTAAACAATGCCAGCAAAACGCAAAGGGAACAATTTGGACCGTCGAATGAATAGAACGACATACATGCGAAATAGAGGAGCCCAAAGATCAGACGAACGAGTCCAACAAGATAATGCAGATGTGCGTATGGGCATGACTCAATTTCGTAAATCACCACAAGAGGCACGAGCTGAACGAAATCAACAAAGACAATTGGATTGAACGGCTTACTTATCGGTATGGATCCAGATTCTAACCTGTTCCTGAAGTCAACATTTAATTCATGTTTCCAAATGACATCGTTCGGAGCAACAGAAATAGTTAAAAATAATGCTGCAAATGGTTAACAATTCCATTCAAAATTCAAAATCAAAGGCCAAGTTTATCACAAAGTGGGCTCATTGCTGCCAATGCCGAATGAACCACATAATTTTTCACAAATTTACTTTATGGGCGGTGGGGCTACAATAACCTCAATTCACCATATGCCAGACGCATCGTCGGCAAGCTGGATGCTCTATAGACATTTTCACCATTTTCACTATATCTCTTTCTGAAGTGCGGAATCCCTGTCTTAAACAACAGAAACAAATTGAATGATAAAATTGCAGAAATTTGCAGAAATCGTATGGAATAATCAACTGAACAATGAACTGAATATAAAAGTGCAAACAGAAGCTATTGAAGGGTAAAAAGTAACAAATTATAGAGAAAAAAACGTGAGAAAGTATGTTAAAGCAAAACAAACAATTAACTATCCTATTCTTATTCCCATCAGACACCTAAAGAGTCTATATCATATATTTCCTAGCTCAAACTTTGACTTTCCAATAAAATTGTTTTATTTAATTGTGGGCGTGTCAGTAGGCTGATTTTAGAAATTTTATCTCCCGAGTAGTTTTATGAGTCAAAGATCATAAAAAATTTCAGCTTTCTAGCTAAAAATTCGATTTTTCCGATAAATTTGTTTTTTTTTAGTTTGAGTTTTTAGCGTGCCTATGGGCGGATTTCAAAAATTCTTAAACTTGATTATTTCGGGGACCTGGAGAGTATATATGGTTAAAGGCTCAATTTTTGCCGACAGACGAACGGACATGGCTAGATCGACATTGGTTGAAACCGGCCCTCAATGAGGATGCACTTAGACCAGAAGTAGGTCCATTGTGCTGACGAACAATCGACATTACTATCGATAAATATTGTAACTTTTAGGGGTCTACGGGCAATATCAAACTTCGCGTCAAAATTATTATACCCTTCGAATAGGGTATAAAAACAGTTAATATGTTGACCGAAAACCGTGTTCAATTGTATTTAGATATCTAAAATGTTTGTTTAGATAACTTTTCAACTTATTTGCTTCCAAACAAAAATATTTTTTTGCCACAACGCGATTGTCATGGTTTCACTTTTATTTTTTCGAACAGAATCTTAATATATTGTTAGATTTTTAGTATTCCAAAACGTGGTTTGGATACTCCTTCTTAGTTCTGAAACTTTTTTTTGTTAAAATTGCATTTGTTATAAACTTTTTTGAAAATATTCGCGAAGAACGTTTTTCCCGCCATGCGAATTCGCCATTGTTTTCCTTCATTTCATTCAGCTGTTGGTTTTTTTGTGTTCATTTGCCACTGACGTTGTCGTAAGGTACTCTATTTAATGAGCACAATGAGTTGTTCAAATTATTCAAATCACACATGCACAAATTACAAACTGACAATCACGCTATTGTCATCAATCCTAATAAAACACCAGCTGGAAAGCACATGCGTGGATTTCATGCACCTGTTATTGACGACTTTGCTGGAATCATGGTTGGTGGCCGTAGAGCGACGCGACAAATCGTGATTTGAAGAAGAAATAAATATGCTTATTTTGAGATTCGAATGAATAGTCAAGTCGTTCGAATGTATATTTCCGTTCGAATCATACCGGTTTTCCTCAAATAAATTTTCTATTCGATCGAATCTGAAAATGCAAATTCTTCTAATTCGACAAACTATCGTTCGAATTCGAATGTCAAAATCAGCATGAATAATCTTGAGTTCATTGCTGATACACACCGTTCATACGACGCTCTCCAATATCCGCTAATGTTCTGAAAGGGACAAAACCTCCACAGCGTTCAATTCCTCTTTCAGTCATAGACCACATCCCCATACACTTACAATAAGTTAGTTATTTTCCATTTCCCTACGAAAATATTCACTAGAAATAATTAATATGGCAAAACAACGTTTGCCGGGTCAGCTAGTTAGCTCTATAAAAATGAAAACGATCTTGAAGTGGAGGATAGCAGTTTATGGTTCCATAAAGCTTCGCTTTTATGTCTTGCAAGATGTTCTTTCTGTCAGTTTCCTCCATCGTATCGCTTGAAACAGGATACCCAATTTACACAAAGCATATGCTACAAACTTGGGTAAATGTGCTCCTACCGCGTAGAAAACTTTTATCATGTACCTAGTCATGATACATTTTTTAAGTTGTAATGAACATCATTGCTAGCTCCGTTTCTGATATGCAGAATGGTGTGCATCGAGGTCGTAGTTATCTGGAGGATATGAAATAAAATTATCCCTGTACTTGCGATGCACGAACGACTATCACTCCGATTTATAGGTACCTTAGAGATGATAGTTTTCGTTATGGGGATGGTGTTCCATTCGATGTGAATTGCTTGCATTATGGTACCAGTATTTTGTTCCTTTAATACGTATTTTTCTGGATCAAAAACCTGTTTCGGTAACCAACTTGAGGAAAGATTGAGTTATATAAACTATGGTTCATTTTCTTCGAATCTCTGCCAATGTTACATACATCTTTTATATACATCAACTAAGTACAGCTCCCTAAATAAAATGAAAATAAATTAAACAAATTTTCAAAACAAACTGCTTAAAGATTTATCATATTTCAGTTATTTGGTTGTAGCTTTTGGTAACCCCTGATGTGTCCATAAGAAGCAGATTAAATTAAAAGGTTGCAAAGAACTTGAGCTGGATATATAATCTAAGTCTTTCGACCGAAATTGAAGTAGATATAGTCCGTCCAAACTCAGTTGACACAGCTTTCCATGTAAAAATCTGGTTTTCTTATGGAGCTTTGTGTCGACTGAGTTTGGACTGACTATACCTAGTTGTACCTCATTGGCATCTGTTTGAACACCACTCAAAAAAATATATCCCATCGAAATAAAAGCTATCTATGAACGGACTGGGAGTGGAGTTTATAAGTCTAATGTAAGCCAGATGAAGGGTCCATAGAATAAGAAATCAAAATAAAGTTGCTGTCGTAGCCATACTAGAACCTAATCAATGAGGTATGATTACTGCTACGTAGAGGATGATAAAATACATTTACATGCATATGTAGCAGCGCCTTGGCGTCCATATAAATAACACGATTCATACCGTCTTCCCTTTTAAAATTTCTAACAGACAACACTATATCTACCAAATGCACATGAAACCATACCAAATAATGAACTATTCCAAATCGCAAAACTTCGCACGCACACGTAAGTCATCAAATATATACATTTTTTGTGTGCATCCATATCTCCATCCGCATAGGCATACTCAACGTGCGTCGCCAAAAAGCAAAGGTAACAAGAAAAAACTCTCACTGAAGACTTCCTGTTGGGAACAAATTTCTGTGTATCCAAAATCCATATCTTCATCCACACTCACCGTCGCGAGAAAGCAAAAGCGAAAACAAAGGTAACTCCAAATATTTCGGCTTATAAAATCTCACTGCACAGTTTCCATTGAAAAGAAATTATACTCTATCCAACAAAAATTGTCAGTACAGCCCTTATGGAGGAGATTTTTTTCTACCAGTGGGGCCTGTAGATACTCTCACGGCACTCAAACGCAAGAATTGCCACTGAAATAAAAACCAAACCACTGTCATACCAATGAATTGTTGTTGTAATTTCCTAAAATTCGCATACAACCCACCACAACCAGTCTCCCACACAGTCGAATGGAAATGAGCATGATCGTCTTTTGTTCGCTTGCTATTATCATCCACCAAAATAAGCAGTGTGTGTGACTGAAGCACATCAGAAGAGTATTATCATCTCTACAATGAAGCATATTATTAAGGGTTTTTCTATGGATTTTGTCAAAGAACTTTCGATTTTGGTGCTTTTGAGAACGAATTATTACGTGGGGTGTTGCCATTCGGTTTTAATTTGATTGTATTTATATTGTACAGCTGCACAAGTGCAGTTTTTTTTACCATCTGTTTAGGTATATGATATTGTGTCGTGGTTATATAATTTTGTATTCTAATTGCCTGACTGTGTATTCCTTTCAAAATATTCATATAGCGGAAAGGACTGGGAAATGTTTTTAGAAAATCTTGCTGATTGAGTTTATGTCGCAAACTGTTTAAATAAAAAAAACCATAAATACATCCTTTCATCTCATTATGTACCTGTTTGTAAGGTTTTGTGATGTGTTACTAGGCAGACGTGCGTGACAGAGTGGTCAGTTTAAGTTGAGTTTAAAATAGTTTCTGAATATTCCAAGGCTTCTGCACCTTATTAAAAGACAATAACACCTCTGCCTTTCTCGCGTAAATTAATATTTCGAAATTTATTAATCGAAATCAGTTTAAAAAGCAAATTAACTAATATTAAATTCGTACTCACATACTTGTTTCCGTCCTGCTCATTGTATTAGAACTCTTGCATCGAAAGCAATTTCCCCTACCACACATACACAAAGACGATTTTAATGGCTTCATTACGGAATAGATTACGGTCCTCAGATTCGCCTTCCCCCAGCCCACAGCTAAAGCCAACATCACTAGCACTACCACCATCACAATCGCCCGCGGGAAAGGTAAACAAAAAAAACTCTCCTCAAGACATTTCATGCTTCATGGAAATGTTTGCAAAATTTGAAAAATCGATTGAAACACAAACTGAGGTAATTTCGTCACGAATTTCGTCGCAGATAGCAGAATCTGAAAAAAGGATCACTGAAAAAATTGACACAGATATAGCAGCATTAAGTTCTTCCATCGAGGGTATTAATGCACGATTGTCTTCGTTAGAAGAAAAGCAATTAGAATTCGAAGCTCTGAAAGGAGAAAATCGCGAGCTTAAGCAGCAAATACTAATGCACGATCTGAAAATTAAGATTATTTGTACACGCATGGAGGAAAATGAGGAGAAGCAACAACTTAAAGAAACGATGTGTGATGCGCTTCTACACGGAGTTCCCCTTTTACCGACGGAAAATCTACGTTTCACTTTTAATCAACTATGCGCTAATCTCCACTTCAAACCGCCAACAATACGAAGTATTTTCCGACTTAAATCTAAATCCGATAACCTATCTCCACCGATAATTATAAAATTTTTTTCGCCGCACGACAAGCTAATTGTTTTGCGATCAGTTGCCAACTACAGGAAATCAACAAAACAACCTCTTCACCTTCATGATCTTGGCTTAGACGCTGATAATGATGCAACGGGAAAATCAAGTGTTTACATTCACGAGTGCTTAACGTTGAAGAATCGCTCTCTTATGCAGTACGCGTTAAAAATGAAACGCGACAAAAAACTGTTCTCGGTATTTACTATTCGTGGCCTTGTCTATGTAAAGAAGTGCAAAGATGAGAAGGCAATATTAATTGAGACTACGGACGACTTAGCCGATTCTACCATAATGACGCAGACAACAACAACAACAACAACAACTACATATCCAGCTGAAGATGACGAGTGTATTAAAGATCATTGCCCGAACTAAATGTATACACATTTTCTTTAATTTTTTTTTTCATCTATTTACTATTATCTGTTTTTTTTCTTTTTTACCTGAATTATTGTTTTCTAAATTTTTATGAATTATATGTTTCCTTTCTATGGCTTAAATATCTAATCATCGTCATCCTTGTGTTGTGGTTTGTTCGTTTTGTGGAACGGCTCTTGCAATGTTATCTTTCTTTAATCAGGGTGCAACTTATTGGGCACTTCCCATTTTTAATTATTAATGGTTGGTCCCAATGAGCAGAACAGGGAGTCTGAAGCCGCTGTCACTAAGGATACTACGCGGTTAATGTTAGAGATAATATGCAGTCAGCGTACCGGGCTACAGGTCTGCCATCTTAATGCTCAGAGTCTGAGATCAAAAGGAAAACTAGACGAGTTTAGATATTTGTTCGTTGGTTCAAAAATTGATGTTGTATGCGTTTCTGAGTCTTGGTTCTTGAGTGATGTTAAGGATGTGGTTTATGATCTGAGCGGTTATAAGCTCTTTAGATCTGATAGGGACGATCGTGTTGGTGGAGGAGTGGCTGTTTATATTCGTGAAAGTCTAGACTATAAATTTATTCGAAAAGCTCCGTTCGAAAGTGAAATGCAATACGTCTTTGTAAAGATAACTTGCAAGTCTAACAAGATATTGATAGGGTCAGTCTACCGACCTAATTCAAATATTGATACATCGCCGCTGATCTCAGTTTTGGACGATTTGTCCTATATATCACCTTTTGTTGTTCTGTGTGGAGACTTCAATAGCAACATTCTCAAAGAAGCATCTCTTGTTAATAGTATGAGGGCACTCAATCTAACGCCAGTAAATACAAATTTTCCCACTCATTTTACCAAGGATAACAGCACTCTTCTGGATGTTTTCTTTGCAAGTCATCCACATAAAGTTCTTCATTTCAGTCAACTCTCGGCTTCTTGCTTTTCGCATCATGATCTAATTCACTTAACTTTTCAATGTGAACCTGTAATATCCGAAAACACCTATAGTTTCCGCGACTTTAAGAAAATTGACTTGAATCAATTACAGGAGGACCTATTTGCGATTGAATGGTACAGGATTTATGGAATGCCCTCGGTCAACAGTCAAGTTGCATTTATTCAAGATAATATCAGGAATCTCTTTAATATTCATGTTCCTCTTATAACCAAGTCTGCCAGACCAGTTGAATGCCAATCTCCATGGGTTACCAACCATATAAAAATCCTAATCTACCATCGTGACCTGGCATACAAGCGCTGGAAAAGATTTCGGCTGGATATACTCCTAAATGATTACCGGATTTTGAGAAATAGGGTTACCTGCGAGATACAAGAATCAAAAAGACGTTATTATGCCCCACGACTTAATCCTTCTCAAGCCAAGCAAAAACTTTGGAAAAACCTTAGGGAAATAGGAGTGGGCAAACAAATGAATCCTTGTTGCAATAATGTTGATTGTAATGAATTAAATAAGAGCTTCGTTTCCGTTTCATCCCCTAACGTCGATTATACCCCAAGCAACCATAACCTTCCAAACAGTGACGATTCGTCGAACATCCTTCCTGTCGAGAACAGTCTTGCTAATTCGCGTTCTTCACTGAGTTTTTATTTTACAGCTGTCAATGACGCTGATGTTTTAGAAAGCGTTTTATCTATAAAATCTAACTCGGTTGGATTCGATGAGATAAGTCCAGTTTTTGTTAAAATCATTCTTCCGCATATATTAAAATATTTAACGTACCTATTTAATAACATATTTATGACCGGTGTTTATCCTCATATTTGGAAACGAGTGAAAATAGTTCCGGTCCCGAAAACCAACAACGAATTCAGACCGATTGCGATATTATCGTTTCTTTCCAAAGTTCTTGAAAGGGTAATGAATTCCCAAATACGGAAATTTCTTTTGAATAAAAATCTACTATGCACTAATCAGTCTGGTTTTCGCCCAAAACATAGTTGTACTACTGCCTTAATAAATGTAACAGAAGGCATCAGACAAGCGGTAGATAATGATGAAGTAACTTTCCTTATACTACTTGATTTCTCTAAAGCATTCGATACGGTTAACCACAACATTCTCTGTAGTAAGCTTAGGAATCAATTTCATTTTTCAGTTCCGTCTACAAACTTGATAGCCTCTTATTTAAATCATAGATTCCAAGCAGTTGTAGTGAAAAACTCCTCGTCAGACTTCCTTTCACTTAGTTCAGGTGTTCCACAAGGTTCGATACTGGGCCCACTTCTTTTCTCAATATATGTAAATGATCTTCCTGAGTGCTTATTAAGTTCCTCAGTTGATATGTATGCAGATGATGTGCAAGTGCGGAGAAGTTTTCCTTTGGGCCTTGTGGAAAACGCCGCATGCGAAATAAATGAAGACATGAACATGATCTCACGCTGGTCTCAGGCTAATCGCCTTCACCTGAACCCTTCTAAATCTAAATGTTTGGTTATCTCTAGGAAGCCGATTGATACCTCCTGTTTTCCAAATATTTATCTGGATAGTAAACCTATTGAATTTGTTGAATCTGCAAAAAATCTCGGTTTAACTTTCAACAAAACGCTTACTTGGAATAACCACATCAGAATTACATTAGGTAGGGTATATGGAGGTCTTCGTATGCTCTGGGCTACGCAGAAAATCACACCTTTAAAGACAAGAGTAATCCTTTCCAAAACGCTGCTCATTCCTATTATGCTATATGGATGTGAGCTTTTCAGCAATTGTGATTATGAGCACAGACGGAAGCTAAATGTGGCATACAACAGTATTGCGCGATATGTTTTTGGAATAAAAAGATATGACCACATTTCCTCGTATTCCAAATCGATTTATGGCATCTCTCTCGAAGACATTTTCAAGCTCAGAACGTTGGTATTGCTTCACAATATACTTCAGACACGCCAACCACCTTACCTTTATAACAGATTCCGTTTTACGCGCTCGAGTAGAACTTTTGATCTCATACCAATTCGTTCCCGTTTCTTGATTTCTGAACGTCAATTCTTTGTCTATGCGATTCGGCTATGGAACTCCCTTCCCCGACCCTTAAGATTGATAAATTGCAAAACGCTGTTCAAGGCAAGGCTGCAACAATACTTTGAAACACTTTGATGGCGATGATTGCATATTTAAGTCCTCCTCTTCTCCTCTCTTTTCTTTTCTTTCTTTTCTTTTCTGCTTTTTTTTTCTCTTTAATTATTACTCCCTGTAAATTAATTTATTAGCAATAAGTAATTAATTGAATAATTGATTTAATTTGAATTTGGATTTAACTATTTTTTTTTTTTTTTATTTTTTTTTTATATTGGTGTACTAGCATTTGATCTGTAAATTATACTGTACCTACTCGTCTCGTAACACTTAAAATTAAGTACATATAGCACTTTGCTGAAGCATGCACTACCAAACAAGATATTGTATCTTACTGTGTATGACTATTTAATAAAGATTTGAAAGATTTGAAAGATTTGAAAGATTTGTATGATGTCTTTGTTTTTCCGATGAATGACGCCTGTTTTGCCAATGAATACGGGAATTCCCAAAAGGAAGATTTCAAATAAGGTAGGGATGCAATCATACAATGGGTTGCTTGAAATCGTCAAATGTTACAAAGCCAAGTATGAAACATACGTCGTGGATGAAATGGCTCAAAATGCGTGACAAAAAGTGCTGCGCTTGCCGCCTGGTTTGTAGGAAGCCAAAAGAAGTCATTTAAAATGGCTGAAATAAGAGACTTACTAACGACAGCACTTACAAGGAAAAATGGCATCGATGTGTCCAACACGTTGAACAGGTTGTTGAGCCAAATATGTGGGAAATGGACGTTTTTGCCGAGGAAGCAGTTAAAAGGTTAATAATAGACCTAGATAACGAGAGCAGTAGCAGTAATTACTCAGCGGATTAGTTGAGTAGTGATATTAGAAATTAGTATTTTATGTTTTACAATATTTATAATGAATAAATTGGATTACAGTGATATGTTTTTCGTTTTGATTTTTTTTTTGTGTTACGAAATTTATATATTTTGTTGGTCTACTGAAGATACCCTTAGAAAAACGCGTCTATTAAAGGGTGATTTTTTAAGAGCTTGAGAACTTTTTTTAAAAAAAAAACGCATAAAATTTGCAAAATCTCATCGATTCTTTATTTGAAACGTTAGATTGGTCCATGACATTTACTTTTTTAAGATAATTTCATTTAAATGTTGACCGCGGCTGCGTCTTAGGTGGTCCATTCGGAAAGTCCAATTTTGGGTAACTTTTTCGAGCATTTCGGCCGGAATAGCCCGAATTTCTTCGGAAATGTTGTCTTCCAAAGCTGGAATAGTTGCTGGCTTATTTGTGTAGACTTTAGACTTGACGTAGCCCCACAAAAAATAGTCTAAAGGCGTCAAATCGCATGATCTTGGTGGCCAACTTACCGGTCCATTCCTTGAGATGAATTGTTCTCCGAAGTTTTCCCTCAAAATGGCCATAGAATCGCGATCTGTGTGGCATGTAGCGCCATCTTGTTGAAACCACATGTCAACCAAGTTCAGTTCTTCCATTTTTGGCAACAAAAAGTTTGTTAGCATTGAACGATAGCGATCGCCATTCACCGTAACGTTGCGTTAAACAGCATCTTTGAAAAAATACGGTCCAATGATTCCACCAGCGTACAAACCACACCAAACAGTGCATTTTTTGGGATGCATGGGCAGTTCTTGAACGGCTTCTGGTTGCTCTTCACTCCAAATGCGGCAATTGTGCTTATTTACGTAGCCATTCAACCAGAAATGAGCCTCATCGCTGAACAAAATTTGTCGATAAAAAAGCGGATTTTCTGCCAACTTTTCTAGGGCCCATTCACTGAAAATTCAAGCGTTGCTCGTTAGTAAGTCTATTCATGATGAAATGTCAAAGCATACTGAGCATCTTTTTCTTTGACACCATGTCTGAAATCCCGCGTGATCTGTCAAATACTAATGCATGAAAATCCTAACCTTAAAAAAATCACCCTATATTATCTTACCGGAAAAGGAAAAAGATAAACGGAATTTATTTCGTTCCGCAATATTTTTATTTTAAATTGGAAGATGGTAACCCTAATAGAATTGCTCTCTGAGTTATGGCGAATTATCATACACACTACGGTAACCCTGTGAGGGCTTTAAAGAGGGACCGATTTATGTAAGTCATTGCAACCAGACTGAGAGACAAACATCCTATCTTCCCTGTACTGACAATTTTTGTTGGAGATGGTATAGTTTTATATCCCTTATTTCCTTAGCATTTTTTCCTGCACTGTGTTTAAATCCGTTTTGTTCAATACTCGCTTTTTTATGCGAAAAATAACACGCTTTTCTCCGACTTATGTTTATGTACTGATTTCTCTGTCGATGTTTTGTGTTTTAGCTTCAGCAGGTCAGACTAGTGTTAAACATCGTGGGATTTCTGCATTTTTGTGGGAATTTCGATGTCCAGAAAGCCTTCCGTGTGAAAAATAGATTTTCAACAACATTTCCCATTCTAAATTCTTCACGCCACGCTACTGATAAGTAAATAAACAAAATTAAAAGAGCCAGCTAAATTCGAAAAGTTTCACAGTATCCAAACTGTCAGTATGGGAAAGTTGGGATTGCAGCAGGGTGGATATTCTTGAACAATCACACTCAGCCTTGATATTCATCCGAATAAAGTTCAGATTATATTATGAGCCATACACATAAATACAAACGACAAAATAAGGGAAATAATTCTGCCTGGGATTGGAAATAAATGTTTAGGCAATATATAAATACATTCAATATCGGCAGTGAAGGATAATCAATTGAAGGGTTGATATGAATGCGAGTGATTGTTCGTAGAATTTGTCGTGTATTAAATGCCTGGTGTACGTACTTACAAAAAAAGCAATAAGTTATAAATACTCAGGGTAGGGTATGCCAAAATCCAGATGACTGTTAAGCTGTTAAGTTATCAATCATTTCATTGATTTGTGCCAAAAACTTGCCTGTGACATTTAGGGGCGTCTCCTGAATTACGAATTTGTACAAGCTTTAACTTATTGCCGTTCCCTAAATTCCTAAATCGAAAAAATCGACATTAAGAGAGTAAGATATTGCCGCTACACTGAAAACCTTACTCCATTTTACATAACAAATTTCTTGCAGCACGAATTTAATAGGCCTTCCAGTTGAGAGATTTGAAAGGTAAACAAAAACAATTTTATTCAAATTTAATGCAGTCAAGTTAGATTCAAAGCTTAAGAGAAGCCAGAAACTATTACTGTCCCATGGGAGTTGCATTGGGGTTGCTGCTTAATTGTTTGCCGCTCAAAAAATGGTTATTCGCAGTCGCCGGCCGCTTCGATTTACCGCTTTGACGGTCCATGCTCTGCCTTTTCTTCGCTCATCGTTCATTCAGGGACAGCATTGGGTTCTTCAACTTTCCTACGAATCTCTTACGAATAGGGCCATACATTCATTTATGGCTGTCCTCGAAGAAGACTATGTGAAAGTTCAAGAACCACCATCTGTCCCACTCCCACTTTACTGTCTTCCTACTTTTCGCCGGTTTGACCTCTATCAACATCGGCATACATCCCGGCTTCGGTTCACTTTTTTACAGAGGCTTATTTTATTTGCGTGATCCAGAGGTTTTCAGGTCTGAAAGGCCACCGAAGCAGAATAGCACATGAAATATAAAAATGCTTAACCGATATTGACCAAAGACTTATTTTGAAATAAGTTAAAGAGTCCACATGCCGCGTCTCCGTTGGCGGAAGGTTCTGATTGGACACCACAATCTCACTAGCTTTTCATTTTCTAATCGCATACGATGGAAAGCCCACCGCGCAGAGATTCGGTTTCGTAAACTGCGTGTCCAATCACCCAGTAAAACGGAAACATATTTATCATTATATTGTTAATAAATTGACAAATTCTAAGTCGCATTTCACAGCCAGTTTACCACGGAAATATTATGAAAAATCATTTGTCATTTTCGACAAATCAGTACCAACATTTGAATATAAAATCGATCCATTACTTGATCGTTAGCAAATATCTCTGTGATATAATTCTCCATCCGCCCTGCCATTTTGACAGAGTTTTCTATTCAATGTGAGAGCGAATAGACCTTTTATTTATGAAAAATCATCAAGATCCATCACCGTGTGTAATAATGTGTCTAGGACCTTAGGCTTTTATTATGTAAACGCAACCAACTATAATATTATTGTTTGACAGTCAAAGTTAAATTATCGCGAAACGAGTATACTAAAAAAATAACGTTCGCTAAATCAAGACACGATATTTTACTGCCAATAATCCGTATAATTTATTCACCGATAACCGTACCGTACAATGTCAAAACTAAGACTAACTTAATAACTAAAATATCTCCCTGCAAATTGCTCTGTTCCCAACATCAGAACTGCTGACTCTTCTATTCCGGTAATCGCATGCGCATCCTTGTGCATGCAGGTAATCCGATTCCATGCACTGTGATCGCGAGAATACGTCTGTCTGTGCATGAAAGTGTCATTTCAGCGAATACCGTATGATTCGCTGTCATGTACCTGACTCGTGCATCGTGTTAATTTCAACATGTAAGACCACCTCAGTTCAACATATACATTTGTACACACTAGACTGAAATAAAACTAAAAACATATTTGACAATTTGTTAGATGGTGTCAGAAGTGGGATCTGAAGTGGGACAAATTTAATTTTTCCCCAAATGGCTTCTAACGACCGCGAATTGGATTTCGCAAATTTGGCACAACAATGGCCGAGCTGGAAACGCACATTTCTAATGTATACGATGGCTACAGGAAAGAAGACGACAACAAATCAAAAAAAAATGCTACATTCTTGTGGTTGACCGGTGCTCGTGCAATGAAAATCTACAACACGTTGTTTCCGAATGATGGTACAGCATCGTGCAGGGAAACGAAAATTCACCACCTTTAGCGCCTGAGCCTCAGCGTACTCTTGATCGGATAATGAGTTCATGCGACCAATATTGTATTCCACGGATGAACGCAACAATGGAATCATTTAAATTCAACGCCATATATCAGAAAGAAAAAAAAGTGATTCAGTGACTTCGAAACTGAACTGCGCAAACATCTTCAGTTTTGTGAGTTTAACTGTGGATGTGGTGTCTCCTTTCAGGATAAAATGCTGAAAGACAGAATTATCGTAGGAGTTTACGACTAAAAGCTGCAGCTTAAGCTATTAGATTTTTTCAACAGTTCTGCTGATCCAGAGGAAAGCAAGTGGACAACAAAACTAAAACTGGGAATCAAAAAACGGACATCAACAAACAGGGCAACCACAACAAGGGAAGACCATTAATCAACTCTCTTAATTACTGAGGTGACTCAGCAGGTAATTTTAATTATTATTGATGGAAATGCGTATAGAAATAGTATTAATTGTCGTATAAATAGAATAAATTCAAATAATTTTGGGTACAGGACAGAGCTTTTTTTTAAAAAAAAAGCTATCAAATAGGCAACCACTCTTTCAAACTCGATACATCCCTATCGATAGAAAATCAGGATTTATACTCCTCAATATTTAAACGTGATGAGAAATATTTGAAAATAGCTAGATTTATACAAAATGGTTGACTGCATTTCAATCTTCTTGAAGACTTGGGTCAGGAATTTTACAAATACAAGTCCGAATTACATTTCAAAAATGGATTGTTGTTTCGCAATGATCGGTTGGTAGTTCCAACGAAATTACAAGAAAAAATTGACAAGTGGTTACACGCTTACACGCTCCTCACTTGGGAATACAAAAAACACAGAATTGCCACATCAGACAAATAGTGCCAACTTACGAGGTTTGTGAAAAATTCACAGGCATGAATCAAAAAGAAAAATTGGTACAGAACGACTTTTCTGAGTATATCCATTTCATATTGTTGCAATGGTTTTATTATTAATATGCTGGACAAGACTTTCTGTCGATTATTGATGCATACTCGGGGCTTTTAGTCGTAGAACATCTTGATAACAAAACCTCAAGTCACATCATATGGAAGCTCAAGAACAATTTCAATAAGTTGCGTTACCCAACTATAATCTGATGTGATAATAGTCAATTTAGTTCTGGGGAATTCGATAGATTCGCGGAAAATCACAATATAGTTATGAGATTCTCAAGCTCTAGATATGCTCAAAGTAATGGATAGAATACTTGAATGCAACACTTCTCTGGTCGCTAGCATCGGACTCGCTCCTGCTCAGTTGTTCTTCGTTTCGTTTCCGTATAACTGAGTAGCTTAAAAGTAGTTCCCACACAGCAGTTCCTCACTTTTTTGTTCTCAAAACTGAGACTCCCTCCTGACTTGGCTCCACAAGAAACAAAATACACGAAATGTTCGACAGCAATATCGACATGTTTTCTCGTGTGTTAAAATATTAGGTATTATCGGCCCATACGGGGCGCGCGCCAAAACCTTGGTTCAATAACCATATACTTGTCCGAAGTGGAAGGAACCTTCAACTTTAAACCGAATCCGATAGGCAAATTTGAGAAGCTTTTCATGTAAGAAGTGCTGATTGCCCCTCGTCGCGTGCGGACGTGTTACTTTTTCTATCGCAATTTCGGTGCCAGTACATCGTCAAACATATTCACACCGTCCAATACAGTTCGCGAAAAAAAACAACAACAAAATCGAGCAGTGTGTGAACAAGCAAAAAAAAAAACATAGGGCTACAGTCCGCTTGGGCGAACTGTTGGATACCCTATTCTTATTCCTATCCCTCGTAAGTGGGCGTGACAAAAGTCTAAGTATGGTTGAATTGCTAAGAACGCTCTACATATTTTGTTATACAACATTTAAAGGATTTTATCAAAAAAAACGCTCCCTAGCTCAAACTTGGGTGTTTCAATAAAATTGTTTTATTTAATTGTGGGCGTGTCAGTAGGCGGATTTAAAAACAATTAACACATGAGCATAAAGGGCCCCTAGAGAGTATATATTATAAATTTCAGCTCCCTAGCTCAAACTTTGAATTTAAAAAAAAAAAAAAAAATTAATTGTGGGCGTGTCAGTGGGCGGATTTTGAAAATATTTACACATGAGCATAAAGGGCCCATAGAGAGTATATATTATAAATTTCAGCTCCCTAGCTCAAACTTTGGATTTTCAAAAAAATTGATTTATTTATTTGTGGGCGTGTCAGAGGGCGGATTTTGAAAATTTTTTATCCCGAGCAGTTTTAGGAGTCATAGATCATATATAAAAAATTTCAGCTTCCTAGCTCAAAATTCGATTTTTTCCAAAATTTTGTTTTTTTGAGTTTGTGGGCGTGTCTGTGGGCGGATTTCAAAAATTCGTAAACTTGATTATTTCAGGACCCTAGAGAGTATATGGTTAAAATTTCAGCTCTCTAGGTCCAGTTTAAATGCCTAATTTTTGCCGACAGACGGACGGACGGACATGGCTAGATCGATGCTGATCATAAATATAGTAACTTTTAGGGGTCTACGGGCAATATTAAGGTATGTTACAAACTATGCGTCAAAATTAATATACCCTTAGAATAGGGTATAATAAATCCACATAGAGCCAGTGCCGGTGGCAGTGCTGAAACAAAAAAATCAAAAACAAAAGCGAAAAAAAAAAGCAACAGCGTAGGGTATCCCTCCGTCCTCCATCCCACTTCATCACTGCTCTTTCTTGACTATTGCATGTGTCGTTCGATTATCGTTTGGGCACTTGCAATGCTTGGGTAAAGGCAGCATCGGGCGAATAGCGGAGTCGTGAGTTGTTGATTTTGTTGGTGGACCAAAACAAATTACCGTACGGGCATAACACCTGCGGTAGATTGTTTTGGAAATCTAACTGTTGGAAATATCGCTTTCTACATTAAACACAGACAACAGTCTGGCTGAACGTTATCATTATTATTTATGTTTGGTAAACGTTTCTGTCGGATCTAAAATGTCAAAAACTTACTTGACAAATTTGTAATTCTTTTTCTTCCTTCTTCCTTCAGCCTTTAACAAGATAAGTCATCTTTGCTCTTCAAACTAATTCAAATTAATCTTCAAAATCCCAATATATTATAAATAAATTTATGAATTAATCTCTACAATTGAAGTGTGGCCTTTTATTTAAAAGTCAATTTTTTACATTTTTCAAAAGGTTATGGGCCCAGAGATATTGATGTACATTGCACAATAAATAACCACATTTAATGAACAAAAAGAATACTGCTGATACCACATTTACCAACGATTCTGCAATTGACGATAGATCGTTATTGGATCAAACGTTAGAAGAATCTAATCGAAACAACTCCGTGATTCAGCTAGAAGAGCCAGTAATATCAGATTCTAGTATGAGCGAATCAAGAGTATACCACATTCATCGTTTTAACGGGCAAAATTACCAACTATGGCGAAGACAGATGGAAATTTATATGACGGAAAATAAACTTAAACCGTATATATTAGGAACAACACAAGACCAGATTCTAACACACAACATTGGGATGAAAAAGATTCAGAAGCATAAGCATTCATAATGAGAGGCATAGAGCTAGAGCAACTAAAGTATCTTACGGACTGCAGTACTGCTGCACAAATGTGGTCCAGATTGAAAAACGTTCACTCTGAAAGAAGTGAGCAATCTACTCAAGTACTGCTTGAAAAGTTCATTAATTGCAAATTAGAGGAGGAAGAAAGCATGGCTGATTATGTAGCCAGAGTGACATCACTAACGCAGCGGTTGAAAGACATGAACCTTGAGCAGAAAGAACCCATGGTGATTGCGAAGATTCTCAGCACCCTGCCAAGTAAATTTGATCATGTTAGAACAGCGTGGTATGCAGTGCCTCGTGTTGAGCAAAATATTGAACGTTTGACTGACCACTTAGTCAACGAAGAGTCACTCATTAATCTGCTATCCAACGATAGAGATAACAGTGTTACAACCGGCGCAGCTTACGCAGCCAGCAGCAGTAAAAGTAAACGCAAATTTCTCGTTAAAACAACAAACACTGGTAATAAACAGCAACGACCAGGAAAATGCAATTATTGCTCCAAGCAAGGGCATTGGGCGAGAGAATGTTTTAAGCGTCAGAGAGATAGGCAAAATAAATTTGATAGTCACAAAAACGAGACCGATCGTCATTCTCTTATGATTCAGAAAGAAACAAGTAGAAGCCATCATAGCTGTCAGCCATGCTGTCAGGCATCAGTTTCTGATAGTAAATCCCACCTGTTTATTGTACAATCAGCAACAGCACAGGAAAAGATTGTTAATATGTGGTATGCTGATTCCGGAGCTACGGCCCGTATGTCGTTCCAGAGGGAATACTTCACGAGTTTCATTCCTTTTGTAGAAGGAAAATGTGAGGTGCGAGTTGGAGACGGCCGAAAATTGCGGGTGGAAGGAATTGGTGACGTAGAAGTGCATGCCATTAACTCTAAAGAAACAAATATCGTTCACACTGTTAAAGATGTTTTATTTGTTCCAGGTCTTGGACGTAATTTTATATCTGTTTCAAGGTCCACCGAAAAAGGAATAAAGGTTATTTTTGAGGAGGGTGCGCAACGAGTGATTTTTATGAAAAACAATTTCATAATTGCTGATGGAGTTCGAGAAAACAGATTATATAAAATGAACTTGGTACCTGTGAAGACATCTCAACTAAATGTTGCGTCGTCATGCACACTAATGCTGTGGCATGAGCGTTTAGGACATGTCAACTTCAAGACATTGTGCGAAATGAGAAACAAAGGAGTTGTTGAAGATCTCAACATCGATCAATTATCAAAAGAAGATCCATTTTGTGAAGGCTGTGTTTATGGCAAACAACATCGTATTACCTTTCCAAGGTCAGGCGCTCGGCGTGCCACTAACGCTGGAGAAATTTTTCATGTTGATCTCTGTGGTGAGATGAGCATTTCATCAATTGGTGGTGCAAATTATTTTATGTTGCTAAAAGATGATTTTTCGAGATATTGCTTTGTGTTTTTTCTTAAGAACAAGTCAGATGTACTCGTTAACCTCATGAAATTTTGTGCTGAAGTTGAATCTCATGGTCCCTCGATCAGACGTTTAAATCGGACTGTGGTCTGGAGTTCTGCAACGAACATGTTAACAGGTTTCTTTTGAGCAAAGGAATCAAACATGAACTATCGACCCCAAGAGCTCCTAAACAAAATGGTTTTATTGAGAGGCAGAACCGAACAATAATCGAGAGTGCAAAATCAATGTTGCATAAAAGACAACTTCCGCTGTATCTCTGGGCAGAGGCAACACATACTGCAGTGTACTTGAAAAATCGAACAGCAACACATACGATCGATGGTGTTATCCCTTATGAAAAATGGTTTGGATCGAAGCCGTCTGTCAAAAATCTAAGAATCTTCGGAAGTGAAGTTTATATTCACATGCCCAAGGAACAGCGAACGAAATGGGAGAGAAACTCAGTTAAATGTTTAATGGTGGGCTATAACGAGGACAGTAAAGCCTATAGAATTTTCGATCCTGTTGGGAGAAGAATATTAATCAGAAGAGATGTGATATTCAATGAAGAACGACAGAGGCTCCACGAAATGGTTGAGAATCATGACCAAGGTAAGACGAGGTGTCAAAATGAACCTATAGAATTACAGGATAAAGTGTTGGAGCAGGATGAAGGTTATACTGAAAGGAACAAGCCTAAGAGAGTATACACAAATCCAAGGCATCCAACTCCCAGAAGTCCTTACGAGATCAGGAGGGGTTCCAGATCAAACAATGAAGAAAAGCTGGAAGAAGAACTGACTGTAGCTGAAGTTTGTGCATGTGAGCTGGAACCGAAGACCCTTGAGGAAGCAATGAAAGCCAAAGACTCGGAAAAATGGCGGACAGCAATTAATGAAGAGCTTGACTCACTCGAGGATAATAACACCTGGGTGCTAGTTCCAAGAACCGAGAACGAACATGTGATTACTAACCGGTGGGTGTTTAAAATAAAGTATAAAGGTAATGGTGAGGTCGATAAATACAAGGCAAGATTAGTTGCAAGGGGTTGCTCCCAGAAGTATGGTATCGATTACGAAGAGACGTTTGCTCCAGTCGTGAGATACGATTCTGTGAGGACATTGTTAGCGATAGCAGCGGCGAAAAATTTTGAAATTTGTCAATTTGATGTGAAAACGGCATTTTTACATGGTAACCTTGAAGAGAAAATTTACATGGAACAGCCGTATGGTTTCGAAGAAGGTAGTCAAATTTGTCTATTGAACAAAAGCTTATATGGACTCAAGCAAGCGTCGAGGCAATGGAACAAAAGGATTGTTGAGTTTTTGTTGCAATATGAACTTAAGCAATCATCAGCTGATCCATGCATAATTGTCCGTAAGTCAGATGAATCTACAACATACTTAGTCCTTTATGTGGATGATGGGCTTATTTCTGGAAATGACATTATATTTGTAAACAAACTTTTAAATGATCTTAATCAAGAATTTGATATCACTTTCAGAGAAGCTGAATAATTTGTTGGCATGCAAATAAAAAGGGATAGGGATAATGGAACCCTTAAAATCTATCAAAGCATTTATACAAACAAAGTTTTGAATCGCTTTAACCATGCTAATTGTTCACCTTTTTCTATTCCTGCAGAACCTGGAATAAAATTTACAAAGGACGAACAGGGATCGACGCATTCCGCGGTTTTCCCTTATAGAGAAGCGATTGGTTCGCTTATGTACTTGATGGTATGTACACGACCTGACATTGCCTATATTTTTGGTGTTTTAAGCAGATTTATGGAGACTCCTACTTTAACACATTGGGAAGGAATTAAAAGAATATTAAAATTCTTAAGAGGAACACCAGATCGAGGAATAACATTTAATGGAAGTTCTGACTGCACTGATATAACCGTATATTGCGACGCTGACTGGGCTGGAGATGTCGACACGAGGCGAAGTACAACAGGGTGGATCGTGCTCTTAAATGGAGGTGCAATTGCTTGGAGTTCTAAGAAGCAAAGCGTAATTGCAACGTCAACAACAGAGGCTGAGTTTGTAGCTTTGTGCTCATCGACGAAGGCGACTATACATCTAAGAAGATTACTTTCAGAATTGCATCAACAACAAACCAATCCTTCGCTTATCAAATGTGACAATCAAAGGGCAATTAATTTAGGTAGGAACCCAGAGTCTTCAAAAAGGACAAAACACATTGATACTCAATATTTTTAAACCTGTGAAATGCAGAAAATGGCAGAAGTTGATGTGCGGTATGTGTCCACTAATGACCAATTGGCTGACCCGTTGACCAAAGCATTACCGAAAGAAAAATTTAGAAGACTTGTTGGGCAGTATGGTTTGCTTGATGGTTGATACTGTTTTTTATTTTGTGAAAGCGAGAGGGAGTGTTGGAAATATCGCTTTCTACATTAAACACAGACAACAGTCTGGCTGAACGTTATCATTATTATTTATGTTTGGTAAACGTTTCTGTCGGATCTAAAATGTCAAAAACTTACTTGACAAATTTGTAATTCTTTTTCTTCCTTCTTCCTTCAGCCTTTAACAAGTAGATAAGTCATCTTTGTTCTTCAAACTAATTCAAATTAATCTTCAAAATCCCAATATATTATAAATAAATTTATGAATTAATCTCTACAATTGAAGTGTGGCCTTTTATTTAAAAGTCAATTTTTTACATTTTTCAAAACTAACGTATGTTTTCAATTCACGGCTTATGCTTAGTTAGCGTCGGAGTTGTGTTTTCTTTTTTGTTTGTATTTTCTAATGTGTAGGAATTTCGTTGTGGATGTCAGCAACATTCGTGAGGTGAGGAAAATTTTTTTTTCATTATACGCCCATGTTTTTCATAACAAACCAGCTGTTTTGGCACTTAGTGAAACCCAGGTTAGCGTTGGCTCTGATTTAACAGAGTTTAGTCTACCTGGGTACAACTTAGTGCCATTATTCTTTCCCCATCGCGGTATCGCCGTTTATATACGTAGTGACGTAGCCTACCAACTTCAGCCCCAGTATGGTCAGTGTTCCAATCCGGAATTTAATTTCATTTGGTTCAAATTTCATGTCCGTAGGCAGCTAATCCTCTACTGTTTTATTTACAGAAGACCCAACTTGGACAGACATTCAACTTATAATGAGTTTGATGCCCTGTCCGATTCCATTACAAGAATTGTGACCCTTCATCCTCGTTCTGAAATCGTTATTGCGGGCGATTTCAATATACACAATTCAGGCTGGCTTCGACATTCTAGTCAGACAACACCCGAAGGAAGGCATGTCGAGATCTTTGCTGAGGTAAATAACCTGACTCAGCTTGTAAATGAGCCGACACGAATACCGGACATTAGCAGCCAAACTGCCAACACTTTGGACTTGTTTCTTACCTCTCACCCCGATAAATACGCTTTGAACGTATTATCGCCTCTAGGTTCGTCAGACCAGTCCGTATGGCAATACGAGAAAGCCAATTGGGAAAAACTAAACGGTTTCTTTAAGAGTTTTAACTGGTCGCTGTGCTTCCTCGACAGCGACGTGGATGCTGCTGCTGATATGATCACAAACATAATTCACCTGGGCATGAAATCTTTTATCCCTAACAGGATTAAAAGTATCAAACCCAAGGTTAACGCGTGGTGTGACTCGAGCTGCAAAGAGTCTACCAGGTTAAAAGAGGTAAGTTTTCGGCTATTCAAAGCCAACCCATCTGAGGAAAGCCGTAAAAAGTTTAAACGAGCCACAAATGACTGCAATGCCCACATCAATCGTGTCAAATTCTCCTATGATCAAAAGTTGAGGCAAAAAATACTACAAAGTCCCACGGGTAGTAAAAACTTTTGGTCATTTGTTAAAAACATCAAGAATTCGACCTCATCGTCTGTCCCGACACTCATTTACAATGGCATTCCAGCTGTCAGCTCTATAGATAAGGCCAATTGCTTGCTGCTCACTTTGCAGTCAGCTCAACGCTCCCAGATTGTGCTTTGTCTCCCCCTGTACTCGAGCGCGTAGAATTCTCCATGGGACCAATCCACTTTCGCACTCGTACAGTGGCTAGAGTACTTCAAGATCTTGACGTTCACAAATCCGCTGGTCCAGGTGGTATTTCCCCTATCGTTCTGAAGAGCTGTTCTTCTTCGCTGGCAAAACCATTGCGTAAGCTTTTCCATCTGTCCTATTCTTCAGGACTCTTTCCGGGAAGATGGAAAACAGCATTTGTCCTCCTACCGACCAATTGCACTTACGTCCCTTCTTTCTAAGGTCATGGAAACGCTGATAAACCGTCAGCTAATGAAATATCTTGAATCGCGAAAACTTCTTAATGATCGGCAGTATGGTTTTCGTAGCAACAGGTCAACTGGTGATTTGATGACATATCTAACCGAAAAGTGGAACCAATCTCTTCATCAAGGTGGTGAAAGTAAGATCGTTGGGCTTGATATTTCAAACGCATTTGACAGAGTTTGGCATCAAGCTCTCTTGCCGAAAATGCGTGCATTTGGAATCGATGATACTCTTCTTCAATGGATTAGAAATTACCTTTCGGACCGTTCAATTCAAGTTGTTTTGGACGGTTTCAAGTCTGCAACTCACAAAATAAATGCTGGTGTCCCCCAAGGCTCTTTTCTGTCCCCGACTCTCTTTCTCATTTTTATAAATGATCTCCTGTCTGTTACTTCTAATCCAATCCATTCCTTTGCTGATGACAGTACCCTCAGCTTCTCATATTCGTTTCTTGGGTCACGCCCCTCATCTTCGGGTGTGGAACTGGAACGGCAACGTATGTTAAGCTCATTAAATTCCGATCTTAACAGCATAACTCGGTGGGGTAAAACCAATAGAGTGGAATTTAATGCTTCCAAAACACAATGCTGTCTCCTGCCATTAAAGCAAAACCCACACACACTGCCATTATCTATGACTGGCACTTGCATCGCTGAAACCGAAAGACTTTCCATTCTCGGTATGTGTGTTAATGACAATCTTCGTTGGAATGACCACATATTCCATGTCGCCAAGAACGCCGCCAAATGTCTAGGCTTCCTTAAGCGTTGTAAGAAATATTTCACCCCTTCTGATCTGGCTACAATTTATAAGGCGTTTATTCGCCCGAAACTCGAGTACAACGCTCATATCTGGTCCGGTGCACCAATAACTTATTTGGAGCTACTTGACAGGATCCAAAAACGCGCGATAAAACTCATTGGCGACCGAGACATCGCGAGATCGATTGACTCTCTTAGTCATCGTCGTAATGTCTCCTGCCTGTCGTTATTTTATCGTTATTTCCACCATAAGTGCTCAAACGAAATAGCCAGTTGCATTCCTCCCATTGAACATTTCAACCGCAATACCCGCCATGCAAGGAATGCTCATCAGTTCACCCTCAAGCCTGTGTTCGGACGTACAGTGAAGTTCAAAGAATCTTTCCTCAGCCGTACAACACGAATGTGGAATGCTCTTCCCAGCTCCATTTTTCCTACACATTATAACCTACAGACATTCAAAACCAACGTGCATCCGCATCTCTCCTTTTCCTCTCATCCTAATTTCCTTAACGCCCGCGCTGTGTAGCTAATACATTATAAGGGTCCCAACAAATACCTTTAGTGCGCGCTTATTATAAAAAAAAAAAAAAATAATGTTGATGCTCTTGGATGTCCGTAAGACGTTCGCAAGAGGTAAGGTAGTGGAAAAAACTTTTAGATGTTACTTGGCCCCGGAGGGATTTGAACCTGAGACCTTTAGATTAGCAAACCTCAGTGCCACTGCGCCCAAAACTGACTATAGGTACGGAATGATAAACTTACCGAAAATTAAATGTTGCATGAACACCCCTAATATTTTTGTTTTAAAGAAAGACACCGTGTCCTTGTGTCCAAATGATGCATATTTGGAACATAAAAAACATAGGGACGGGCTACAGTCCGCTTGGGCGAACTGTTGGATACCCTATTCTTATTCCTATCCCTCATAAGTGGGCATGACAAAAGTCTTAGTATGGTTGAATTAATAAGAACGCTCTACATATTTTGTTATATGACATTTAAAGGATTTTATCAACAAAAAAAAAACGAAGCTTTTGTAAAAAACGCTCACTAACTCAAACTTTGGGTTTTGAATAAATTTTTTTTATTTAATTGTGGGCGTGTCAGTAAGCGGATTTAAAAAAAATTAACACATCCGCATAAAGGGCCCCTAAAAATAAATAAATAAATATTAGGCATTAACGGCCCATAGAGGGCCTAAAACCTATCTTCTCCAACCACTTTCTTTGCGAAGTGGAAGGGACCTACAATTCTAAGCCGAATCCGAAATTTATAATATATACTATAAAAGGCCCCTAGAGAGTATATATTATAAATTTCAGCTCCCTAGCTCAAACTTTGGATTTTCCACAAAAGTTTTTTTTTTAATTGTGGGCGCGTCAGTAGGCGGGTTTTGAAAATATTTACACAAGAGCATAAAGGGCCCCCTAGAGAGTATATATTATAAATGTCAGCTCCCTAGCTCAAATTTTGGTTTTTCAATAAAATTGTTTTATTTAATTGTGGGCCAGTCGGGGGATTTTGAAATTTTTTTCTCCCGAGCAGTTTTAGGAGTCATAGATCATATATAAAAAATTTCAGCTTTTTAGCTCAAAATTCGATTTTTTTCGAAAATTTTGTTTTTTTGAGTTTGTGGGCGTGTCTATGGGCGGATTACAAAAATTCGTAAATTTGATTATTTCGGGATCCTAGAGAGTATATGGTTAAAATTTCAGCTCCCTAGGCCCAGTTTAAAGGCCTAATTTTTGACAACAGACGGACGGACGGAAATGGCTAGATCGACATTACTATAGATGCTGATCATAAATATAGTAACTTTTAGGGGTCTACGGGCAATATTAATGTATGTTACAAAATATGCGTCAAAATTAATATACCCTTAGAATAGGGTATAACAAGTATGTATGCTCCAATATGCTACACAATTAGCAGTGCCTTCGTACAAGTCAGAATTACTTGAACCGGACTTTGAACATAGGAAACATGCTTATGCGTGAGCTCAACTTGCGTTGACGTGCTAATCAGAGGTACATTATATCTGTACCATTTCAGTAAATGATTCAAAAAGAAGAGGTAGGTATCATGTTTGTTTAATGAATGTGTGTTTGAAGGATAAATTGAAGAACCATCTTACTGACCCAGGAGTAGGTAAATAACCGATGGAAAATAAAGTGATAGTAATTAAACAAAAGTTTTGGTTATCCAGATAAAAGTGCCTGTGAAGCCATTTTCTTAATTGTTGTAGCCAAACTTTTATTGCTGACCTATACTTCCTTTCAGAAGAAATTGGCTTGTATGATAAGATAATGAATACGAAAAAAACTTATTTGTACATAAAAAGTTTTGCTAAGATTTCATGATTAAGTTTTGATTGATATTGATCCTTCGAAGGGCAATCAACAATATCCCGAGAAACATGCTAGCTTAACCCATATATATTACGGGTCGAAAAGTGTTTCTTCCTAATTGATGAAAATTGCATTTGGCTTTTTTTAACAAAACATTTTTGATCATCTCTACAGCCTGCGGCTAGACATCTAGACCAATATAAGTCATAGTTGACCTATATAGGTAACATATCACATTCCCACTACCCCATCTATATTTGCTATCCACTAATTCTTTCTATTATTTCTCAACCTGATTTCCCACGGAGATCAAGGTCATTAACATTTTCATCATTCCCCGAATGCACGCTCATTTTTTATGTTTGCATTCATGCAACACAAATCGCAATTTGAGTAGCTATCGGATGACAAAAAGAAACAAATGGTATTTTGGAATAAGTAACAATTGTGCTGGGAAAGCAGTTAAAATAGCATAAGGTATTGTACAGATTAATTAATAAATAAAAAGTTGGCAGTCATAAGCTCGACACGAACCGCGGCACACCTTGTTTTTTTAAAACTCCCGTACTCCAAGAAAATATGTATTTTATACGGCATAAAACATAGCTTCTTCAACCATTTATGTGTGCAAGGCTATATTCTAAGCACTAATGAAAGGAACTACCGTTTTACGCCGAATCAAATTGCAAACTTGAAAAGCTTTTTATAAAAAGTTATACTCTATGTCTATAATATAGCTAGGTGGGTAGGTATATTTGGGTGGTGGTTGACGTGAATCCCATGGCAGCAGTAGGCACGCTTGCGATCGCACGGCATTAGCTCGACGGTAGGGTTTGATCTTGCTACCTCCCTATGCATATGCATACATAAGATTTTGTGCCTGGATATTACGAGTGTGTGTTATAAACACATAGAAAAGGAGGATTGAAAAAGAAATTGTTAAATTGTCCAAGGAGAATTATTTAAAAACTGAAGAACAAGTGCTGATGTCGTTTCTGATGTTGAGAAGCATAAGGACTTGCCCATATATACTTATAAATACAAAGCCTGTGTCCATATTTGTAACTGGGATAGTCTCTTACAATCCCCTTGCGAGCAGTTTGTACGCGAATGAAATACATGATTAATTACCTTAAAGGTATACCTATAAAGAGAAAATTCATTTTTCTTTTATTACGGTTTCAAGGAATCAAAAGATATTATATACAAAAACTCTAAAAATATTTGTTATTTTTATTTTAAAGGCATTTTGCAGACCGAGTACTTATTATTGTATGTATATATAGTAAACGTAATTGTACGTACATCGATATGTTTTACTTACTAAGTTTTATAAAGATATAACTTTAAATTAGGATTTTAATTATATATTTAAGTAGTTTATTTAGTATTTAAGTATTTATTGAAGGTATTTTCACTTGTCTAAGTACGATCATTAATAGAATATATTCAAAAGGAAGGAACAAAGAGTTTTGCCAAAGAAATTATTTAATTGTTGTAGTAAAAGTACTCACTGTTTTTCCGTATCGACGAAATGTTGATTATACCCTATTCTAAGGGTATATTAATTTTGACGCATAGTTTGTAACATACCTTAATATTGCCCGTAGACCCCTAAAAGTTACTATATTTATGATCAGCATCGATAGTCCGTCTGTAGCCAAAAATTAGGCCTTTAAACTGGACCTAGAGAGCTGAAATTTTAACCATATACTCTCTAGGGTCCCGAAATAATCAAGTTTACGAATTTTTGAAATCCGCCCACAGACACGCCCACAAACTCAAAAAAACCGAATTTTTGAAAAAATCGAATTTTGAGCTAGAAAGCTGAAATTTTTTATATATGATCTATGACTCCTAAAACTGCTCGGGATAAAAAATTTTCCAAATCCGCCAACTGACACGCCCACAAATAAATAAAATCATTTTTTTTTACCCTATTCTAAGGGTATATTAATTTTTGAAAATCCAAAGTTTCAGCTAGGGAGCTGAAATTAGTAGTATATACTCTCTATGGGCCCTTTATGCTCATGTGTAAATATTTTCAAAATCCGCCCACTGACACGCCCACAATTTTTTTTTTTTTTTTTTTTTGAAAATTCAAAGTTTGAGCTAGGGAGCTGAAATTTATAATATATACTCTCTAGTAGCCCTTTATTCTCATGTGTTAATTTTTTTTAAATCCGCCTACTGACACGCCCACAATTAAATAAAACAATTTTATTGAAACACCCAAGTTTGAGCTAGGGAGCGTTTTTTTTTGATAAAATCCTTTAAATGTTATATAACAAAATATGTAGAGCGTTCTTAACAATTCAACCATACTTAGACTTTTGTCACGCCCACTTATGAGGGATAGGAATAAGAATAGGGTATCCAACAGTTCGCCCAAGCGGACTGTAGCCCGTCCCTATGTTTTTTGTATTGTTTTGTTTTGTGTGACTTCGCGTAAAAAAGGACAATTAAAGAGCACTCAAACTTGCATTTTATTTTTATATTTTTTTATTATTATTTTTTTTTGTTATTATACATATAATAAGATTGGGAAGATGGGCATCGTTTTGTGTGCAGCAGTGCTTTTTGCGAAAAAGCGGCCGCAATCACAAACGCGTGGCGCCTGAGTCGTGTAATTCGTAATGAATTAAAATAATTCAAGAGTTTTCTTACCTCCTGGATGTGGATTATTCCAATTGAAATTCTCGAGGTTTTTCTGGTTGAATTGACTGTGGCGAGAACACCTTTCCACGATCACGGTTTGTATGCAAAAGAAGTAACGAGGCGATCGGAGATCGGAAAATAGCTCTTTCATGACTGTGTAGAGTGTAGACCATAGTTCAGTCGCGAAAAATTTAATTTAAGGCGTTAAATTTAAAACTTAACGAAACGTATGTTGGTATGTAACAAAAATATCTGTGTTTTAAGAAGTACGCCACAACTCTTGGACATTTGTCAGATTTTTGCAAGAGGTGGGCAAGTGGGAAAAATGTAAGGAATTCCTGAGTGAGATTCGAGCCGGGGTTCGCATGACATTGGAAGCCGCACTGCACTTTATATTATAGCCCACCTGCATCGAAATTAGATAAGGACATGTGACTTCTTCAATTTTGTTGGAGCAGATAGAGCGCCGGACCTGATCGCAGATGACATTCCTTCGAATTCACCATGGATCAGACTTACATTATTCCACCAAATTCATTATAGATCAGAGAGGGCCGGCAAAACCATACAAATTTGGAAACATAAGTTTTGTCCAATAGCGATCTACTGCCAGTATCTACTCTTGTCAGGTAGTCGAGAATTTCTGCCGCTATCCACATTTGTCAGTGCAAGCCAAACGTTCAGGGTTGTAGCGAGTGTAGTTTATTTCATCTTTCCTTTTTGCATGACACTTACTTCTTTCAGTTTTTTTTTTTAAATCAACAAAATATATATTCTTTCCAATGTGTATTTGACCAACGACCATACCACGTCGAGTTATGGCCAGTCCCATCTACAGAGTTGAGGTAGATAATACATACGTGGTATCACAATGGACCTAAATTGGTCTAAGTGTGTCGGGTTCTGCCGACAGCCCCCTAAACCTAACATAACTTAACCTATATTTGATATCTTTGCAAGATGATGCGCGACTCTGGGAACATTGGGCTGCGGATTTGTATTAGTTTGGACTTCGCCTCCTTTATTACCAGTCCATGGTCGTGACACAATCGACAAGTTTTTCATGGACCAGGGTATCAAAACCTTTGATGAAGTCCAAAAATAGGACTAGTACGTGATGATGGTTGCTCAGGGTGGTGTAAATCAAGTTAAAAAAAATTGCCGATGCGCTTTCCCTTTTACCCGTATTGATTTTTATTTATTAAATTTTGGTTTTCTATAAATTCACTTATGCGATCTGATTCCACCGCTACTTAAGGGTACACCTAACGATTACTTCTCTTCAACTGTTTGGAATGTAAAACATGCAAAACCAGCTCTAAAATTGTTTATTAGACAAAAAATGATAAGTGGAGTACTTTTTGGAGTAGAGGCGGTAAGACTCCGTTTTGTTGGGCTATAGGTATGGCCCAATAAATTCTGCCGTCTTGGAATAATTATTTGTCCTCTTCCAATTTTCGTTGGATGGCCTGTCGACTTCGACCTTGAGAGGTATTTTTGAAAACATCGCAGGAAAACGTGTCGTCTATGCTTTGTGCAAAATTCCTTTCGCACATGCAGGTCTTGTGAGAATAATTGTCTCGATTGTCTTTTAGCACCTCTTATCTCAAAACCGTATTTCGTGAAGCAGTCCTTATACCTGTACCAGCCTCTACTTATTCATAATGATAGTGAAAAATTACAGAATTTATTGATGACGATGATCCGATGACCATACCTAAGCCATGACACCATCACGCCAAGGTATGCCTAGTACAATCAAACGGTGACACAAGGATCAACACACACAACGGCATCGTCTTAACTCTTGAAGTGTAGTATTAAAACATTTCTACTTAGTTGCATGTTTCCATGAAAGCACATTTCCCAATGTACTGAAAATGAAAACGAATAAACGGATACGCATCTTTTTTTTAAAAAAAAAAAAGAAATCCAAACCCCAGAGCAGAAATCCTCCTTTTGGTGTAGAGGCATGTGAATGGGTGGCGTATGTTGTTGTTCCCCATGGGGATTGAACCGGGTCACAAGCCAACACACTAACATCTACACCGTCGCCACCCTGGATACGCATCTTACTTTCTAATATCCTTACTATGGATGGTACTTCACCTGACTGTAAATTCACCGATTTCGAAGCATAAAACTAAACCGCAATACCTATCAATTTGCAAGTGACACCACACTACCCTAACAATCAAAACAAAAAAAATCCTAAATGAAGGCTGTGTTTTCGTGATTAATTTAAAGATAGTAATACCACATACTCGAACTAATGCGGTATAAATATTTTGTATTAAATTAAATTGACATTCACTGCCTATTTTAAGTCACTGTCGTCAGAGTTTAGACAAACTTCAATTTGTGTGACTAAAAAAATAAGTTCTACAATGGTATCATGTTGTTTCTGTCTGGCAGATTTCACAAAGTCTCACAAAGGGAGAACAGGAAGTTGATAGCTTTTTTTTTCCTCCTGCAGGATGTTCTTAGAGTGCTTATTTTTCGTTGATTTTATTGTGACTTTGGTTAGTTTGAAGTGAGCGGTTTTAAACTGAAAGTTTGTTGTTAGTTTGTTTTAAAAGAAAATTTATATGAAAGAAGTAAAAAAAAAAGTTTTAAAGTTTGTTTCCGAAAATTTCTTTTCGAGCGTTCCTTTCATTTCTTTCATTGCACAACCGTAAACAAGTTTTGATTTTCAAGTGATTGTTGAATTATAGTTTTTAACGTGTTGAATTCAATGAACAATTATTGGGTACTATTTTTATTGATGCTAAATTGTCTATGAAAACAGCAAAAGATGTTATTGTAAATATTGGCGCGTTTTATTGAGAACTTACCTCAAGCTTAGCAATGGAAGTCCCAATGAAATGCTATGTTTACTTTTATATCCACCTTTAATTAAAATGTCAAACTTGGATTACATATGAAATAATACTCCTACTCAACTACTCGATTAATAAATCTGTTTATAGCAAAAGTTCCTGTGACCTGTGACCTTTGACCTGTGACTGTATATGTGGCGCCTTTTCTACTCTTTTGTGAATGATCCGATTTTTGAACAAATTAAAATGTGATTTTAGACGTAAAGGGTATTTTATTAAGGACAACTTCTTCTTGAAATAAAATGCGAACTACTTGAGATATCTCAAAAAATGTATTGGCTTGAATAACTATCAAAACATTTACGAATGGACGAATTGCGAATTGCACCCGCTGTGTGGCTTGTTTTTTTTTTTCTTTTTTCCGAGGCAGGTGGAAATCTTCTAAAAGACACTATGATGACCGTTGACGCGTGCCCATACTAGTGTGAGATATTTACCCACTAAAACCACCTCCTACAAATGTGTTCCCTACTGCAACTAAGTTAATGCTTATCAAGCAATTTTGTTCTCACGAAGTTTTAAACGTTGGGCAGGCAACTTTCCAGCGATAGTTCCTGCTAGTTCCGCAATTTTATTGCAGTTGAAGGTTATCGGGCAAGGTCGGAAGGTTTAGTTCGTCGTAATCGCCGCAATGAATTTGTTTCGTCTAGAATTTCAAGGACCGAGTTATTGACGTGTCCTAATAATCGATTTCTATTCTTTAGAGCGGAATTTCTAGTTTCTTCCTTAACCTTGGGAATTCCGAGATCTCTATGGAGATCTTCGTTTCTAATGTATCACGGTGCATTGACGAATGATCTTATCACTTTATTTTGAAAAGTTTGAAAGTGTTTATATTTGATTCACTGTTACAACCCCACAGTTGTATACCATACGTCCACACGGGCTTTAGCACTTGCTTTATAATTAAAGCTTGTTCTCGAGGTTAAGCTTAGAATATTTTCCGAGTAACCAATAAAGTTCTCTATATTTTATCTTAAGTTCATTGCATTTTTTTTACATGCGACTTCCATTTCAACTTTGCGTCGAGAGTCATTCTGAGATATTTGGCCTCATTTGCAAACGGAACTTGGACCATATTTATAAAAACAGGCAAGTTATTTGATTGTTTATATGTAAAATCCACGGGGAGCGACTTCGTTTCGTTAAGAGCGATCCTTCATGATTGTGTCCATTCATTGACATGGTTGGACAAAACCATGAAGGATGTGTGGCTTGTGGCACCGTCCTGTTGGAACCACATATCACTGATGTCCAATTCAAGCAATTTCTTTTTGTATCTTACTGACCTAACCTAAACGAAGAACAACCAAACAGACTAAAATGTCAGGTAAAATGCCATCCCAGAAAAGTTGTACCAAATTGTGCTGTTCTGCTACAATCGGTGTAGCAAGATTACAAATAGAGACAACTTGCATCAAGAATTGACATGCAGCAAGTAATGTGTCCTTTTGCACACAAAATCATCTTGCTGCATGACTCTTGCTGCACATGTGTTTCAGCCATTATGATAACGATGCGTTGCATTGAACAGACAAAGAATGTTGACGTCGCCTGTGAGCTAGTTGAGGCACCCTGAGGATGCAACGTTTGTGCAGTGTAAGTGGGAATTCAAGCAATAAATCGACTGTAAGAACGAGATTCGCAATAAAGCTCGATTGGTGGCAAAGGGATATACCCAAAAAAGAGGTATTGATTTTGATGAAACGTTTTCGCCAGTAGTTTGACATTTAACACTTAGATTATTGGTTGCGTTATCAACTAATTCGATTTTGATATAACACATTAAGATGTAAAAACTGCCTTTTGAATGTTGTTCTTGAGAAAAATATTTATATTTATGTATAAGCCTTAAGGTTTTGAAGTTTCAAGCAGTTGTAAACAAGTTTTAAAATTAAAAAACAGTATTTGTATTCCTTAAGCAATCCTCAAGAGTATGGTTTTTATTTACAAAAATTGAAAAAGATGTTAAATTTATTCTGCCATTATATGTAGCTAATTTTTCAATTTTTCCACATAATGAAATTGAAACTTATCAATTAAATTTTTTGTTTAATTTAAAATTAATTATAAAAGACCTAGGTCAACAAATTCATAAAAAACAGGGTGTTATATTATAAGATCAGGGACAGTATGTCAATGAATTGTTGAGTAAATTTAAAATGTCTAATTCTAAGATGAAACATTGCTAACCGAGATACATTTTAGTCTTAACTTCTGTACCAACAACTCGTTGGCAACCTGATGCATCTAGCTGTTTTGACTAGCCCCGATATTAGTTTTTCAGCAAGTTTTTTGAGTCAATTTAATAGTTTTTATACAGAGCAGCATCGGAATTATGCTAAAAGAATTTTGAAATATTTACACAGAACAAACAAATTTGATTTAAAATATGTTACTAGAATGCAGATTTAGAAGGGTTTGTGAACCGCAGCGCGAATTGGGCGAGTAACACAGTGGCCAGAAAGCCATACACTGGTTACTGTTTCAAATTGAACAATTCTGCGATTTCGTGGAAAAGTAGAAAGCAACAAACAGTTTCCTTATCGACCTCTGAAGCCGAATATATGGCTTATCTGAAGCTTGTATTGAAACTATATATTGAAGACAATCCCAGCTTACAGAAGTTGTCGAAAAATCCTGTATTTTATAATAGGTCCAAAAATATATATGTTAAGACATCATTTTGTAACATAAATTGTTGCTAACAAAATTGTTAAAATTAACTATTTGCCAACAGTTGATATGCCCGCTGATATGTTAACAAAGAGTTTATGCACTCAAAAATATTATAATTTTATTAAAGAGTTACATTTTATTGAATTGAAATATTTTGATATACCTAGTGTGGGTTTTGTCATTATATCAAAACTACAATATAATAGCCAATGTCATCTTTGTAACACATGTTGTATCGAAGCTCATACTTCCTCAATTCAGAGTAACCGACTTTATATATTTGATTTAATGTCATTTGATATAACTTATTTTATTTTATTGGTAATAAAAACGTGCTTTTCCATTAAATCCTGACCTCGAAAGATGATGATCGACACAATATCGGCAAATATATTTTCCGTCACCCTTTGCTTTCATTATTAACAGTTCAGAGGAGTAATTAAAATACAATTCACGAACCTCATTGCAACATCATTAAGGCAACAATTGTCCTTTTCAATTAACGGTTTAATTAAATGAATGTCCCCAAGGAAAAGTCTCCAGAAAATGGAAAAGGAAAATCATTATTGCATTCTTCGAATTAGCCAATTAACACTAAAAAGAAACGGAATCAAACCACCGAAATAATAATTAATTAACTTTATATCTATTTAATAGCAAAAAACGATCGGCCACGAAATCATTTCGTTATCACCCTCTCCTGGGATTAAATAATAAATGACAATCTTCTCATAAAATAAGGTTACTTTTGTTTCTCTAATAACAAAAGGACATTGCGCTGGGTACACGCCTTTTTGTGCACGCATTTCTTTTCTTACGGCTATCGATTGTCCCTTTTTTGAGGCGTTCAATGGAGAACAAAGCCAACTAGAAAATGAACCGAATCAAAGACTCTTGGGTAAATAGACGTTAATGAGAGTTTTGAATGTGGTTTGATGGTAGGGTTCGTTTAGTAATAAAAGTCGCTTCCCACAACAATGGAAGAAATAAGCTGCCCTAAAATGTTTTAAACAAAATAATTGATGATTTAGAAATCATTTTGGAGAGCTTACAAAGAAATGAATCACAATATTTGGAGCATGGTACTGTTTTGGCAATGTTTCTTTATATCATATAAGATTTTAGCATGGATGTGGCATTTTCATCTTTTTTAAGATACTTAAATCTATATTTCTTCTATTTGCACCGAAAGCTTCGACAACTTATAAACAGGTATATATCATTTTTATGGCGTTTTTATTATATTTTCTCAAGGAAAAAATTTGCGGTTAGATGCCTATATAAAGACTCTGAATAAACATTTCAGACATGTAGACAATTTGTAAAATGAACCCGATAAAATCCTTACTTATCACTGTTTTTCTTTATTCCTTCGGATTATTCGGAATATTCCCAGTGAGCCATTTACGATTCTTTATTCAATGGAATATTCCGGATAATCTATTTCGTTGTTTCTTTATTCATTCTGGAATAATCTGAATGCATTTTTTTATTCCTAGAGAAAGGTGGAATAAAAGGAATATGCTCTCGTTTGACAATAAATTTGCACTTATGCTACATAATGCAGTGACATGCTAAATAGGTGCATTTATTGTGAACTTCGTACTAAATCCTTACTCTAAAGGACAACATTTTTAATGTTTAACCTTTTACCTTCGATTTAACATGTGTAACATAATAACAACACGAAAATATAATGTTATTTATAAAAATAATAACAATATCTTGGTAATAAAAAAATATATTAAGCTTTTTCTGAGCGAAAGTCTTATACTACTGTATTCGGTACTTCATTAAGAAATGCAGCAGAAAACACTTAAATACGGACAAGCCGTTCTCCGGTATGTAGTGTTTTCGTTATCAAAAATATTGAGAGCTTTAAAATTGTCAGTCAATCACAAATTCGTCACTGACAAAAAATTTAGAGGAATCATTCGCTGTTTTTGTTTGTAAAACAAAATTTTTTAAGCGGAATTTCGTCAGTAGAAGTGTTTTTTGGGCAAATAAAATAATATGTATTGAATAAATACTATCATTGGAATTGAACTGCCATAAGTCTTATGGCCAAAAAGCAGTCACAAAATACATGAGCTTACACAAAACAACTGAAAAAGTTCATAAGCTACTTTCGTTTAATTAACTCATTAATGTCAAAAATAAAATAAAATGTTAACTAAACCAAAACGAACGAACTTGATATAACAATTTGAACGTCAAATGAAATACATACCTCTTCACAATAGAGTACTTCGCGACAACTTCAGTGTCAAATGAAAAGAAAAAACATCAGCTGATTAATTGAAGGAACAAATTGGTGAATTTCTATAGTGGCAGACGAGTTTTAAGCGAATATTTCGTAAAAAATTATAATAAAAAAAAAAGTTTCAGAAATAAGAAAGACTATTTATGAGTAGGTACTAAGAAGTAAACAATTTAATAGGGAGTCGGACAGAATTCCGAAAAACGTAATCTTGAAATCCCAAAACCCCAAAAATCCAAGATCCCGAAAACCTTAAATCCCGAAAACCTAAAATCCCGGAAACCCACAATCCCGAAAATCCAAAATTCCGAAAGATCAAAATCCCAAATTCATAAACAGTGTAATGCATATGGGGGGCCATGCTGTTCCCCTGCAACCCCCCTGCTTGGGGTCACTGTTTGATTTGGAGTAGGTGCGAGGAACGGTTTTGAAACTTTGGCTTTATGTCACCATGATAAGCCTAAGATTTTGCTTAAAGAGTGTGATAACTAACTGCACTTTACAGTTTTTTGTCTAATTTTAAATGTTGGATGTTAGTTCCCTCTTCTTATTTTTGAATGTGTACTAAGTTCCCATATAAAAATGGACTTAGTTCCCACTTTACGTGGGAACTAAGTCCACTTCGCGTTTTATTTCCCACTATGTCCACTGAAGGACGTAGTTCCCGTGGACTTATTTCCCTGCACCTGTTACAAACTATGAGTCAAAATTAATATACCCTTAGAATATGGTATAAACTACTAAATGAATTAGGAAATTCTACTTTTTTTTAATTTAAACGTCTTAGCTTTGTGGCTTAACGTATAGACATTAACGGCAGTAATGCGCTTTGTCTTACCTTTGTTGAATATGTTAATACACACGCATAGAAAATTACCACCGACATAGTGCGATACGACATAAAAGAGAATAATGAAGTAGAAAATACTGAACAAGGCACGGGTAGTCTTAGACATATGAAACGAAAATGAAAATAGAAACATCCTAACCTCACATTTTCTTCATTTAAAGCACTCAGATGTGTCAGAATATCCATAAGACCATCTCTCCTAATCAAATTGACGCCCTCAAATGAGCAAAGACACACTCGAGAGTTAATTAAGATTCCAATGTAAAGGGAATCTGCATTTGAACACAAATCTAAGCGTATCATCGTTTATATAAAGAGATAGGCAATCAACAGTATACGATTACACAGCATTTCTCAGTGATTGTGAAATTAGGATATGGTCATGAATTTTATTAGGCTTTAATGTATTCCTATATTCCAATGCATATTACCTATGCGTACTGCCTCATAAGTAGGTACATATAATTTCTTTAAGATGGCGACCATCATTGCCATCCGCAATGTCAATGATGCTCGTGACTTGGAGGCTTGAGTGCCATATAATCAAAAAGTAATAAATATCTCCGCACATATAATATATAAAACTAACTAGGACTTTGCGTTAAACGTGTGCTTTAAGAGAAATTATTAGTGGCCACATGGGATTTATTTTTATACAAGGCGAACACATTCCAATCTTCTTTAAATAAATTTTACAACATAAAAGTTCGTCGCATCGCATTACGTGACACTTTTATCATTTAATGTCATGCCTACTGCGAAGCAGTAAACGATTTATACTGACTTTTTTTTTGCCAATTTTGATGCTTTTTCAATGTCCAGAAACTGGCCTATCCATGTATCTGTATTTATGGGCAGTGCTATTCTTTAAATAACGTGGTGAGGTCAAGGTCATTTGAAAGCGAAATGTCTACGTAGAGACACTTAGGATAAAATTGAAAATCTTTAATTTTCTTATAAACAAATGAATAAATGTATATTAATACTTGAGTGAGTACAAATACATTTATATTTTTGATAATTGCGCGTGCTAGGTACTATGGTGTGAAATAAATAGAGGAATGCTATTTCATCTTAACTCATGAGTCGAAAACTTGCATTGGGTTTTCAACGCTACTCTACGAACAAAGCATAAAATGTACTTATCGTACGAACATATAAGATCGAACCAAACAAAAGGTCATTCTCGTCCATTCAATGTTTACTCAATATATCCGTAGCGGAATTCCACTGTGGTCCGCAGTGGGATCTTGTTTTTGTAATACGTGTTAAATCCTACTTCACTACAGATAGCTTTCCCAACAAAACAGTGGAAATACTAAAATATAACCCATTCGTCCATTGAACGAAGAACCGGTTCTACCACCCAGTATTGAAAGAATGATTTACCAGAAGAGCTCTTCAAATACGTAGGTGATATTGACCGCAGTCACTGTTTTAAAGAACTTGCGCGGCGGTTGTCCTTCGCCCGATGCAACTACGACGGAACTTCAGCTGATGCGCAATTACGAAAACGACTTTCCCCGTGTTCAGGACTCGCTCTGGCCAGACTCTGAGCCTAGAAAAGAATGGAGTCGAATCTTCACCGATGGATTTAAAACATATCACAGATCTGATGTTTCAATGGAGAGCGACAACATTCGACTTTTTAGGCAAATATGCGCCAGTCTTCAAAAAGAAGACTTATGCTTTCCAAATGACCATGGACTATGTTGTGAGGAACAGGTGGAGGGGCGAATTTTCTAAATCTGTACCGACAGTCAAGCTTCGCTTAAGGCCTTGCTCAACCCTTTAACCGTCTCCAAAATACTTTGTGGTTGCAAGATCTCTCCGAATTCGGTCGGAAGGCTGAATTCACTCAGACTTAACAGATGAAGAATTCTGAGGACTATGAACACAATCCATCTGCAATTGGTGCAAACAGACTAAACGAATACTTTACGACGGCTGTAAGAAATCTGCGGCATTCTTGTTTTCTCTCAACAGAAACGGCTGCAGGCAAAATACTGACGTTCTTACGATAATGCTTTTGCCAAGCATTTGACATGAGATCTATTTCAAAAGAAAATACGTTTGCCAGATCACGTATTTTATAATAAAATTTGGTTAAAATATATTTAAATATATTTCATTTAAATATAATATCCTGTTAGTAGTGCCAGCGGGTAGACTTTTTCCGACCCATGCTTGGTTCATGATTAAGTGCATGCGCCCTGGCAAACCATCACATCCGTATTAAAAGAGCTAGGATGGTGAACCATCATAGCCGGCATTGTTCTTTAATTTTTTTTCAGTTATGCCAATAATAGCTGGTGGAACAAGGTATTCATCTATTGGAAGATGGTTCTCTTCTTCCCCTATCACTTTCTATACGAGCAGATTTAACAGCTGCTGTAAATGCTGATAAAACACATCTGCATAGTCAGTAGGTACCTACATCGCAATACTGATCTGCAAATAACCTTTATTTTGTACGAAATCAATTCGAATATTTTGAGTCTTGGGTAAAGCATTTCCACATTTTGATAGAGCAGAGCCCCGATGTATCTAAATAATCCGGACTAAAAACCCTGCGAAAATTTTTTTCCAAGGAACATAGTATTAGTTATCCATTCCTGCTTATCGTGCATTAATCGGTGACATAGAACGATACTGACAGAATTAAGGTTCAGTAGACCATGCATTTGGTTCATTAGTCAGGAGTTTAACAAATTTGTTTTGCCAAACCAAATTCGCCACAGTTTCAAAGAGTAATTCTTCGTTGGACCTCCACTAGAGAGTCTTTCTTAGAGTTGACGATCACTCTAAGTCAGACTAACTCTCTTATACACCGAAGTTGCGAAATAGTATAGCTTCACAATGGTATTCATCAACACAAAATAAACAAAATATAGTCATTCTTCACAGTGGAACTGCGCCACCAACCGAAGCATGCAATTCTGGGTGTTGATGCTAAAGATGATAGTAAAAAGATTTTATAAGATGTTAATCTATCACCGTAAACTGAGCTTGACTACATTACTAAAGTATGGCTACTGTCTACAATACCATTACCCCGTACGAATAGGGCTCCCCAATACAATTGATATGAGTGAATAATTTGAAAACCTTATGCAGATGTAAAGCGCGGCAGCATTCTTTATGAACGCTAAACTTCAGTCTCGACTATCTGTGTAGAACCAAATTGGAAATTATTACGTTTGAGGAAGCGAACATAACTGTTTTTCAGTTTTATATGATTCCTTTTTTGAATTTATATTGTATGTATTTACATATAAGCCTTGAATAAGCTTTATTAGTCTTCCTCAAAGCTTTAAAGATGTACAGCAGTATGAATACCGTACACAGTTCCCTATTCAATTTGGACAGCATTTCGTTGATAAAGCTTAGTAACAAATGGTTGTTAATTTGATCGCTTTCTAGAAGGATTTATTTCTTTTGTCCTTTTGTTCCCTCTCAGCTCTTCTTTCAATTAAAATGAAATCTCGCCCTAATAAAATTGAATTAAATTCCCTCAGGGCAAACGAAACTGACAAATAACGTAATAGCGTTACACTGCTTGTACGAGTACTTTAACTATCAAGGAAATTGAAATGCATTAAAAGAATTTGCAATTTCACCAACACAAAAACAAAAACCTCAGTTGATGAAACTTGGAAGAAATATTTCATTTGAGATGGGAATGAAGAATAAAATGAGTCTTTAAAAATTTAAAGGCGGTTAGGCTGATTTTACGGGAGGGGAGGATAAACAAAATCAAGGCCATATAATTACCATTGAAAAGTTAAAAACCTTTTCACTTTTATTTATTTACAATTATGGCTTATCGTTTAAGTAAATGTGCAACCAACTATTTATAGCACAAAGTACCAGTTAGTAATTACATTAATAAAAAGTGAGTTACCGAAAAAGTTAGTAATAAAAAATATAATCGATAAAGAATCTGTAATGAAATATGGTTGAAATTTTTCGCAAATCTCTTATAGAGTTTTTCATTTAAAATCGGAAGAATTACTATTGAAATCTATATCTGCCCCTTTCAATGAAACATGTTCTTTTTCTGACGTTGCTTTATTCTGGTATTGGCTTGAGTACCTCACTGTTGCCACTTTGACATTTTTAAATAGGTACTGAAAGCATCGCGGAAAAAAAAATTAAAAATATTATTTTAAGCAATTTTATAGCTGTGATATAATGTCATTCCATTATACTTTATTAATTCAATACTAAGTTTAAGCTTTTTCTTTTTTATTATTGAGGCTATCTAGCAGTTTCGTATGCTTTAAAAAAAATCGTTCTTGTTTTAGCAGGAGATACGCATTTAGCTTTTCAGTTATACACCAGCTCTGCTACATTATTCTTCAATAAATCAAAAGAGTTGTCTCCTCTAAGTCTAAGTCAGCTAAGTCTTCAGGGTCGAATAGCGCTTTTTCTTGGTATTCCGCATTGATGCATGTCAAGCTCTTATATATACATACCTTTTCTTTCCCTTCCAAAAAACTCGAGATTTGAGTGTTTATGAAATGTTATTAATTAATATTTTTAATTTTTTAATTTTGCAAATTTACTAAATATTAGGTAAAAACTTAACTAAAGGAAGAAGAAGAGGAAGAAGAAGATATAAAGTTTTATCAAATTAACATTTAGTTGAAACTGCGCAAAATATTATTCATTCAATGTAATGTTGCTAATTTTGTTTGCTTGCGATTTGCATTAGCGGCAGCGTTTTCTTTTGAATCCTGGAAAAATTCAATTTTCTCCCTTTTTTACTTTACGACGAGGCTAGGATAAGAATTAAGGGGATCGTAACTTTACCACTTTATAGCATCGGTTCTCTGTTCGATGTTAATAAACATAGGCACCCTTGCCTATTTCTGATCAGTTACATACTGAGGCCAAGCAATGAGGTTTTATGATCCCGGCCTTCTTTTACGATTTCGAGGAGTCCATGCAGCTGTTTAAAAAAAAAAATTTGATTGTATTTTGACGACACCGGTGATCCCCTGTCGTGTCAAGCATGACACTTGTGGGAGAATGATGAAGTTACTTAAGTTGATAGAATTACTTGCATGACTTTCCGAAAATAAAGTAAGAGGTTTCGATAACTCTTATCAGAAAATCCAAGCCATAGAACTCTTAGAAAGGTTGTCCTCGCCTCGTCACTAAATTGCCATTTTTGGGGAATGCTGAACCTCACTTCGGAAGGAGTTCTGACGTGCTTGGAAGAACTTCAGCTCTGCGTTCATAATGAGAAAGATTTTCTAAATTGGACATAAGTTGCTTATTTACAAACGGCTTGCATCTTCGGGCTCTTCATCTCTCTTTTTTTTTAAAGGGGAAGTCTAAATCCCTCGGTAACGGACCATACTACCATGCAGAAATAATTTTTTTTTGGGTATAGAGGTTGGAGAAACAAGGTGTCCTTAGTTTTTCTCCTTTAATGGGTGTCGTACTAGGTTACCAAGGCTAAGGATCCACACAACATTCTGGCGCTCTCCAGATGGTCGAACCACCAACCAAATCGATTATGTGCTAATCGATGCGAGGCATGCATCCAACATCATAAACGTGCACACATTCCGAGGGGCAAACGTCGACTCTAACCATTTTCTTGTCGCGGCTAAATTTAGAACTCGTCTGTCCAACGAGTAGAAGCTGCGAACTGCCCAAAAGAAAAAAATTCCATGTTGGACGCCTTAGCACACCTGCAGTAGCCAGTGCCTACAGAGAGCGGAAGAGCGAGAGACTCTCCTCTGTGCATTCACCACCCACAAGCGCCAACAATAAATGGAACCGATACCGTGACATCATAAATTAGCTAGCCGCGACCACCAGCCAACCCAAAGAAAAAGTGGTATGATGATGTATGTGTTTATCGGAATAAGGTGACAGAAGATGCGCTTTTAAAAACGCTGCAGCGCAAAACAAAGGCAGCGAGGGAAGAGTATCGAGCCAAGTGAAGGGAGGAGAAGAAGCTCCTGCGTAGAAAGAAGAGGGCGTACCCAGTATCCCAGCTCAAGGAAATCGAAGAGTCTCGCGATCGAAACAGCAGCCAGAGATTTTACAAAAAAGCGAAGAAACTGGCTGCTGGCTTCAAGCCCAAAAAAGTCACCGAAGCGCAAGGAATAGTAGATGTATTTAAGCAGCATTTCCAACAGCTGCTAAATGGGCATCATGTAGAGAGAGTGATAGGGCAAGAAGAGAACCCACATTTCTGTCAATGAAGAACAGGTTTCACCACCCAGTATAGAAGGGGTTGGATTAGCTACAAGGAAGGTAAAGAACAATAAGGCCGCCGGCTCTGATGGTCTACCAGCGGAGCTCTTCAAATACGGAGGTGATGTTTTGGTAGGGCGCAAGCACCAAATCATCAACTACTCGTAAGTATGGGTAGAAGAAACCATGTCCGATGACTGGACTATCAGCTCCATATGCCCCATCTTCAAAAAAGGCGATTATATGTCTTGCAAGAACTATCGAGGCATACCCCTGCCTAATGTCACATATAAGATCCTATCCAACGTACTGTGTGAATGTCTGAAGCCGTCCTGCAACACACTAATCGGCACGTATCAGTTGGCTACCGGCCCGGCAGATCGACAATAGACACAATCTTCACACTAAAGCAAATCCCGGAAAAGACCAATGAATTTCAAGTCGAGACCCACCGCGTTTTCATCGACTTTAAAACCGCATATGATAGCATTTATCGTCGGGAGCTGTACGTGGCTTTGTACGAATTCGGGATCCCGGCAAAACTGATCCAGTTGTGTCTCGTGACACTTGAAAACACGCGCTGTAATGTGCAGTTTGGACGCAGCTCTTCCGAATTATTCCAAACTTATATCGGATTTTGGCAAGGACATACGCTATCATGTGACTTCTTCAATCCTGTTCTGGAGAAAATAGTGCGAAGGGCAGATGTCAACACGAAAGGCAATATCTTCAATAGATCTGTCCAGCTACTGGGGTATGCGGACGATATCGACATCATCGGCCGTTCCCACCGTGCCGTGTTAGAGGCTTGAAGAACATTCGAAATTCGTTGGTCTTGAAGTAAATGAGGACAAGACGAAGTACATGCTATCAACAAACAAACAAATATCTGTCCACCGCCTAGGACAAAACGTCACTGTTGATAGCAATAACTTCGAGGTAGTTAAGGAGTTCATCTACCCAGGAGTAAACATCAACTCCATGAAGGACACCTTAGTGGAGATCCGGCGGAAAATTATCTTAACCGCTCCTACTTCGGTTTAGCGAAACAAATGGGTTCAAAACTCCTCACTCGAAGGACAAAATGCATGTTCTATCGAACCTTAGTTCTACCAGTCCTGCTTTATTGTGCCGAGTGCTGGACGGTAAGTAGAAAAGGGGAGCTAATATTGGGTTCTTTTGAAGAGAATATACTCTGTCGGATATTTGGTCCTGTGTCCGAGGAGCGCGAATAGAGGAGAAGATTCAACCGGGAACTGAGCTGTACCAATTTGTGGAGCTAAATCACGTCGACTGCATTGGCTGGGCCACATTGAGCGAATGGAAAATAATGCTCAAGCCAAGAGGATCTTCGACTCCCAGCCCCTGGTTCGAGAAGGCAAGGAAGACCGAACCTCCGTTTTAAAGACCAAGCCATCGCGGATGCCAGAGCGATTGGTCAGGAGAACTGGAGGCAGCGTGCCCGGGATCGCAGAGGATGAAAGGCTGCAGTGTCTCAAGCAAAGAATCTTTACGGGTCGGAAGCCCGTTAAATAAAGAAAGTATAAAGTAAGTAATGGGTGGCGTATGTTGCTGTTCCCCACGGGAATTGAACCTGCACCATACGGGTCACAAGCCAAAACCTAACCCTCTACAACATCGCCACCACTATCTCCATACTCCTCATCTGTTATATAAGCATCTTGAGGTGGAGTCAACACCAATAGGCATAATTTGGTTCATGACTAAACCAAGTCTTAAATAAGTAAGTATAAAAAGGTTTTTAACTCTTTCCAAGATGATTATATGGCCTTGATTTTATTTTCATTGAATCCAACGTCAAAAAATACTCCAAAGTCAGTAGCATTTGCCTTAATGTATTAGTTTTCAGGCTCTTTAATCCCACATCCCCCCCACCCCCAACCAAAAACTAAACACCTATCTATTCATTTTACTTTTATTGACTCTTTTGATTCTTCATAACTTTATGAAACATGTTTGCACAAGTTTTATCAGCGGACGTTTTGTTTATGTTTAATATGTCACCTGTACTATCATATTTATAGGAAGCATATGCCTTAATTTTATCTTAAATTCAGTTTGTCCAAATGGTTGTAATTAGGACGTTATGCACTTCAGCACAGTCGCTATCATTAAAGTGTAAGTTGATCATAAAAGGAAAACTGACATAAAAAGCTTTAAATTAAATAAGAGCTTACCATGGTAGTTTTATATCTTCCAGCGCTATTATTTACTTCCAACCCTAACGAGATCTAAGATGGAGATGAATTTTGCTGACAGTAATCCAAACACTTTCGGGTGAAATTGTGGGATTTCAGCAGCAAAATTATAATGATGTAATTAAGGTTCCTACACATTTTCATTTTATGCCAATGAACTGTGTCGTGAAGAACATTGTTTTCCCTTGAGATACCTTATTTTGAAAGTTCCAATTATTCATTCAAAAATGGAAGATGTATTAATGTATACGAGTATTGAAGTGGAATCTAATTTTTAATAAAACATTTTTCACTAAACCTCCAACTAAGGTATGTCTTAAGTGTCTAGAATACCTAAACAAAATAAAAATATGTACATTGTCTTTGTGGTCCTCAGCCCTAATCAAATAATAATCATGGCAAACAGGACTCAGACATTCTATGGCCGAAAAATGTAACAGTAAAGAAAAAGTTTCTCTGAAATTTTAAATATTCATATCGTATCAGAGCGCCGTTGTTTCTCCTCTTTGTTTGGTTACAGAATGTGGTTTTACATAAAATATATCATGATCCCTCGCCTACCCAAGAACTAACCTATGCGGAATGTTTAAGCGGCTTATATTACCACAAGCAATCTTCAACTTAAATAGGATTTCAAAAAAAAATCTATGTAAATAATTTCAAGGCTATGTTCTCCTATAAAATCCATTCTTTTACTATGGGATTAATTTATGGACAAAAAGGAGGACAGCAAATAGCTACGTAGTCTTTAAATGTTGGTGTTCATAAATTGGGACCAAATACAGGCTGAAGTTATTGTGATTGTTATCATTTATTTTATATTAAAAATACATTGTTGAATCCTTATACGAATAATGTTTCTCATAATTTCATAATTTAAATGGAATAAGATAGTTTAGTGTTTATCATCTGTTGGAGAACCAGGTTCATTAATGGTCGCGACCTTTGGTGTTCCTTCATCAGTGTTTATCATAGTTATTTCTAGTGAAAAAAGAATTCGAACGATTATCTTGATGAAAATATCATATCTATCCCCTGCTTTCAAATTCCATTTAAAATGTTGCTTTATAAATATTTTTAAACAAATATTGACGCAACATTTTATATAGATAATAAGATAGATAATAATTTTATTTCATATAGTATAATACAAGTACAATTCATTAATAATGCATTTTTACAAGTTTAACGAACAAGTTGTAATTACATGAAAGTTGGGTCATTCTGTATTTTATTTACAAAAGCAGTGAAACAGTTTTGAATGCCACTTCAATTAGTTTTTACTAGGGATCGGATTTCCAAGCAAATGCATATTTTTTAGGAACACCTTAGAAGCAAGGCAACGAATTATGTATACGAATCAGGAAATTTCCTTTAAAATGGCATTTAAACTTTAGTGCATATTTTTGCATATTTTACTATAAATGGATATTTTACATATTTTTGTGCATATTTTACTGTAAATGCATATTTTGCATAGTTTTGTATATTTTTATAATAAATTCATATTTCTGCAAAGTTTGTAACAAAAGCGTTTGCTTGGAAAAAAAATGCAAGTAGATCAGCGTTTGAAAAGTCTTAAGAACTAAGAACTTGAAGGAAGATCTGAAGTTTGCCAGAAATTCCAACAACTACTGTCCTTTACCAATGCATCTAACACCTTTTTAATGGATTTATGTGAGGCATTTGTTGCAGCCAATATACCTTTAACCTTTAAGTACCTAAGCTTAGTAACCCTGAATTAAGAATTTTTTTAAAAAAAATATACAAAAGAAATTATACCGGATGATTCCACTTTGAGGAAAAATTACATTGAACAAATTTATATTTCGGTATTTGAGCAAATGAAAATTTATCTAAAAGATAAGTATTTGTGGGTATCTATTGATGAAACAATCGATATCCAAGGACGTTTTGTTGCTAACGTAATTGTGGGTGTGTGGGACCAAAATGAAGAAGAAAGTAAAAAGAAATTTTTAATAAATATAATCCAATTAAAAAAAAACGAACCATGCCACCACCGCTCGCGCATTTGATGAATCCATGAATTCACTTGAAATTGATAAAAGCAAAATACTCATTTTTTTGACCGATGCTGCGCCATATATGGTAAAGGCAGCTCGTGGATTGCCACTGTTTTATGGTGCACCGAGTTGCGGAAGAAATATGGAGTAATTTTCGGAACGTCGATGGATTAATTTCAAACGGCAAACAAATATTTTTAAAGGCACCATCACGCGTCGAAATTTTTAAAGAAAAATGCCTCAGCCTATTGTTACAAAATGGGGAACTTGGTTGAAGGCTGTTGAGTATTATGCAAACCATTATAAAGCATTTGAAAGCATTGTCAATGGGTTCGATAACTCCGGTGCAGTTGCGATAAAAAATGCAATAGAAGTAATGAACCAGCCGTTATTAAAAAGCCAAATAATATTTATAAGTTCAAACTTCAGTTTCCTATGTGACACCATCACAAAGCTAGAAGGCAAGACAACCTTAAAAAATCAAATTGATTTAGTTGAAGATGTCGTTGCAAAGATAAATGCGGTTGAAGGACTTATGTTGGAAGTCATTAAAAAAACTTCAGTGCTTTCTGGCAAAAAATTAAGGATCTTCAATAATGCAAAATGTAATTGGGCTGCAATGACAAAAATTACCCGAAGAACTTTACCGTCGATGAGATTTGTTCTTTAAAAAATGCTCAACTAACTTCAGTTGACGCCGAGCGATCTTTTTCGTTGTATAAAGCATTCTTAAGACCGAATAGGCAACGTTTTTTTTTTAAATAAACAAATAAAGATGTTTATGTTTACGTTAACAATGTTTTTTTTATTATTAAATGTTAATTTCGTTGAAAGTTATTATTTTATTTTATAATACAAATCAAAAATTTAACTTATTGTTAAAGACTGAAGAAAATGTGTTTTTAAATTGAACCGAAATTAAGTTAAATTGGTTTCATGTGCATATTTTAAATGCATATTTTGCATTTTAAAGCGCATATTTTCAGATTTTAAGTGCATGAAAATCCGAACCCTAGTTATTACATTTAATTTAAAGTTTACAGTAAATTAAAGGAAAACAGTGAAATTAAATGTAGACTTAAATCAGAATGTCGAAAGTAACCGATTCTAAACTAGCGTAGTTGAGGTTGAAAAGCCAATTTTTCTAAATCTAGGTATTGTTATTGCCCTGACATACTGCGGAAGTTTATTAAATAGGCGAATTGACAGAACAGAATACAAATTACGGTATGCAGTAGTACGAGCAAATGGAACACATATCAAGTAAGAAAAGTTTGTACGTAAATTTTAATTAGAAATTAGTCGAAAATTACGATTACCAGTTTTCATGAAGAATGACTTCAAAGGAAAACTAGGATATCTAACAGGTTTTCGACATAATTTTCTTAATATATGCTTCTGTATAACTAATAGAGGTTGTATTTTGTTAAGATAAGCACCACCCCAACAAGAAATTCCATATTGCAGCTTTGAGTGAAAAATACCGTAGTAGATTTTCTTAAGAAGCATTGTAGAGCAGACATTTCGTTAATAGTAGATGTGTCTCAGAGTGGAACGTAAATACTTCCTCAAAGATTCCGTGTGATTCGAAAAGCTCATATTGGAATCAATAATAAACCCTAGGTATTTATACTCATCTACTTCCGCGATAAGAAAACAGTTAGCACTACAACTAAGAGTACTACAAAATGGGTTCATCGGCAGATTCAATGATCCCCCAAATCCGGAATGTTTTTTTTTTGTATTTTAAATCCATGGAGACAGAGTCACCAGCAAAAGCTAGTTTATTTATATGCAGCAAGTTAATCTTTAATAATGAAACCACTTTATTTCTGAAGTGTTACACTCAATCAATTTTGGCCATTGTGAACGCGTTTCTTATTGCTGCAAATGGTCTAGTATTTTACGAAGTTCTATTATGATTGATTCAAGTATGCCACTAAATCAATTTGAATCTACATTGTCAATTTATTATAATAATTAATAATTGCTTCTACCAACAGCCACTTAACCAAATTTGCCCATAGAGGAACGCCACAGGGTGGCGTCATTTCTCCCCTACTATGGCTTATGGTTATGAACAAAATTCTAGTAAAACTAGACAGGGAAAGGGTCAAAGCTGTCGCGTATGCGGATGACGTAGTGATACTAGTGTCAGGGAAGTTTCCCTCCGTGATAAGTGATATCATGGAGAGTGCTCTAGACAAGGTAAGCTCCTGGGTTACAAGGTGTGGCCTCGGCGTTAACCCGAGCAAAACCGAACTGATGCTGTTCACCACCAAACCAAAATACCTGATTTTACCCTACCCGCCTAAACGGTCAACCACTTACACTATCCTCCAGCGCTAAGTATCTGGGTATCGCGCTCGATCCTAAAGTTAACTGGAAACATAACATTGAACACAGAGTGAGGATGGCGTGTATTGCCTTCTATGCCTGTAGCAGAACCTTTGGAAAGAAGTGGGGACTTCAACCAAAGATGACCTTGTGGATGTACACAACAGTAGTGCGTCCAATCCTCACCTATTGATCACTAGTATGGTGGCCCGCGTTAAGTAAAGGTTACAACCTCACAAAACTGAAAAGATTGCAAAGGACAGCCTGTATAGGCACCACGGGTGCACTGAGGTCGGCCCCAACGGACGCCCTCACTGTGCTCTTGCACCTTTTGCCTCTTGACCTACACACAAAAGATACCGCACTATGTAGTGCGGTAAGGGTGGCGACGGTGTAGAGGTTAGTGTGTTGGCTTGTGACCCGTGCGGTGCAGGTTCAATCCCCATGGGGAACAACAACATACGCCACCCAATCACATGCCTCTACACCAAAAGGAGGATTTCTGCCTGGTAGTACAATGGAACGTTACCGAGTCTGAGTGCTCTGGGATTTGGATTTCCTTTTAAAAAAAAAAAAAAAAAAAAAAAAAAATGTAGTGCGGTAAGACTCAGGGAATCGGGGTGCTGCACTGCAAGGACATTTGACCATAGCAGCATTCTGGACTCGCTACCAGAAGGCATGGTCACGTTTCCAACCGACAACATCACACCCAAACTAAACTTCATAAAAGGCTTCCAAGTAAGCTTCCCTTCCAGAGCTTGTTGGAAGAGGGACGAAGTAGTGAAAGATTTCGCCACGGTCATATACACCGACGGTTCTAAGATGAATTGTGGTGTGGGGGCCGGTGTCTACTTGGAATCACTAAAAATATCAATATCCCTTCGCCTGCCGGATTTTGCCAGCGTTTTCCAGGCGGAACTACTGGCTATCCGAGAGGCCTGCACGCAACTAGGGCGTGACACAGCGTACAAACAAAACATTGCTATCCTCATAGATAGCCAAGCCGCAATCAAAGCTATTGACTCGGCTACCATATTCTCCAAACTGGTGCAGGAGTGCCGGAACGAGCTTGCGCGACTGTGTGAACGTTTCAGTGTTACACTACTCTGGGTTACAGGGCATAGTAACATAACAGGAAACGAGCGTGCAGATGAGCTGGCCAGGCAGGGCTCAGCTCTGGACGGCTCAATCGCTGCAAGGGTTCACATTCCGCTAGGTGCGGTCAAGACACAAATACACTCACAATTCCTGCCGAAAGCCAATCTTCAATGGAGAAGGTTAACTAACTGCATCATATCGAGGAAGATATGGCCTTTTTATGACAAAGGAAGAACGGGGGATCTTCTAAACAGAACCCGCCCCGAAGTTTCCAAAATTACGGCGATAATCACCGGGCACTGGCCAATTGGAAACCATGCGGCCAAACTGGGTTTCCCATTTAACACCCACTGCCGAAGCTGCGGGAATGTAAACGAAAGAGAAATTCTCTTCCATTTCCTCTGCGAATGTCCGCCACTAGCAAGAGCTAGACTGCGGGCACTGAATCAACCATTCTTCGACGACCTTAGCGCTATATCGAGCAAAGGGATACAAGATCTTATCCGTTTTCTCAACTCCACAGGTTGGATATAGCCGCACATCAAATCTTCCACAACCACTACAACATAGGTCACACGAGTCTTGGTAACAAAAAGGCGAAATAAGTGATAATTGGGTTCAAGCCGAACCGCCACTTCTACCTACCTACCTTAAATAACCTAACAACAACAATAAATATCGTTCTGTATTATCTGTTGAACGTAAAATCGTAGCTTAATAAATGAATAAATAATTTCAATTAACAGTGCGGACGATAACTGCATATACTTTAAGCAATTATAATTTTTAAAGAATTAGCTATTATTATCTGCTTTAAAGTAAGCTCCATCCGCATAAGATATCCTGTCAGGCAGTGTAACATCCACGTTTGTCATTTTCCCCATGATACCGATACTGTCATCAAATATTTTATATGACAATGGAACTGAGATAACAACGTATTTGCTAAATGACTATGACATTTATAAAACCAGTAACATTTAGCTTAGAGGGTGCGGTGCCGGTATCTTGTCAGTATGTTTATATATTTCTCGTTTTATCTTTCCGTACAAATGAATGCGAATATTTGCAAGTGACAGAGCTGCTGATGTCCTTCTGAGACTAAGATATAATAAATTACTACTACCCTGGTATGACTAAACAATACAGACAGTTGTTTTACGCCTTCCATGTGATTCGCATATAAATTATTGTTTAACAAGGAATAGATATCAGAACAACCGATGCCAATTCAACCTCGATGATAGTCCAATTAAATTAAGAATGCATGCGTGGACCTATGCCTACATCTACTAAGTTTTTTGTTATTGCCAACCTGCATACGTTGGTCAAGTCATTAACTAATTTCCAGCTATTTATTTATAGCTCTTTCTGTTGAGCCTGACTGTCTTGAAAAACAAAAAAAAAACCAACCGATATGGTATGTATTGATTAATAGGCTGAACTAATGGCAAGTGATTTGGACAAAATCAATGGCGTTGAAAGGAAAAACCAATATAATTAACGGTCATTATTTTGTTCTTCTTCGTCCGTAGTCGTTCTTTTTTAAGCAACAGCGGATGTAGGTAGATATGCTTGTTTTATCAACTTAGTCCATATATGGAACTGCAAAAAGCACCGTACCAGCATAATAAAATGTTGCTCCGACCACCATAAAAGCTATGTCCCTAAAACCAGTTTTGAAGAAGAATGAAGGTCAATTAAGCCAATACAAAAAAAAGTGATTTGACGCAGAGCTGAACATGTGACATCGATGCCGGAGTGTGAAATATGTTTGCCTGAGAACGACGCTGGTCTAGTTTTCATTAATCAACTTACGTGCTAGACAATAATGATCAAATCTAACCTAAAACTAACAAGAAACTTGTTCTTAATTAAAGAAGGTCCTAATGCGGACGCTCTTAACTTAACTATAACTTTATAATTATTGCTTTCGGCATATAAACTTTTTTACGAACTAATCTTACAGATGTAGGTATTCATCGAAGAAATTTCGAAACTCGGAATCTTTATTCAACTAGCTGCACCCGCCCGGCTTTGCCAGTGCCCGAGAATTCTATTGGCCAATATGTTCGAGTAGACTTCCTTATTCTTGTCTATAGCGGTGCAGGGAAATAACTTCACAGGCAATAACTTCACCCCTAGTGGACAATAACTTCACTTTTTTTGTGAAGTTATTTTCCACCTATAATTTGAGTTTGTCTATTATAACTAAAGACCCTTGCACCCACTCCAAATCAAACAGTGACCCCAAGCAGGGGGGTTGCAGGGGGCAGCATGGCACCCCATGGTTAGGTTAGGTTAGGTTGGAAGGGAAGTGCACAGCAGGGCTGCTGTGCTTGCACGGGGGCCCATTGGTCCATTGTGATCCCTTATTGTTTTATGTGGTAAACCTACATTTACAATAAAACACTTACCATACTCAGTTTAGGTTAATCTTGCCGGTTGGCCTATTGGAACCAACCTGTGTTCTTGACAAACCTGATAGTGTCCGTCAGTGGAACCTGCGCTACGTCCTCTAAGTCTTCGAAGAATCTGTTGCCCAGATAGCGAAGTCGAGATGTCTGAAGGTTTGGACATTCGCAGAGCAGGTGTTTGATGGTCTCGGTTTCTTCTATATCTTGACAGCTCCTGCAGTAGTCTGGTGAGCTGATGCCCAGCCTGCTTGCTATTACACCTATGGTTCAGTGGCCTGTCAGTACGCCAGTTAAGATAAGTATTTCTAGCTTATTCATTTCCAGAATGCTTTTTGTTCTTTTTTCGTTAATTCTTGGCCATAGACTGCGAGATATAACACAGTCGTGCCTTTGGGACCAGGTGGTGTTAATTTGTTCCCTCAGTTTTTGGTCAATGTTTCTTTTTGCTGCACTAATTGGGATGTCTATTGACGTAATGGCGTCTATTGCGTCAAGTTCTGACCCGATTCTTGCTAGCTCGTCTGCCTTTTCATTCCCAACAATGTCGCTATGACCGAGGACCCAGCAGAGAGTGATCCTGTGTCGTTCGCCTATTTTGTTGAGGGATTTTTGGCAGTTTCTGACTGTTTTAGACTTTATAGTTTCGCTGTCTAGTGCTTTGATAGCCGCCTGACTGTCTACGAAGATTGTGATCGTGGAAGAATCCAGATTCTTCGCGGAGATAGTTTCTGCTGCGTTGTCGATGGCGACAATCTCAGCTTGAAAGACGCTGCATTCATTGGGAAGTCTGTACGAGTCCTTTATGTCTAGGGTCTCGCAAAAAACTCCCGCTCCTGTCCCCACATCCATTTTGGACCCGTCCGTATAGATGTGGATTTCTTGCACGTTGACGTGCGTGTTCCAGTTCTCTCTTTGGGGTATGTATGTGGAGTAGTTTTTCTCAAAGTTTCGTTTGGGAATTAAGTAGTCCGTTTTCCTGGATAGATCGATACCCAAGTAGTTGTGAATTATAGAGCCGTGTCCATAGGAGCTGTGCCTCCAGATGTTTGCCTCCTTGAGGCGGAGGGCTCCTTTGGCTGCCATGCTGCGAATATATTCACCAAGCGGGGGTAGGTTTAAAATGACTTCCAGCCCGGCTTGGGGTGTTGATCTCATTGCTCCAATTGTACCAATACATGCTAATCTCTGTACCTTTGAGAGGTTATGGAGATAGGTAGTCCTTTCTGTTGCCTTCCACCATACAATTGACCCGTATGTAAGTATGGGTCGTATGATCGCTGTGTACATCCAATGGGTTATGTAAGGGCGCATACCCCAACGTTTGCCAAAGGTCTTTTTGCATGCGTAGAAGGCGCATAGTGCTTTTTTTGCTCTTTCTTCTGTGTTACGTTTCCAAGTAAGCTTAGAGTCTAGGATGATGCCCAGATACTTTGCCTCCGGGGAAAGTTTCAGACGAATTCCGTTTAGCTTCGGCATATCGAATTTCTCGATTTTTCTTTTCCTAGTGAACAGAACACATTCGGTTTTGACTGGATTAACTCCAAGGCCGTTCGGTCTTGCCCACGAGGATAGTTCTTTTAGGGCAGATTCCATGAGTTCACTAATAGTGGGGAGATACTTGCCACTTATTAGAATTACAATATCGTCTGCGTATGCTACTATTTTCGTTCTTTTGACCTTTAGAGTCGTTAGGATTTTGTTGACCACTATGAGTCACAGGAGGGGAGATAAGACGCCTCCCTGTGGGGTGCCCCTGGTCACTGTTTTCCTTATGTAACTCTCACCGATCTCTGATTTAATTACTCTGCTGTTGAGCATTTCGTAAACCCAGTTCGTTATTTCTTTATTCGCTCCCAAGTCTTCAAGCGCTGTTTTTATGGCCGCTGTTTTGACATTGTTGAAAGCTCCCTCAATGTCCAAAAATGCAGCCATGGTGAATTCTTTGTGGTGTAGTCCTTTTTCTATTATTGACACAACCTCGTGCAGGGCTGTTTCAACGGACTTGCCTTTGAGGTAGGCGTGTTGAGTGCTGCATAGGTTGTTTTCGTTTAGAAGGTCCCTTGTGTATAAGTCGATTATTCTCTCCAGTGTCTTTAGGAGAAAAGAGGAGAGACTTATCGGCCTATAATCTTTTGCTGTGCAGTGTATCTGTCTCCCTGCTTTGGGAATGAATATCACTTTAACTTCTTTCCAGCTTTGCGGTATGTAGCAGAGTCTTATACAGCTTTTGAAAATGACTTTTAGCCATGGCAGTATTACACTAAGAGCCTGTTGTATCATTGCTGGTATGACATTATCTGGTCCCGCCGATTTGTAGGGCTTGAATGATTTGACTGCCCAAGCAATTTTGTGCTCTGTTATAATGCTTTCCATTACTATTTCCGTTTGTGTGTCTGGCGGAACAGGAGTGTAGTTGATCTCACACCCAGTGATTTCACTAGACTCCGGAAAGTGGGTATCCATTAATATTTGTAGAGTTTCTTGGCTAGACTCTGTCCAAGAGTCGTCAGCACGTTTAATATAGCCTGGGACCGTGGGGTCTTTGGACAATACTTTACGTAGTCTGGCGGCCTCGTTTGTACTCTCTATGGATTCGCAGAACGTGTTCCAGGATTCGAGTTTTGCTCTCCTTATTTCTTTAGTGTATAGATTAAGTTCGGACCTATACTTAGTCCAGTCTTCATCTGCCTTACTCTGTCTTGCTTTGTTAAACAGTTGTCTTACCAATGTTCGCCGCTTTTGAAGCTCGCTGGTCCACCAAGTTGCCTTTTTGGGTTTGCGATTGCGAGAGATGGGACAATGTTTAACAAAGGCTTTGTGCATATTTTTGGTAATATAGTAGATTGCCTTTTCGATTGAGTGAGTGTCGACAAACTTGTCCTCTTTCGGATGCTGATGGCACCCCATATGCATTGCACTGTTTATGATATTAGTTGCGAAACCGCATGTAGATTCCATAAACAGTTCAATACCCATGCTGCCCCCCTGCAACCCCCCTGCTTGGGGTCACTGTTTGATTTGGAGTGGGTGCGAGGTACGGTTCTTGATTTATCAATAAATGTGAAGAGAATTTATTTCCCACAAAAAAGTGAAGATATTGCTCACCTATGGTGTGCAATAAGTTCACAAAAAAAGTGAAATTATTGCCCACTCGAGGTGAAGTTATTGCCCATGTGAAGTTATTGCCCGTGAAGTTATTGCCCTGCACCGTCTATAGCGGGTATCCGGCGTATGTTGCTGCGCCTAAAAAAACAAGACCAATTTTGAATAAATTTCACAGAAACAGTCTCAGGCCAATACCGAAGATTGCCTGATTTGAGCTCAACCGGTGAAAGGGACTGCACGTTTTTCTCCGCTTGGCCTAGGCCGCTCACGCAACTTCGTTGTTCCGCTTAAGTTAGGTGCTTGTTGTCTGGCAGGCGCCTATGTCAGCTTACTTGTGCGAATCAAACAACAAAGCGAGAGTAAGAAACTTCGATAGAAACACTTTTCATTTACTTTCACACCGATTGTAATCAATGTGGGAAAAGCAACTTCACGATCCCCGAAAAAATGCAAAAAAAAATCAATAAGAGTTATTTGAATAAAACATTGAACACACAATATCTCAAGAATGAAAGTGCGCGCAAACACCACGATGGTTTTTTATATGTGCGGTGTCTGTATGTGCATCGGTATTTACACGCATACGCACATATCCACGTGTGCTCACTCAAATGCCCATAATTCACACAGATACAGACATCGCACATACATAAAAACCTTCGTACAGACGTCACCTTTCATGAGAACAAAATTTCATTGGAATCGGTTAACGCGTTTGGCCAAACACCGGCAACAAACACAAATATGGATTGATCTTTATATAAATATAGAAGATAGAAGATTGTATATTTTTATATAAAATAAACTAACTTCACTAATTAACAGACTTAAGCTACGGGACTTATCCTGCCATCGGGGATATACATATATGGGTACCTGTTACGTTCCACTTACGCTATTCAAGATGCCGAGATCCAGCCGACTCAATGGAGATGGTCGTGGGAAAATGGTGGTATATGGGCGCCACGCGATTTATCTCGGTGTCCTGAAAATTCCCTTTTGAGTGAATTGCGACCGTCAAAAGGGGTTCGTGTTCCGAATATAAACCAGTATTTTTTTCACTTTTCCTTACGTATCTACCACATGTATTTCAACTAGTATAAATCTAGGTTATAATGACTTAAGTTAGGTCAACTAATTGGCATCGAAACCACGATAATTACCCCCGACCCGGTATGAACCTTTCCTCAACGGCGTCGCAACGTTGCCACCCCCTTGCTTACATGTAAGGGCTATACCAATTGGAAATGCTTATGACTAGTTTGCCCCCTAAAAAAAAGATACCAATGCCAATCGGAACGAAATTCAAAATTTCAGCTGTTTCCAAAGGGAAGTATATATGTAAATAATATAAAAAGAAATATAGTATAGTGATAAATAGAATTAAAAAAAAAGAAAAACAACAAAAAAATAGAAAAGATCCAAAGAACTTAAGAAAAATAAAGTTTCTAGCGATAACAAAAAAAATAGTTAAAAAAAAGGAAAGGAAAGAAAAAAATTAAGCAGGATACAGGCGGCTTGTCTAGGGCTCGATCGGAAACAGTCAGCGTGTCGAGCAGACGCTTAACGCATTACACCAACCGGCTTCTTCTGGATGTGGTGCCGCAAAATTCAACGGATATCTCTCGGACGTCCCCGCTCCACTTGGGGATCACGCGTTTCACCACGCGTGGGAACGGTACAGTTATTTGTGTGACCTCCAGGAAAACCTCAGATATACCTGATGAGCACGGATATCAAACTTGAAGATAAAACATCATCTCTATCTCGACAACACAATTCACTAGTATGTTTATCTAACTTTAATTAATTGTTGTGCTTACACAGATTAACCAGGTTAGTCATTGGTCTTGCGTTTTGTTTCATTTGTTCTGTTAATGTCCAGATGTATACATCTATTGTAAATATGGATTAACGATTATCAAAAATGAAATCACCGCGCACACCACCAACTCTCGGTTAAAACACTAACGCCCAGTCTCGACTCGTGCACCACACTGAATTTTCTCTAGCTAAAGTTCCATGCCCAGCCGTGCAATCGAGTGTCCTCGATGACCTCTAAGTTCCTCTTGCAATAGCAAAAATAAAACAAAAAAAAGAAGGCTTGCCGACGGCTTCGCATCGCACGTCCTCCGGGTCCGGGACCCAGCACACTACCACTAGGTCACGGTTCCCCCGGATGCACATCTGTCAAATGGTGACTAGGAATGACAGAACTATACGGTGAAAACTTGAATTAAAATTCAAACCATAACATACCATTGGCTTGGACACAGGTGAATGTGATTTCCATTCCCAAATCTAAAAAAAAGGCCAAGTGAACTGAAGACATAACATCGTTTGTTCAAAACCACTAACAACTTTATTGAGGCTCATATCAGAGACCGAATATAAACAACTATTCCTCTGTTCCCAAGTGAGTACGCGTACCTAAAGCGCAAATCTAAGAATTATTCTTATTATAAAAACCTTAAAAGGAACACTTCATTTCATGGATGCATATAAACATTTGTTTCTTTCTAAACGTTAAGTGTGCTTCCAGTAATACCGGAAACGACTCGATTGCAAGGATAATCAGGGGAAAAAACTTATAAGCACATGAGTATAAAGGAGATTTTATATATGTATAGTGCAAGCAAAAATATAACAGTGGTTACACACGGGTTCCATTTCAAGGACGTTTGCCTGCTTAATCAGTAAAAATAACATGGTATTCCATAAGTTGGTCAAGAAGGAGATACTATCGCCAAAGGACTTGCCTCCCAAGTAATACAATCAATAATAGTTCCTTTTCATGGATTTCACACACCAGCAACATTTGACATTTATTTAGCTGACTTAGATTAAACTTACTTAGAGAACAACAGAAGTAAGAAGAGATAGAGAAGAACATTCGTGGATATTTGGTTTCACTAAAAATGCTAAACTTGTTTCTTTTGTTCAACAAACTTTGATTTTGTTTTATCAAGGACATATAACAATTCAGGAATCACCACAGAAGATTCCACAAAGCCTGAAATAATATTGAGTAACAATAAAACAAACGAAGAAATCGAATTGGTTTTTCTAAATAGTCTGTACAGGCGATGTTACTTTTTTGTCCGCTACCAAACCAATCTTCGTAAGGCCCTCCAGGGTGGAAAAAAAGATGCTATAGCTACATGACGCTCTTTCACATTTTCAATTATACAGCAGCAAATTTGTGGTAGCAAGCAATACGTATGCAATCAACAAACCGATTGGTCACAAATTTGCTCAAATTGCCCAAGGAAATATTTTCATTTCCTACATAGGTACTACTTTTTCTAAAAAAACAAATGTATTTATTTTTTTCAAAAACTTTACTAAGTAAAGAAAAAAAAACAAAATTATCTCTAAATAAAACAAAGTATCATTTTTATATAAATCGATATTTCCAGCAATATGACTACCGGACATATAGGTCTGTCTGTGTAATTAATATTCTTCGCAGGGTTAAATATGCTCAACAGCTCAACGGCAGCACTATTGTTGGGCTGCTAGGTGTAGAATTGATCTGGAGCCTTCAAATTTAAATCAAATGAACTTGTGGAACATATGAAAACAGGTAACTTATTCCAAAAAATGAGATGTTTTGTTCAATCCCGGACTCTTTGGGAAAGAAGTATTGTTTGGACTACTATTAAGGGGTTGAAATATTTGACCCTGCGAACTGGTCCCATGTTGTTTCCGCACCAGGCCCTCGAATCCTTGTCTGGTACACCGACCCAGCACTAAAGTCTTAGAACCTTTGGGGCTAGTCCCATGAAAATGAAATTTGCATCAAGATAAGCCTTGAAAAGGAAATAAAAAGCCCAATAATAGACATTTTCTAAGAAAAGGGACTAAAAGCTCATTTTTCCTGCCTAAGACCTGGGAAGTTCTCCCAATAAAAGATACTACTTATTATATACTGACTTTCATAAAGCTGGTACGTTTTTTGGGAATTGTTCACTTTTTAAGCAATCGTTTTTTAAGGGGTTATTTCATATAAAATGAAAACGATGGAACGATCTCGTTTCTACGATAACCTGTCTCTTTTATTTCTGTGGCTCAAAGCCAGAGATCGCCTTTGTCGAAACGATGTCGTTCGAACGTTTTCATATGACGTGATCTTGCCCAGGGGCCTATTTCACCAAATTACAAATTACAACCACAAATTTGTACTTGTGAATCACAATTACAAATTTGTAATTTGGTTTTCTGTTTCACCAAATACAAATATATGAACGCAAAAATTTGTGATTAGAAAAAAAAAATTGTAAGAATAAACATGTTGATTAAAAGTGTAAAAATTTCTGTTGCACCGGGTTTTTGTGCAATGTGTAATCCACAAGTGTTTTCTCACAAATTTGTGGAATATTGTCGTGCAATCCCGGAATTAAAATGAATGAGCAAATTAAGATTTTTTTTTGTCTCCTTGATTAGAGAAAAGAAGGAGTTTTTATTTGGGTGAGGTAAACGCTTGAAAAGATATTTTAATTTCATTATCCTCTTAATTCAAAATGGAAAGGATTGGAAATATTTTCGAGATATTGCGTGGCAAAATTAAAAACGGGCTACTCTGGTAAATACATAATATATAGGTACATATATTTTTTTTTTTTTTATATTTTAGCTTAAACTTGATAATTCAAAGAAGACTGGTTCTGAAGGTGGCACTAGTCGCATTCTAACCGATCTCGATAATATCATTTTTGATATTATCGGTAAAGAATCGCCAACAGTTCAAGGCATAGTTGATGAGCCCTCCTCAGTACCTACGGAAGAGGTACTGAAACCCCAGTGCGCAAATGTGGGGGACATTGAAGGCGAAATAAGGTAAATGCAAAATGCTTGTTTCTAACAATTTTTTTTTAAATATATGTACGTATTTTTTAATTCAATCAGACCTCAAGTATCATCAAAAAAAGCTCAAGCGCAACAACAAAATGCTAACTGAGCAAGCGGATATTCTTCGATCCTTGAAAAAGGAACGCGACTTGGGGACTGCAGAGCTGAAAGAGAAGATAAAAGTGTTGAAAGAACTAAATAAATATACTAAAAATAAAAATAAAATAAATAAACATATATTTCATTTAAAGTTCAAAAGTCTCGTTTTTTAATATGATATTTGCTAACGACCATACAAATTTTCAGCATTTTGAGTATCTGCGTCGTTTGAATCCTCAGTGGTGGTGAACATTTCGATAATATTATCTATCTGCCGCTTGTCGGGAAATGTTGGTTAAGATGACGCAACATTTTATAACAGTAACTGCTTTCATGGATTGCAATCGTAAGTGCGTCAGACACGGAAATTTCTCTATTTCTAGAAAAAGGTCGAAATCCACTTTCAAATTTTGAAAAAAAGGGACTTCTTTGTAACATCCTTGATTCATGCAAACTTCTCGGCCAATTCACATATGCGTTATAAAAGGTATAGTCCGGCCCACATACCAACATAAAATGTATGCAGTGCTGTCCATGTCTGTCCACATGCAGATTCAAACTCGCCAGGGGCATCTATGTTTGTTAAGGTTCCGTCTATATTTGGCCAATATACAACACTTTCAAACAATAAATTAACATTTGCTGCACAAACGTGAGAAACACATCTGCAAACGGTCGATTTAGATATTCCATGCATATCTGCTACACCATGATATTGTCCTCCATTTCCAAGCCTGTGAGAAACTGCTGCCTTGGTGTTAATGCAAAGTTTTATTCAGTCGTGTCGGCTATTTGTGGCCCAATAATTGCAATTATTTCCTCTGACTTGCATCGAGTCAGTCGACATTTTTCATTAAAATTAAATAACTCCGAAATTACATTTGTTTTTCTTAAAATTAAAACATGATCGTCACTTTCGCTACTATCGCTACTACTATGCCTTCGTTGCAAAGGCATTTTGTCGATTACGTTCTATATGAAACAAAACTTGTAGGAGGAATTACACGTCAATTTTCAGTTGTAAAATATTCTCACATACCTACTACACAAATTTTGAAAATAATTTTCTTTGGTGAAACGCAAACTCACAAATAAGTCAACTTTTCACGAATTTGTTACTTGTAAATTACACCTATAAATAACTTTTGGTGAAACGAAAAGGGAAATATTCCCACAAATTTCCCTTTGTAGATTACAACTACAAATTTGTAATACCCACAGTTTGGTGAAACGACATAAATCAACAAAATCACAAATTTTGTTAAAAAATGCTTGTAAATACAAATTTGTAAGTTGGTGAAATAGGCCACAGGTCGTAGCATCAATAGAAAAAATAAAAAAACAAGAAGATTTCAAATCTATGTTTTTTTTTAGTTGCGCCATGTGGTACCTATATCGTCGTATTTAAACTGCGAGTTTTTTTTCTGATGATTGAAATGCACCTTTTCAGTCATCAGCGTAATTAGATTTTTAAACTATCAATTTTAGCTGAAAACATAGAGTTGCTGCTGTGTTAAAGAAATATTCTGCATATTCATTTATCTGATATAAAATTTCAATCCAGTGCCGGATGTCATTTTTTTTATAATGTTCGCGCACTAAAGGATTTTTTAGTACCCTAATCAGGTATGGCTACAGAGTGCTGGTGTTAAGGAAATAAGGATAAGAAGAAAAGGAGAGATGCCGATGCACATTGGTTTTCAATATTTGTAGGTTATAATGTGAAGGAAAAATAGAACTTGGATAAGTATTCCACATTCGTGTTGTACGGCTGAGGAAAGATTCTTCGAAATTCTCTGTACTTTCGAATACAGGCTTGCGGTTGAACTGATGAGCATTCCCTGCATGCCAGTTGAATTGTTCAAGGGGTGGAATGCAACTGGCTTTTTCGTTCGAGCACTTATGGTGGACTTAACTATAAAATAACGAAAGAAAGGTCATTACGACGATGACTAAGAGAGTCAATCGATCTCGCGATCACAAGCGAAGAAGAGGGGCGTGTCCCAAGAAACGAATATGAGAAGCTGAGGGTACTGTCATCAGCAAAGGAATGGACTGGATTAGAAGTGACAGACAGGAGATCATTTATAAAAATGAAAGCGAGTCGGGGATAGAACAGAGCCTTGGGCAACACCAGCATTTATTTGCAGACTTTAAACAGTCCAAAACAACTTGAATTGGAAAGGAAATTTCTAATCCATTGAAGAAGATTATCATCGATTCCAAATGCACGCATTATCGACAAGAGAGCTTGATGCCAAACTCTGTCAAATGCCCTTGAAATATCAAGCGCAATGATCTAACTTTCACCACATTGGTTTTGGTTATATATGTCATCAAATCGCCACTGGACCTGTTGCTAAGAAAACCATACTGCCGGTCATTAAGAAGTTTTCAGGATTCAAGATATTTCATTAGCTGATGGTTAATCAGCGTTTCCATGACCTTAAAAATAAGTGCAATTGGTCGGTAGGAGGAGGGAGAAGAAGATTCGCCTTTTTTTGATACAGGCTGGACAAATGCTGTTTTCCATCTCCTCGGTAAGAGTCATAAAGAACAGGACATATAGAAAAGCGTAGCCAGCGTAGAAGAACACCTCTTCCGAACGATAGGGGAAATACCATCTGGACAAAGATTTGTGTATGTCAAGATCTCGAAGTACTCTAGCCACTATACGAGTGCGAAAGGGGATTGGTCCCATGGAGTATTCTACCCGCTCGAGTACAGGGGGAGATAAAGCACAATCTGGGAGTGCTTAGCTAGCTGCAAAGTGAGCAGCAATCAGATTGGCTTTATCTAAAGAGCTGGCGGCTCGAATGTCGTTGTAAATCAGTGTCGGGATAGATGACCGAATTCTTGATGTTTTTGACAAACCACCAGACGAACCTAGAGGCGGTAATACGTTTATATCGTATTTTTCAGGTTGAAAAGTGAGAAACAAGTCCAGTGTGTTTGCGGTCTGACTGCTTATGTCCGGTATTCTTCTTGGCTCATTTACAAGCTGATGCAGATTGTTCAGCAAAGATCTTAACATACCTTTGGGTGTTGTCTGTCTACGAGTAGAATGTCGAAGCCAATGTGAATTGTGTATATTGAAATCACCCGCAATGACGATTTTAGTATGAAACATCTAGCTAATCTATGCCAATATTCATTTGCACATACCTAAGCAGGAAAGTGTCTGTCTTTTTAGCCTAGTGTGCTATCTGACCATTTCCTTTCTGAGGATTCGGCCATTTCAGCTTCAATTCTGTAAGCACAACCATGTACAGTACATCGGTACTAAGTTTCTTTTAAAGTGTCATAGTTAAAGTACTCTTTTTAAGTGACCGTATATTAAGACGCATACCCATAAGGATTTTAGTCTAAGGTAAGCCAAATATAGTTAAAAGGTGATTCCTAGGGATTAATGGGAGTGTTTTCTAAGGAAATCTAGTTTAAATCAAACTTAGTTTATCTGCACTTATACACCTAAATACATGCAAGACAACTCATCACGTGCACGAAGAAACATACAACATTAAAAAAAACGAAGCATGCAACTACAGCATTGAACATAAAACATAAAAAGCAACACACCAACAAGCTTAAACCATCCACAACACTCAAAGCTACAAACACGCATCTTCGAAACACACAAAAATCACATGTTATCACAGCACAGTTTATGAATATCACGATCTTTTATGTATAATTGTGTATATTTGCCTAACTATATACTATAAAATTACATACTACGTCTAGCTACTAACTAATCCTTAATCTAGTACCACAGTCAATATCACAGTTTAGTGTAGTTCCAGGGAAGCCTCTCTTCCACACATCAAGTTCCTGTTTTAAGATACATACTGGCGCATTATATTACACATGCGTAAGGTTTAGTGTGTAGAAAGTTGTACTCTGTCGTCTTAAGCTAAGAATTATGTACTTGAATCATTATTTACTTCGAAAATACATAATCATGAATTGTTAAATATTTTGTTTCGGGTCAATTCTTCGTCCGTATCCACAGCAGCAGTAACCCTCACAGCTCTCATTGGAACTTAGTTCTTCCCACCCCCAAGCCCTGAGCAAGCCGGAAGAAAAAAATAAAAGAGAGTACCAAACAAGAACTAAGTTTCATTAAAATCAAAATCACTCTCTTCAATTAATAATTGTGGCCATACGCCACAAGTACGAGGATGAAGGCTCACAATTTTTGTGATGGAATCAGATACCGCTTCCAAAATAAAATTATATTCCGGATTGGAACATTGACATATTGAGGCTGAAGTTGGTAAGCTACGTCACTACGTATATAAACGGCGAGACCGCGGTGGGGGAAGAATAATGACACTAAGTTGTACCCAGGTAGACTAAACTCTGTTAAATCGGAACCAACATTATAAAATACAAACATAAATGAAAACAAAAATACGCTACCTAAGCAAAAGCCGTGAATTGAAGATCTGCGTGAGATTTTGTATGGTTCACCAACAAAATTAACAGCTCACAACCCGCTATCCGTCTGATGCTGCCTCTACCCAACCATTACAAGTGCCCAAACGAAAATCGTTCGACAACTGCAATAACCAAGCAAATCCAACAGGGATGGGGTGGGATGGAGCACGGAGGGATATTGCACCGTACTTAAAGATACTCTCTGTTTCCTGGAATTCGACGTTCGAGGATTGACATCGTATATAAAATATAGGAATAGCTTCCATTTAATTTATTATTGAACACCTATTTATGCAATGGTACTCGCTGAACCTTGAAGGAAAATTTATAGTGAATAACTGTCTCGATGTACACAGCTACCAATCAAAGCACGATTTCTTCCGTTCATTCATCCATATTCTGGTACACCAAACGGAAATCTGTGATATTAAATTGTTGGCTTCCTCCATACTTACAGTGTGATCCATTTCTTCATCTATAGAATGAATATATTGATTGACAGCTTACATATTGAATGTAAAAATATAAATGAATTAATAAGAGACTCAGGCCTCTTGCAAATTCATCACTATGTTCCGCTATAACTTAAACTTATGATTTTATATTAAAAAGTATTTCTGGTTCTGGAAATTGATGTCCATGTTTATGCGAATGTAAAAAAATTCCCACACCATAGCTTTTACAGTTGACATCCGGTCTTGGTAATTGAGCTCATAGCACGTATTCAGCCAGCTATAAATATTACCATGAGCAATAAAAGTATGGAACAAAATCGAATCATGAAAGTAGAAGCTAATAATTCGGTTTTTATACCCTATTCTAAGGGTATATTAATTTTGACGCACAGTTTGTAACATATCTTAATATTGCCTGTAGACCCCTAAAAGTTACTATATTTATGATCAGCATCGATAGTAATGTCGATCTAGTCATGTCCGTCCGTCCGTCCGTCGGCAAAAATTAGGCCTTTAAACTGGGCCTAGAGAGCTGAAATTTTAACCATATACTCTCTAGGGTCCCGAAATAATCGAGTATACGAATTTTTGAAATCCGCCCACAGACACGCCCAGAAACTCAAAAAAAACAAAAGTTTGGAAAAAATCGAATTTTGAGCTAGAAAGCTGAAAATTTGTATATATGATCTATGACTCCTAAAACTGCTCGGGAGATAAAATTTTCAAAATCCGCCTACTGACACGCCCACAATTAAATAAAACATTTTTTTTTTGAAAAAACAAAATTTGAGCTAGGGAGCTGAAATTTATAATATATACTCTCTAGGCGCCTTTCAAGCTCATGTGTAAATATTTTCAAAATCCGCCTACTGACGCCCACAATTTAAAATAAAAACTTTTTTTGAAAATCCAAAGTTTGAGCTAGGGAGCTGAAATTTATAATATATACTCTCTAGGGGCCCTTTATGCTCATGTGTTAATTTTTTTTCCAATCCGCTTACTGACGCGCCCACAATTAAATAAAACAATTTTATTGAAAAACCAAAGTTTGAGCTAGGGAACGTTTTTTTTACAAAAGCTTCGTCTTTTTCGACAAAATCCTTTAAATGTTATATAGCAAAATATGTAGAGCATTCTTAACAATTCAACCATACTTTGACTTTTGTCACGCCTACTTATGAGGGATAGGAATAAGAATAGGGTATCCAACAGTTCGCCCAAACGGACTATAGCCCGTCCCTATGTTTTTTTTTTTGTCTCACTTTCAATAACATTTATGCAGGAGATAATATCTAGAGTGGCAAAAATGTGTTCGAATAGAAGCCTTTTTTAAATTTGCGAATTGTCTCTTAACATCAATATCATTGGGCTAAGCAAGGACATTTTTAAAGTATCATCAAAGGTGGAATCGACTTTGTTAAAAATTGATTTTTGACAATCAAAATTATCGCTTTTGCTTTGTATTAATTAGTGATGGGAGAAACAGAATGTGTAACACCGAAACCGGTTATTTTATTTTGGCCAACTGGTTTTCTTCGATATTTTTTTTCTCGGTTAAAACCGTTTTTATACCCTATTCTAGGGGTATATTAATTTTGACGCATAGTTTGTAACATACCTTAATATTGCCCGTAGACCCCTAAAAGTTACTATATTTATGATCAACATCGATAGTAATGTCGATCTAGCTATGTCCGTCCGTCGGTCCGTCCGTCCGTCCGTCCGTCCGTCCGTCCGTCGGCAAAAATTAGGCCTTTAAACTGGACCTAGAGAGCTGAAATTTTAACCATATACTCTCTAGGGTCCCGAAATAATCAAGTTTACGAATTTTTGAAATCCGCCCACAGACACGCCCACAAACTCAAAAAAACAAAATTTTGGAAAAAATCGAATTTTGAGCTAGGAAGCTGAAATTTTTTATATATGATCTATGACTCCTAAAACTGCTCGGGATATAAAATTTTCAAAATCCGCCCACTGCCACGCCCACAAAAAAATAAAACAATTTTATTGAAAAACCAAAATTTGAGCTAGGGAGCTGAAATTTTTAATATATACTCTCTAGGGGCCCTTTAAGCTCATGTATAAATATTTTCAAAATCCGCCCACTGACACGCCCACAAATAAATAAAACAATTTTTTTGAAAATCCAAAGTTTGAGCTAGGGAGCTGAAATTTATAATATATACTCTCTAGGGGCCCTTTAAGCTCATGTATAAATATTTTCAAAATCCGCCCACTGACACGCCCACAAATAAATAAAACAATTTTTTTGAAAATCCAAAGTTTGAGCTAGGGAGCTGAAATTTATAATATATACTCTCTAGGGGCCCTTTATGCTCATGTGTTAATTTTTTTTTAAATCCGCCTACTGACACGCCCACAATTAAATAAAACAATTTTATTGAAACACCCAAGTTTGAGCTAGGGAGCGTTTTTTTTGATAAAATCCTTTAAATGTTATATAACAAAATATGTAGAGCGTTCTTAACAATTTAACCATACTTAGACTTTTGTCACGCCCACTTATGAGGGATAGGAATAAGAATAGGGTATCCAACAGTTCGCCCAAGCGGACTGTAGCCCGTCCCTATGTTTATTTTTAAATCTAACCAGGTGGCGGTTATTCACTGCCAATTTAACATCAGCAAAAAATGCAGACAACACTGAGAACTGCTCCGTATAAGAATGTTCCTTCTCTCACACGACTTGCACATTTATTTTCAGTCGTTGCGTTTATTCGCAACATTTTCGACCGTTTTCATCTTCTCTGTAAATCTGATAAGTCGTAAGATAGTTAATGTAGTGCTATGAAAGTGATATTGCTAAGAAACAGACTCTTCCTAAAAATTGTTTGCTTTTTTTAATATGCCTATTTATACCCTATTCTAGGGGTATATTAATTTTGACGCATAGTTTGTAACATACCTTAATATTGCCCGTAGACCCCTAAAAGTTACTATATTTATGATCAGCATCGATAGTAATGTCGATCTAGCCATGTCCGTCCGTCCGTCCGTCCGTCCGTCCGTCCGTCGGCAAAAATTAGGCCTTTAAACTGGACCTAGAGAGCTGAAATTTTAACCATATACTCTCTAGGGTCCCGAAATAATCAAGTTTACGAATTTTTGAAATCCGCCCACAGACACGCCCACAAACTCAAAAAAACAAAATTTTGGAAAAAATCGAATTTTGAGCTAGGAAGCTGAAATTTTTTATATATGATCTATGACTCCTAAAACTGCTCGGTATATAAAATTTTCAAAATCCGCCCACTGCCACGCCCACAAAAAAATAAAACAATTTTATTGAAAATCCAAAATTTGAGCTAGGGAGCTGAAATTTTTAATATATACTCTCTAGTGGCCCTTTAAGCTCATGTATAAATATTTTCAAAATCCGCCCACTGACACGCCCACAAATAAATAAAACAATTTTTTTGAAAATCCAAAGTTTGAGCTAGGGAGCTGAAATTTATAATATATACTCTCTAGGGGCCCTTTAAGCTCATGTATAAATATTTTCAAAATCCGCCCACTGACACGCCCACAAATAAATAAAACAATTTTTTTGAAAATCCAAAGTTTGAGCTAGGGAGCTGAAATTTATAATATATACTCTCTAGGGGCCCTTTATGCTCATGTGTTAATTTTTTTTTAAATCCGCCTACTGACACGCCCACAATTAAATAAAACAATTTTATTGAAACACCCAAGTTTGAGCTAGGGAGCGTTTTTTTTGATAAAATCCTTTAAATCTTATATAACAAAATATGTAGAGCGTTCTTAACAATTTAACCATACTTAGACTTTTGTCACGCCCACTTATGAGGGATAGGAATAGGAATAGGGTATCCAACAGTTCGCCCAAGCGGACTGTAGCCCGTCCCTATGTTTTTCCATTGTTTTCCTTTCGCTGTTGTTTTCGTTTTCAAATCTTTACTTTATTTTGTTAAATTGAGAGTATATTTTAATAAATTTATTTTGAATATATAATGTAATAAACAAAACTTTCAAAAAAGTTTTTTGTTCTTAAAAAACCGAAAACCGGTTATTAGGAGCGGTTAAAACCGACAGGTTAAACCGGAGGTAACAAAAACGGAATAACCGAAAACCGAATATTTATACCTAATGTAGAGGCCTATACATACAATACATTAATCCGTTGTTGCTTCATTTTCACAGCTTCATAGAATACATACATATATTCTTATTGAAGGTGGCCCGTAACTAACGGATATATGATGTCTGTACACATTCACACATTGTAGTTCACACATTCTCACATTGAGCTCATACATTACAAAACATGAGAGAAAACTGTTATTGCCAATGGACAGACAGTTCACTACAGACCAACTGGGGCTTAGACATTGGTTAAAATGGCGGGCGGGATGAAATAAAGCCCCGATAAAAAAGGTCCCAAAAATTGGGCTTAACCATGCGGAGAAAAGTGTTAAAACCTTATTAACCGCGAAGCTGGGCACCCAAATACTGTTTGATTCGAAAAAGTAAGCTGGCATAAGAGCCTGAGAGACTAAAACCTATACCTTTATCGGAGCAACGAATTGGCGTGAGCGGGCTAATCCATGCGGAGAAAAGAGTTAAATCTCTATAACGCGCGAGCGCGCCACCCAAACACAGTTTCAGTCAATAATTTAGCTGACTTTGGCGCCTGGGGTTTCGATAATTTGGTGGTTTTTATTGAGTTTGGGGCCATTTTTCAAACTTTTGGGAATCCTTAGGAACCCCAATATTCGGATGCGGCTTTTAAGCAAAATGGCAAAAAAAAACTGAAAATGGTCCCAGACTAGAAAACGTTGTTGCTGTTTCGGTTACAATTGTGTGGGGCCTTTTTTTTGCTGCCATTTTGCATTTTGGCCTAACTTCACGGGGACGAAATGGCTAAGATTGTAGATAGGGCTGTTTTTGACATTTCAGCTAGGGAGTTAGAAGAGCGACAATCAGAAAAGCGTTAATCAACTGTCACTTAAGACGGCTCGACTCCAGATTACCAAATGGACTTCCTTTCAATGCCCCTGATTTGAATAAAATATAAAATTACTTATTGGGCACAAGAAGCAAAACAATTCGTGTGTGCGAAATTATATTTTTGGCTCGAAACACAATCTTATTAAAATGATGGGAAAGATAAACAAAAGAAAAACAGTTTAAAATACAATAAAGTCAAGGATACTTTCCAATTCAAAATATAAAAAAAGGAATCGAGTTTGCCACTTCAGTTGATTCTTAATAAAATCTCAAAAGAATTATTCAGTTCACTTTCAATGGCATTGGAATGGAGAGAATGAGTGATAAAATCGAAAGAATTCCCTAAGGATTATAGGGAATTGGCCTCAATTTGCGAGTATGTAAAGTAATCCAAATGGTAGAAACTTTTTTTACTTCTGCTTGTGCTGTTTCAGATTAAATTCAGTTCATATAATGGAAATTCACTGTTTTGACATTTTCCATAATCGAGTGAGTGCACTTTTTCTGTGAGGATTATCAAAGAGGTTTTGATTTATAAGAGTTCAAAGATGTCTTTTCGGTTCCATATAAAAGGCAAACATGCCCTGTCACTGTTAATATTAATATTTATTTATCCTTTTGTTTGGATTTAGTTCTCAATCAGCATTATGAATTTTATAAAAAAATGTTCGGATATCCAAATTTTGATATTAAATTCGGTAAGAAATAATAGCTTCACACACATGCTTTGTATGCACTTTTTTCAGGATAGGGAAAACTACAGGTAATGCTACATTCCACAGCGCCACAGCACAAAGTTGAAAATTGCATTGCAAGGACCAATGTAGAAAACGGCTAAGCTGATTTTAATATTTATTAGCTTATTCAATTGGAAATCATTAGGAGGAGAATGGTAGGTATACAAAATCAACAAAATGATTGGCTTTTTGAGTGGGAGAGATGGCAAAGTAAGATGCAAATTATATTAATAAAATTTGTCTTGGCTTCCAGTCCAGGGCGCTCATCGTCATAATATCTAACAATGCAGATTTTTTAGCGCTCGCAAGACTTATAAGTGGTCTACTACCTACCACTCTTATAATTATAAAGAAATCAAATAATCGAAATTAGTTAGTTGACATTTTAGATATATTCAAATGTTTTATTGAAAAAGGCACAACGGGAAAAAGAAATGCCAAATTGATCAGACCATGAAAAGAGATGATACACAAAAATGGTTTGGTCAACTGATCGTCTCCTGCTCCTTGTTGATGCTGTTTTTAATTACGTAATTATGCCATTTTTGCATGAGATGCTTTCAAATGCAATTATAATGCCATTATGAAACTTTTCGTCTCTGCAAACGTTCCTACTTTAGTAAAATGTAAACTCACATTTACATACCATCTGGTCGTGAATAAATCCGGACAAGCTGAAAGCATGTGAATTCTTCTTCATCCTTTAATGGCGGAGGGACTATGATCAGGATTGAATGGATCATAATCCTCCCACTGAACTGCATCTCTACTGGTACGCCTGTGGGGTTCAAGCGCAATTGAAACAACGGCAAAGAGTTCACAATTCGTATAGATTGGATTTTAATACGGAAAAGCAATTCGCGAAATTTCGGTGGATTTTTGAGGGAGGAGGGGTCAACATGCCCTCCCAAGACGGTGCGTTACTCTTGGTAACATCCTCTTAGTTTATAAGTTAAACTAAGTTAGCTAGAGCGTTTCTGGGAGAGGCTGGGTTCGCCAACTTGTGATGGTGCTTCCGGGAAGTGACTGATGCTGTAGGGCTACAGTCGGCTCACGGCAGCGTGTTTGCACATTGACGACTGCCAGGCGCTTGGAAAGCAATTGGGATTTTGACCACTTCATGCGGAAGGTAACGAGTGCTCAGAATCCCAAATATACTTAGAATACGTTTAGTAGTTTAAGTAACTAAATATAAAAGGTAGTTTGTAATTTGTTTTATATAAAATATAAGATTTAAATAATGATGATGAGTTTTAAAAATTTTCTCGATGAATATGATATGTAAAATTAGTTTGTAAAATAGTTTTTAGGCCGAGAGGCAATAAGTTAAGTTAAGTTTAGACATAAGGACAATTAATTTAGAATAAGTATCCTGTTAATTTTAAGTTAGATTTAATCATTTTTGTCAAGTATGTAAATTGATATGTAATAATGCATAAAAGAAATTAATTTAAAATTCGTATAGATTGGATGGCATACTTGGCAAGTAATTTAATTGTGATTATCGAAAGAAAAACTTGCCTAGTTAAGCATCCAAATTATGATTTGTAAAGAGAACTGTTTTGAGGTTCGACTGAAACAGTCATCTTAAAACACTCTCCTACCGCGCATTTGGAATCAGAAGGGGTTCGAATGAAACAGTCACACCATTAAACTCTTCCTCCGCTGCACAGTAAATTAGGATCAGTCTGTGGTTCGACAGTAGCGCTCACCCCAGCCGGATCCTTACCTAGAGTTCTCAAATCAGAGCTTAGCTCGACTGCACAAGTCACTCCTAACATACTGAAGCTATAGTAGCCGCACACCGATCTCCGCCAGAGATTTTAGCGACAGGTTGGGGTTCGAATGAAATCAGTCATCCCAACCAGTACTCCTGCCAACGAAAAGAGGGTTAGATAGGGTTAGATAGGTAGCACGGGGTTCAGCTGAAGCAATCACCAAGGTATGTTATCCTCCTACTGAGCAGACAAAATGTGACCAGAACTAACGTTCGATGCCACAGTCACCTCCCTTTGCTCCTTTCTAATGGTTCCGAGTTTGATGTGAGTACTACATTTGCTCTCCATTTTCCGACTTCTCTATTTGGTAACGTCCTCACAACCAACAAACCACGGGAGGCAAACAGGGTTTCTCAGAGGTTGGCGTACGCGAAATAAATAATTCGTTTTCTAAGCAATTTCATGTTTAATCTCTCAGTTCAGTTTCATAATTCATAAGAAACATTTTAAGACAAAGATTGGGTCGATCTATTCTTTTTAACCACCAAAAAAGCAAATGAAAATTTCATTTTACTTATGGCATGAGTACATATGAGTGAGTAGTAATTTTTGCTATTTTCGAATAACAACTACTCGGCCGTCTTAAGACAAAAGGATGCTAATGGCGAAATTCAAAAATTGAGTTAGCGACATACCTCTGACCAAATTCTGAACCCTGAACTCAGGCAGCCTATTAACAATCCTAACTGAAGAATAATTCAAATTGATGCACAACTACTTGGTCTTCAGCATGTTGAAGTTACATGCAGGAGAAGATGCAGTTACAAGCTACGCAAGTTATATTGAATTTTATGTCCCTCAACTTCTTCCAAAAGAGACGCATTGGAAACAGCGGGCCGACTCGATCTAATCATAAAAGACGGAATTACGTTTTGCATAGTGTTTTTACTTCCTCTTACTGCCACATAATACATTAAATCTACCTTTGAATACAATTTTAATAATCTATTTTAGTATGTTCCAATTTCCCAATGACTGCGCAACAAATGCTTTCCTCCAAATCCCATCTTTATTACCATCATCAAACGGGCTTTGGTTGAGAAAATATTATTACGATTTTTTATTTCTTCCATTATTCTGCTTCACGTGAGCAGTAACAGCTAACAGCCGAGCCGGATCGATATTTATTTTTGTTCATTGACAGCATTCACTTTGATACAGAGCGCCGCAAAATGAAGAACCAGATTAATAATTTTTTTTTAAATATAAGTAGGTACATATCTAAAATATTGTTTTAGGTACAAAATTTTGAAAATCATATTAGGCGGTCGACGCCACATTTTCTTCGAAAAAGCAGGGACCAGCAACCTGCGCTGTTGAAATTGCACACCACACGCACACTGTGACTTTAAGTGAATGCATATGCCACTGATGCAATTGGTGTTAGCCCAGCATATTCTGTTTATTGACGCATCAACTCAAGTGAAAATGCGCTTCATCATTGAACAAAACAATTGCGTACGTTTTCGAGAAGAGCCTCATATGTATGTCGACAGTGAGAATTTACTTCACATTAAACGGGAACTAAAACCACTCAGAGTTTTCGGAATTTATTTCCCACTTAACATGGGAACTAAGTCCACTTCGCGAAAGTGGTTTTATTTCCCACTGTGTGGGAACTAAGTCCCTCAGTGGACTTAGTTCCCGTGGACTTATTTCCCTACACCAGGTCAGTGTGAAGAATTCGCCTCACTGGACGATCAGAGAGTAATAATGCAGACGCATGCTTTCGCATGGCGCCGCGCAGTGGGGATTGTAGTATTAAATCTCTCACTGCCTTAACGCTGTCATGTTATCCGATTTTTGTCAACTTGTCATACTCTCTGTTTGTCCGAACGTTGTGATCCATGTAAAAATTGATTTCCGGTCCGGGGCAGGGCCCAACGGGGCTAAGTTAAAGCGATTTCGGAAGGCGCGCTGGGTTGCGATCAAAGAACATCCGTTCGAAAACTATGCGCCTACAGCAAACGCACGCTTCTCACTGTTCCAACGCATGCCAACTGACATGGAAGGAAACAAATGGAACCACCCCTGTCGAATGAGACCAATCCCGCCGCGATTCGACCCCTACAGCCTGAATGGCGCGTATATTCAAAAAGGAAGTTATATTGCGGCACCCTGTTTAATTGAATCAATTTGTTTCAGATATTTATTGTAGCCTATTGGTAATAACGAGCAATAAAATATCCCACCGAATTCGAATGATAAATAAACAAAATGTGCCAAACTATGCCATTTTTTCAGGAATCCTAAACTCTGTTCGATGAACACACCTCCATTATCCTCCACTATAAATAAAATCATTTTAAACGTGTTCTATCAATTATCTCTAGAAGGTATTAATTTGATAACATTACAGACTTGTTAAGGCAGAGAAACGAATAAAAATAGATAGAATAACCGGAAGCTAACTCGTCATGCTGCAGTGTATCCTTTTGCTCCGCGTGGTGATAAAGTAGAAACTCTGCTTGGCACATGCCAAATTTGCAATCGGAGTCTAAAGTTGGGATTTTTTTTTTTATTTTCCCCCGAGTTACGTTCAAGCAAAAAATTAATTAAAAATAAGGGATACACGCTACTGACATAGTTAGCAATGCATTATTATTTGTAGCTGTCGTCCCCGATAGAAAGGCGACGTATCAATGGAGTCTTTGAAATGTTCGGACCTAACGCTTTAATAATATTTATATATCTCATGGCACTGTATCCCACACATTTATAATGTCTAACTTTGAGGTAATTAATTAAAAGATATGTCGCCATCATTCTCTAGACATGCCCTCGATCAGGTGCAAATAGCCATTAGCACGTAATTGAATCAGCTCCATGCTACACAAAACCATTAAGAGACTCGCCCGTAGATATCAAAATGATATCTGATGACAACCTTTAGGCCATCTCACTGGCATTCCCTAAAAATTGACTGCCATATCACTCGATAAAATTTTTGGTTATCCATGAAAATAAAAGAGAAAATGACTACATTGAACGCAAAATCCTTTTTCCATTGTTTCGAGGCTAACTTTCTGAGGCAGCTGGATGTACAAGAAATGATTGCTTCCAATTTGGGTATGAAAACATTTGAGAGGAAATATGATACCCACTTCAAAGTTTTTATCTTAATACTCTTTTATATTTTTGCAAATTCAGAGATTAAAATAAATGTTTTAGTCGTACCTACTTCAACCAAATGTTGGCAAATACCTTTTTATGTAAGACGATGTTTCATGTAATGAATTTGAAGAGATGAGCATTTTATTGAAATTGCTGCTCCTTATCCTTCAGACTGTAGAAACAGTCAAATGGAGAAAGAATTAAATTCCATTATGTGAGAAAAAAAGAGCAAAACGAAAGAAGCAATTACACTGTTCTTGTGTTACATGCTCTCCCTATAGGAATACAATCAACGATATGATTGAGACAATGACAATGAGACTATTGACTGGAGGGAAATAAGATTATTTCAAATATCGAAATACTGTTGGTAAAGCAAAAGAGTCGAATTAAACGATCAAATTAAATGAGCTAGCAAATCGTTTTTAAATGAGAATGTCGATAAACTGGAAGAACACGGTTTTATTAAGTGTCCTTGAAATCAATGCTAATATATAGAATACCACAAAAGGGCATATATATTTCCACACAATTCAAATTTGCAATAGATTGAAGCTTTATAAAGATTGGAGTGTTAAAAATTGTTTGTATTTACAAAACGAACAGACAAATCGTGTCTTGGGTGGTCGCATCATCTGTACGAATTTTCACAGCATTGCTTTAATTTGCTCCTATTACTAAGAATTCGAGCAAAATAAAATATTAAAATGAAACTCTTAACCAAACACTTTTCATTTGACTGTGAATACTAATGCCTTACCTACCGTAGTCCTACCGGGAAGTCCTATACTGACGTATGAAATCTTCCACTTGGTCGGCATCAATATTCCGTATAATGTATCATATCCAGGAAGGGAAGAATAGCAAAGTGATGCAATCCCAAGCCTAATGAGATGGTAATCTACACTAATGGCTCTAAGACAAGCGAGGTAACGGGTTCTGGCATCCTGTCTGTATATCTTGATCTTGATACTTGAAAGAGTATATACAACTGCCGGAAACAAACAGTGTATTGAGCTTGTACTGATGGGATCAGTAACCGGAAGGATATCGCCATTTACATCGAAAGTCAAACTGCACTCAAGGCACTGTGTTCTGTTCAAGGCACATCAATTCTGAGACAGCCAGAAGCTGTCGCACAGTGCTAAAGGCATTATACAGACAGAATTGAGTGAAACTTTGCTGGTTATCAGGACACTGCAAAGGAAATTAACAAACCAAGCTTGGGAGAAAATGAAGGGAACTGGAGGGCAGTGAGGGGGTGAACATCAAACCACCCCTCGGCGTAATCAATTGTATAATTAAATATTTTAAAGATAGCTGACCTCAGATGTGTGAATCTGTCTAAGGCGAATTTGCCCCATTTTTTATCAAAAAAGAAATAGGGAAGTTCTCAAACTGAACAGGGAACAGCTAAAACGATAGTAGGATTCTGTCGCAACACTCTCTTCTGAGGAAGAATGCCAAACGGATTGGAATAGTATATACATAGATACTCGAATCCTTGACGAAAAAATAATTTACGCTTAGCATTTTTCTTTCCATCAGGCAAATTTGGACACATTTTTTTTGATAGGAGCTGACAAAGGTCTGTTTGGTATGATGGACATCAAACCATTCTTGTCTTTGGATGAATGTATCCATCTGCTCACTCCAAGGTGGTCCCAATCCCTTTCCAATTGTGCGCACCATCTATATTTTACATTTCAAAAGAAACATGATCCTAACATGTTGCCAGGACAGTCAGACCTATCGCCAATAAATGTACCTACCTGGTGCACATTATCTGTTCAGATATCTGATATGCTGAGAAGTGGGACTTTGTCTGAATTTATTCACGATAGCGGTGTCGATAGCTTATAATCGAACCATAAGTTAAGTCGACACTATGATTAAAATCCTAACAGGGTACAGTTACAAAAGAAAACCAAATAGATAAGGATGCAAGTCAATGCTGACCTGTATTTAGTGGATGAATTTATGTAAAATACAGCAGCAATGATGGTTCCCAGCGGTGTATCCTGTACAATTTTTCAATCATTTTGTTCCCTTTTAATTTTTTGAAGTCGTTTTGAGTTAATAAAATAAGTGAGTCCAACATTTTCTTTGTTTCCTAAGAAACCTTAACTTGCATAATCCATAAAATTTAACTTTTTGTAATCAAAATTTTATTAATTTGTTATATTAATAATATAGGCAAGAAATAATAATGAGCTTTGTTCATTTTTTATATAAACAAGTTTTGAAAACTTAAGTTTGAATGTGAAAATAGTTAAATATAATGTTTAATTATTGTTTTTTGGGAAAATCAAATCCATTCTCCTATTTTTTTTTGTTGGCAACTTGTTCAACAACTTCCTCAGCATCTATATTGATTTCTCTGTCAATATTCATGGATACTAATCCATTTAGACGCGCTTCGGAAGTTGTTGCCCGCAGCCAAGTCTTTAAGCTTCTCAGGACGGAAAATGTATTATTAATCTAAAGAATTCCCAACGATTTATCATATTGTGTGCTTTGACTCAAAAATCGGTCGATAAATAAAAAATTCCGAAAAAGGGTCTTGAGGGGGGGGGGCTCAATTCGCCACTGATTTTTTTTTTTATAATTCGCTTACGCTAAAGGGGCTTTGTTGTTTCTGTATATATACAGTACCCTTATAATGCTAAACACAGCGCATGCATTTTTTGTTGAACAGTAAGCTGCACCTAGCAATGTAGTATTGTATTGCATGATTTTAGGTGCTACTTACTATTCGAAAGAATAGGAGGATAGGAAAGAAGTTGTTGGTGCTTAGTATTTATTTTCTCCACGGTTCCCGGTCTGATTCTCAATACCTTAAAATCTGTCCCCTTATTTCTAGAGTAAGGTTCCATACAAAGCATTGTCCTTAAACAAACTTAGAATAAATATTCGGCGGAGGACGTGCATCATCTGCCATGCCATCGGGACCAAATGAGGATTCATGATCATACAACTGTTTGCTTGATGCTCGTTAATCATTATCGAGAAAAACACCCAGAAACATTTAAACAAAATTCCCCTGCCTCACCTCTTGCGGAAGTCTAATAAACATCCAAGGATATAACCTGTCATGTGAAGCTTCTCATTTGTGTCCATGCGCTGAATATGTCTCAGCCACTAGCCGATGTTTGGTTTGGTAAATACCGCTGTACAACCGGTATCGTTCTTCACTACATTTTCTTTTCTGCGTTTTCTTGATACAAATTGGACTGAATTCTTCCCGTTTGATATTTCTTCCGACTCAAAATATCAATAGTATCTTTATGCGTCAAATTAAGCCGTTCAAGACGGAGGTTCGATCTTCCTTGTCATCTTGAACCTGGGGGCTGGGAGTCAAAGATCCTCTTCGCTCTAGCATTAATGCCCATTCTATCGATGCGGCCGAGCCAATGTAATCGACGTATTTTAGATTTTTGGACTACATCCACATCTTTGTACACTTCACAGGACCAGAAGAAATAACATCTCAGGAAGACCAAAAAGGCAACGCCAGTGTAAGATAATTTTTCGGTGCACCAGAGCCGTCCGCACCGGCTCAAGTCTTCGTTGGATATAACAAATGATCTATTCAGTTAGGAAAAGGCTCGTAAAAGCTGGATTTAGAGCACCCAAGTTAATGCAGAAGCTAGATTTTCCCGCAACACATGTGGAACAACGTCATACATGCTGCGGTATTAAAAGCAAATGTCAGCCCAACAATGTCGTGAATAATTAGATAATCTTTCTAGGATAATATAAAAAAAAAACTACACTGATTACGCGTTTTTAAATTGTTCCTATAATATGAGCTCCTTACCCAAAAAAAAATTTTTTTTTGTCCTAACAATATTTTGCTCCCTTGACAGCAGGTGCAAAAATCTCTGCACTCTAACAGTAACATGAACCGTTATAAAATGCCAAGGAAAATTTAATTTGATTTAAAAAAAGTACTTATTGCAACCATTTTGCCTAAATTCGAAATAGTTTGAGTAACATTTTTCAAACAGTAAATAATAACTTTTAGGGGCTCCGGCCAATATTAAGGGACGTTACATAATATGAAACTAAAGTAGTAAACCCTTAGGATAGGATATAAAGAACATATTCCGTTGGCAATTTCCAATTGAAATGGGAAGCAAATACCTACTCGTGCGTATTCCATTGAACATTCTTAAATGTGTTATTTACTTTAATCTCGAATAAATGAGTTTGAACATCAAAAGGCTTACTTAAGTACACTTCGTTAAATGTTTTCCCAATAAGTGAACCATAAAAGGGTTGTGGGATTCTATGAATATTTCTTTCGTACTTATAGATATGGCCTTTTGGGTTTGACATTAGCTTTATATCCAGATAGCGTCACTTCGTGGAAAGGTTAAGCTTTTTAGCATTCTGTTACCACTTAGTAGGTCTAGGTATACTAAAGAGAAAGATATTGTAGTCGTGCTGAAATTTTAAATTATGTAATATACGACTATAAAGGAGTCAATGAGGTGTGTCTCCTAATTCTATCCGCCGGCCGGCTGGCCGGTTGGCTTGGTTTATGGTTCGATTCAAAGGCGAAGTTATCGGTTGTTGTTTGATTGTTGCTTTTAAATTTATTGTCCGACCGGCGCGGCGGGGGTTAGACATTCTTTGGGATAGGTACTGTTTTGTTGTACCGATGCCACCAAGGTTACAGCTTCCATTTGCATTACCTTTGCTGTCAATTTGTTTGATTACATCCGTCCAATTATCCATCTCAGTTTTGAACTAAATCTTTGAAAATGGTAATGCAAGCATTTCAATTGACTTAAAGGCTATGTGGACGTCCTTGGAATTGTTGCCGATAACTTGTGTGAAATTGTCAGCTACATACACAACACTCTTGTCAGCTCCCGATGAGCCTTCTTCTTCTTTATTATCGCGGAGATTCTTGTTATTCTGATGCCATATGCAAATATGTATGAATCCCGCAAGGGTGGTTTTTGTCCTTCAATAACTATGTCGTTTTTCGTTTATTAGCGGGGTGGAATTTGTTCGTCACTCAACGCGAAAACCTTCTTAATCAAGTTCGTAACAGGGATATAATCGGGTAAAGTGATAGTTGATAGTTGAAAACCAAGATCAAAGCTTTGGCTCCATGTAAGGTGATTATCAAATTGACAACCGCTTTTTGCGATCGATTTCATACGACAACTATTTTGGTGTCGGTTTCATACAATTAAATAAAAATTGTTGGTCCCTTTCACTTCACACAAGCCAATGGTTGGAGAAGCTAGGTTTAAGGCCATGTATGGGCCGTTAATGCTTAATATATTTTTATATTTATATTAATATATTTGTTGTTTGGTTTTCACAATGAAAATTTTGAAATGTTTAATTACTGTTAAATATACACACTTTTATTTCAGACTCATATCTTTTAAAACTCTCAGCTAATAGTAAAAACGATCATGGTTAGTTTCCAGTTTTTTGGTTTGCCACATGGCCAAATCCTTTTATTAGTCACGTGTCTAACCAGGTAACAAACAGTAAACTCACAATGAGTCACTTTGGCCTCTGAGTTAGTGAAACTTGCGCAAATGCACATACAGCCTTCCTAACCTAACTTAAACTAACCTATGTTATATCCGAATGAATATTTTTATTTCAAAAGAACCCAATATAAGCTCCCCTTTCCTATCTACTTATCATCCAGCACGCAGCACCATAAAGCAGTTTTGTGGCCTCAAGAAGACTGGAGGTCTTGATCTAACTTTATCTACTTTAAGGCGGTTACCAACTGGAGGGTCTCTCTCTCAGACCATAGATATGTCGAATTCCAAGACGAATGTGAAGCCATAACTTTGCAGGAGAGAATAAATTGGAAAAAAAACCAACTGGGTACGCTTCAGGGAGGAATTGGGGAAAGTTCTCAAAACTCCAACCAAACTCAATACGAGACAAAAGGTAGAGGAAGCTGTCAAGACTTGAACAGTGCCATTACTAGCTGTTTTGAACTGACGTGCCCAGTAAACAAACCCCTAGCAGAACGCCGGTTCCCTGAACTCGGAACTGCGGAGAATCCGAAGAAGGTCACTGAAGACTGATTTGGAGGAAGACTAGAATCTCTACCGATCGAAGCAGAAGGAATATAAGAGGTTAATTCGGGTATCGAAATGTGCTTCTTAAAGGAATTTCTGTGAAAAGATTGAAACACTGGGTGAAACTTGTAGGGTGGTTAAAGTTCTGAAAAATCACTTAGAAAACTTGATAGCACCTTCGCTGAAACGAAACGGAAACTCTTAGTCATCTGCTGGAGTCTCACTTTCCGGGTAACCAGATAACGATTGGCTCACAACCAGCCCCGACTACCGAGACTGTGAGTGAGCCAAGACAAACAACTCGGCGTAGCTGGTATATTGCGAAGGCCGTGTTAACGGACGAGGCCATCAAATAAGCTTTTGCGTCTTTTGACGGCTTCAAGTCACCTGACACGGACGGAATATACCCAGCCATGCTGCAAAAAGCTACAAAACAGTTGCTACCGACTTTGAAGAGAATGTTCACCGCTGTCCTAGCACTGGCATACATAGCCACACCCTGGCGTACAGTTAGAGTGGCATTTATACCAAAAATTGGCAGAACTGACTACTCACTCGCCAAGAGCTTCAGACCAATCAGTCTGACTTCCTTCTTGCTGAAAAGCATGGAAAGGCTGGTCAAACTTCAAGTGCGCAAAACGGCTTTGCGATTGCACCCACTATCTCAGATGCAACATGCCTATCAAAGCACCCTAACATATGCAATCTTTTATGGCAGCTGTAATAAATGTCGAAATTTTTTCTTTTCATCATACCTGATACTATCCATCATTTCTCCTGGATCACGGTAATATCTGCCTTGTAACGCTTGAGGACAGACTCAAGTTTTTGAGTAGCACCAGGTGCATTAGATCGTAGTCCTTTGACGATCCGCATCTGGTGGCCATAGGAGGGTATCCATTATCCAAGGATAATGTCTCTCTCATAACTATTTATGTTTCACGTGGTCGGGAAGTTACAGCGACGGCACAACCGGGTTTTCCGGAGTCAATAACCCACTTCTTGGATACGAGCGCTGCCGTTGGCCCATTTAGGGCTTATCCGCCACCAACTCTTTTCCAATACTCTGACTCAGCATTGGTCGTCCCTAAAGACCTGGGATTCAAATAGGTCAAAGCAGCTCATATAGGGATAACACTAATAGTTCAACCTGACTAGAACTGGTAGACGCCAACGTTGTATCTCAGTGTGAAAAACACCTCCACCCTCTCTCGTCCGCTGCCACCAACGACCCGCCAAATGGGTTGGCTACCCAAATTTCCAGGTACTAGGCACCCAACGTAGAGGTGTAGAGTAGGAGTTGGTACTGAGAGGCTATTGTAAGAATGCCTGTGGTCTCATATATTCGCATCACTACCCTTTAGCTGTCCATCGATTGCAATTTCTTTCTCTTTAGTTTAAAAATTAAAAAATAAAATGGTCACCAACTTGAAAATGAATGTGGGACTTTTTTTTAATGATGTTCGAATTCTGTTGTAAATTTATTCCATTTATTATGTCAATTGGATAAACATAAATTATCAGCTTTGAGTTGAATTCAAGTGTAAAATATGACTTTAATCGAATATTTTCTATTTTGCAGAATCATAACGCATAGAGGGAGCTTTATTTCAATTTTTAAATATACTGAAACCTAGGAGCGGAAACGATATGTCTAAAAAAAAATTCTTAAAAATGATTTTCTTGCTTCAGAATACTTTCCTGAACTTCAATTTTATGATACGATTAACATCAAATGGAACCCTTTTCATCAAGATTTTATGTTATAAAGTATCCAATTCCAACCCATATCACCTGGTGAATGTTTTTTAACTTGTATTTCCTGTTCATCCGCCTTTCCATTAGTATTTATTGAGCAGCACATGACATGTTGAGCCTTTAAGGATTTATAGTTTTCCTACACCCTAAATGCATTGACTGTCTGTCACAAGTTCTGATTCTTCTGGGTATGGTTAATCGAAATCAAAGTAGTTTTATGTTTCTTCCTAACAAATATTCCTCTCGTAAATGAAGCGCCTTAGGCGACGTGACGATGAATGTGTCAAGTTGATTTAGTCCGCATAGCTTCCAAATTACAGCTAAATAAGAAGCTTGAAATATATATATTTAATTAGGTGAGTTTTGTCAGGATAACTACAATTTATTACGTACGTACTTGTATGCATGAATTCAGTATTATGTTAAGAACTAGTTAATGAAGGTACAGAATAGGAGTATAAGTGAGCGCAATGCTCAAGGCGTGCGGCGGGTAGGTAAGGTATAGACTGGCTAACAACTGATAATGGTCAGCTTAGCGCCAATTGTTATGTTGGTGTTGTGGTATGGCGTAGGTATATTACAATGTCTTGCAGGCAGCAAGGTATTTTATTACGTTAACATTTTATTCATATATTTCTTTGATGAAGCCATCAATGCGCATAATTTATATCAACGTATCATATTTTATTTAATCTTTAAGGATGAGTTTATTATCAATGCGACATAAAAGCTTTTTGTAAATATTTTTTTTTTAATAATGGTTGATGAAACCCTTCACGTCTGCATAAATACATATTCAGGATGTATGTAGAATGTAAATACGTACATAACAGAAATGGTGGCACATAAACGATATCATACCGCGCCTTGCATTATAAAAAAAGGATCCATTTTATGTCGGGTTTTTCAGTCGTTTAAAGTAATGATTATTATTATTGCTGAGGATAAAATAATGCTGCTGGAATTTAATTTTAAATTTTTCAAGTAAAATGTTTTTTTTGAATTGCTGAGGTTTTATCTCTCTAGGTTCTTACGCCGTTGTTTCAAATCAGCACAGTTAAAAAAAAATCTCCCAACAGTACCAAATGGTTATACGTCAATTGGTGAATTATATTAAGGAATTCTAAACGGACACAACAGTTTTTCGGTAGAGACGTGGATGCTGCTGTACATGAATCACAAGAGTTTGCTGCTTAGCTGAGTGAAGATTCTTGTTCTGCCTTAACGACGAGGTCATGATCAGGATAAAAGGGATCATAGCCATCCCAGAAAACTGCATCGCAACTGGTCCGCCTGTGGGGTTCTCGGTGAAAACATTTATGTAAAATAGTTTAAAGGATTATTCCGAAAAGCAATAATTATAAGGATTTAGAGCGTCCGCATAAGGACCGATAAACTAGAATAAGTATCTTATTAAATTTAGATTTAATCGGTTTTATTTAAGTCGTCATCACGGGCTGCTTCATTATTGGTCATAAATCTCAGAAAGTTGAAGTTTTGCACTTGGGAAGCAATTTTCCATTCAAATCAATGTCTTTAATTAGTCGGAAAGGACCAGAAAGCGGCCAGCACAGGTACTCTGTCTTTTTGGACTGATACGATCCTCATTCCCCTACAAAGTTTCTTTAAGTGTTCTTTGGAAGGATGTTTGATCATTACCTATGACAGCTTCATCGTCAGTAAAAAATAATATACTTTGAAATTGGTCGCTGTTCCATTAATCAGATAAGCGAGATCTACCAACTGATTTTGAACGCTTTACTGGTGTATACCGGCTTTTGCTCCTCTTAGGTGAGGTTAGGTGAACGTGGCTGTTAGTTAATAGCCAACACATTGAGACCAATGAGGTCCGTTGTGATGCCACGTTCATCGGGTGTTTCGACCTCTATTCGCTAAACCATTTGGAGCTTCTAAAGAAGCGCGATAGAGTTCTAACATCTGTATTAGCTAAGTCAGTGAGTTCATTAAGGAAGAAGGCTCCTAGATAGAGATTTCTTTTATAGGAGAGTGCAGGAAATGTACAGAGGAGATGAGGTGTAGTCTCCTCCTCCTCCTCGTCCCTACAGCTTCTACAGAAGTCATTTGTATATACGCCAAACCTTGATGCGTACTTGCCTGTTAGACAGTATCCTGTGATGACACCTATAGCAGAGCCAATGTGCAGTGCTTTGGCCAGATATAATTGGCTGCTACTATTACCTGGCAACCTAAGGTTTGTACTCTCGACTGCGGATAGCTTAAAGATAAGTTTGCAAGTAGCGATAGGCATACCTAGAAAACCTTTATCAGGTAGAAGAGGTAATGCAGTTCCATTTTTGGCGAGTTCATCTGCCGTACAATTCCCTGGGATGTCTCTATGCCCCGGCACCCAATAGAGGAGAATATTGAACTGCTCTGCTATCTCCTCAAGAGATGAACGGCAGTCTATGGCTACGATGTAGTTTGAAGAGACTGAGTTTAGGGACTTTAGCGCGGCTTGGCCATCCGAGAATATACGGATGTCCTTAGCGGATATCACATTTCTATGCAGCCACGACAAGACTTCCTTATTCGCCATGATTTCCGCCTGGAACCCGTTATAATGATCAGGAACACGGAAATAGAGCCCAATATTTAGTCTTTCTGAGAAAACACCCCCACCAACCCTATCATTAGTTTTTGATCCGTCGGATTCTTGCCCAAATATTCGACGGGGTATTTTTCTTTCAAATGAACCCAACATATGCTCCCCTTCCTGCTTATTGTCCATCACTCGGCACCATAAAGTAGGATTGGCAGTATTAAGGTCCGATAGAGCAAACAATGGTTTCCTAGTGTAATTCTCCGACGGATCTCCACTACAGTGTCAGTCGTCAACTATTACTCCAAGGTAAATGAACTCCTTAACTACCTCAAAGTTATCGCTAGAAACAATGTTGTTCTGTCATAAGCGGTGAAACATGTTTTTTGTTTGTTGATAGTATGTACTTGGTTTGGACCCTCATTTATTTTGAACCAATTTATCCTGTCCTTCAATCACCGTAAAAGCATCTAAGACGGCACGATGGGAACACACGATTATGTAGATAACATCCGCATACCCCAGTAGGTGGACGGATCTATTAAAGATAGTGCCTCCCGTGTTGACACCTGCCCTGCACACTATTTCGTCCAGAACAAGATTGAAGAAGTCACATAAAAATAGCTTCCAATTTGCACATTGCACCGCGTGTTTTCATGTGTCACATGACACGGGTGGTTTTGAATGCTATGAAAAGATGATGATTGATGTATCACGACTTCGAATTCGTTGGTTTTTTCCAATGCCTTAGTGTGAATGTGTTTTGTGCTGACGATCTGCCGGGCCGGAAGCCACACTGGTATATGCCGATTGATGTGTTGCAGAACGGCTTCAGGCTTTCACACAGTATGTCGAATAAGATCCTCTATGCAACATTGTTTTCATACGAAAACTGCGTAAGTGCTTTTTCATCACGCACCAGCTCAGTTTTTCATGAAGTACCTGTTTTGAGCATATGCTCTGTTTTGTTCATACCACCCCATGTTCTGCTAATGCTCTACGTCAGGAAGCAAAACTTTAATTTACTTATTCAACGTTAGTATCTTAACTTCGTTTTCAAACATTTGTTCAGATAATCTAACATATTATACGCCCATTTAACTAACGCAATCATTTTAATTATGAGACAAAGCCCTTAGTGACTTTCTAAAACAATTGATACACTCACTTCCGTTTCCTTTGACCTCTCCCATTGAATTTGGCTCCTGCAGTATACCAAATTGATATCTCCTAGGCCTGATAAGTTTTTGAATAGCTTTGTCGTAAATTGAAGCCTATGTTCATTTAATTTTAAAAATGCTTGAAGCGTTAAAAATGAGAAGGGGTTAAGTGACATTTTTGAAAATTTTGATGTTTTTTATCCGATAAAGGTGTTATGTGACAACTTAAATTTTGGTCTATTCGCCGATACTCTATTGTACTTAATATAGGAGTTGGATATGGTTAAAGGTGGTAAATACAGAATTTATTTTAGGTTTTGTGGCGTAAAAAAGTGCTAAACGTTTTTTAAACGAAACTTTAAATTTGTCACTTAACACCTTCTCATTCTAAACGCTTCGCTTATTAAAATAAAGCGATTAAATAATTATGTTTCCATTTTACAAATGTTTCATTTTGTGTGATTTTGGGGTATTTTTTGTTTCGGTATTTTGTGTTGAAGTCCATTATTCGTGTTTCAAGTGTTTCACTAACGGCATTTTTGAATACCCTTATAATTATAAATTTATAATGTATAAGCTACACAGCGCGGGCGTTAAGGAAATAAGGGTTAGAAGATAGGGAGAGATGCCGATGCACGTTGGTTTTAAATGTTTGTAGATTATAATGTGTAGGATCCACATTCGTGTTGTACGGCTAAGGAAATATTCCTTGTATTTCACTGTACGTCTGAATACAGGCTGATGCGCATTCCTTGCACAGCGGATATTGCGGTTGCAATATTCTAGGGGTGAAATGCAACTGGCTATATATATATAACGATATTTGAAAGCAGAAGGTTGCTCAGTTTGTAAAGATATAATTCTAATAAACGAGCCATCGGGAATATTACAGCAGAATATTCTATTCGAAGAGCATTCATTAAGATATATAAATGCGAGTCCCAGGAGCACGCAATACATCGTACTTTTGAGCAGCGACGAAGTAGTAGAAGAGGTTTGGTTATTAATAAAGAAATTACTAAATAGGAGATTTGATTGTTGATTAAAAGTGATGTTTTAAAAAGTGAATTGTTGTATGAAATAAATGAGAACAAAGATATTGATAGAGAAATAATAAAGATTGGTTAAACTCAATTCAGGTTTATCTTTCAAATGCGAGCCTTGATGTAAGACTATTAATTTTATATACTTTATAAATTTAACAGTTACAATTTTGTGTGGGGCTCTTAGTAATATATTGAGGAAATATACTAATCGCTTAATGCCTAAACTAAATATCCCATCTTTCGACTCACTTTGCTAGAATCATACAAAATTTATTCGCTTCCAAAAACCCCACTCTAAAATTGAATCCCATCAATTACTTAAAGCCTTGTCTCCTAAATAACTATGCAATACTAGGTGCCTCCTCATAAATATTTAAACTTCAAAAACTACTTTCATCAGGAGAAATTATTTCCTTGCCTATATTGAAATCGAAAAGACTGATGCGGAAGAACCTCTGAAATGGAAATGTTAGAGTAATCAATGCTTTTGATGCTTATAACAAAATCATAAAATGGAAAATCACATCCACAACTGTGGAAACTCACATACCAGATGGGATATTGGCCTTCGTCGCCATTGAAGCTGATGTTTCTGGGGCGAGTCCACATGCTTTATTTACGAGTGCTTGCTAGTCTTTTAGGTAACGATATGTATACTGTTGGCCCTTAGTGATAAGTGGATCATATAGGCAATTTTGTGTGACAAAGGATTCGTTTGAAAGAGATACGAGCACAAGTCGGGTCGAATTATGTTTGTGATTTTTTCTTTTTATTTCCTCGATGGATTGGTTTTAAAATTGATGCATTTGCAGGGGTTGATATTGAGTTGTTGTTTCAATTTTAAGAAAATAAAATGAAACAAACAACACTTCCTGTATACAAAACAAAACATAATATTCTACTTTTGAATTGAATTTCAAAGGTCCTATGACAATAGCAAAATGAATATTATTTTGGTCGTTATGGGAGCATAAATCAAGTGGTTTGAAGCTATTCCGTCGAGGAAATAAAGATATGGAATTGTTGACTTTGTTATCGCAATTGTAAGAGATTTATAACGATGCGTGCATGGAGGATTTCGGTGTTATTATCTTCTTTTCTATGACACTGTCCTTGATAGTCGTTATTAATATCGCATTTGAAAAATGTTGTCATTTTAATGCCGATTGGATCTCTAGAATTTTTGTTTTTCAAGCAACGAACATCTCTTCTGCGTGAACTGTAACCTCCTGAGACAAGTGTAGACATAAAAGAAGGCATTTAAATGGGCCACTTATATATATCACTTCTGCGTACCTGTCTGTTGAAAAGGTTTCATCTACAGCAGCGAGTTTTACGGCTATTTATGGAATGTCGCTAATGCCCTTTTTTGCGTCCGATGTAAATTAAATTTAGGTACATCTTTGATTTGAAACTTTCGCCTTTGCATCTGCAAAAAACAGACGTAGTGGCTAATGATAATGCAATGCCATTTATGGAGGCATTACGTTATTAATTTGATAATTTGACCTCATTTCCGCTCCTTTGGGTATTGGGATAATCGTCGATTCTCCAGCCAGAACTACGTTCTGAAAATCAAGTTCGGGCGGGTACCAGTGCTCCTGATATGCAGGGTGTCGCACGCATCGTGCTACAAAAACAAAACGTAATAACTTTTTTTCTGTGTGAGTAATCGGCCTATTTTAATTTATTTTTTATTTGGCAGGTTACTATTTAGATTCATTAAAATAAATGCTTGGCATACCGAAAAGAGGATTATGATAGTGCAGCGGTACCATACTTTACAGTCCTTAATTTCCGTCCGAAGATAACTTGGGTCGTGGAGTACTTAGCAATCAATTATCACGAGCAGTGAGTGCTCTCACAGGCCCATCATTTAGTGCAGGTATCAGTAAGCACACATTTATTTAAAATTAAATATTTCATTATGCAAATACATGTTAAAGAAGCAACACTCCCATATTATAACCCTTGTTATATTCAATTTTCTAATAACACATTTATTCGGAAGAAAACTTTATATAAATGCAAAAATTCAAGGATTTTGAATTTTTCATTAGAAGTTTTTACTATTAGCTATATGGGTTTGCAAACGTACTCGAATTAAGAAAATCAATACAGAGCACCACAGAAAATAGTGTCTGTCATAAAAAATGATTAAAGGAAGAAATCACACTTAGAAAATTTTACTATTTATATGAGCCTAGCGATACACTAAAACTGTCCCGCAAGTAAGAAGCAAATTCGTGGGTTAATACGACTGGATGGTGATGACCATTTTCTTAAATAGAGATCAAACAATCAATAATGAGAGCACGCACATGTCAAATCACAAAATAAAAGTTGCATGACTAAAAACTCCTGGATCACAATATTGCAAAAACACCAGCATTTGATGATGACCTCAGTGGTGAAGTGATATACAAAACCGCAAAGCCCGCAGATAATTCTAGAGGTATAATCGGCTAACCTCACAGGCGGACAATTGGGGATGCAGTGAAGGAGGGTTGTGGTTAGTTTAGGATGAGGTGGTTTTCAGTTACAGCCAAAACACTTAGACTAATTTGAGGTCCATTGTGATGCCACGTGGATCCAAGGAGTTTCTCCGTCTAACCTCCAAACCATTTAGAGCTTCTAATGAAGCGCGATAAATTTCTAACGTCTGAGTTAGCCAGGCCAGTAAGATCATTAAGCAAGAAGGCTCCTAGATAGAGACTTCTTTTATGAGAGAGTGCAGGACATGTACAAAGAAGGTGAAGTGTAGTCTCCTCCTCCTCCTCGTCCCTGCAGCTTCTACATAAGTCGTTTGAATAGACGCCAAACCTTGATGCGAGCTTGCCTATTGAGAGTGTCCTGTAATGACATCTATAGTTGAGCTACTATGCAGTCCGTTTAGGGAAATTTAACTTTGCTTTGGCTATTAGCCTTAGGTTTGTTCTCTCGATTGCGGGTTGCTTAAACATAAAATTACATGTAGCGATTCCCTTTGTCAGGTAAAAGATAATGTGGTTCTTTTTTTGTTGACGTCATCTGAATTTGAAAAGAAAAACAGACAACACAAGTATAATTCAAGGTTTAAAACAAGCTTTTATCAAAAAAAAAGCTTACAAAATATGTACATTTTAAAAACATAGGGACGGGCTACAGTCCGCTTGGGCGAACTGTTGGATACCCAATTCTTATTCCTAACAGACACCTAGAGAGTCAATATTTTAAATTTCAGCTCCTTAGATAAAATTTTGGGTTTAAAAAAAAAATTAAATTGTGGGCGGATTTTGGAAAATGTACACATGAGCATAAAGGGCCCTGGAGAGTCTATATTATAAAGTTCAGTTTCCTAGCTCAAACTTTGACTTTTCAATAAAGTTTTATTCATTAAAGTTTTATTAAATTGTGGGCGTGTAGTGGGCGGATTTTAGAAATTTTATCTCCCGATCAGTTTTAGGAGTCAAAGATCATATATAAAAAATTTCAGCTTTCTAGCTTTCGATGTCTGCGGGGGATTTCAAAAATTCTTAAACTGTATTACTTCGGGATCCTAGAGAGTATATTGTTAAAATTTCAGCTCTCTAGGTCCAGTTTAAAGGCCTAATTTTTGTAATGTAATAACTTTTAGGGTCTACGGGCAATATTAAGGTATGTTACAAACAATGAGTCAAAATGAATATACCCTAAGAATAGAGTATAAATATGGAGGGTAATTTTGCACCCACAGGTTGGTGATACACCTCAGTTTTTCTTAACATTTTTCTTTCCACACTTGCCATAAAGAAAGCTGTGTATGAGTCGTGCGACCAGAAATGACATATTATACCTTGCAGCAATTCAATTCGTTTTTTGGTTAATGTATATTCTTCCCGCATCCAAGGCAAATGTTCACGCCGAAGTCCTTGGGCCAATCTGACTCATGGATTGATAGACATTTTATCATTCTCCGAAGTACCTACTGCCTTCAGATTTTGATTCTTGTACTTCTTTTAGGGTTTTTTTACAACTTGTTTCCTCTTATTTTCTTCAACGATTCCAATGTTTGTGATTCAAGGTTGAATAAGCTTGTTGAAGTGCGGTACCATTTCTCCCGACCTTTCTAGGTGCCATATCTCCCAATAACTGTTGGAATTGTTTTATGCGAAAAACATGAATAATCAAGTACCCACAATAATAACGTTAAACAAAAGCAACCACACACGATTCGATTTTCGTTTTTCTTTTAACAACGAATACCAGGCACCGAATATTTTTTTATCTGGCCTTTGTTACTTAGATACGCACAACAAAATGGTTTGTTCCAATTCACTCACTTTTTTTCTTCTTTGATTGTTCCTATAAAGGCTATTATGACCACGACTGCACATATCGAGAGCTTATGAAGATCTGAGTAATATTTTACAGTCTTAATTTAAAATAATATTTGTTAAGTGGGAAATATTGAAAGGGTACCATATCTTCCGTGGTGCCATGTCACCCGACTTTACACTAAAAAAAAAACAATAAATAACCATTTCCGTGATCAATTTTACAGTGTATTTTCAAATGAAAACCCTAAAGTCAATTCGCGGCTCTGTTGTCTGCAGTGATGGCCCCAATCCGAGATTCCAGCACTCTTTTCTCCGCTCCACATCTGCTGCATTCAAAGAATATACGGTTGGGGCTGCCCATTTTTGACTCTCCATACTGGCATGCTGAAATCGTCGTTTTGCCTATCTTGTGGAGGAAGGCGTTGAAGTACCCGTGCCGGAACTAGGTTACGTAGTAAATAACTTCTCCGTGTTCCCGTCTATTCCACGTTTTTAATCAGCTTCGCGGTCCATTACCCTCTGCTCTCTCGGTACCACTTGTCCTGCCACTGCTGCTTGGTGAGCATCTTGCCACTCGAAATTCCGCTTTTGCCGTAGACATACTTTATCTCTGCGGCTAGGAGATCAATAGAGGACATCGAGGACGGCAGGTTCCGAAACAGTTGGTTGTGAACTTGGAAATCGACGATAATTGGAATCCTTTTCCTGGCAAGGAGAACTATCTCTGTTTTTACGGCGGTCCATGATCTTCCATCCAGAGAAGCACCCGTTTCATCACGTGGTTCAGTTTTCTTTGCGCGCTATCGGTGTCTCTAGCCGTTATACTCCACTAGGAAGGTTTCTTCGGACATCTCCATAAGAAGAATGCTCTCGTAAGATATGTTTCAGAGATCGGGTCCAGGGATGATCCAGCACTGCTCCAGCGGTGATTTATATTTTTTTTTTTTTTATAATGGACACGCACTAAAGGGATTTTTTGATGCCCTTATATTGTATTAGCTACACAGCGCGGGCGTTAAGGAAATTAGGGTTAGAAGATAGGGAGAGATGCCGATGCACGTTGGTTTTAAATGTTTGTAAATCATAATGTGTAGGAAAAATGGAGCGGGGAAGAGCATTCCACATTCGTGTTGTACGGCTAAGGAAAGATACCTTGTATTTCGGTACGTCCGAATACAGGCTTAAGGGTAAACTGATGCGCATTCCTGGCATGGTGGGTATTGCGGTTGAAATGTACTAGGGGTGGAATGCAACTGGCTATTTCGTTTGAGCACTTATGGTGGAAATAACGATAAAACAACGAAAGGTAGGAAACATTACGACGATGACTAAGAGAGTCAATCGATCCCGCAATGTCTCGGTCGCCTATAAGTTTTATCGCGCGTTTTTGGATCCGTACCAGATATGAGCGTTGTACTCCAGTTTCGGGCGAATAAACGCCTTATAAATTGTAGCCAGATCAGAAGGGGTGAAATATTTCTTACAACGCTTAAGGAAGCCTAGACATTTGGCGGCGTTCTTGGCGACATCGAATATGTGGTCATTCCAACGAAGATTGTCATTAACACACATACCAAGAATGGAAAGTCTTTCGGTTTCAGCGATGCAAGTGCCAGTCATAGATAATGGCAGTGTGTGTGGGTTTTGCTTTAAAGGCAGGAGACAGCATTGTGTTTTGGAAGCATTAAATTCCACTCTATTGGTTTTACCCCACCGGGTTATGCTGTTAAGATCGGAATTTAATGAGCTTAACATACGTTGCCGTTCCAGTTCCACACCCGAAGATGAGGGGCGCGACCCAAGAAACGAATATGAGAAGCTAAGGGTGCTGTCATCAGTAAAGGAATGGATTGGATTAGAAGTAACAGACAGGAGATCATTTATAAAAATGAGAAAGAGAGTCGGGGACAGAACAGAGCCTTGGGTGACACCAGCATTTATTTGGTGAGTTGCAGACTTTAAACCGTCCAAAACAACTTGAATTGAACGGTCCGAAAGGTAATTTCTAATCCATTGAAGAAGAGTATTATCGATTCCAAATGCACGCATTTTCGACAAGAGAGCTTGATGCCAAACTCTGTCAAATGCCTTTGAAATATCAAGCGCAACAATCTTACTTTTACCACCTTGATGAAGGGATTGGTTCCACTTTTCGGTAAGATATGTCATCAAATCACCAGTGGACCTGTTGCTGCGAAAACCATACTGCCGGTCATTAAGAAGTTTTAGCGATTCAAGATATTTCATTAGCTGACGGTTTATCAGCGTTTCCATGACCTTAGGAAGAAGGGACGTAAGTGCAATTGGTCGGTAGGAGGAGGGAGAAGAAGATTCGCCTTTTTTTGGTACAGGCTGGACAAATGCTGTTTTCCAACTTCTCGGAAAGAGTCCTGAAGAATAGGACAGATGGAAAAGCTTACGCAGCGAAGAAGAACACCTCTTCAGAACGATAGGGGAAATACTATCTGGACCAGCGGATTTGTGAACGTCAAGATCTTGAAGTACTCTAGCCACTGTACGAGTGCGAAAGTGGATTAGTCCCATGGAGAATTCTACGCGCTCGAGCACAGGGGGAGACAAAGCACAATCTGGGAGCGTTGAGCTGACTGCAAAGTGAGCAGCAAGCAATTGGCCTTATCTATAGAGCTGACAGCTGGAATGCCATTGTAAATGAGTGTCGGGACAGATGATGAGAGATGACGAATTCTTGATGTTTTTAACAAATGACCAAAAGTTTTTACTACCCGTGGGACTTTGTAGTATTTTTTGCCTCAACTTTTGATTATAGGAGAATTTGACACGATTAATGTGGGCATTGCAGTCATTTCTGGCTCGTTTAAACTTTTTACGGGTTTCCTCAGATGGGTTGGCTTTGAATAGCCGAAAACTTACCTCTTTTAACCTGATAGCCTCTTTGCAGCTCGAGTCATACCACGCGTTTACCTTGGGTTTGATACTTTTTATCCTGTTAGGGATGTAAGACTTCATACCCAGGTGAATTATGTTTGATACTATATCAGCAGCAGCATCCACGTCACTGTCGGGGAAGCACAGCGACCAGTTAAAACTCTTAAAGAAACCGTTAAGTTTGTCCCAATTGGCTTTCTCGTATTGCCATACGGTTCTTTTGGGAGTTTGTTCTTTAACAATGTGGTTGGAGAACGAGAATTGAGCTGATATGATACAATGGTCTGACGAACCTAGAGGCGATAATACGTTTAAGCCGTATTTATCGTGGTGAGAGGTAAGAAACAAGTTCAGTGTGTTGGCAGTTTGACTGCTAATGTCCGGTATTCGTGTCGGCTCATTTACAAGCTGAGTCAGGTTATTTACCTGAGCAAAGATCTCGACGTACCTTCCTTCGGGTGTTGTCTGGCCAGAATATCGAAGCCAACTTGAATTGTGTAAAATAATAAGAGACGATTGTCCGAGTTCTGTTTTCAAACTGAAACTTTATTTTTCCCAATCTAAAATCTAACTTACTTAACACAAAATAATAATGGCACATGTTGCCATAATTTGCTGATGTGCGCGTCGCTTAGTATTACAAAAATGCGATTGCGCATATCGCAATCATTAGCCTAACTGTGCATCTCTTATTACGGTGCAGCTGGCCTTGATGAGTCGAGTGCAATGCCACTACGATTTCTGTTGCGGTGTGTGCACTTGTACGATGTTTGAGTGCAGCTGACCTTGGTGAAGGGTGCAATGCACCTACGGTTCCTGCTGAGAGGCGTGTGTGCTAACTCCTCCCCCTGTTAAGCTCGAGACGACCTCGTTTCGATCCTTTAGGTATTTGATGGCTTCGTCCATTTGTTGTTTTGCAGTTGTCTCTTTTCTTGCTTTATTTTTTTGTCGTAACCATAGTCTAATAGAGATGATCACTCCTGTAATTACAAATATAGCTGATAGGGTTGGAAATGTCGACCACCATAAGGTTGTTTGCCTTGAGACATGTTCTCTTAGTTCTTCGATGTGGTTTGTATTTTTGATATGGATTTTATGTAGGTAAGGTAAGGAAAGCTTTGCTTCGTGTTCCAAAAATTTAATCGCTATTGTTTTGGCCGGAAGTGGTTCTGTATGTATTGGAATCGTGTTGGTGGTGTATGAAGTTTCGTTGATCCTTATTGTGTCTGAGAATGTGATAAGATATGTCCCATTTATTATTATATCCTGTTCATAAAATATTTTAGTCGGTGGAACTTCGTTTAGAATTACTATTCCATCCTCGATCAGTTGTATGTCTGGAAGGTGATATGCGCTTTCTGTTGGACATGCGGCGGTGTTGTTATTTAGAAGGTGCATTAGGCATAGGTCGAACGCAGGTTTACAGATGTGCATCGATGTTATATTTGTGCAGTCCGTTAGCGGCTGATAAGTACTTTTACATTTTGCTGCTTTACTTACATCTAACTTAATTATTTTATTATCATGACTTACAGGATAAATACTTAACAAATTACAAATTTCATTTATTTTAGGAATTCTCAGTACATAATGAATTACATTAGAATTTTGTAAAATCTTTACTTTAGAGGCAGATAACAAATTACTGACGCTAATCGGTATATTCTCAAGATGGATTAAGTCGTTTATTTCAAGATTATCTAAAATGAGCGGATTTATAATTCCATTTTTCGCAAGTACAACTGATAAAACGATATTATTTAAATGAGATATGATATAAATATTTCTATTTAAAAGGCAATCTAAAAGAAGTGATTGTTTATCGAATTTTGAAATTGAGTTTTCCTTGATAGGGTGAATAAATGCATTTATTTGATCTGTGATCTCATTAATTTTCTCTTGTAGTTGAGAATTAATTTCTATCTGTCTATTGTTATTTGCAATTAAATAATTTTCTTTTGTTAGAAGTAATTCGTAATCGCTGTGATCCGGTGTCCCTGCTATAAATTTTAAGGCGGAACCTATAAAGTCGATTGATCTAGTAAATCGTTTGGGGACTTCCAGAATATTAAGGATATTCAAAATTTCCTCCGTTTGTTGTTTAATAATTTCATATTTACTTTGTGCATCGAGTATTTCAGTGAGTATCTCTGTACTCTGCTGAGCCATTAGTTCGTATTCGGTAAGATTAGTGGTGTGTACGATGTACGTGAAATTTTCAAATGTTGCTACTTTACCAAGTGTAATAGGTATAATGTGAGCTGTGCTGTAATCGATGATTCTGGTCGCTGAGGGCCGAAAAAGTGAAAAAATCATACTGGGGAGAAAAAGAGAGAAAAAAAAAGGGTATTAACGCAGATTACTTTTATGGATCTTTCTTCCATCTATGAGGACTGTGGTTCCTAAATCTTTTTCTATAACTTTCTCTACAAATATTTTCTGAAACTTGTTTCCTATACGCTTATTTCTTCGTAAGAATACCTTTTCACCAGGCTCGTATGTTTTGGTAGTAGCATTTTCATTGAGACGTTGAAGTGTTTCTTCTTGTGCGGCAATCAGTTTCCTAATTATTTCTTCCTGATCTTGAGGGGGGCAATTATGAATTACATCAATTGGTTTTGCGTTTATTACGGAATGAATACTACTATTATATTTATGGGTTGCTAATAACATTAGATCAGTAGCTTCCCCTATTTGTTGTTGTGCCTTTATACACCTGGCTATCTCTAATAGAGTTGAATGGAATCTTTCGATTTGTCCATTACTTTGGCTGTGGAGAGTAGGAACAAAAAAATGTTCTATTGAAAAATTGTCTCTGAGTAAGCTTTTAATCAAATTAGAGTGGAAACTTTTTTCGTTATCCGTGACTATTATTCTTGTATTTCTGTAGCGGCCTAGTATTTCTAACAATGCGTCCTTAATATCGACGGATGATCGAGAAACTATGGGTTTTACTATTGCAAATTTCGAAAACTTATCTATGCAGGTCAGGAAGAGTTTTTTATCTGTTATAAAAATATCAATATGAAGTATTTCCCCTGAATATTTGGGAATTGGTGTTTTGCCAATCTCTGGCTTAGGCGGCTTCCTTTGATATTTGTTTTCTAAACAGATTTTGCAATTGGTTGCGATTGATTTTAAGACCTTTCTAATCTCAGGAAAGTAATACTCCTCTATAATTTGGTGGAAGTTTTCTTGTGGTGATCTATGAGCGCGATTGTGTTCTGTTATTGCAACCTCTAACTGGTCATTTTTATTTGTTAGATCAATTACCATTTTTTCAGTGTGTAAAAATTTAGTGCCGGGAAACTCTAACAATAAAGTATTTTGTATGTGTGTTAATGTTGGTAGGTCACAACAAATGGCGTTTGTTACGCTCAGATTTAAAATATCTTTCAAACACTTAACTAAGTTTTCGACTGAATTAAAATTTATGGTATGACGTATATGCTTTTGGAACATAACTTTTGTTTGTTTACTGAAATAGTTTGCCTTCGTTAGTATGAATTGATTCTTAAATTGATTTATCGGATACTTTGTAGTCTTAATGGCGCTTGTCAGAGAAATTTCGCTATGTACTGTATTGCTTATTTGCAGTTCTGTTAAATTGTTTACATATTGCCTCGAAAGCGCGTCCGCTACTTTATTTTCTTTCCCTGGTTTATAGAAAAATTTAGGAGCAAATTCTTCAATAAATGCGCGCCACCTTTTAATTTTTGCATTTGGATTCTTATCCGATATGGCGTACGTTAACGGCTGATGATCCGTAAATATATGGATGTCCTTAATTCCATAAAGATAATGACGAAGCGCTTTTAGGGACCAAACAATGGCAAGAAGTTCGCGTTCATTCGTTGCGTAATTTTCTTCAGCTTTTGACAATGTCCGTGATATCATAGTGATAGGCCTCCCGTTTTGGGACAATACTGCACCCAGAGCGCTTGATGAGGCATCCGTTGAAAGTTCAAACGGCTTATTGAAGTCGGGGTAAGAAAGAAGAACGTCTTCAGACGCCAATATTTGCTTTATTCGTTCGGAAGCAAATAGAGCTTCCTCGTCGAGCTCTACCTTAACGGTTTTAGAGTGATTTTTCCCAATGTGCCCGTTATTACCACGAAGATAGTTTGTTAAAGGCTTAACAATTGCGGCATAGTCTCGGATGAACCGGCGGTAATATCCGGAAAGCCCTAAGAATGATCGAAGCGATCGAAGTGTGCTTGGCGTTTTATAGTTTAGAATGGCATGTACTTTGTCTGGGCACGTTTTAATTCCTCTTTGAGATATCGAAAACCCTAAGAATTCGACTTCTTTTCTAAAAAATTTGGATTTCTCTGGTGAAACACGCATTCCTGCGCATTCAAGTTTTTTCAATACGTTTTCAATGTCACGTAGGTGCGCTTGTTCGTTGGGGGAATAAATAATAATATCGTCAACATAGACATGACAGCTTTTGCCTATGTCGTCCCGAAGAATATCATCGATCGCCCTTTGGAAAATGCTAGGTGCATTTCTCAGTCCAAATGGTAATCGACAAAACTCATATTTCCCATTATTTACACTGAACGCCGTTTTTTGTATGTCTTTGCTATCCATCTCAATCTGATGGAAACCTGATTTCAGGTCTAACGTAGTGAAATATTGCGAATTTCCCAAATTAGCCAAAATAACAGAAGTATCCGGTATAGGGTACCTATCAGGCACTGTTTTTTCATTAATTTTCCTAAAATCGATCACCATGCGCAAACGCGGTTTACCATCAATGTCGAAGCCCTTTTTACTAACGACATGAACTGGTGAGTTATAGGGAGAACATGATTTTCGAATAATACCGTCTCGAAGCAAGGTTTTTATTTCGTTATTAATGAATTCTGAAGCGGAGATTGGATACGGATAGCTTCGTGTGTAAATTGGTTCTTTTATTGTAGTACGAATAGTTGCTTTAACATTAGTGTTATAGGGTAATGCCCTATTAGGTTCGGCGAACGCATTAATATTGTTTTCTATTATTTTATGAAATTGATCTAAAATATGTGACGGGATGCGATCTTCGTCCAAAGTCAACGAGTTAACTTGTTTGCAAGAAAAATGTTTTATTTTCTCCTGACCGTTTTTGTGCCACAAAATATTATTTATAATGTCTAGCTTAGCTCCTATCTCTTTCAAGAAATCGTACCCTATAATTGCATCAAATGTGTTAAGGTTAGGAAGGATAAAAAATGTAGATGATTTTCCTAGAACATTAACTTTGCAATATTCCTTTATTATATTCACACCATTAATTGATTTTACTGGAAATGGGGTTTCTACTGTAGAAACTCCTTTTAAGTAAGGTAAATTTTTAATAAAATTTTTGGAAGTTCCTGTGTCTAATAATAATCGCAGCTCTTGTCCATTTACTGTTTTTTTTGTAATAAATGGCAAGAGCGACCTTATCCTAAAAAATTATCCTCGTGAGAATTCGGATTATCTCTTATTTGATCATCGTCACTATAATCATCAAAGGTATAACTATCTGATCCCATTTCGCTTAAGGATTCTAGCGATGAATCTGGTAAGTGGTTTATTCTTTGAATTTTTCCTAGTCGTGACCGTTTTGAATCCATATGATCACGAGTACGTTTTTCCGCTACACCAGGATTGTTATTTTGATGCTGATAATATTGGTGGGATTGCCCTGCAGCTTTATTGGATTGTTGTAATCCGACATCGTTCTGGAAATTTGTCGGTTTTCTAAAGACCGAGCTTCCAGGGTCTACGCTCATAGGAATTGGTTTCCTAAATTTGTTACTTGAATGACGATTATATTGGTTATTCTGCTGTGGATGTGGGGATTGAGCCAATGTATTCTGCCTTACAGGCCTGCTTGAACTACCGGCCGCAAATGCGCGTGCAAACTCGTAACGTTTATGATTCATTTCGAGTTCTTGTGCGACTGCCAGAGCAGTAGGGAGATCTGTTGGTTTCGATGAGAAAAGAATATCGCATATAGGACGACGAAGTCCGGAGATGAAAACTCTAAGAGCGTTTTCCCTTGCGCGCTCGTTAAGAGCATCAGTAAGGTCAGAGTTGGCACTGTGTGTCATTGTTTGTTTATTAATTATGAGTGTTAGCTGTTTGTCAACTAAGTCGTAATAATCAATAATAGACAAATTGTTTTGTCTTAGAATGCTTAGTTCGTTTTCCAGCACGTGAATCGGCCTTTTATCCGAATAAGTTTGGTCAAGTCTAGATATGATAGCCTTAAAGTTAAGCACTGTGTTAAATGCTGATAATGTGGCGTTGGCATTGCCAGTAATTTTATTTCTGAAGATACCCATAGCTATGTAGTATTTTTCTGATCCCTCTGTATAATAATTTATTGCGAAATGGGCGGCGGTTCGCCATGCTGGGTAAGCAGTACTATTTCCTTCAAATTCGGCTAGTGATTTGATTAAATCAAGGGTAGTATTCCCTGGATCAACAAGAGGATTGATGTAGACTGGGGCGTATGTTTCAACGCGAGGTGCTTGTAGGCGACTTATAGCCGCGGTTAATTCGTCTAACTGGGTGGCGAATTCCTGTCTGGCACTAGCAACAGATGCAGAAATGAGTTCCTGTAGTTGTTCCTGATTCATTTTTCTTAATTTTCACAATCACTTATCTTAGTTTCCTTTTGATATCCAATATTTCCAATATTTCAGAACATTAAATGGCTTTTACACTAGTTAATAAACATCTTTCACTTTCGATATCAATTCAATGAGCAATTTATCAAACAATATAACATTTATACTACTCACAAAGGTTATACTTAGACTCACATTAACACTACGTTCATTTTTATAATTATTTATTAATAGTTCAGAATTAATTATTACTACTCCGCACTTTTAAAGGACTTTTATGAAGTTTTTTCTTCCCTTCAACGACTTCTATGACGTTTTTTTTTTCTCTTCAATGACTTCTATGAAGTTTTTTTTCTCTTCAATGACTTCTATGAAGTTTTTTTTTTTTTTTCTCTTCAAAGTTTTTTTCCGGTAAGTTGGGCGCCAAATAATAAGAGACGATTGTCCGAGTTCTGTTTTCAAACTGAAACTTTATTTTTCCCAATCTAAAATCTAACTTACTTAACACAAAATAATAATGGCACATGTTGCCATAATTTGCTGATGTGCGCGTCGCTTAGTATTACAAAAATGCGATTGCGCATATCGCAATCATTAGCCTAACTGTGCATCTCTTATTACGGTGCAGCTGGCCTTGATGAGTCGAGTGCAATGCCACTACGATTTCTGTTGCGGTGTGTGCACTTGTACGATGTTTGAGTGCAGCTGACCTTGGTGAAGGGTGCAATGCACCTACGGTTCCTGCTGAGAGGCGTGTGTGCTAACTTGTATATTGAAATCGCCCGCAATGACGATTTCAGTACGAGGGTGAAGGGTCACAATTCTTGTGATGGAATCAGACAGGACATCTAACTCATTATAAGTTGAATGTCTGTCCAAATTTGGGCTTCTGTAAATAAAACAGTAGTGGATTAATTGCCTACGGACATGGAATTTTAACCAAATGAAATTAAATTCTGGATTTGAGGCTGAAGTTGATACTACGTATATAACCGCCGAGACCGCGATGGGGGAAGAATAATGGCACTAAGTTGTAACAAGGTAGACTAAACTCCATTAAGTCGGAGCCGACGCTAACCTGTGTTTCACTTAGTGCCAAAACATATGGTATCTAAAAAAACTGTGGTCATTAAGGAAGTCCTTCACCATCATTAAAAGGTATACTCGGGAAGGTCAAATGAGTTCTCAAGCGTTCTCAGGTTTAGCATTCATACCCATCTGCGGATGCATTTCGCACATCTATAGTTACTAATAGTACGATTTGTCTTGTATTGTGGTTAACCTGTTGTGCCGTTTGGACAGTCCTTACCACTTCTTCAATTGCTCCAATCATAGAGCTACCCTTCCTCAAACCGTGCTGTCTTTCAGCCAGGTTTCCTGATCTCTCTATCGCTGCTGTGAACCTTGGTTTTAGAATCTGTCCCCGCGGTGTTCAACATACACAGAGGTCTGTATTCTAACATTCGATGACGTATGGAAGTCAATTATTCGTTCACTGATGCGGTAATTGGGCCTCTGGTCATAACTCCGCCGTCAAGGACGATGAAGATCAATGGTAATTTTCTGAGTTTTATATCATACAGTCTTATCAAACCTTCGTGTGCCCTAAATATAAATACAAGGCATTTACGGCCCATATATAGGGCCACAAAAAAATATAGGACCATTTTTTTGCAGACGAACGGCAAATTTGACAAACTCCTTATATTAATTTAACACTTGGATGTTTGCCAGATTTCTGCAAACATGGGGCAGTAAAATGTAACATGGCATGTGTTTTGGGCTTATCACTAATAATACAATTTTAATAGACAAAATAAATGGATATATAAGGCATTATCGGACCATACATGGCCTTAAACATAGCTTCCTCATCCATTTGCGTGGGCGAAGTGGATGGGAGCTACAATTTTACGAGGACTCCGAACGGTAAATTTTAAAACCTTCTCATGACATTTGATATGTTGGATATTTGAAAAGTGGACAAAAAAACTTTAGGCGTTACTGGGGCCCAACCGATTTAAATCTGATACCTCTCGATCATAAGTCCATTGCACTAACAACTGAGACACTGTGTCCACGGATTTTAACAGACCCACACAAATTTTTCGTACATAGCATATATGTAGTGGTTGCCACATAATAACACCTAGGAACATATAGACAACACAGGCCATACATTTGTTGGTGAAAATGTAGCGTATCCGATTTTTTCATTAAGGAATGTGCATTCATGCCACTGAAATTTAAAATTATGCGGATGAAAGACTCAAAATGTAGTCATCCTTTTTGGGAAATTTTATTAACCTTGGTTACACTGACATTTTTTGTATTAAATATTATCTGTCGAAATATTAAATTACCATATGAATGAACAAACAAATCAATTTACCAAGAGATACGTTTCACGCGTAATTAATTTTTAAATTTTAATAAGTCCAAGCTTACACATACTATACACATAATATCCATTTATTAAAAGGTTCCTTCGCACGCCTCTGTATTCGTATTTTTATGAACACATATTGTGTAAAGGACAGGGATTAATGTAAAAAAACTTGCAATTTTCCTGTGAAAATCTATGGCTAGGCTTTTGTTACAGATGTTTATCTCCGATCGGCTTTATATTTTAATCAATTGAAATCCTGTCCGTTGAAAGAGAATGGTTATTCGAGACAGAGCAACTGCAGTTTCATTAAAATTTTGTTGACAGGTTGTGTGACAAATTAAAAAAAAAATGCTTTTTAATCAACCTTCAAAAGTATTTAGGAAAGGACTCTTCGAGTAGTGGAGTGCTTAAACCGTAAAGGACACTTTAATAATTTACATGAATGAATGCAAATGAAAGGAACTTGAGTTTCAATAACTTGTGTTAAATTTGTACACTTTACACAAAGCTTTAGATTTGTGTTCCACTCCAGGACACCTGTTGAATTTATAAGAGCGAGGGTAGAAACTTTTTGTTTGTTGATTGATACAAACAACGCTTTGCATGCGAATGAAATAAATACTCTAAATATTTGTTTCATCCGCATGCAAAGCTTTGTTCGTATCAAACAATACCAAATTCAATATTTACAAAATTAGAATTTATATCACAAGCAAAACTATGCAACTTTTTATAATTCACAGAACTTTAATTAAATTAGTTTTGACAACAAATTCAATTAAAAGCATTTAATCAGATATGCTTCCACAAGTTCTATAAGTGTAACTTCTTATTAATAAACCATGCAAACGTATTTACTTTTCAATAATTGAAAAACTTCCATTTGCAGAACTGGTACCACAAAATGATTTCAATATACATAGGGATATACAGCTATATACGCTGTTTTCCTAAATATTAAGTAGATATCCTCTAAATCAATAATCATCTTACTTCGTTTAGCGTTCAGGTAACTTTAGAACCTGGGTGTACATGTCAATAACAAGTACCGACATATGAAAAACTCACAGTCCGCTTGGATCTATGTTTATTCGGATACTCCAAAAGTGGATGTGGCATTTTGTTGAGATTTGAGAGTCTTTGTTCATTTGGTAACATATTATGTAGTACCTACACCCTATCCTAAGGGTATATTCATTTTGACTCATATTTTGTAAATAATACCTTAATATTGATTGAATATATCCTCAACTTTTAGTTGCTTTTTTTAAATTGGTATCTAATCTGGTCAAAACATTTGGTGGTTTTTTACCAGTTAGCGTTGCAACATAACACTTCGTATTAGATTATCAAGAAGAACATTGTCTACATATATTGATATCACTGTTTCTTTTTCTTCCATAACGAACTTATGTTAAAAACGACATCAAAAAGTGCGCTTGATAAAAAACCCTCGAACTAACGAATTCCTTAGATTCGGACTTTGTGTTGGTTAAGTCATTATTTCCATTAACCCAAATGCATGTCTCAAAGCTATTCTTCCTGTTTGTACCGTAAGTTTTCTGAAAACCTTTTTTGTCGTTTCTGCTTGTTTATGAGTCACCGCAAACACTGCCAGTCTGTTCTTTAGCACGATCAATGTTACTTGACAAGTATAATGATAGATTTTTTTAAATGATGAAAAATAGCCTATCAATTAAAAGTGACAATTTTTTTGCTCAATTTTTTTTCAGTGCCAATGAGGAAAGAAAATTCGTTGAATTTGCCTGCATTCTCCTTTCACAAATGACAACATTGACAAGTAACACTGATGCACACTACTGACGACCAATGAACATTGAAGAAAACCCACAAAAAAAATGTGAAGTTATTTCCAACTCGAGGTGAAGTTATTGCCCATGTGAAGTTATTGCCCGTGATGTTATTTCTCGGCACCGCGAGAATAGGATCATCCGTTGAATTAAGACAGGGTAACCCTACAGTAAAATCCTTTACCCTGTTATTTTGTAGGGGACTTTGCAGAAGAACGAAAACAAATAATGTTTTTACGACTAGCCATAACTAGAAACAACCCTGTGAACAAGTTTCAAGTCAAGTTCAGTGCTATATAGAATTCCGACTGTAACCGATTTGAACCGATTAAATGAAATCAGCGGAAGTTCTACGTCGTCCATCTTTTTATTGGCTACCTACTTGGCCATCAAAAAGCCAAATCTTTCCTTTTTATCATCTGGACTTCGGCGAGAACAGTACTCCCACGCGGAAAATGAAAAGACAGCTCAAAAATCAAACGTTTCTCAATTGCATGGTAAAAGCAATCGAAATATAAGCCATCAGACGACAACAGAAGAGCGAGGATTATCTTCCAGCAGCGAACCAAATTAAACGTGAATGGTGACAGTCCACACTTCCACAGTGCGATCCTACCGAGTTGGATTTTTGTGCGGAAATCCACGATTTCACCTTATTAACCCACTTACTCTGCGTGAGGGTGTCGTCGCCAAAGTCGTAGTCAGCAGCCAGAATCGAACAAAATTAAGGCGATAGATCCCGTCGAGCGACAGCAACCGCAAATACCAAAAACAACGGCGATTCACAACAGCACGCTGGTCCACACTGGCCTGCATTTTGTCAGGATCAGGAATACGAAGCTGCCGATTTCGTAGCAGTACTTAGTGCGACCTATCCGTTGTGCAAAAGTAATTCACATTTGAGTTTCGCACGCTACATTGAGCAATCCAAGGGTCATACTCGCCGTAACCAACACCAAGCCGCTCCACACTGGCCTGCATTTTCCAGGAATACGATACGAAGCTGCCGATTTCATAGTTGTACCTACTCGGTGCGACCTATCCGTTATGCAAAGGTCAGTCACATCTAAAGCTCGCCGCCTAATTGAGTTCTCCAGCGGTTATAATCACTGAAACCTACACCCGTGGCCGTAATCAACAGCCAGAACGACACCATCAAATATTTCCAAAAACCTCATCAATATCAAGTGTCAACTGCAGGTGCAACAACAGAACAACAGTATATGTGATAATCGATGTTCACTGAAGCGAAGGGTCTGTCTTATCTTGTCATGTGTTTTTTTTTGTCTTGCGACCAAAAGTAAAGTATGTACAGTTTATTCCAAATTTCCCATGTAAAGCTCTGTCAAAATTCTAAAATGCATTTTCTTGCGACCATATAACCAATTTAGGTACACCAGCGCTTCGATAAATGCTGTGCACACCATCCATGGGAGTCTTCAAGTCGTCGATCAAGTTCAGTAGTTTCAAGAAAGGTACATACAGGTACATTTTAACCGGTGAGTCTCTACTTTTTAATTATTTTGAACGAGCTATTTGCCATATAAAGAATTTTAATGCCATATAAAGTATTTTACTACTCGTAAATTGTATAATGTTAATTTAAAATTCTAAAGGTGATAAAACTGAAACTTAGATACTCGTATCAAAAAAAAAAACAAAAAATCAAATTTAAATATGCCTATCATTGAAATTCGTACTTGAATAAAATGTTTATTTAACTCATACATACCTTAAATTAATTCATACATACATAGCTTTAATTAATACATACCCATACGCTCTTTGTGGTTTAAATAAAAATTAGATTATTGAAATCAGTAGCTAGTAAGCAAATTTTCGCTCAACATTTTCTTTTGATCACCATATGAAATGGCCTCTATGGATTACGTTTAATTTTAAGTTAGCTTTAGTTACTTATATGAATAAATATGCTTTTATATTTTTATTTTGAAAATACCTTCACTTTTTATTTCGTCATGAGTTTTGACTGTTAAATTTCCTTAGTGCTAATGCGGAGTACAATGTGTGTGTTAGAAAACATCGGTGGTGATACAATTGAACCCTAAGAGGTTTCTCTATTTTGAATAAGGGGCTTTCACAATAATTAAGCGGTGTGTAAGCCAAGGATGGACTCTATTCCTGTTAGGAGTAGAAGTCTGTGGGTGGGCAACGCTGAGGAAACCAACTCCACCTTCCGGTTTCCAAGATTTCGACGATTTCCTTCAACTTCGGGGTTTTTATTTCCATCTAAAAAAAGGCAGATCATGGCAATTTGTTTTCGTGATTCCATACCTATAAAAATTAAAGTAATAAAAGGCATGAAATTGTACGGTCGTCCGGCAGCAAGTGTAAGAACCCACGCCTCCGACGAGCTAGTGTCGCGCGTAAGCCAGCATGCCTGCTCACACTTCGTTGTCAGGACAACCTACCTTACGACCCATGGATTTCTGTAAGAAATCCTGTACTCCTAGAGATCGATGGGATTGCAGGTCATCGCATTCGTAAGGTAGGGACAACTTCCGTTACAATTTTAAACAAGTGATTGGGCATAAAATACTGGTGGCAGCAAAGGAAAGACCCTCCATTGCTGTGCTATTACCAGGCAAATTTGGCCACTTTATAGCAAAGAAAACACCGACAGAGGGTATTATCGTAGAAGAAGTATTAAGAAGGCGTACGCAGTATCCCAGCTTAAGAAAATCAACGAGTCTCGCGATCGAAACAACATCCGGAGATTTTACAAGAAAGCGAAGCAACTGGCTGCTGGCCTTAAGACCGAAACGCAGGCTCTTTGAAACAACGACGAAAACCTAGTCACCGAAGCTCAGGGAATGGTAGATGTATTTAAGCAGCATTTCCAATAGCTGCTAAATGGGCAACATGTTGAGAGAGTGGGCAAGAAGAGAACCCATTTCCTGTCAATGAAGAACAGATTTCACCACCCAGTATAGAAGAGGTTGGCTTAGCTATACGACACGACAGTTAAAGAACAATAAGGCCGCCGGCTCTGCTAGCTATTCAAATACGGAGGTCATGTTTTGGTAGGGCGCATGCACCATATCATCAACCAAGTATGGGTGGAAGAAAGCATGCCCGATGACTGGACTATTAGCTCCATATGCCCCATCTTCAAAAAGGCGATCCTATGTCTTGCAAGAACTATCGTGACATATCCCTGCTGAATGTCGCATATAAGATCCTATGCAATGAACTGTGTCAACGTCTGGAGCCGTTCTGCAGCACACTAATCGGCACATACCAGTGTTGCTTCTGTCACGGCAGATAGACCATAGACCAAATCTTCACAGTAACGCACATCCTGGAAAAGACCAATGAATTCCAAGTCCTTTTCATCAAAGTCAGGAGCTCTACGTGGCGATGGCCGAATTCGGGATCCCGGCAAAACTGATCCAGTTGTGTCGTGTGACACTTGTAAACGCGCGGTGTAGCGTGCAGTTTGGAAGCAGCTCTCCCGAATTATTCCAAACTTGTACCAGATTTTGGCAATCATGTGACTTCTTCAATCTTGTTCTTGAGGAAATAGTGCGAAGGGCAAGTGTCAATACGTAAGGCTTCAATAGATCCGTCCAGCTACTGCGGTATACGGACGATATCGACATCATCGGCCGTTTCCAGCGTACCTTGTTAGAGGCTTTCACCGCTATTGAAGAACATGCGAAATGTTCACTTAAATAAAAATTGAATTGAATTGAATTGATGCCAGAGCGCGAGATCTGAAGAACTGGAAGCGGCGTGCCAGGGATCGCGGATTATCGAAGGCTGCAGTGTCTCAGGCAGAGACTCTTCACGGTTTCAGGGCCCATTAAGTAAAAAAGTAAGTTTCATACAAAGAAATTGAAATACAGTACAGATGACCTCTGCTGAGGATGCGGGGACTGGGAAGTTGACTATAGGATACTCCTCATTTCCTGTGGCACTACGCTGCACTCTGCCGTATTAGAAATAACGACATTGAAAGATATTTCCCCCAGTATTTAGAAGTACTTTCTTGCAAGTCTGTGAACGACTATGCACCCGACATAGGTTTTTCATAGGTTCTCAAGTATTGGAAGCATAACTCCCAGCGTATCAGAAAGGCTCTGCATTGCCCTAGGTGTGACGGGCGCAGGATTCTCTTGCCCCTTCTTAACAGGCCTTGAATATTGTTAACCGAAAAATTAAATGAACAAACCGAAATTCTTCCCAACCTCGGTATATGTATTTAGTGCAACCTTCGTTAGAATAACCATTATATTCAATTTCGCCAAGAACACTGCGAAATGCCTTAGCTTTCAAACTATTCAAGAAATATTTCATCTCTTCTGATCTGGCTAAAATGTACAAGGCGTTTATCCGCTCCAAGCTTGAGTATCTGGTTTGGCGCACCGTTTACATATTTGGAGCTAGCTACCAGGAATAATCCAAAAACGCACGGTTAAATTTATTTATGATCCAGACATCGCGAAATCGCTTGAATCTCTCAGGCATCGTCGCAAAGTCCCCTGCTTTCGTTGTTCAGTCACACGAAATAACCAGTTGCATTCCTTCCTAAGAACATTTCAACCGAAAAACCCACCATGCTACGAACGCACAATATCAGTTCATCCTTAAGCCTGTATTCGGGCGTTCAGTAATATACAAAAGCATCTTCCTTAGCCATACAATTTAGGACATGCACTGATTCTGAATATCTACATAGGGAACAACGTCATATCTGACTACATGTCTCCTTACCTAGATTTTGGAAAACCATTCTTTTGTTCATTTCCGAGCAAGGAGGAATGGAATCGTACCCATGAAATGGAAATCGATATCCATCTTTACAGACGGACTGTGGAACGGGCGCTGGACTATTCTCAGAAGAACTAAATATTAACAGATCGATTAGATTACATGATCACTGTAGTGTATTTCAAGCAGAAGTCCTAGCAATTACTGAAGTTGCAAGCATGATATCAATGATGGCGTTACCGCATAGTGATATTACCATTTTTATTGATAGCCAGGCGGCCATTAAAGCGGTGTCAGCAACCGAAATAAAGTCTCTGCTTGTTCACCGTTGCCGCGAGGAGCTCAAAGCTCTTGGCACGAAGCAGAGAACGAGTATATGCTGGGTCCCTGGATACAAGGACATATCCGGTAACGAGCGAGCTGATGAACTGGCAAGAAAATGGTCTGCGATGGACCTTAAATAGGCACTTCAGTCGGTTACACCACCGCTCTGTATTCTCAGAGAAAGAGTAGAATATAAAACACGAATGAAAGCCAACAACAGGTGGCTGTCACTAACCACTTGTGACATATCACGCAAACTGTGGCCAAAATATGATAAGGGCCGAACCAACAGACTTTTACGTTACGACAGGACATCGCTGTCAAAGTTGATTGGTACTCTTACTGGCCACAATCAGCTAAGGAACCACACAATGAAACTAAATTTCAAGGATGACGACACCTGTAGAGACGGCGGTGATAAGGAAACCCATGAGGATACACCTCACTTTCTCCATTACTATCCAAGCCTGTGTCACCTGAGGAACAGAACACTTGGAAGATACTTCTTCCAAGACATTCAAGAACTTTCTGATGTCTCATTCTCGAATCTTTACAGGTTTATAAGGACATCCAAATGGCTGGACAACCTGAAGTAGGAAGAAAAACAAGGACGAAGGACCAAGGCCAGAACAGCGAGGCCGACACTCCCAAAAAGGGTATCACAATGGGACCACATGGACCTAAGTGTGGTGTAACAGATTCGCTCTGTTCCATCAGCTCGGAAACCTAACCTAAAATAGCCATACCATCGCTTCTTTACATTAAACTTTACAAACATTCAAACCCAACGTATATCGGCATCTCCCCCCTTTCTCTCTCTCCGTCCCACTAATCCAAATTCGCCTTCTAGAAGGGTATAATAAATTTAAAAAAATCCCTTCCGAGCGAGCAAATTATCAAAAAAACAAAGTGCACGACTGGGTCGTACAAAAACGTTCTCGCTTTTATAAGAATGTGTTTCCCTTGTACAGGGGGTAAGGTCCATTTACGAGTTTTAAAGCCTGGGTAAAATTTTACACCAAGAATCAAAAACGCAGGTTCACAAACAAACAATTAAGCGTGAGTCTTTTATGATGGACAAATAAACATAAAATTAAACATTTGAAAATTATGTCGGTGGCATATTAATCAAGGTATATTTTGTTCATTTTGCGCGCATTTTACACAGTAAATGATGTTATTTTCTTTGCCTACGTACTTCGAGCACTTGCCGAACTGTATTTTGAAATTAGTTTTTTTAAAAACTATTCATAGAAGTCACTTGATTTAAAAACAAGACGATAGAACTTTTATCTTTAAAAAAAATTGCAATACTTAATTGTAAGTATTACCGTTATTTATAAATATTTTGTTTCCTCCATTTGAAGTGTTTTTTTAGAAAACCAAACGAAGCGTGATAGATCCCCCCCCCCTCCCATAGTAAAAAATACTTGAAAATAACTGTTCTATACAAATCTGTCGTTAAACTTTGTCGCCTGAGTTATTGTACTCTCGCCTCGATAAGTTTTGGGTTTATATTTTATATCCACTACTCACTCGGGCTGAACATCAACTTCCGGGCCTGCAAACAGACAAACAGATACCTACATACGAACTGTCGGAAATCCGGGAAAAACTTTGGACTTCTCTATAGTCGTAATATCAAACATCAGTCTCTGTAGTCTAATTAATATACGCGATAGTTTAAAAGCGATTTAATAAATAATTTAAATAAATATACAAGGACACTTCTTTATTGTCCACTTGACAATAAACCGGTTGCGAAAAGTTCAATTTCAGGTACATAAATGTACAATTTATATTTTTCTTCCAGTCGTTCCGCAGCTCTCTTCGAGATAGGTCGGCTAGTTAGTGTTCAGCGGGAAAAAGGATAGTGTATCGATTATAACAGCGATTTAGCCAAGTGTTTTTTAAGTCCAAAGTTGGCTTAGTAAGCTAGGCGTCCGACTTTGACGCCGGAGTCTCGGGTTCGATTCTCGGCCAGTCTTCAATTTTTTAATTTTATTTTTTTATCGGAAATATAGTGATAGAGACACAAAAATAAACAAAAAAAAAGTGCCGCATTATCAGGCGATGGACCCCGGAAAATCGGTGGTCCCGCTTACGGGTGTGGGTGTGCCGTTGCGACGTGTGGTGCGAACACGTGAGCCGGCAAAAAAATTAGCAGCAACAACAGCAGCAACAACAGCAGCAGCAACAACAGCAGCAACAACAGCAGTAACAGCAGTAACGAAAGCTGCAACAGCAGTCACAAAAACAGCGGCAGCTTGTATCCCAAAGGCAGCTTTAAATGCCATGACACCAAGCCCAACAGCGTGTTCCGCGTTGCCCAGGCGGGGATCTTCGCAGGCAACACCAGCAACAAAAACATCAACAACAACAATAGCAACAACAACAACGCCAACAATAAAAGCTCTCGCTACAACACCAGCAGTAACTGTAAGCGAGGAGTATAGGACAGTGGAAAAACGCCGGCGGAAGTTAAATCCGAAGCCGAACCTTTCAGCCAAAAGAAGGTTAAATTTGGCAGGCCATAGTGTGGCATCATCGGTGGCTGCATCCGATGATGACGGAGCACACTCCAGCTCTTATGAGTATGATGGAGGAGAGGGCCGGTACGTCGGAGAGGGAAACTCCTTCAAGGACTTACCGGTCGATGACGAGGAAGTCGTACAAATGGACGACGAAAAAGAGGATGATGAGGAGGCGCAGCTGGACAAGCTCATAAAAGAGCTGCTGGAGAAGCGCGACCAGTTGCGCAGAAAGAAGCTGCAGCAACAGCAACAACAAGCTGTGCTCAAGCAGCAAGTGCAACAACAACTGGAGGTGAAGCAACAACAACGGCAACATCAACAACAACAACACCAACAACATCAACACCAACAACATCAACAACAACACCAACAACAACAACAACAACAACAACAATCTAAACAGTCACGGAAGGACAAAATACCACCCATTAACGTGAGTAATTTCGACATTGTCGATAGCATTAGGATTTGTAAATTAATAACAAAAAATTTCCATGTGAAAAGGCTTTCTGCTAACAATCACATAATTATATGTGAAAAAATAGAGGAGTACCAGAGGGTGCGCGCCGCTTTGGGAGAGGTGAAAACCGAGTACTTCACGTACACCCCAAGGCAGCAAAAGTTAAAAACCGTGGTACTGAAGGGAATCGATCCCTCAATTAAAACGGAGGAGCTTGAAAGAGAGCTAAAGAATTTTGAAAGCGACGACCTCCATTTCGTGGGGGTCAAGCCGTTTTCCTCCGCTGTGGCAAGGGGTGGTAACCGTCACTTACCATTCTTCCTAGTCCAGCTTACTCCCGACAGCAAAATCGACAGGCTGCGAAATATCCGCTTCCTGTACTACCATGCTGTAAGGTGGGAGAAAATAAAGAGGTCAGATCGCATACTTCAATGTATGCGCTGCCAAAGGTTCGGGCACGCCGCAGCTAACTGCAACATGCAGTTTAGATGCGTGAAGTGCGATAAGGACCACATACATGGTGAATGCTCTCTAGGTAAGGAGAGAGTCGAAGACCGGAGTGTACTCTCCTGTGTGCTCTGCAGGAACTCTGGACATCCCGCCAACTTCAGGGGTTGTCCAAAGTACCAAGAATTGAAAAAGAGAGTCCAGGCCCGCAAACAGCAGTCTGAAGATGATAGGCGTCAGAAGAGTCGCTCGTTCGCAAATTTTGTGGCACCCAACGTGTCCTTTGCCCAAATGGCAGCTGGACCGGGTCAAGCCCACATGACATCAAACCAACCAATGGTAGCCCAAAAGGCACCAGAGGTGGATCTGGACTTAAAATCGATCCTTCTGTCTCTGCATGGAAAGATCGATAAGTTCCAGAAACAATTAAATGAACAAGCGGCCCGAATTGACTTTATCTATTCGGAGCTGTTTGTGGGGTCTGGTGTGCCATAGATCTAATGGCTACGCTGGATGAGGGAAACTTAAAGATCCTTGCTGTGAATGTTAATTCACTAGTCAGGATCGAGAAAAGAACGTCACTTGCCAACTTGTTGAAAACCGAAAACCCGGATGTGCTTTTGGTTAGCGAAACTAAGCTAAATCAGAAGCACAAATTGGGATACAAAAACTATCATGTAATAAGAAGAGACCGGCCTCACTCCACTCAAGGAGGTGGGGTTGGAATCTTAATTCGAAAAGGCCTGCGCCATAGGGTTATATATAGCGGGGACGTACGTAGGTTCCAGTTGTTGGAGGCATGCATCATATGCATTCCTCTCCATAGCCGGAGGAGAATGTATGTGGTGTCGCTTTACGCACCTGCAGCACCTCCACCAAACCAATTTATGACAGAGCTCGAGACACTTTTTCGTGGTCTGCAGCTGAACTCGGAGGAGAATTATTACTTCTTGGCCGGAGATATTAATGCCAAACATGCGGCATGGGGAAATGTTACTGCAAATCCCAGGGGCAACCAGTTTCACGACTGGTGGCGCCTCAATATGATTGAGTACAACCTCGAGTTGTACGCGACGGATATCCCTTCTTTCCCAAGAAGCGGTGCTTTCCTGGACTTGGCCTTAACGGACGCAAGACTTCAACTGACGAACATAGATCAAAACACGCGGAACTGTTTGCGTGCGTTTGAGTACGATAGTGATCACTATGGACTCGCCGCCGCAATACGGATCCCGAACGAGCAAACGCTGCTGGAGGAGTACGAAGCAGTGTGTTCATTCGATTATCGGAGGGCACAATGGTCGCGCTTCTCCAGATTTTTAAAGCGAGATATACGTTCGAGTGGGATCGACCCACCGACAAACAGTAACATGACAAATGATGACATTGATCGGCATTTATTGCAAATGAACGACGCCATCAAACGAACTATGGAACGAACTATTCCTCGAGTAGGGCGTTCCGACGACGACCAGACAGAAAAGTACAGAAACCCTACAATCGACGCACTATACCGACAGAAAAGTAGACTGCTCTCGAGGCTTAAACGGCTGTACAGGCAATTTACTGATCGCAACGACCCGGAGGTAAGGATGCTGAATTCAGAGATCCGAATCCTGAAACAGCTGATAAAAGAAAATTACAAAAAATCTGTAAGTCTGTATTGGGGCAATAAAATTCGGGCTATTAAAACCTGTAGTCCGAATATGTTCCCACAGATAAATAAGTTGTTCAGGAGGAAAGATCACAATGATATTCCTTGTGTTCGAATCTCCCAGACAGCAGAGAACAGACAGACGGTACTGACTGCTGGAATAAGTCCAGAAAGTGTCGCTTCAAACGACGATTTTTTCGTGGTCGAGGACCCACAGGAGAAGGTGGATTTGCTGGGCGCTTGTTTCGAGGCCGTGTATACGGTGAACAATCCTGTTCGCCGTAACCACGACATTGAGAATAGGGCTCTGGTGAGCCACTTCGATCTGCGCACCGAACTTGAGAATTGGCGATCTGAGAATAACGGATTCACCGTGTTCACTGATGAAAACCATGCTAATGCAGTTGTCGCCAATGGCCGAGATGCATCGCACTTGTTCGTGTCGAAGGATGATCTTCTGTGCATCTTCGAGACACTAAAGAATAAAAAGTCGGCGGGGATGGATGGTGTCCCAAACGTCGTATTGAGACACCTGCCTCTGGAGGCTGTAGATATTTTCACCACGCTGTTTAACAATGCGCTGAATAATGCATATTATCCGGCGCATTGGAAGGTAGCTGTGGTACACCCTATCCCGAAAAAATGTAAAGATAGGACGAACCCTGCCAATCTCCGGTCAATTAGCTTGCTTCCGAATATTAGCAAGGTCTTTGAAAAGGTTGTCAATAGAGCCCTGTTAAAGTGGGTCGAGGACAATAACATAATTCCGGACAACCAGTTTGGTTTCAGGGCGAGGCATGACACTATTCATGCCGCGTCGAAACTGGTTTCCGACATTCAGTGGAATAAATGCAAGAACCAATGCACGGGTGCTTGTCTGGTTGATTTTGAGAAGGCTTTCGACACCGTATGGTTAGAGGGACTTTTCTACAAGTTGACCAGGCGGGGGATGCACAAACCTTTGCTATATGTAATTTATAATATGCTTATGGGAAAGAAGTTCGTTGTCAAATGTGACAACGTGACTTCGAGCAGAGTCTTTGAAATTAAAAACGGTTTACAGCAGGGGGCGGTCAATTCTCCGATCCTGTTTAACATTTACACGAGTGATCTGGTGGGTTCACTCAGCCATGCTATAGCGTATGCCGACGATTTGGTGGCATACAGATCAGGTCCTAAAATCGAGGTCATTAATATCCTTTTGCAGCGTGACTTCGATCAAATTAAGCGATATTGCGACGACTGGAAGTTGAAAATCAACTTTCAGAAGACGGAAACAATCTTGTTCAGAACTCCATTGGCTGGGGCCTCTAGGGATACCAGAAAAAACTGGAAAAAATTGGCCATTATTGGACAAAATGGGCAGCCATTGGCGGTGAGAAGCGCAGTTAGATATCTAGGTATCTGGCTTGACCAGTATCTGTATTTCGATAGACATATAGTTGCTTGTCTTGCTGGGGCCAAGAAGGCTTATGCTCTAACAAGGAGACTGTTTCATAGCAGTCAACTTGACTCCAGAGTGAAGGTCATTTGCTACGTGGCCCTTATAAGGCCGATCATCGCTTATGGTTGTCCATTATGGTTTAATATAGCGCCTAGCTATATGGAAAAGATTCGGGTTTTGGAGAGACAATGTCTTAGGACCTGTCTCCGGTTGTTCCGAACGCCTGAATCCAACTATATAAAATACTATCCCAACAAGGTCCTATACGATGGGGCTCAGTTGAATAGGATTGACAATTTCCTCATTAAGGTGACTCGAAGGCACGTTGCAAGGGCGATGGCCAGCGACAATAGTCTGATATTTGGGGCTTACTACCCCAATGAATTGTACATAGAGAGTACGCTCCGGTCTGGCTTTATCCCGCCAGAGGCATTTATCCATATTGATTCAAAAGGGCTGGTACAGACGAGGGATGGTATCCCGATCTTATACCATCGCTACCGCAGCGCGAGAGATAAGCGGCTCCTCCATGGCGGGGACGTCGCCAATGCTCATGAGCTCCTCCGTTTTAGTACCGCAATATCGGAGAGGGATAGATTCGACACGGAAAAGCAATTCGCCGAATTTTGGTGGCTTGTTGAGGGGGGAGGGGTCAACATGCCCTCCCAGGACGGTGCGTTACTCTAGGTAACATCCTCTTAGCTTATAAGTTAGATTAAGTCAGCTAGGGCGTTTTTGGGAGAGGCCGGGCTCGCCAACGTGTGGTGGTGCTTCCGGGAGTTGACTGACGCTGTAAGGCTTCAGTCGGCTCACGGCGGCGCGTGTGCACGTTGACGACTGCCAGGCGCTCGGAAAGCAATTGGGATTTTGACCACTTATTGCGCCAGGCAACAAGTGCTCAGAATCCTAATTATAGTTAGAATACGTTAAGTAGTTTAAGTAAGTAGAATAGGTAGTTTGTAATTTGTTTTATATAAAATCTCAATAATGATACCGAGTTTTAGTAAATTTTCTCGAGGAATATATATGTAAGATTAGTTCGTAAAATAGTTCGTAGGCCGAAAGGCAATAATTCTAAGATATAGTTAAGTTTAGAGCGTTCGCATAAGGACCAATAAATAAGAATAAGTATCCTGTTAATTTTAAGTTAGGTTTAATCATTTTTGTCTAGTATGTAAGTAGATATTTATCAATGAATAAAAAAATGAATTTCAAAGTCAAAGTATATTTTTCTTCCACCCTCAAGTACTTATTTGATAAAAAAAAATATCCATGGCGAATACTTTTTCCGGCTAGGGAATAAAACTCAAAGGGAATTTTCACGCCTCCTTTTTTTTAGGGAAAGTGTTTATTTGCCATTGTGTCAGTTGAGATAAGAAGACAAACTCAAAAAGGAAAACGGCAATGTCTCCTTCGAGATATAGAACTTCAAAGAGATAATGTAATAAATCAAGTGAATATGATTAGTATTCGCTGCTATAAGGTCGCTTGGTATTTATGTACAATCTACCTCGTACATAAACGTCAACAATTTGTGTAATCGAATTTGAAAAATTACATAATTGGCTGGAGATGCATTTGGAAAAATAGGTTAGAAAGAGGCTTGGTAATAGATTCACAAGTGTATTTGAAAAAAAATGTTCAAGTTACTTATGATGAAATAGATTATGGAGTTAAGTGAAAGTTAATTTACAGGGTGTCCCTTAATTCGTTGGCAATATTTTAGGGCATGATTTATGGGTATATTCTAAGGAAAAAATTGTTCTACATTAAGGGCCTATCTCAAATTTTTATATCATTTATTGAGGATTTAAGAAAAGGCTTACTTGGGTGTACCCTGACCCATGTTAACGGTAAATGCGCTGTTAGTACTAATGATAGAAATTTCGTTTAGGTCTCAATTTTTAGAAGAAATATTAGCCTTTGTAATTGCATTTAAATAAATTTTATATCTTAACTCAGTCTTAAGATATCCAATTTTTAACCTGTTCCATTTTTCCTGCCCATGCTAATTTTTTGACTTTCGGTTCAATTTTCTCGAGAAAATGCGTAATAAACATAACGTTTTAATATTTTTTTTTGAATGAAGGTAAGAATAATAAAAATAAAAGCTTACGACAAGTTTGTAGAAAAACCCATAGATTTTATGATACGAGTACTTGGGAAAACATGGAACAGGTAAAAATGGGGGAAAAAGGTTTTATTGCTTTAAGTAATCCAAAGCAAAAGTTATGAATGCAAACGATTTTTTTCCGGTTTAGGTAATTTTTGTTTAAATCCTGCAGCAGGTAAAAAAAGGGGTTTCTGATTTTGTACCTACATTTCTAACAGTTGACAATAAGAGCGGTTTTCCGTTGGTTTATTTGAGTACCTGTCAGGACTTACCTAAAAAAAATGGTATAAAAGATTTAAAATCAAAATGAATTCATCAGTTTAATCTTAAACGCCAAGGCAAGCCATTAGTTCATAAAAAAGTTTTTTTAAAATGTCTTCATTTGCAAACGAAGAATACGCAGACATTATTTAGGTTTTTGGGCTGTGCAATGGAATTTCAAATAGTGCGCAACAAAGATACCATGCACTTTATCCAAACCTACGACTTCCTAGTAGAAATGTATTTGGAAATACATACCGAAGGCTTCGAGAAACGGGATCAGTTTCAAATACACGACCTAACGCGGGAGCTCCACAAGTAAGAAGAACTTCGATTGATCAGAGAATACTGGAAGCTGTTACAAATGAACCATCAGATGCATAGCTTTGCAATTCAATGTTTCCAGACATAAAATTTCTGATGTCCTGCATGGAGAAAATCTGTAATCGTGCAAAAAAAAATTAAAATTTTACCTGTTCCATGTTTTCCCAAGTATCATAAAATCTATGGGTTTTTCTACAAACTTGTCGTAAGCTTTTATTTTTAATACCAAAAAAATATTAAAAAAGTCAAAAAATTAGCATGGGCAGGAAAAATGGAACAGGTTAAAAATTGGATATCCTAAGACTGAGTTAAGATATAAAATTTATTTAAATGCAATTACAAAGGCTAATATTTCTTCTAAAAATAGAGGCTTAAACGAAATTTCTATCATTAGTACTAACAGCGCAATTACCGTTAACATGGGTCAGGGTACACCCAAGTAAGCCTTTTCTTAAATCCTCAAAAAATGATATAAAAATTGGAGATAGGCCCTTACTGTAGAACATTTTTTTCCTTAGAATATACACATAAATCATGCCTTAAAATATTGCCAACGAATTGAGGGACACCCTGTATAATGGTAAGTATCGATATTTTAACACAATCATATACTTGAGGAAATCCGAACAGGTTAAATTGAGAAGGGAGTTGAGTATGTACTTGCATTTGAGAAAGCAGAATGAATGTTGTCGTATTCAAGTTATTGTTATACCCTATTCTAAGGGTATATTAATTTTGACGCATAGTTTGTAACATACCTTAATATTGCCCGTAGACCCCTAAAAGTTACTATATTTATGATCAGCATCGATAGTAATGTCGATCTAGCCATGTCCGTCCGTCCGTTCGTCCGTCGGCAAAAATTAGGCCTTTAAACTGGGCCTAGAGAGCTGAAATTTTAACCATATACTCTCTAGGGTCCCGAAATAATCAAGTTTACGAATTTTTGAAATCCGCAATTTTGAAAAAAAATCGAATTTTGAGCTAGAAAGCTGAAATTTTTTATATATGATCTATGACTCCTAAAACTGCTCGGGATATAAAATTTTCAAAATCCGCGGGCGTCTAACAAATAAATAAAACAATTTTATTGAAAAACCAAAATTTGAGCTAGGGTGCTGAAATTTATAATATATACTCTCTATGGGCCCTTTAAGCTTATGTGTAAATATTTTCAAAATCCGCCTACTGACACGCCCACAATTTAAAAAAAAAACTTTTTTTTGAAAATCCAAAATTTAAGCTAGGGAGCTGAAATTTATAATATATACTCTCTGAGGGATAGGAATAAGAATAGGGTATCCAACAGTTCGCCCAGACGGACTGTAGCCCGTCCCTATGTTTTTTTTAACTTTGGAATCTTCTGCCAAGAAATTCGAACTAAAAATCCTTTTTTTTTTGCCTTATGCTTAAGGGGTTTTTCTGTAATGTTACTGTTCCCTTATACATAGTAGGAAAGAAATGCAATCGGATCTTCATGGATGGCTCCAAAACCGATCAAGGATCTGGTGCTGGTGTCTTCTTGGAGAGCGACAACATTAGACGTTTCTTCTCGTTAGGCAAACATGCGTCAACAGAGACTTATGCTATCCTAATGGCCATGGACTATGTTGCGAGGAACAGTTGGAGGGGGCGAAGTATCTGCGTCTGTAGCGACAGTCAGGCTGCGCTTAAGGCCATGCTTGCTCATCTCTCTGAATTCGGTCGGAAGGCTGAATTCACGTAGACTTGTCTGGGTCCCGGGTAACGGAATCACGGGAAATGAGATCTCCGATGAACTTGCCAGACAGGGCTCAGAGGGGGACTTCTCAGGACCTGAACCAGCGATTTGTCTGCCTGTGTCCTCGGTCAGGGCTTCCATTGACGGTTGGGTTTCATATGAACACAATCGCCGTTGGCATGACTCCCCAGGGTGCAGACAGACTGAGCTAATTCTCCCTTACGTCTGTAGAAAATCCTCGGCATTCTTGTTGGCTCTCAACAAAAAAAAACTGCAGACAGACTACAGGCGTTCTTTACGTTCACTACGCTTTTGATAAAACAAAGGTGATAGGCCCAAGCAATACCACCAACTGCGAAGCCTGTGGAGAAAGCGGTGACACTGCGGAACATTTTCTCTGTGATTGTCCTGCTTTTGCTCGTATCAGGTGGCAGGTATTTGGTGCTAATATGGTGAGTGCTGTAAACCTAAGCTCCTGATCATTGAAGTGCCTTCTCGTTTTTTTAAGAAAAAAGGGTAAATTCTCACAGTAAAATGTGGTGCGTACTGCCTGGTAGCACAAAGCACAATGGACCAGTATTAAGTCTGAGTGCTCCAGTGTAGAAAGTCTCGCAACCCGAAAAAAACCCTTATAGTGCTAAGAAGCAGTTTTGTTTAACAGCAAGCAGCAACTGGCAATATCGTATTTCATTGCATGCTTTTTGATGCTACTTACTATTAGAAAGAGTAGAGAGATAGGAAAGAAGTGTTTGGGTGCAGTTGTAAGGTTTTTCTGCACGGGTGGTGCCTAAATTGTGTAGGGAGATCTAGTTTTTCACGTATTCGACGAAAAGTAACTTGGCCGGAATTTGAACGCACGACCTTTCAATCAGTAAGTGAATACACTTCCACTGCACCGTTGCCACCCGCTAGCATAAAGCATCGATGCTTCCACATTATAGTATTTTTCCTGAAATATGTCTCTGGGAAGGCGTAGTTTAATTTTTGCTTGTTATTTTTAAACATTTCTTAGTTGGCTAATGGCATGGTGGTTGATAAGTGCACTGTCAGAATGTGAACATTAGCTGTCTGCCTAGTGGGACGAGCAAATTGTGTGTTTCTAGAAATTCTTTCTTAAATTCACTTCACATGAATATCTCAAATGCTAACTATAGAATAGGTGGAGGCACTCCATATATTTAAGTACTTTTGAGTATTTTTGATAACGTTTGGAAGCAGAACTTAATGTGAAAGCACTTTTAGTTTTAATCATTGGTGTAACTTGTGTTTTATAAAGGAGATGAAGCTGGACTTAGTGCAACCAAATTTGCTGCATTCCTCATGCATACTGGATAACCTTTCTTATGCCAAACGATTAGTTCTTTTATACCTTTGTTTTCGAATGAAGAGGTTGTAAATGCAAGTGAACAGAACATCTTCTTTAAAAAATATCTTGATAAATGACGATTTCGGAAAGAGCGAACCTGGTTGCATTCTATGCAAAAAACATTTTTAGCTCGAAAGAACAATACGATGACCAGCGTATTAAAACTAATGATACTACGCATCTTTTTGCTGTTCAAGTGAACTCGGGCGTAGCCGCAACTAATATTGCAAAGTTTTCTTCCATAAAATTGAGTAATTTTTTTAAGAGCAAAGCAATACTTCCTGTATTATTATTATCGTTATGTACAGCCTTATTCGATTTATAATTCATAGTAACATATAAGTTAAATTTAGAAAATTATTAAAATAATAACTTGACGCACTGTAAGGTTCTATGTACTTGGTTTGTACATGTTTACGTTCGCGTATCAATTGGTTAATGTAATGCAACACGTTAAAAATAAATACAAAATGGAATCATAAAAACACATTGTATGTAAGTTTAAATATAAAAATATTGCATATAAACTCGTGCAACACATACAAATATGAAAAAACTACAGTGCGTCTAATAATTTAGCCAGGGAATGTATTATAAGATGTGGTTTATATGAAGGTAACATAACTCTTACATTTTTGGTATAATTTGCAAGTTATTTTAGATATTAGTTTCTGTGAGTATTAGTCTTCCTCAGAGTGCTTCACCTTTTGAGGTATACGTATAAGCATATCGCCAGTAATGTGAGTAAATTATATCGGATGTCAACTCTCCAGCGCGCTACATGCCGCTTTCGGTCTAAAAGTGTGAATTCCGTAGGTCATTTTTCCATTTGTCATCTGTTAGGCGTATAACGTGTCCGGCGCCGGTCCTTTCCCATTTAAGCTTTCTTATTCTAAATACAGCGTGATGGTACTCAGTACAGTTCCTTATTTGGGGTTGTTTATCTTTTTTGGTATTCTGGGTTTTTAATATTAAATTATCCATTGAACTTTGGCTTTGGCCAGCAGCTTTATTGTTTTCTACGTATCTTGTTGTTTGCCAGGTTTGGCATCCGTATGCAACAACAGGGAGAATATATTTTCTCGTTTGGCTATATAACTTTCAATGGAGAAGGTACTTCACGTTCCACAGCTGACGCCACGCATTTGTGATTCCGTGATTAATTTTCTCTCTGTGTGCTGTTCGACATAACTTTTGTTTTCATAGTTTGACCAATATTTTCGCATTCAATAGAAATAGAAAACTCAATCATCATTTCTTGAAGGTCACGATGGGTTTAGCCATAATGATTATGTCATCTGCAAATCTCAGGTTTAATAAAGATTTGCCGTTCAGTTAGATGCCTTTGTTTTCCCAATCTAGTTTGCGAAAGATATCTTCTAAAACTGCTAATAAAAGTATTGGTGATAGTCGCCCTGCCTAACTCTTCTCGATATCTCAAATGATTTAAGTATGGCAACTTTCAATTTTTAGAGAATGTGGTGGATTAATCGATGTCAAAACTTTTGTCTTTTATTATCGATTTAACTCTGGAAAATAATGAAGGTTAAGTATTCTGAAATCAAAAATAAAGTAAAATATAAATATAAGGCATAATCGGCCCATACAGGACCTAAAACCTAGCTTCTCCAACCATTTGCTTGTGCGAATTTGATGGGACCTACAATTTAAAACCGAATCCGAACGGCAAATTTCAGAAGCGTCTCGTCACAATTGATACTCTTGAATGTTTGTCAGACGTTCGCAAGAGGTGGGGCAGTGGAAACGACTTTGATGTGTTTCTTGGCTCCGATCGGATTTGATAGATAGATCGTTAACGACTTTTAATTCCAATTATTTGATTTCATATTGATTCAGATTAGTTGACGATAAAGCCCGTGCGATCTCATATGACATCAACTTACTTACAAAACTGATAACCCGTCGCAGTGCTGCCAAAACCGATCACAATTTAACTCTTTATGAATAATATATAAATAAGTTGATAGCATTTGTCTGCAATAAAATTAAAGTAACCTAAAGCAACGACGTACAAAATGATCCATATAATCAAAGGTATTGTGTTATAATGTTGCAACTCGCCTTATGACGGTGCTTCCGTGGTTTCAAAGAAAAGTGTTATTTTGCGGAGAGTAAATCTATTTCATTTTTTACTAAGGTTTGCCATTTATGTAATGACTTCTTGCGGCAATGCTAGCTGAGAGCAACGAAACCAAATCAGTGTCGTTTTGTGCCCGGTTAATTAGAAAAAATTCTTACGCGTGTGAATGTCGAGAAGTAACCACTGTATGCTTCAGATTTTCGGAATTGCTTTTTTTTATTGTTATTATTAAATTTCGTAGAAATTTTTATAATTTGACATTTCTGAAAAGCGGCTCCAAGTGGAATGGGCAAAGGTAATACTGATAACTGATACATTTTCCCGTTAATAACACTAATGAAAATGTTTTCGAGTGTCACCACGAGGAGGCGGATACAAGGATAATGAATCATATGGTAGGTGTGCTAAAAAAATTCGGCTTTCAAAAGCGCAACCAAAGTTGTATTAATTGCACTGACTCTTCAGTAATCTTCGGCTCGAACTTATGTTGCGCATTACCCATTTTTCATTATTTATAGGGTGCGATTATACGTCAAGCTTCTTCCCAAAAATCAAAACCACACCGTATCAATTTCTTTACGAAAAAAACAAAAAAAACTCAGGATGTCTCTGCTTCTTTGAACGGAATCAGAGATATTGATGACGTTAAGAAACAAAGTTCAAGAGAACTGCAGGGCTGTATGTAAATGTTGCAAGATTTGAAATATTTCACAAGATTTATTTCAACAAGTCCAGAATTAAGAAATTTCTTAGAAACAAAATTAAACGTTTTGATTCCAGTCTCATTAAATCATGCTGGAGTTCCTTACGGCAGAAAGTTTTGAGCACTAGATAGATAGATAGATAGATTCTTTATTTTTTCATCATAAAGTTTACAAATTGGTATACTTAAGAATAAGGACATGGCAATACTGCCGTCTGCCTGAGATGACATTTCATAATATGATTTAAAAATAAAAGAAATAATAAAAAGCAAAAATTTTAAAATATAAAGAAAAGGAAAAAAGAAAAAAAAAAAGAAAAAATGTTTAACAAAAGATATGAAGAAATATTATTATATAAAACAATACTATCAATTTTAACGTGATTTGAAACACAAAATATTATACAATTTGGTTAATTTGATTAGCTGTTTATACAAAATTTTATCAATTTTAACATGATTTGAAACCCAAGATAATACACAATTTGGTTAGAAATAGCTGTTTATACAATATTATCAATTTTAACGTGATTTGAAACACAAAAGAGATATTATCAAATTTAGTATGATCAGCAACAAAACAATAAATAGTTAGGTATAAAATTTGGTCAAAACTGCAATAAGTGGGTAATCGACTAAGTTTAATATGTGAAACTGTTACGGTAAGAAAGAGCATGTTGGCAATATTTAAAGAGGCTGAGCCAGCCCATTGCTCCATTTAAAATTTCAAAAAGTTTGTCCAAAGATATAAAACTTTCCCGAAAATGCAAACGGCGAATTTCTTGTAGAATAGGACAAGCAGCAACGAAATGGTATATATCTTCATTCACTCTTCCGTTACATAGATCACATAGCTGGGGCAAGTCTGATCGATGAGGTATAAAGTTCAAATTTAAAATTTCAACTTTTGCTCTAAAAATAATACTTATAACCGAGGCTGAAAATTCATTACTAAAGTAAAAGACTTCCGAGGGCAGTTCATGGTTTAAATGACTATAAATAGCTCTTGAAGTAGATGAAGATGCTCTGGAAAGGTTATCCAGAAACATTTTGTGATCCACCTTAGCAATCACATCAGAAAACTGAGCCTGCCAATCGGTCACATTAGTTTCTGTTAAGTTTAAACTTGTTTCGTAAGATAAAGCTAGTTCGTTCCAGTTTTTAAACGGGGAAGCATTCACTCGAAGTAATTTTCTTAAGATGATTTTGTGAAGACAAGTTTCACTTCTTTTCATCACTCTAGTAATGAAGTTCGCATTTGCCTTCAAATTTTGTATATATATAGGGACTATTCCTGACTCTACATATATGGCGTAGTTGGGTGTTGAGTTAGGCAAACGAAATATCCTCTTAAAAAAGTTCCTTTGTACAGTTTCAAAAGCTTCGAAGTGTGTGTATCCGACGGGTTGGACGCCATATGCCATGCATGCATTTACTGTCGCGTTGAAAACTTTGTACTTGGACGTTAAATCAACATTTTGGTTCGAAAAAAACTTTGGCCACATTATATTAAGAGCCAATTTAGCTTCGTTGCTTTTTTCTTTGGAGTGCTTTAGATAGCTTAAATTGTAGGTCAAGAGGACACCCAAATATTTAAACTCTTGTAAAACCTCAATGTGTGTATTGTTTAGAGACCATTTTTCTTCCGCTCGCCTTCTTGATTGTCTCTTTTCAAATATAACAATCTTAGTTTTTTGGGTATTAATTTGCAAGCCCCAAGACTCGCAAAATGAACTTAGACGGTTTATTTGCAATTGAAGCGTGAAAGGATTATCAGCAAGCATAACTAGATCGTCCGCGTACAACAGGACTTTGATTATAATGTTAGCAAAATTAACTCCACCCGGAAGAAGCTCGCAGACATCATCTATGAACAGAGCAAATAATAATGGGCTGAGGATACAACCCTGAGGAACACCTGTAATTGTAATTTGAAAATGTGAAACCGTCCCATACCCTTGCATTTGTTGACGAAATAAGACTTGCATACACTTCGAGAAACTTTCTTGACAAACCAATGCAAGAAAGTTTGTGTATTAAAGCTTGTCTATTGACTTTATCGAATCCAGCTTTAAAATCAACAAAGCAAGTGTATAGTTTCTTTTTTCTATCTACAAATTGTTGAGCAATGCTTGAAATGGCCAAGATATGATCCATGGTTGAAAAACCTGGGCGGAAACCGGCTTGAAAGATGCTCAAAAGACTGTTATCCTCAATCCATTTTGAGAGCCTTTCATATAGGATTGCAGTGAAAGTTTTTCTTATTGAATTTAAAATTGAAATACCTCTATAATTTTCCGCAGCGTTAGCATCACCTTTTTTAAAAATGGCAAAAATTACAGATTCGTTGAAACTGTTAGGGACACATCCATCATTGTACACTTTGTTATAGAAAGACACGAGGTAGTTTTTAAAATCAATAGTGCTGTTTTTATAAAACTCGACTGGTATGCCGTCTAGGCCAGGAGCCTTGCTGTTTTTCAATCATTGGAGCGTTACTTCCAATTCGGGCAATGAGAGTTCTAAATCCAGCTCGATGACTCTAGTATCAGGTAGCGCGTAATCAAAGGTATGAAGGTCTTCATCAGCTGAGAGTAGAGTTTTAAAATGAGCTGCTAACGTCTCAGCTTCTAAAGAGAACTTCATACCCTGATTGCGCCCACCAAGATTGCGCACTGTCTCCCAAAATATCTTTGAGTTTGTTGCAGTTTTCCAATTTCTTAGTCACGTTTTTTAAATAGGTGATTTTCTTAACTGAGCACATTTTTTTAAAATCATTATTAACGCGAAGATAGATGTTTTTGAAAAATTGAGAATTGGTCGTTCTAAACAGTTTTAAGTAAACGAACGAAAGTTTACGGAGATTTCTGCAATCCTTATCAAACCATACATTTTTAGCTACAAAAGTGTGTGTACTCTTCAACGCAAAAGGGGCTGCGGTCTTTATAACCCGTTCTATACTTTCACATACCACTTCAGACGAGACTGCGGATTGTTGGGGCAGAGATAGTAAGTGCCGAGAAAGGAGGCTTCTATAGAGGGTGGCATTGTTCTCCGACCACTTCAGCTTATTAAAACTATAAGGTGTAGCTTGCTGGTTTAACTCCTTTAGGTGAATTTTAATTACAATTGGAAAATGAGCCGAGTAGTTGACTAGTGCAACTTCAAAGTCATCGATAATGTTCAGCCAGTCCCCTGAAATCGCAGCAAATTCAATCACGGATTGTCCCTGCCCGCTAACAAAAGTGAATTCGCCACATGCATCACTAATAGAAGACCCATTCAAAACAAATAGACCGAAAACTTCAAAAAATTCTGTTAAACTCCCCCCGTTGCGGTTATAAATTTTATCCTTAGAACATCTACTCTCGGCCAGTGCAACTCGTGCTCGTAAAATATTGGCGGAAGAATTTTGATGTTCACCAATCCTAGCATTTAAATCACCGACGATTAACACATGGTCAAGAGAAGTGTTATTCATAAATTCCACTAGTTCATCGAAGTCGCTAAGCCAATGATTGCAATTTAAATAAATAGGAATAATATAATAGTTTAGGTTGTTGCTAACCATATGAAAAATAATTTTAGATTCAATAATTTTAAAATTAATAAGATTACCCCATAAAGATTTTTTAATCCCATATAGAATACCCCCACTGGCTCTTCCATGCAAATTAGATCTTATCGCGGGTGTAAACATTACTTTAAAGTCTTTGAAATATTTTAGAAATTCATTTTGATTCTTTTCTTCAATAAAAGTTTCTATAAGAATTATAACATCAAATTGGTGTAAATATTTAAAAAAATCGGAATGTAAAAGCTTACTTTTGAGACCAGTTATATTATACGAGCATATACAGTGGCCGAAATAAGTATAAAGACAGTAATTCTCAAACTCTTCAATTTGGCTTGTAGGCTTAGCGCCTAAATATATGCAACAAAATTGTTCAATAAATGTTTGGAGAATTAATTTTCTCTTAACTCCAAAAAAAAATTGTACCGTTATCGGTCATATCGTGTTAGAAAGAGACTGATTTGTCTTTTCTAATAAAAAAATTGTGAAAAAGTTGCGAAATAAGTATAAAGACACTTCGGTTATCCAAAAGTATTCCAATTTTATAGCAATTTTTTTTAAATAAAAAGAGTGAAAAACAATAAAAGGTAAATTGTTTCGCTTGTTGGCACAAAAATTGTTATCAATAAATTGTTATCATTAAACTATTAAGCCATGCCTCGCGGAACTCATTTGACGACAGTAGAAAGGGCAATTATTACGACTCATAAGGAGCACGGCTTATCCAACCGATCCATTGCCAGGAAAATTGGACGATCTCTTTCCGTCGTATGTAATTTTTTAAATTTGGGCCAAAATTATAGCACTGCAAGAAGATCTGGTCGACCAAGCCTCTTGACCTCACGCAACAAAAAAACGATTTACCACGAAGCAAGGCGTAATAAGCTGAATGCTGGCCAGATAAAGCGCAAGTTGGATCTCCCAGTGACGGTAAGAAGAGTGGAGCAAGTGTTGAAGGCAAATCATAACCTTCGTTACACGAAAATGACGAAAAAACCCAACCTGCAACAGCATCATAAAGAAGCAAGGTTAAGATTTGCAAGAAGTCACATGGCTTGGACCAGGGAGTGGGAATCCGTTATTTTTAGTGATGAAAAGAAATTTAATTTGGATGGTCCGGACGGTTTTAGCTTTTATTGGCGTGATTTGAGGGACGAAAAAGCAATAAAAATGAGTCGGCACTCTGGAGGCGGAAGTTTGATGGTTTGGGGTGCCTTTGGTTTTCATGGTAAAATCCCCTTGATGTTCGTTCAACCTAGAATGAATGGTGAAAAATACAGGGAGATGTTGGAATATGCTTTGGATGCATTTGGAGACATTCCAGCGGGTGAAAATTTTATTTTTCAACAGGACAATGCTCCTATTCATAATGCCAGTACGGTCCGCGAATGGTTTGAAAGGAGTCAAATTCAGTGTTTACCATGGCCTTCGTGTAGTCCTGACCTTAACCCAATCGAAAATTTGTGGGGTATTATGGCAAGAAACCTTTATTCAAATGGGAAGCAGTACAGAAATTTGGAAGAGCTTAAAAGAGGAATAACACAGACATGGTCTGAGATCACCGAAGAAGTCCTACAAAACTTGATAAATTCTATGCCTAATAGAATTTTCCAAGTTATTGAAAATCAAGGAGGTTGTACAAAGTACTAACTTTCAGGTTGATAGGTACAACCAAAAAATTCGGTGTTTAAATGCTTTTAAATATTGACTGTCTTTATACTTATTTCGCAGGAAAATTATACGTTTTTGGAATTCCCTAAAGGTGAACCTCAAAAACTAGCCTTTGTGGTGATAAATATTTTCTTTTTTCGTTTCATTATTTACTGAATAAAATAAACTTACTATCTACGATAAAATAAACTTATAATTTCTATTATTTTTGTACTTAAATCCAACCGAGCATTGAAGTTGAGTGTGTCTTTATACTTATTTCGGTCACTGTATTTAATTTTTGAAAAATAGTTGTGTTATGGCAGACGACAGAATTTACCTATTGTGTTTTATCCCTAACATGGTGTGAACTCTGATTTCCAAATGGCGCTCGCTGCGGTTGGAGGCCAAAAGCGGAAGAAGAGCTTGGAACCACGGCCAACCTCGCTCCCTCGCTGCAGTCAAAGTACTCGTAACCACTGTCACCAAATAGTTCACTAATGAGTGACATGTCCGCTGCTGATTTGACAACTAAACCTCGTGAAATTTGATAAACAAAAAGTTGATTGTTGATTTGCAATTTGTTGTCTCCTTTAACGAAAATTCGGGCGTTTGGATTTATCTGCTGTTTGAGCACTATTAACGTAGCAAAGTCCTATAAATTCCTCCTGCACTATGCTTAATATGCAAGAATGTGGATGGGTCTTAAATCAACATTCCTATTCAATCGCAGAGGACACACCAGCATTTGATTGGCTTCAGTGACAATGTGTTCCGAGACCAGGAGGCTCTCTGCTAAAAACTTTTGTGTTGGATAGCGTATGATCTCAAATCGAATGAACTGCAGTTCTAATGTAAAAAAAAAAAGTCATAGGTATGAGTTCTATGAAAGCGTTAGGGCGATAGAAGTCAAATGACTTTTATTATCACTATCGTCTCAAGTTTCAGGCAGTCTGCTATCTTAAAATAAAAGAAATGCACGAATAGTATTTTCCCTAAAAGTAGACTCCATATTTTGCATATTGAAGTGGTTTTAATGTACGCCTGAATGCAGGCTATATTAAATCGCTAATTTGACGAGAGTGTGGGAATAATGGGAAATGTAAATTAAGATACAGGGTGTTTTTTATAGAGGCATACAATTTTTTTAAAAATAAAACACAACAAATTTAATTAATTTTGCATTACTTTTTTGAGCATACCAGGGGCCTATTTCATAAAACTATTAGTCTAATAATTATTAGCAAATTTTCTAATATTTTGCGTTTATTAGTAAAATTGTGTTTCATAAATATTTTTCCTACACTAATATCTTATTTGTTCAGCGCCAATAAGTATTAGTGGGAAATTATTACTGTAGCAAGATTATGTTTCAAAGGAACAATTTTATTAGTAATTATTTCTGCTGTACTAATAACTAATTTTCTTTTTCTATTAGTCGAGAAACATGGGTAAAAAATTTCTATTAAGAAAAGTGTGCTTAGTCAAATACGATTGGCCGTCAAGAAATGTGCGTGAACTTAATTTGTAGCCATCATCGTGTATTTAAATTATTATCGTGTATTAATTTATTAAACAAATTAATATGTTTTCGAGTAGTGATGATGGCTGATGGCTGTCGGGTATTTAAACAAAGAATCAATTATGTAATAAATACCAGTTACGAATTGAATGAAAAATTCCGAATTAATATTGAATCTCTTGAATATTTGTTGCAACGAATAGGACCTTACCTTGAAACTCTAACAAGACGAAATTGTGCTTTGTCCCCTAACCAAAGACTACTTACAGCACTTCACTGGTTAGGAAACGGATGTCAATACCATGGATTAGCAGATATGCACGGCGTTTCAAAAGCAACTGTTTGCCGTGTAATCAAGGAAGTAGTTAAACTAGTGAACGAAAAGGGTTTCCCATATGTTGTTTCCGGTGTTGTAAGGAGATTTTACGCAATAAATCAAATGCCTGCTGTTATTGGTTGTATTGACGGTATTTAAATGCACCATAGTGCATTGATGCACCCAAAAATCCTGAAGACCGTTTCATCGATCGTCACGGAAATCATTCCGTAACTGTATGTTGGTTTGTGGACCGGATCTACAATTTTATTATTGCAGTGCTAAATTGCCCGGCAAAGTGCACGATGCTCGCGTGCTAAGGAATAGCATACTCCACGAAAAAATGGAAAATGGTTGGCGCCCACACCCACGATCAGTGCTTTTGGGTAATTCGGCTTACCCTCTTAAAGAATGGCTAATTACGCCTAAGTGTAATGCTTTAGACGATCCTGTCGTGCAGATGTTCAATAGGGCGCATAAACGTACACGTTGTTTAATCGAAAATTGTATAGGTATCTTAAAAGAAAAGTTCCCTTACCTTAACCACTTAAGAGTACAGCCCATATATGCTTGTGAGATAATAAAAACATGCGTTGCAATTTGTAATTTGACCTCTCACACACATGAAATTTCAAATGTCTACAGCGAGCAAAGATTTGATGAAGAGGGATTCACTAACGACGGAATAGAGACAACATCAACGTCAGGTGTTTTAAGACAGCAAGAACTTGTAAATTCAATCAGATAATAAAACGAATAGCTATATATGTTAGTAAATAAAGTTATTTTATTTAAAATTCCTCTAAACAAATAATTCTAGGAAGATCATCATATTTTTCGGATCCATCTGCAACTAGCTTTTCAAGAAGTTGGTTTTTTAATTTTAAGTTTTCTATTTCTAGGTCCTTTTTTAAGCTGTCCTTCTTCAAGCATTCTATTTCGAGTTTTAGTTTTTCTTCTCGTAAACGGAATATATTTTGGTCATCAAATTTTATTTTCTTCCTTTTTGGTTCTGCAAGTATATATGTATGTATTTATGTATATACCATTGTATTGATTGCGCATTTGTATTTCGTTTTTTTTTAATTTATGTTACCTAAAGGTGACAACATTTGTCTCCGTAATGTTCTTGTTTCCTTAGGTAGGCCATCAACATCGCCTTCGTTTCGTCCATCAATCACTTCTTCCGCGGTCTGCAAGGAGTATTCCTCAACGGCCTCCATTAACTCCTTCACTGGTAACCCAACGATATCCGGAGCGTCTTTACATAAGATTTCGAGAACCTTCTCGTCGATTTCCGTTAATACATATTTCTTGCCTCCGCCTGAATCAGTTCTTCTTGCATTGTCCACTTTCATCTATTTCAACTCGATCCAGTACTTGCATAATACAATTTATTAATAAGTTCTTACTCACCATAGTGCATTTGTTAATGTTTGGCCAAAAAGCGTCGCGGATATATCCCCATGGCTTATCCTGAAATACACCACTTGCAGCGGCTTCCTGATGAATTTTCTTCCAAGCATCACTTTTATCTTGCTTGCAAATTGTATTAGAAAATGCTCCAAATAGCACGTTTTTCTGTTCTAAAATTAAGTTTAACAAATGCAATTTTAATTCCTTGGAACACATCGCTTTTTTTAATGGACGTTTTCTCCTTTGATTGTGTATCACTTGATAACTTTAGACGAATGTGAATTTAAAAACGGTAAAATTATAAACAAACGTGATTATTTACGCACAGCATACTTGAGAATTAATAACGGGCATACCTACGAGTATATCGCAGGCTGATACTTATTTGTCAGCAATTCACTAATAATTCCTATATCAAACATAAGGGAATTATTAGAACCCGACAATATTTTTATGAAATACAATTTTATTAGCCCATACATTATTAGAGCTCATAACTTCGAAATTATTAGTATTAGACTAATAGTTTTATGAAATAGGCCCCAGGTCTTATTTTGTCAATAGTGCGTCGAATATTGGCTTCTAAGAAATCAATCGTTGCTGGTTTATTAGCATAGACCAGAGATTTGACACAAAAAGTAGTCCAAAGGTGTCAAATCACACGAACAGGTCCATTTTATGAGATAATTTGGTTACCAAACGTTTGGCTCAACAAAGTCATCTTTGCACGCGCTGTATGGCATGTTGCACTGTCTTGTTGGAACCATTTCTCCTCCAAATGATTTCCAATGACACGGGATGTAATGGAGTCACAAGAGTCTCATGAGGATTGTGCTCATTCCAAAAATGACAATTCTGGTTGTTTACAAACCCGTCAGGGCAGAAGAATCGCTGAAGATGATTTGACGATAAAATCGGGTTCAACTTACAGTTGATTATCAGTCCATTCACAGAACACACGACGCAATTGATGATCCGCTGGCTTTAATTCTTGCACCAGTTGGATCGTATATGTATGTAGGGCAAGATCTTCCTTAAAATTTTCCAAGTAGTGGACGGGCAGAGACCGAGTTGCTGAGAACGGTGTCGGATCGATAAATTCGGGTCCTGTCTCACACTCACGTCTGTAGCAGCGATGGCTTCTTCTGTACGCACGGTACGGGCTCAATTTGGATCAATATTATCACAAACAGCAAATACGGTCATGAATCGATCCATAGTATTGCGTATTAGCTGCTCAAATGGACGATTAAGCGTATCGTAAATTTGACAAAGTAAATAAATTTCCACCATTAGTGAACGTTGTTCTGGTGTAAATATTTCCATGGTGATTTGCCAAAGTATACTGAAATTATTAATATGACAGCTAGTTTGACAGTTATCAGAAGTTCTATAATTCTATAAAAAAAACACCATATACTTATATATATATACAATGCCTGACAAAGGACCATAGTATTTGCAACTGTATTTGAGTTGTACAAATATGACAAAATTAAAAAAGGTCTGTTTTGTATCGTTTTTTCTGAAAACACTACTTAAAAGTTCGAAAACTTCATTGTGGTACCTATTTATTAGGTATTATTTTGATGAAATTTTCGAACAGATGCGTTTATCAACTTGAGTTTCTGAAAACGGTCATTTAAATCAGTGTGGTTTTAATGTCAGCTGAATATCTTAAGCAAATAGAAATAAAGTCACTGATAAGTTGTGGGCTCTTTCTAATACGCGGGGTCTCTATAGCTAAACACAAAGATATTATTATGAGTCTCAGAAAAACCTGGTCAGAATGATCTAACTTATGCCTGAAATAGCTAGTTTGCAAAAATTTAGCAAACATTTTCTAAAATATCGTCGAAAACAAAACCTCCTGATAAATATACACATTTTTCACTGCATTATCTTTAGAAAGCTAATGTTCGTCGATTCAACAACGTCAGCTTGCTGCCTCTTTTCAACGCGGGTATATAAGAGTTACCTGTCGTCACTAACTAACTAGAACTGGAGGTAATTCGGTGTCTGTGACAGCAGCCAAAGGCTGTCCCCAAGGTGGAGTACTCTCTCCCCTCTTGTGGTCACTTGTCATCGACAATCTACTGGTCAGTCTACACAGACTAGGCTTTAACGCCATTGGTTATGCTGATGACCTGGCGATAATTATTAATGGTAAGCGTAGCGCAACCATTACTGATAGCATGCAAAAAGCATTGCTACATGTCTCAGAATGGTGTATTAAGGAAGGACTTTCCATCAACCCTCTTAAAACCATCCTGGTACCTTTTACGCGAAAAAGACTGGTTAACTTCGAACCGATCACCGTAAATGGTACACCCCTGAGCTACTCCAATGCGGTCAAATATCTGGGAGTCATCCTGGACAGGAAACTAAATTGGAACTCACACGTAAAGGCCGCCACTGAGCGTGCCACAAGAGCCATGTGGGCCTGCAGACGCCTATACGGCAGAACTTGGGGTCTAAACCCCAGAATGATATACTGGATGTACACCATGATGGTTAGACCCATCATCACGTACGCCTCCATCGTGTGGTGGCCAAAAGTACTTGAACGTACTACGGCTAACAGGCTCCAAAAGCTACAACGTGTTGCCTGTCTGGGAATAACTGGTGCCATGCGCACATGCCCTATGGTAGCACTTGAAGCCATAATTGGACTCTCGCCACTACAAGCATTCATTCAGAAGACGGCTGCCAGATGCGCTATTAAGCTTCAGCTTGAATATAACTATAACTCAAATGACCATGTGGGTCACCTGAAGATACTCAACTCTATCCAAAACTTGGATATGTTTTACACCATCCCTGACTTAATGGTAAGGGAATATAGTTTCGATAAACTATTTGAGGTAGAAATACTAGACCGTTCTAAATGGGTCTCGGGAGTTCCAGCTGTGGACCCAAAAAGTCTGGTATGGTACACCGACGGATCAAAAATGGAGTCTGGAGTTGGTGCTGGTGTCTTTGGACCCAACACCAAGATCTCGATACCTATGGGGATGTGCCCCACAGTGTTCCAGGCGGAAATCCATGCCATTGAGATCTGCGCTATCTTAAACTCCAATAAAGGAATTAAGGGCGCAAAGATACATATCTTCTCAGACAGTCAGGCGGCACTTCAGGCACTGTCGTCCAACACAATAGACTCTCTGACTGTAAAAAACTGCTGCTGCGCCTTACAAAAGCTAGCTAAATACAACAAAGTTAAACTCGGATGGGTGCCTGGCCACCGAGGTTTTGTAGGGAATGAAGCTGCAGATAAGCTTGCCAGAGCTGGCTCTGAAGCCGCTTTTGTCGGTCCAGAACCGTACTGCAGTGTCAACTGGACTACTGCTCTAGGGCTTGTCAAAGATTGGGAGCAACAGACTCGCCTTGAACATTGGGTAAGCGCCCCTGGTCTGAGACAGTCTAAACGCTTGATTAAGCCCTACTCCTATAAGGAAATCCTTACTCTAAATAAGGAAAGCATTAGACTGCTGGTTGGCTTTCTCACTGGCCACTGCGGTCTGAGATATCATCTCAACAAGATGAACCTATGTCCAACGCCAGAATGTAGATTCTGCATGGAGGACGAGGAGACCTCAGAACACATACTCTGTGAATGCCCGGCTCTACATTGGTTGAGACGACGCCTTCTCCACAGAGAGATGTTATCACTGGCAGAGCTTCGCAACTCTACCACCAAAGACGTGCTGAGTTTCATTAGGGAAGTCAGTCGCCTTTTGGCGTAAAGACAACCTTGTGGCACAAAAGATCTTTTCAGGTCGCAGTGCCTGCCCTTGGGCAAGGGTTTATTAAAAAAAAAAAAAAAAAAACTAACTAGAACTATGCCAATCGTTTCTTTTAGAAGATCAAATCATTGCGGCATCGTTCATTTCAAATATGCGTTCCTTTCAATCGGTCATTTCTTTTTACCCATTTCGCTCTGGGGAATTTCGACCAATAAAATCATAATTAAAAAAAAAACACAAATAATCTGATTTTTTCTTAAGTGCACCATTACCAACAACTATCCATCCTTAAAAAAATCCTGATTAGACTTGCATTGGATAGTTTTGCAGTGTTAAGAAAATATTTCTTACCTGTGCCGTAGTTTTTTTTTTTAAAAACATGCCTCAACAAGTCTTTATATTTGCTTATTTACATATGCTAGTCCTTCTGATGAGAAAAAAATCAAAGACTTGTGTACGCAAATAAAATATACATAGTATGTAGATCACAAAAACATTCACATAAAAGCAACACAAAGGGTAAAAGCACAGCACAAAAAATGCATGTCCATACAACTATTCAACCAACACGAGGAAAAAACGAACTTCTCTGCGTATGCAAAAGCTTTATCGCAGGTGCCTTCGTCCTCCTCATTCGGTAAACCTTTTCTTTCATTCTAAGTGTGTCTCAAAAAAATGCTTTAAGCTACTACTACACATTCATCGCGTTGACTATTTGGGATGTTAACCGTAAAAAAGTAGCTTTATTCAATGTGTCATACTACCCTATCCTATGTAAATAAATAGCGTTGTTCCATTTTGAATGATTCTTGTCAAAAAGATGGTGTCAATATCTATGTAAATAGCCCAGCCTATAGAATCCGTTGCATCCGTTGTTTCGACGGATCTCTCGACTTTAACGTTCTGAGCGGAAGTAACCGTCCCATAGAATCCGACGCCAACTTTGTCAACCAAAAACGCATTAATTGCATTAAATATGCATTTTGCTTAACCTATAACTGCCTAAATACCAGTGAAAGATCCCACTACCTCAAATGCCAGTACAGTACAATTGCTCATTTCTCACCAAACTCTCTGGTCCAGTGATTTATTAACAAAAGGAAAAATCCCTACCGGCTAGTAGTAAAATGCCTATTTTTCCATACAGAATAACCAAAATCGTTTTATTCTATTTTATTGATTTTAATACTGGCAAACAAATAAAAAAAACTGCTCAATATGATCATAAAGATGATCAGTTATCAGTTCAGTTGTCAGTTGAATTTTGAACTTATGGGAATTTTATGAGTTTCAGTCTCAGTTTCAGTTTTATTTAAATGCTTTCTTTTTGCATTTATAAATATATCAATTTAACTGACAGCTCAACTGAGAAGTTCAAAATTGATCTGACTACTGAAGGGCCTTAAATTCGTGTTAAAGCTCTTTGACTTTAATTTTTTCATAATGGGTTTTTCCACCTGTTAAAGAAATGCAATTTTTTTGTGCAACTTGCAAGAACAACCGAATAGTGCCGATGGAATGGGGATTTTCAGGACTGAGTTTGTTCGTGTAGCTCCAAAGAGAGTTTTTGGGGAAAAAAGCTCAAATGAATTTTCAGATCTGTCACCATTTAATCCTTGTAAGTTTAAGAAGTAACTATTTTTAAATATAGTATTATTTTTTATCCACAACCTTTGTTGAATTTCATCCATTTCCACCAATCAGCGGTCGAGTTGCAGTTGCGGTGTGGTATACTGAACTGACTGTCAATTGGCAATGACAGTTTTATCTCATTTTCCCAATGTTTCGAGCAATGATTGTGAATGTACGAAGTGCAATTTTTGTATGTATGCATACAGCGACTGACAGAAAAGTAGGAATAAGACCTACTTTATCCGTCGAAGTTCATGGATCCATTGGTTATGAATACAAGTATTCCATAAGAATACAAGTACATATTCTATAAAGCTGTTGAATTAACGGATCCGACGGATTGACTGATTGTATGCGTTGGTTCCTTTAGAGTTGAGAAATAAGAGGTTTGTCTTATGTTTGAGTAGCGCGATGAGAAGTGAAGTTTCAATATATTAGAATTATGAATGGTTCAAACCATTGTGTTTCGGTAATTTTTAAAGTATTAAGATTTTTACTGATTCAGTTAAGTATTGGTTTCAGACATTCCATATCATTTCATACCTGTCTCGTTCATTGAGGACCCGGCCCAGAACCGATTGTTTGGTTTAAATTGGTCTCGGCATTTTCATTGCATTTCGGATTCGTTCATAAAAGACCTGAACCCAGACCGATTGATTGGTGTATATCGGTTTCGGTATTTCCATTACGTTTCGGATTCCTTCATCAAGGACCCGGACCCGGACCCTATTGTGTCCTAATGTGGGGATTCGTTCCTTCAATACTTTTTAAAGAATGAATCACAAGGAAGGAATCAGTCACTTCGACACAGCTCTATTAACTAACTCACCCACCGAAGCGCTCTTGCGAATGAGAGTTGTGCCCGGCAGATAAAATTTTATTTTTATACTTTTATTATTATACTTTTTTAACCGTACATGGCGGATATTTGAGAAAGATTTTCATGTATTTTTTTAACCTATGAGAACTTGTTAATTTTAGTCTGAAAATGATGTGGTTTTAAAGAACTGTATGCATTATTGCGAGCAGCCTTGCTGCAAATCTGTTTCAAGCATAACAAAATGTGTTCCTAGGCTGTATAAGCAATTATGATGAGTTGAGGGTAATATAACTATACCAATATCTAACTTTTGTTCCACAGCCACTTATACCGATATTAATATTTAGGTACATACATACATTTGCGGGTTGCTACGGTGCAGCAGTAGTGTATTCGCTTACTGATTGAAAGGTCGTGCGTCGAATAGAGGAAAAATTAGATCTCCCTAAGCAATTTAGATACCACCCGTGGAGAAAAACCTTACAACTGCACCCAAACACTACTTTCCTATCTCCCTACTCTTTCTAATAGTAAGTAGCACCGAAAAACATGCAATGAAATACGATATTGCCAGGTGCTGCTTGCTGTTAAACAAAAATACTTGCGCCGTGTTCTTAGCACTACAAGGTTACTGCAACATTACAGAAAAACCCCTTTAGCGAAAGCAAATTATAAAAAAAAGAAGGTATAAACGCTTTTTCCGCTATTCCTCAAACGATTAAATGGTATACTCTTTATGTTATGAAAATCAGTTCGCAGATAACAACTCTCAGCATCTTACCCCTTGTTAAATTACACAATTAAATCTGCCCCCAAAGTGCTTTCAATGGTTTGTTTTGATTCGGTAATCAAAGCCCGGGTTTTTTTTCTGTAATTGGAAACAGATACAAAAAGTTAATTTTCGATTTTATATCCCTGCGATACGTATCTCGTTTGTGTTTCGTTTGTTTTTATAGGTATTATTTTTTTAAGTACCTATTTTCATCAGCGATAAAGTAACAGTTGGGAAACAGATGATGCGCTATTTTGTCAGTTCCAAAACTTGGCATTTCATTTCCGAACCTTTCTTAATTTATTTGCATTAATGGCTTTGGTCCACGACTTCTTCTGCGTGGACTTTAATTTAAAAAAAAAATCAGAAAGGCCACAGTTCGCGTAGGCGAACCTATTCATATTCACATCATCAAAAGCAGGCGTGGCATTATGTTGAGAGTCTTCGTCCAGATTGTATTTTTTTGTGGATTTCTTTCAAAATGACAAAAAATTGAGAATGCTGCCAATAAACGTATATTATTTCGTTATAACTGTTTTTTTCGTTTCTTAAAAAATCTGTTATCGAAAAAAATAAAGTTTTTATCAAAAAAGCCACCAAAAAGTGTAATTTGATAATTTTTTTAAAGGCGAATCGTACTTATTTATATACTTTTTGAGTTACACAACCATGTCAATATGGGTAATGGCACAAAGATCCTTGCTCTGATACACGAGTAAAAGTTGATACAAAAACTCTTTTAAAACGTGAGACGATTTCCTCTTAGAACATATTGCATAAATGCACATAAAATTTATTATCAGTTTATCTACATTTTGGTCTTTAATAATAATAATAATTATTACATTTTTGTTTTTTTTCCAACTCACACAAGGAGTTATCCGCCATATCAAAGTATTTAATTAACAACTAAACTGCGCCATAGGAAAGTATCATCAAATCAACCCAGGTACTGTAACGTAAGAGCTGTTCCCACCTGACAAATGTGCGATCTTATGCAGTCCCACCGATCTCTACAATCACAGGAATTTGTAAAGAAATAAGTGGGTTGTAAGGTGGGTTGTCCTGGCGAGGAAGTGCGGGCAGGCTTGCTTGCATAATGCGCGACAGTAGCTCGACGGAGGCGTGGGATCTTGCACTTAATCCCGGACCGACGTTAACATTTTGTTCATGCCTAATTGAATATTAAATAAAAATGATGGGACAACAAACGAATTGCGACAACCACAAATAAATAAGTTCGCGATGAAAAGAAAATATAGATCGAAAGAAACGTTGGGAACCCCGGATGGTAATGGGTTCCTTGTCATAACCCTCCCACATTCTGCTAACCTTGAAGAGGTTGAGAACATCCATGGCTATCACATCGCCTCATTCCCTGCAATAGCCCCTAATCAAATACGCAAGCTATCTTTAAGACTTACTTAAGGCTTACGTCATCGATGCACTTCACCACCTTCATTGCACTACCCTATCGCACTACTAATGACTATTCATTAATCATTGCCAAAGAAAACAATGTTCAATACTAAAACCATGGCCTTTCATTTTGAACTCAACCAGTGACACATTTTATTAAAATAAAGGAAAAAGTATCTTACAATCTATAGGTTATTGTCAGTGCATGTAATTCTAATATGTTTCTATAAATTATCTAAGTCTCAATTCATTAAATTTATCTGTATTATTTCATTAACTTGCTCGAATTTAATAGTATTATACTTCATGCTTAGTGAGGTTAATTTCATTTATTACAATTATTTTCTTTAGGGATAAATTGAGATTATTCGAATTTCAATAGCTCTAGTTAAGTAGTTCAAATTAAATCTAAAAAATGTAGGTGCAAAAATTCGTTAAGCTAAAGTAATAGGTAGTCTAAATTTAAGATATAGACAACGTTCAATTCTTTTAAATTAAGTAAGTATATCAAATTTTAAAATATGTTTAATTTGTCAATAAAAATCTAAATTAAAAGTTCCTTAACTAATTTAAGGTTGCACTTGAATGCAAAAAAAAATCTGAAGTTCGTTCAATAACAAATGTTATGGACTTACCGATACTCATGCATTTTTTTTTATGCAATTACTTGTTCGTAGATTTGCGGAAGGTTCTCTCCAATGAATCCTGTGCACAGCATACAGTGAAGGTCGGGATGATACGGGTATCTAAATTCACTAATTAAAAGAAATGGAAAATTTGTGATTGCACGAACTTTACAATAATTCTAATAATTGAAACAAAATACTTAGCTTTTAATATAATCAATCATGCACAGGTACATGCAACTGACAGTTAGTCTTTTCTTTATTTACATAATACATTATTTTTTTTCCGGGAACGGGACACATGAACTGCTGACTCTTTTTCTTGATGTTGGTAGCTGACACTGAGTGCTGTCTTTTGATGGTCGGTACGATGGCGGGATGAAATCGGGATGGCAGCGGGTAGATGATGGCGTTCGCTGCTGATGAAGTGGATCGACTTCTGTGGTCAATTGCCACTGACTGATGGTATTTGCGGCAGATATTTGGTTCGCTTATCACGTCGTTAGTGTCTCATGTAATTCACCACATTTTTATCGCCGAGATATGAGAGTGATGTTGCGGTTGTTTTAGAGGTCTGCGGAGCACGGCTTAGTGGTGGGGATATCTATCAGCGCTCTATAATAGCTGTGCTGGTCCTGGTCAGCGGGTGTTAGATAGCTAATTCACTGCGCGGCCGTTTAGACGCTCTCTTCTGCTAACGTCGCCAAAAAAAAACAAATGCTTCGAGAGACAGTGGACTTGCCCCTTGTCGCTGTGGCTTTAGTCGATGTTGGGTTGTATGGGAGAATTTCGAGCAAAGTTTTGAAGTTCTCACCCCTGCTGGTGCGAAACTTCTGACTGTGTCACCTTATCCAATACTCTGGCAAGAGGGATTACAGCGCGTAATGTGTTCTGCTCTTCTCCGATAGATCGTGGCCCATTAATAGATTATATTTCGCTTTGTTTTTATTTTTATTTTTATTTTTTTGGTATTATTTTTTTTTTTGGGACAACTTTGAGTTGTACTACTTGCAATACTTTACAAAAAAATCCAATACACCTCGGGAGAGGCCAGACCACCACGTTGACGACCAAAAAGAAAAAGACCAAGACCTGCGTCAAAATCTCACTCGCTAACTCAGCCACGCGAAAAAAAATCTACTTCCTGCGATTTGACGTCTTCGAACTAGAGTCAGTCGGAACGATTCTCGCTTGGAATTCGATATGTTCGTTTTATGTGCTAGTTCTATTTTGAAAAAAAATGTTCTTTCTATGTTTTTTTTTCCATTTTTTCTTTTTCTCAAGAAGATCCCCTACAGTACACCAGTTCGAATATAAGTGACTTGATTGGGCTTCGATATGCCTCTGTAGGGACGAGCTAAGAATATCACCCCGAAAACTGTAATATAATAATAATTATCGTAATAGGTAACTAAATGAGGAATCAAATCTTGCCAATTTTACCATTCATGTGAACCTAGTGATAGATTTAACATCTTGCAATTGTCCTACAAGTGTGCATGCAAATTCGTGTGGTGACACAACTACAACGGTGTTGTAAAAGCAGATCGAACAATAATCAATAACTAGGGTCGAAATTCGACCAATTTATTCTATAAGTTGAAAAAAAATAAAGTCGACTGTTACACATATTAATCGGAAAATAAAATTTTTCGACATTGATTTCACATGATATAAATTTTTTTCGGCATCTTCAAGTAACTTAAAGCATTTTCAAGTAACTTCATGCATGTCCAAGTAAATTCAAGTATGTTCAAGCATTATCAAGTAACCACACAGCAATGTTGTTGTTATTGTTGTTGTATTTTCATCGAATTCGCTTAATTTTACCTGCTGTAATTCATAATGTCTGTTATATATGTGGATAATTTTTTTATTGTGCACTTCTATGTATTGCCCCCTACCCAAATATATACAGTGTTGGCATATCTATGTGACGTATAATAGCAAAAAAGGGGGGAAACACGTTATAGGCAACTCCGTATTAATATATAGATGGTAAAACTACAATAGGCAGGCCTTAAAACAGTACACCTGAATGCAGCCCCAGCAGCAATGGATTGGCCCTAGGTATGAAGTGATCAGCTACCGGGAGATCTGCCAATATGCATTAAGGTTGAACCGGCGAACCCCACAGGCGGAACGGTACCTTTGGTCTAAGGATGCAGTAAATTGCAAGGATTATGATCCCTTTCATCGTGATCATAGCTTCGCGGTAAAGGACGAGGAACAATTTCGCTTCGCTACACTGATATAGTTGATACGACACAATAGCGCAGTTGATCTCTCTTATTAGTTCTCTTTCTGGAAGAAAAAAAAAAGAAAATTTCGATCTACTTTTTAGTAAAATTGCATGTTTAAATTGTGAGCATTTTAGGTGGATTTGGAAAATCTTTACAATTCATCACTTTCGGCCCCGTTGATGATTATGTGTTACGAATTTGAGCTTTGTAGCTTCTATTTTACGGTCTCAAAATGATTGACAGCAAAATTTTGATGTGCTTTTTTGGTAGACACAAAGCGCCATTCTGCTCAAACCACAAATCGTGGAATAATGTCGTTAATATTTTTTTAGAAATAGTACCTAACTGATCAGTGTCCTGTAACCTTGATTTTGAAAAACAAAAACAAAATAAAACATAGGGGCGGGCTACAGTCCGCTTGGGCGAACTGTTGGATACCCTATTCTTATTCCTATATCTCATAAGTGGGCGTGGCAAAAATTTAAAGGATTTTATCGAAAAAACTAAGCTTTTGTAAATAAAAACGCTCCCTAGCTCAAACTTTGGTTTTTCAATAAAATTGTTTTATTTAATTGTGGGCGTGTCAGTAGGCGGATTTAAAAAAAATTTAAGTATGAGCATAAAGGGCACCTAGAGAGTATATACTATACATTTCAGCTCCCTAGCTCAAACTTTGGACTTTCAAAAATAAAAAATAAATAATTGTGGGCGTGTCAGTAGGCGGATTTTGAAAATATTTACACATGAGCATAAAGGGCCCCTAGAGAGTATATATTATAAATTTCAGCTCCCTAGCTCAAATTTTGGTTTTTCAAAAAAAATATTTTATTTAATTGTGGGCGTGTCAGTGGGCGGATTTTGAAAATTTTATGTCCCAAGCAGTTTTATGGGCCATAGATCATATATAAAAAATTTCAGCTCTCTAGATCAAAATTCAATTTTTCCCAAAATTTGTTTTATTTAATTGTGGGCGTGTCAGTGGGCGGATTTTGAAAATTTTATGTCCCAATCAGTTTTATGGGCCATAGATCATATATAAAAAATTTCAGCTCTCTAGCTCAAAATTCGATTTTTTCCAAAATTTTGTTTTTTTGAGTTTGTGGGCGTGTCTGTGGGCGGATTTCAAAAATTCTTAAACTTGATTATTTCGGGACCCTAGAGAGTATATGGTTAAAATTTCAGCTCTCTAGGTCCAGTTTAAAGGCCTAATTTTTGCCGACGGACGGACGGACGGACGGACGGACATGGCTAGATCGACATTACTATCTATGCTGATCATAAATATAGTAACTTTTAGGGGTCTACGGGCAATATTAAGGTATGTTACAAACTATGCGTCAAAATTAATATACCCCTAGAATAGGGTATAAAAAACTAATGCGGATGATGCCGTCAGCGTAAGGCCACACCAAAAGGTGAACTTTTGTGGGTATTATTAATGTACATATATGTGTACATATATATAACATAGAAGAAAAGAAATTCAGTTATTGGCAGCACGAGCATTGCATGAAGTCCATGTTTAGACTTTTCCGTGTGTGAGACAAGAAAACATTTATAGGCTAACCGGCACCGGCTACCCGTTACTCGTTGAGCACACATTCTAATGGGCACGTTCACACCTGCAAAACAAAACCATCCTCGGTTGCCCATACAAACGACCGGAAATAGGCATAACGACATTTTTTATGAGTTTTTTTGGGCTATAAGTCGGAAATCTTTTGTCTAGACACAAGTTTGTTGAGTGACAATGCAACTCAACAGTGTGAGTTCAGCTGGATTGGCATCTTACTTCATCCACGATGAGTTGAAACCTCGAAAAAATTTTGATAGACGACGATGATTCCTCAAAGAATTGGCCATACAATTAGTTTTACCAAATCTGAAAGAGCGAGCTAGTCAGCTTCGAACTATACGCTATGAAAGCGTGCGTTTCACTATGCAACGCTTCCATGTTGTGGTGAGTAAAAATATGAGAACATCCTTACTACAGACCAGAAAAAATTTAATCTTACGTTGCTTTTCTTTTTTTAGGTCAGACCAGAACCGCCACTAGCCTTACATATACCAGCACCTAAACTTCCGCCGCGCAGCAATCGTCCCAATTGCAATCTTTGCAAAATCGAGGATTCGAGGCAACGTAAGACCGGGCAAGTGTGTTTTGTTTGTCAGCTGCCGGTGTGCAAGGTACATGCGGAGACCTTGCATAGATGCAACATATGCTGTAAGGATGCTGCCGATGCAGATGATAGAGATCTTGAGAAAACAGCACAGCAATAATTTAAATAAGCGCTATTCCTTGTATTATTTTTAATACACAGAAGTGTTACTTTTTTTAATCCTAAAAAAAAAATATGTAATTAAATCTTTTTTTTATTTAATAATATTTTTAAAATATATTTTAAACATCCTCACACAATAAGCATCAATACAAAATCACAGATTGCACATATAAATACTCAGAGTAGGTCATCAGAGAAATGGCCAATACAATTACAGCCTAAAAACTATATGGTCCCGTGGGACCATGAATGTAAAATATGCCACAAAAAGTTACCGCTCATCCTATGGTTACAACAAGTTTCACAAATGAAAAGATCTCAGTACAGTAGATACTCGTAGATACCAAAATCGACATAAATATCTGATAGTTTTATTCAAAATATATTCATCTGTTTTGAATTTGTTTCATGCTATCAGTCAATAGTTATCAAACAACAATAAACCTGTGGTTGTCATTGAGTACTTTTGGTCTTCAGAGCTAAAAGTTGTTGAAAGCTAGGTTTTATTTCTTAATTAGTTTTAAATCTTATCAGTTCTTATTATATTAGTGGGGGGTATTCGGTTGAGCATATTTTGCAGTAAATCCATTTTAATGCTGGTACTCTGGAAAGGTTTATTTGTTCATGTCAAGTGTATAAAAAACAAACGATTTACGTTTTTCAATGTTACTCTGTAGGAATTTGATAACAATTTCGTATATATATGTTCTAGTTCATATTCTTCTGTATTTTTCTAGGCGGTCCTTAGAAAAGTATTCCCACATAATGATCGTATTTTTTTTCCAAATTTTGTGTTTTGTTATTAAATTGCCGAAACCTATGCCGTCTCCATCTCTATCTCAATCGAATTAAAAATCGCCGGTAGCCGATAGCGCCAGATGACATTTTCTTCAATTTTTGCACACGAATACCCGTGTAGGGGGTTACGAATAATGACCCTCAGAAAAAAACAGCGCCATCAGAAAAAACAGCGCTTGTCGTAAAAGACGACTTAAGGGGGGAATGACATCTAGGCAATTTTAACACCCAGGGGTCTGATCACGTAAGAAGTCTGACGATATCTTTTTGACGATGATTTTGCGCTTCGTGTAACCTTAAAAATGGCTGTCATCCAAAAGTCATCGTTTCGATGTCTCGTTTTTTCCTTCACATAACACCACCGTCAAGACGATAGTATTTGCGCGATGGCTAATAAGGTATCGTCACCCAACGTCTTACATATTTTGCACACAACTAAAGCAGGTTTCATGTTTTTTTAAAGTGAACAAATGACTTAAGATACTTTCTTAAAATGCTACAGAATGTAATATGCAATTTGTTACAAATAAAAAACTTATTTCATTGAGATTTAGAAATGTCAAACAATTTCAAATTATGTATAAGCTGATGTCGTCAGTTGGTTAGGTAAGCCATTAAAAAGGTTCGGACATTAAACATATTGACCACCCCGAAACCATTCATACTAATTCACTTAGAAGGAATAAATAGTAAACAGGAAAATTGATTTGCAAGGTACGAAGGATGGACGAGAAACTGATGCACCTTGGTTTTGAATGTTTGTAAATCATCATGTGTGGAAAAACAGAGCGAAACATTCATGTTGCAGGCTAAGAAACGATTATTTGAATTTCACATTCAATGTACGTGGAAAAGAAGGGTTGAGAAAGAACTAATGTGCTTTCCTGGCATGGCGGGTATTGCGGTTGAAATGGTCTATGGGTGGACTGCAGATAGCTATTTCACTAGAGCATTTTTGGTGGAGTAAAGTTCTAAACCACAGTACAAAAGCAATAATCTTCCGTATAAAATGTAAGAAAGAACTGAAAATCTCTCTCTAATGGGCACTACTAAAAAGTATTATTTAATGCTTCTTAAATGTATTTTCTCATTAAAATTAAAACTAATAGCTTATCAGGCGCTAATTAATTAATTCGAAACATTTAACAAACTCAAAAATCACGCAACCACTTAAAATTGATTGCGCTTGTTGTTGTCTACATTCAATTTGATTACCATTATATTTATTGCAGCTGCTTAGATTGCTATCAGTTTTATTAATCTTTTATTGTTATATGGACATTTTTTTTGGCTTACTGCAATAACAAAAATGTAGACGATATCTAGTATTGATAAAAGTATATTAAAATAGATTCCCATTATTTGGGAAAGAAACGCAGACCTGAACTAAGAAAAACCAAACACTAAGGGAATTTCTGGAGTACTTAAGTCAAGTGCAGTGGCGCAGAGGTTAGTGTGTTGGACTATTAATCTAAAGATCTCAGGTTCAAATCCCGCTGGGACCAATTAACACTTTAAAGTTGATTCCACTGCCACATCTCTTGCGAACGTCTGACAAACATCCAAGAGTATCAATTGTCATGATAAGTTTCTCAAATTTGGCGTTCGGATTCCAACAAGCTAATGGTTGTAGAAGCTAAGTCTTAGGCCTGTATATGCAGTTAATGTCTTATGTTTATTTATAAAAGGAGGGATGTGTATTTATATTAGTAAGCAGTCGGTATCATTGCACTTTCGCTACTATTGAAACGATTCTACTTTGTTTTTTTGATCTACTACCTCAATTTGCAATCAAGCAAATAGCTTCAATTTATTAAATGCGAAGCGTTTCTCATTCTGCTTCCGCCATTTCAATATTTCAAATTCCAATTCAATTCGATTTGACGTAAACATAAAAGAAATTTGTGTTATCAAACACAGTGTCCTTAATTGCTATGATTACTTTTATGAAGATCTTCTTATAACTAATTTTTCTAAAAATGATCATACTGCCCATTGCATGAAAGAAGCAAATTTAAAAATAAATTCGATCGATTTAACTTAGTTTTAAGACAAAATAAGTATAATTCCACTTTTAAAATCATATCTTTTATTGTTCTCTTTTTCTAAATTTAAGTTATCTGTAAAATGTATACAAATACAATTTTATTGTTATTAGTCTATAAGAAAGTTGTAACTCTATTGATGATATAAGCGAAATTAAATCAAATTAAGCAAATAAATTAAAAATGAAAGCCTTCGACTGAAGATCTGGAAGGAGTGCCCGGTTCCTGAGTGGATATCTATTTGACGGAAATGTAAAATAACGCCAAATTGAATAAGACCAAATCTTCAAAATTTGACATTAATTCTATTTCAGAAACGAAATAAGACCACATTTGGCGTTTGGCTTTACTTTATTTAAGAAATCAAAATATGGCCCATTTGTCGCTACTTGGTTTCCAACTATTCACATCTACGAGTAATGCGCAATGTAACCATGGATAATTTTTTTTCGAATCAAAGAATATCGTGGTGGCTCCGCATAATTTAGCCCGCTCACCCAATTTCGTTGCTCCGCTAAGAGTAGGCGATAGTTGTCCGGCAGGGGCCTATGTCAGCTTACTTTTTCGTTCAAACAGTGTTTGTTGCCTGCCAGACAAGTAGTACCTATCCTTAGCGGAGCAACGCAGTTTCGTGAGCGTGCTAAGCGATGCGGAGAAAAAGGTTAAATCCTTGCTGCGAAGTGGTTCATCCAAACACTGCACTGTTGGAGGCGAACAAATAGTCTATTTCCTGAATATGGAATCAGAATTATGTTGAGTTTCTATTTTGAAAGCGAAATAAAGACAAAAAATAACTGATTTGCAAAATTTGGCCTTATTTTCATAATTTGTTTTTATCACTATTTGCCAAAAACAAACTGGGGTCTTCAACCTTCAAACGCCTTTTTAAAGTAACCTAACCTTAATGGCGAAAATTCAAAATTTCGGTACAAATTTCCCTCACATTTTTTGCATTATCAAATTGAAAATTCCATTGGAATTAGTTACCTTTCATGCATGCCAAAAGTGAAATTACCACCTTGCACCCACAATATTTGCCATGCAGGGACGGGAACAAAACATTACTGCAGGCTCCCAAAAAACAGGGCGTATCGTAAAAGGCGAATAAGGGAAGTAATCACTGTGCACTGTAATAACCCACTCGGAACCGTGATTGCTTTTTCCAGTTTTTTTTGGGAAATAATCCCCACGGGCCTTAATTCCGCGTGAGTTATTACACTACAGCAGGAATCATATCTAGGTTATGTTAACATTCATGTATGCATACTGACACATTTAACATATTGAAACTATGCCACAAGAGAGTGTTGACACGACTGAAGATGCACAGACAGACGTGCACAGTCCACATACGGACCAGTGGGAATGCACTATAGAGGGAGGGCTATGATCCTTATAATCCTGATAATAGCCTCGTCGTAAAGGAGGAAGAAGAAGATAACCACAATTCATTGGAGAAACTACGTGCCCAAATTTCATTTAATAATTTTTTAATCAGTTGAAGACTTTTTGCCCTGCACCATTCGAAACATGCCATACCGCATTTGTTGATTTGATGACAAATAAGAACTAAAATAGATTATCGGATTTGAGTGTGCTGATATCTCGCAGGATTGCTTTGTTAAGATTGACAGATAATACGCGCTATAAAAGCAATACCTCCGCAAAATCATCAATCAGTATTACACTAGACATAATGAGGTTCGTTCTAACACTTTTTGCAATTACTTTTATAGGCGTTGCTATAGCCATCCCAATTGAGAATGGCCAAACGCGAGGTGTCATCTTGACAACCGTAAGTATTACTATTCCCCGTACTTAATTAATAAAACCCAAACGCTTCTTTAAGGCTCAACGAATCGCCAACTACCACTACCCAGTGGAGACCCATCAAGTTCAGACAATAGATGGTTACGTTCTGACCATGTTCCGCATTCCATTCTCCCCAAAACTTAAAAACGAAAACAAGTACCGACCAGTTATTTTCCTTCAACATGGCTTGCTGAGCTCATCTGACTGTTGGATTTTAAATGGGCCGGAAAATGCGCTCGCATACCTCCTTGCCGACGCAGGGTTCGACGTGTGGATGGGTAATGCTCGTGGAAACACCTACTCCAGGAAAAACGTAATGATTGATCAGTTTCTGCCAAAATTCTGGGACTTTAGTTGGAACGAAATTGCCATAAGGGATATGCCTGCCATGATTGACTTCGTTCTCTTTTATACCAACGAGAAGGCCCTTCACTACGTAGGACATTCGCAAGGCACTACAGTGTTTTTCGTTCTCATGTCCTCGATTCCAAGCTACAATGCCAAAATCAAGACATCTCACATGTTGGCGCCAGTTGGTTACATGAAGCATATGGAAAGTCCATTAGCCAAACTTGGAGGACCATTACTTGGTCGTCCATCCCTAATGAGCGAACTGATCGGATCTACCGATTTTATGCCGAGTAACAAGTTGTTCGGTATGTTGGGTGCTGCGGCATGTTCCAGTAAGTCAATATTTGAGCCAATGTGTGGCAATATTCTATTCATGGTGGCTGGTTGGGACTCCAAACATTTGAACTATGTAAGTAGAAATGATGCGATCTGGTAAAAAGTACTTAACTATGTTTTCTTATCAGACACTTTTGCCTGAAGTATGCGAAACCCACCCAGCAGGATCTTCCACCAATCAACTTATTCACTATCTGCAGGAGTATAAATCCGGATACTTTGAAAATTTCAACCACGGAAAATTAGGTAATGAAAAGCAATACCACTCATGGTCGCCACCAAAGTATATCGAGAAGAATATTGTCGCTCCGGTGCGGTTATACTACGCTGACAATGATTACTTTGCCGCTATTGTCGATGTGCTTAAGATGGCACGACTGCTACCAAATTTAGTAGAGTTGTATAATGTACCATATGCGGATTGGAACCATTTGGACTTTTTATGGGCGTTGGAAGTGAAAGATATTCTCTACGATAAAATTATAAGAGCTGCTGATTACTTTGAAAAGACCGGAAGACAACTATAAGATTGTAAGTTGAGTTTGTTAATAAAAATGTCTGTGTACAATAATTGTTTTTATAAATTCTACAATGGACTATGAATAAAAATTTCGGAAATGTTTCAAATAATTTGTCGACAATCATCACTTCTACTATCAAAGGATTTTAGTTTGTAAAGAAGAAACATTTCGATACCAAAAGGTGGCACCTTAAATAAAGGATGTTTTTTATTACCCAGTACTAACTTCAGACAGTCAAAACAATCATAAGATTGCAAACGGCCAGTGTCATTTTAATTTTCGTGATGACACATGCTTCAGCAACGTTACCAAATTTTAGAAATTTGTTTGGTTCCAAAATGATGATTCTCTGCGCCAAACTTATAGAGCACTTGTATGGTATTACACCCGATACAATCGGTCATCTGAGAGCGCCATTCCGTATTGTTGATCCTTTTCGTACAACATTTCCTGTGCAACAGTGGGACCGAGTAGCGTGAGACGAGTGCTCACTGAAGAGAATATTACATCGGTTCAGGAGAGTGTTGCGGAAGATTCAAAACGGACATACGTCCTTCAAAACAGCTTCGCATTTATTCATCGTTTTAATGCTAATCTATCTATATATATATATAAAAATCAATCCATATTTGAGTTTGTTGCCGGTGTTTGGCCAAACGCGTTAACCGATTCCAATGAAATTTTTTTCAATGAAAGGTGACGTCTGTACAAAGGATGTTTTCTATGTGCGATGTCTGTATCTGCATCGGTGTGTGAATTATGGGCATTTGAGTGAGTACACATCCATATGTGCGAATGCGTGTAAATTCCGATGCAGATACAGAGACCGCACATATAAAAAACCATCGTACAGACGTCACCTATTTTGTTATCCGGACGCGCATATGAAAGAGGGAGACCACACACAAGTTTCAAGCCTATTGTGGTTTTTGTGCGCTCTTTCATTCTTGAGATATTGCATAGAATTCTCGGGCACGGGCAAAGCCGGGCGGGTGCAGCTAGTAAGATATAATTCGTGCCAGGTTTAAATCCAAACGACCATCGTTTGCTTCGAAGTTTTGGTGAATGGGCACAACATCAATTGGCATAGGATCCGCTGTTTTATAGAAAAATTGTGTTCAGCGAGGAGCTCATTTTTAGCTCAATGGGTATGTCGCTGTGCGAAATTGTCGCATTTAGAGCGAAGATGATCCACATAATATTATTGAAATGCCGTTACATAACCAAAATGCATAGTTAGGTGGAGTCATCGGACCCTATTTTTCAAAAGCGATATCGCTATAGAGCCATGATTAATGACTTTTTCGTTTCCCTATTAAATGGCATGAATGTGGAAGATATGTGACTCCACCAGGATAGTACTACGTGTCATACAGCAAACGAAACAATCAACTAATTGAAGGAAACAATCGATGAACGCAAAATTTTGCATAATGGACCTATTAATTGGCCTCCAAAAACTTGCGATTTGACGCCTCTTGGTTATATAATTGTGGGATGCGTAAAGTCGTCTACGCTGAAAAACCAACAACAATCGACGCATTGGAGGCCAACATTGTTCGTATTCTTGAGGGCATACGGCCACAAATGCTTGAACAAGTGGTCGGAAACTTTGTCTCTCGGATGACTCTCATCAGAACCACCCGTGCTGGGCATATGTCCATAATTGTACTTCAAACTAATTGCAGAATAAATTCTCTCGATTGAACATAAATAAGTGGCAATTCAATAAAACTTCATGTGTTTTGTTCAAAATCAAAGTTAGTACTGGCTTAAAAACACACATTTCAATTAAATGACTATCACCGTTCATACATACAGCAAAAATGATGCACATTTAACGACACAATTATGAATGAGCTGGACTAATGTTTGACCTCAAACATATCGGCAGGCCTACCGATTTATAATCACTTCTTTACTGATTGCACATATAAATACCCAGAGTAGGTCATCAGAGAAATGGCCAATACAATTACAGCCTAAAAACTATATGGTCCCGTCGGACCATGAATGTAAAATATGCCACAAAAAGTTACCGCTCATCCTATGGTTAAAACAAGTTTCACAAATGAAAAGATCTCAGTACAGTAGATACTCGTAGATACCAAAATCGACATAAATATCTGATAGTTTTATTCAAAATATATTCATCTGTTTTGAATTTGTTTCATGCTATCAGTCAATAGTTATCAAACAACAATAAACCTGTGGTTGTCATTGAGTACTTTTGGTCTTCAGAGCTAAAAGTTGTTGAAAGCTAGGTTTTATTTCTTAATTAGTTTTAAATCTTATCAGTTCTTATTATATTAGTGGGGGGTATTCGGTTGAGCATATTTTGCAGTAAATCCATTTTAATGCTGGTACTCTGGAAAGGTTTATTTGTTCATGTCAAGTGTATAAAAAACAAACGATTTACGTTTTTCAATGTTACTCTGTAGGAATTTGATAACAATTTCGTATATATATGCTCTAGTTCATATTCTTCTGTATTTTTCTAGGCGGTCCTTAGAAAAGTATTCCCACATAATGATAGTATTTTTTTTCCAAATTTTGTGTTTTGTTATTAAATTGCCGAAACCTATGCCGTCTCCATCTCTATCTCAATCGAATTAAAAATCGCCGGTAGCCTATAGCGCCAGATGACATTTTCTTCAATTTTTGCACACGAATGCCCGTGTAGGGGGTTACGAATAATGACCCTCAGAAAAAAACAGCGCCATCAGAAAAAACAGCGCTTGTCGTAAAAGACGACTTAAGGGGGGAATGACATCTAGGCAATTTTAACACCCAGGGGTCTGATCACGTAAGAAGTCTGACGATATCTTTTTGACGATGATTTTGCGCTTCGTGTAACCTTAAAAATGGCTGTCATCCAAAAGTCATCGTTTCGATGTCTCATTTTTTCCTTCACATAACACCACCGTCAAGACGATAGTATTTGCGCGATGGCTAATAAGGTATCGTCACCCAACGTCTTACATATTTTGCACACAACTAAAGCAGGTTTCATGTTTTTTTAAAGTGAACAAATGACTTAAGATACTTTCTTAAAATGCTACAGAATGTAATATGCAATTTGTTACAAATAAAAAACTTATTTCATTGAGATTTAGAAATGTCAAACAATTTCAAATTATGTATAAGCTTGGTTGGCAACTCTGCTACAAAGTGTATAGTTCAATAACAAAATTTGCTCTCGTAAAATTCTTAAATATAACTAGCCAAAGTTCGTAATTAATAATTAAAAGTGTATAAACAGGTGCGTCGACTGTCTGTTTCTATAAATAAAACAGCAAAAGCAGGTAATCCTAATTTATTAGCTGTGAAATAAACTTTCCAAGTAGACACCTAAGTCACATGACTGACAACAAAAGGAAAATCGATCAAACGTCACCTGAAAAAAATATTTATCCACTTTTTAATACCAACAGACCATCAAAGGTTTATAAATATCAAAAGACAATGTCGATCTCCCAATCTGACCTTGATAAAATCAAATCCATTATTGAGGCATCGCTCAATATAGGACTCTCCAAAGCGACGGCCAATCTAGCAACAAAAGACGATCTCAACAAACTTAGCAATGAGATACACTCGCTAAGACAACAAAACCAGAATTTATCTGAAAAAGTGCAGCATTTTGAAAATCGATGTTGCATTCTAGAAGAGGAGCTTGAACTGCAGAGCAGAGAGATCAGAGGGAAAAATATTATTTTCACGATTCCAAACGACCGATCTGACCCCCAAGAAAGGATTCATAACATAACCACACTTTTGCTAGGCTCTGATGCAAACCAACAACAAATGCCACAAGCCATAAAACTTAGTGAAAACAAGAAAACAATTAAACTCAAACTTAGCACTGGTTCCAATGAAACTGCAATGCAAATGTTAAGAAATTCCTTGAAGCTAAAAGGCACAGGCTGCTATATCCAACGAGACCTTAGCAAACAATCACAAATCAAACGTCGAATTCTACTCGGGTATCGAAAAGTCGTCAAAACAATTAAACCAAGCGAAGCAGTATTGATTAAAAATAACAATTTATTAATTGGTAATAGAACATTTTATTTAGACAATAATAACAAACTTAAATATAATAACACAAACGGAGAAGACGAACTACAGAATATCTACGGAAAACTCAATTTTAATGCTGTCAACGAAACTATGTTGTCAAACAGACGTCAGCGTGAATGGCCCAAACCAGATGCACCAGTGATGACACTTTACACCGAAGGTCCGGAAGGTAGTAGTGTCATACAAAACTGAGAATTAAGCGTCGTCAGCTCAAACAAATTTATCTCTGCAAATATTTTATCTTACAATATATCTGGATTAAGTAATAAATTATTATTTGTAGATTTTTTTAACTATGTTAAGAACTTTGAAATTTTCTTTTTATTTGAAACACATTTAACAAGCGATAATTTAAGTAATTTTAATAAATATTTCGATGGCTTTAAGTTAATTTGGAGCGAAGCAAGTAAAACCTACATAAAGGGGCGTGCAAGTGGAGGAAGCCTGTACGGGATAAAAAAAATCACATTTAAAAACTTACGATTTTGATGAATTTGAAGGAACTACCGTAGTAAAATGTGTGACACAAAATAATAATACATATATCGTTCCATCATATATAAACTGCAACAAATGGACTCACGACTTTGAGAGGCTGTGTAATACAATGTCATGTTTAGCTAGCAAAAGCGTTATGCTGATTGGAGATTGGAATTCGAGAATAAGTAACTCACAAACCACTATAGTGCAAACTGTAACAAACCCTAGTATATGCTGTACCAATAGGGTATCTAAAGACATAGTCTGCAATAAAAATGGAACAGATGTACTAGAGCTGCTCCAAATGTATGATCTTATTGTGTTAAACGGCTGTACAGAAGGTGATAGAGAAGGGCATTACACATTTGTCGGAGGACAAGGCAATTCAGTTATTGATTTTTGTGCTGTTAACAACGACTGGACTGGGAAAATTAAAAAATTTGAGGTACAATACAAAACTTTTTCGGATCACATGCCAATCGTGGTTGAAGTTGATGGTGAAACACCCTCATATCACAAAAACCTGCCCCTGCTACCAAGACTTAAATGGAAATCCGAAAAAACAAATACCTACCACAGGTTATTAGACAGCTTGCTCTCAGCAAATAATTCGATACCTGAAGAAACAGAAACACTCGCAAACCAAATAACTTGTTATATAAGAAGTGCTGCATCAAACAACATTTCAAATATAAGGTCACCATTTAAACAAAAATGGTTTGATAGAGAATGCATAAATGCTAGGAAGAAATCATTTGCCCTTTTGCGTGTCTGGAGAACTTGTAATGACCCTGATGTTAAAAAGTGGTATAACCAAGTGAATACCCACTACAAAAATATATGCCTAGCTAAGAAAACTGACTTCGATAATCAGCAAGCTCTCTTACTTAGTCAAACCAAGTCTTCGAAGGACTTCTGGAGAATAGCAAGGGAGATTAATGGTACAGTTTATCAAATAGGTACAGGAGTATCTGCTGATGATCTATCCATATATTTTAAACATCTTCTACTGGATAACTCAAACCTTTCTTTCTCGTATGCGGACCCCCTCATTTTCGACGATTCCCTAGATGGTGAGGTAACAACTGACGAAATCAATGCTGTTATCATGAAATCCAAAAATGGAAAGGCGCCAGGCGAAGATGGGATTCCGTACGAATTCTACAAAAATGCTAGTCCAACCTTAATCAACTATTTGAAAGTTCTCTTCAACAGTGTGTTCTCGAGTGCAGACATCCCTTCACCGTTTAAGAAGTCCGTAATATTCCCCATCCACAAAAAGGGTTCGCTGGAAAACGTAGAAAACTACAGGGGAATCTCATTCATGAATGTGTCAGCCAAGATATTTTGTGGCATACTTGTAGGACGATTAGAAAAATGGGTAGATGAAAAAAATATTCTGACAGAGCGTCAAGCTGGATTCAGAAAAAACTTTTCAACCGTTGACCAAATATTCACATTATCTGCGATTATAAGAGCCTTTCAAGCCAGAAACAAGAAAATGTATAGCTTTTTTGTAGATTTCAAGGCAGCTTTTGATCTTGTTAGCCGAAGTGCACTCTTTTATAAACTGTCTCAGTTGGGTATCTCTACAAAATTTCTTAAGACCATTAAAAAAATGTATGCCGAAACAAGTGCAGCAGTCTGGGATGGAAAGGATTTCTCAGAATGGTTTAAAACACAGACTGGTGTAAAGCAAGGATGTCCTCTTAGTGCCTTATTGTTTTCTCTATTTATAAACGACATAGAAAAAGATTTGCCTGGTGGAGTACGAATTGCTAATACCGTGGTCAATGTCTTGTTATATGCCGATGATCTTGTTCTACTCTCTGAATCTCCTGAAAATCTCCAATTGATGATAAATCGTCTAGCCAGTTACTGCAAAAAATGGGGACTAACCATCAACACCGAAAAATCTAAAATTATGGTATTTTCCCGTTCACCACGAGGCAAAGTGGAAATAGATGGTTTTATAATGGAAGCCGATTAGAGATTGTGAAGGAACTCAAATATTTAGGAGTGAAACTGAACCCAACCCTAGAATTTGGTAAACATCTAACGGATAAAGCCAAGTCTTCCCAAAGCTTAGTGAATCTATCATGGAAAAATGTTTTTGCAAACAAGCGGATTCTCCTCTCAACGAAATACAGAATATTTGATTCAGTTGTTAAATCAACTCTTTGTTACGCCTCTCAAGTTTGGGGATCAGACGAGTACGAAGTAATCGAGAAATTCCACAGGAACTTCTTGAAAAAATTATTCAACTTACCAATGAAATCGCCGAACTACACAATCTATTTGGAAACGGGTCTTCCAATGCTTTTTACAAGCACTCTCAAATCGCAAGCGGATTACATCATTAAAATAGGTTCGTATCCAGACTCCCGAATAACCAAAAAAATGCTATCTTATGAATTAAGGAACAAGGACTGGTGGGCGTTAAGATGGTTAAGAATTGGAAACGCGTGTGGAGAAACTATTTCATTCGATCTAAACAACCTGGACAACTTAAAGAACCAACTTTATCGAATAATAAATAAAAATGAAGATGCTATTCGTGTGCGATTTATAGAGAAAGCTCGTGAATCAGATAGCAGAGTATTGTATTCTCACCTGAACTTCAATCTAAAGGATAAGAACTATTTCAATGACTCACTCAACTATAGTGAAATATCTCTTATTTTCAAAACAAGGTGTGAGTTGATTGGTTTAAATGGCAGCCCATATAATGGAAGCTTCAACCAGTTTTGTAATATTTGCAACTTAAAAGCGAAAGAAGACTGCTTTCACATTATTAGTGTTTGTCCAATCTACAAACCACAGAGACTAGCTTACTTCGGAAAAAAATTCCTTACCATGCAGGAGACAATACAAATTCTGAACGAGTGTGATTGGAAAAAGTTATTTTATTATATTAAATCCATCTACAAATACAGGTCGCTATTAATAACAGAGTATTATGATTGATTAAGTTTATTAAAAAAATAACTATATTGTTAAAGTAACAAATGTAGGTACATGTATAAGCATTTTGCTAACCAAGCTGACGGCTAAGCCATAGCTTTAAAATTCATTCTATCTTGTAACTTATGTAATAAGAAAATATTAAATAAATGAATTTCTTACTTACTTACTACTTATAAGCTGATGTCGTCAGTTGGTTAGGTAAGCCATTAAAAAGGTTCGGACATTAAACATATTGACCACCCCGAAACCATTCATACTAATTCACTTAGAAGGAATAAATAGTAAACAGGAAAATTGATTTGCAAGGTACGAAGGATGGACGAGAAACTGATGCACCTTGGTTTTGAATGTTTGTAAATCATCATGTGTGGAAAAACAGAGCGAAACATTCATGTTGCAGGCTAAGAAACGATTATTTGAATTTCACATTCAATGTACGTGGAAAAGAAGGGTTGAGAAAGAACTAATGTGCTTTCCTGGCATGGCGGGTATTGCGGTTGAAATGGTCTATGGGTGGACTGCAGATAGTTATTTCACTAGAGCATTTTTGGTGGAGTAAAGTTCTAAACCACAGTACAAAAGCAATAATCTTCCGTATAAAATGTAAGAAAGAACTGAAAATCTCTCTCTAATGGGCACTACTAAAAAGTATTATTTAATGCTTCTTAAATGTATTTTCTCATTAAAATTAAAACTAATAGCTTATCAGGCGCTAATTAATTAATTCGAAACATTTAACAAACTCAAAAATCACGCAACCACTTAAAATTGATTGCGCTTGTTGTTGTCTACATTCAATTTGATTACCATTATATTTATTGCAGCTGCTTAGATTGCTATCAGTTTTATTAATCTTTTATTGTTATATGGACAATTTTTTTGGCTTACTGCAATAACAAAAATGTAGACGATATCTAGTATTGATAAAAGTATATTAAAATAGATTCCCATTATTTGGGAAAGAAACGCAGATCTGAACTAAGTAAAACCAAACACTAAGGGAATTTCTGGAGTACTTAAGTCAAGTGCAGTGGCGCAGAGGTTAGTGTGTTGGACTATTAATCTAAAGATCTCAGGTTCAAATCCCGCTGGGACCAATTAACACTTTAAAGTTGATTCCACTGCCACATCTCTTGCGAACGTCTGACAAACATCCAAGAGTATCAATTGTCATGATAAGTTTCTCAAATTTGGCGTTCGGATTCCAACAAGCTAATGGTTGTAGAAGCTAAGTCTTAGGCCTGTATATGCAGTTAATGTCTTATGTTTATTTATAAAAGGAGGGATGTGTATTTATATTAGTAAGCAGTCGGTATCATTGCACTTTCGCTACTATTGAAACGATTCTACTTTGTTTTTTTGATCTACTACCTCAATTTGCAATCAAGCAAATAGCTTCAATTTATTAAATGCGAAGCGTTTCTCATTCTGCTTCCGCCATTTCAATATTTCAAATTCCAATTCAATTCGATTTGACGTAAACATAAAAGAAATTTGTGTTATCAAACACAGTGTCCTTAATTGCTATGATTACTTTTATGAAGATCTTCTTATAACTAATTTTTCTAAAAATGATCATACTGCCCATTGCATGAAAGAAGCAAATTTAAAAATAAATTCGATCGATTTAACTTAGTTTTAAGACAAAATAAGTATAATTCCACTTTTAAAATCATATCTTTTATTGTTCTCTTTTTCTAAATTTAAGTTATCTGTAAAATGTATACAAATACAATTTTATTGTTATTAGTCTATAAGAAAGTTGTAACTCTATTGATGATATAAGCGAAATTAAATCAAATTAAGCAAATAAATTAAAAATGAAAGCCTTCGACTGAAGATCTGGAAGGAGTGCCCGGTTCCTGAGTGGATATCTATTTGACGGAAATGTAAAATAACGCCAAATTGAATAAGACCAAATCTTCAAAATTTGACATTAATTCTATTTCAGAAACGAAATAAGACCACATTTGGCGTTTGGCTTTACTTTATTCAAGAAATCAAAATATGGCCCATTTGTCGCTACTTGGTTTCCAACTATTCACATCTACGAGTAATGCGCAATGTAACCATGGATAATTTTTTTTCGAATCAAAGAATATCGTGGTGGCTCCGCATAATTTAGCCCGCTCACCCAATTTCGTTGCTCCGCTAAGAGTAGGCGATAGTTGTCCGGCAGGGGCCTATGTCAGCTTACTTTTTCGTTCAAACAGTGTTTGTTGCCTGCCAGACAAGTAGTACCTATCCTTAGCGGAGCAACGCAGTTTCGTGAGCGTGCTAAGCGATGCGGAGAAAAAGGTTAAATCCTTGCTGCGAAGTGGTTCATCCAAACACTGCACTGTTGGAGGCGAACAAATAGTCTATTTCCTGAATATGGAATCAGAATTATGTTGAGTTTCTATTTTGAAAGCGAAATAAAGACAAAAAATAACTGATTTGCAAAATTTGGCCTTATTTTCATAATTTGTTTTTATCACTATTTGCCAAAAACAAACTGGGGTCTTCAACCTTCAAACGCCTTTTTAAAGTAACCTAACCTTAATGGCGAAAATTCAAAATTTCGGTACAAATTTCCCTCACATTTTTTGCATTATCAAATTGAAAATTCCATTGGAATTAGTTACCTTTCATGCATGCCAAAAGTGAAATTACCACCTTGCACCCACAATATTTGCCATGCAGGGACGGGAACAAAACATTACTGCAGGCTCCCAAAAAACAGGGCGTATCGTAAAAGGCGAATAAGGGAAGTAATCACTGTGCACTGTAATAACCCACTCGGAACCGTGATTGCTTTTTCCAGTTTTTTTTGGGAAATAATCCCCACGGGCCTTAATTCCGCGTGAGTTATTACACTACAGCAGGAATCATATCTAGGTTATGTTAACATTCATGTATGCATACTGACACATTTAACATATTGAAACTATGCCACAAGAGAGTGTTGACACGACTGAAGATGCACACACAGACGTGCACAGTCCACATATGGACCAGTGGGAATGCACTATAGAGGGAGGGCTATGATCCTTATAATCCTGATAATAGCCTCGCCGTAAAGGAGGAAGAAGAAGATAACCACAATTCATTGGAGAAACTACGTGCCCAAATTTCATTTAATAATTTTTTAATCAGTTGAAGACTTTTTGCCCTGCACCATTCGAAACATGCCATACCGCATTTGTTGATTTGATGACAAATAAGAACTAAAATAGATTATCGGATTTGAGTGTGCTGATATCTCGCAGGATTGCTTTGTTAAGATTGACAGATAATACGCGCTATAAAAGCAATACCTCCGCAAAATCATCAATCAGTATTACACTAGACATAATGAGGTTCATTCTAACACTTTTTGCAATTACTTTTATAGGCGTTGCTATAGCCATCCCAATTGAGAATGGCCAAACGCGAGGTGTCATCTTGACAACCGTAAGTATTACTATTCCCCGTACTTAATTAATAAAACCCAAACGCTTCTTTAAGGCTCAACGAATCGCCAACTACCACTACCCAGTGGAGACCCATCAAGTTCAGACAATAGATGGTTACGTTCTGACCATGTTCCGCATTCCATTCTCCCCAAAACTTAAAAACGAAAACAAGCACCGACCAGTTATTTTCCTTCAACATGGCTTGCTGAGCTCATCTGACTGTTGGATTTTAAATGGGCCGGAAAATGCGCTCGCATACCTCCTTGCCGACGCAGGGTTCGACGTGTGGATGGGTAATGCTCGTGGAAACACCTACTCCAGGAAAAACGTAATGATTGATCAGTTTCTGCCAAAATTCTGGGACTTTAGTTGGAACGAAATTGCCATAAGGGATATGCCTGCCATGATTGACTTCGTTCTCTTTTATACCAACGAGAAGGCCCTTCACTACGTAGGACATTCGCAAGGCACTACAGTGTTTTTCGTTCTCATGTCCTCGATTCCAAGCTACAATGCCAAAATCAAGACATCTCACATGTTGGCGCCAGTTGGTTACATGAAGCATATGGAAAGTCCATTAGCCAAACTTGGAGGACCATTACTTGGTCGTCCATCCCTAATGAGCGAACTGATCGGATCTACCGATTTTATGCCGAGTAACAAGTTGTTCGGTATGTTGGGTGCTGCGGCATGTTCCAGTAAGTCAATATTTGAGCCAATGTGTGGCAATATTCTATTCATGGTGGCTGGTTGGGACTCCAAACATTTGAACTATGTAAGTAGAAATGATGCGATCTGGTAAAAAGTACTTAACTATGTTTTCTTATCAGACACTTTTGCCTGAAGTATGCGAAACCCACCCAGCAGGATCTTCCACCAATCAACTTATTCACTATCTGCAGGAGTATAAATCCGGATACTTTGAAAATTTCAACCACGGAAAATTAGGTAATGAAAAGCAATACCACTCATGGTCGCCACCAAAGTATATCGAGAAGAATATTGTCGCTCCGGTGCGGTTATACTACGCTGACAATGATTACTTTGCCGCTATTGTCGATGTGCTTAAGATGGCACGACTGCTACCAAATTTAGTAGAGTTGTATAATGTACCATATGCGGATTGGAACCATTTGGACTTTTTATGGGCGTTGGAAGTGAAAGATATTCTCTACGATAAAATTATAAGAGCTGCTGATTACTTTGAAAAGACCGGAAGACAACTATAAGATTGTAAGTTGAGTTTGTTAATAAAAATGTCTGTGTACAATAATTGTTTTTATAAATTCTACAATGGACTATGAATAAAAATTTCGGAAATGTTTCAAATAATTTGTCGACAATCATCACTTCTACTATCAAAGGATTTTAGTTTGTAAAGAAGAAACATTTCGATACCAAAAGGTGGCACCTTAAATAAAGGATGTTTTTTATTACCCAGTACTAACTTCAGACAGTCAAAACAATCATAAGATTGCAAACGGCCAGTGTCATTTTAATTTTCGTGATGACACATGCTTCAGCAACGTTACCAAATTTTAGAAATTCGTTTGGTTCCAAAATGATGATTCTCTGCGCCAAACTTATAGAGCACTTGTATGGTATTACACCCGATACAATCGGTCATCTGAGAGCGCCATTCCGTATTGTTGATCCTTTTCGTACAACATTTCCTGTGCAACAGTGGGACCGAGTAGCGTGAGAAGAGTGCTCACTGAAGAGAATATTACATCGGTTCAGGAGAGTGTTGCGGAAGATTCAAAACGGACATACGTCCTTCAAAACAGCTTCGCATTTATTCGTCGTTTTAATGCTAATCTATCTATATATATATATAAAAATCAATCCATATTTGAGTTTGTTGCCGGTGTTTGGCCAAACGCGTTAACCGATTCCAATGAAATTTTTTTCAATGAAAGGTGACGTCTGTACAAAGGATGTTTTCTATGTGCGATGTCTGTATCTGCATCGGTGTGTGAATTATGGGCATTTGAGTGAGTACACATCCATATGTGCGAATGCGTGTAAATTCCGATGCAGATACAGAGACCGCACATATAAAAAACCATCGTACAGACGTCACCTATTTTGTTATCCGGACGCGCATATGAAAGAGGGAGACCACACACAAGTTTCAAGCCTATTGTGGTGTTTGTGCGCTCTTTCATTCTTGAGATATTGCATAGAATTCTCGGGCACGGGCAAAGCCGGGCGGGTGCAGCTAGTAAGATATAATTCGTGCCAGGTTTAAATCCGAACGACCATCGTTTGCTTCGAAGTTTTGGTGAATGGGCACAACATCAATTGGCATAGGATCCGCTGTTTTATAGAAAAATTGTGTTCAGCGAGGAGCTCATTTTTAGCTCAATGGGTATGTCGCTGTGCGAAATTGTCGCATTTAGAGCGAAGATGATCCACATAATATTATTGAAATGCCGTTACATAACCAAAATGCATAGTTAGGTGGAGTCATCGGACCCTATTTTTCAAAAGCGATATCGCTATAGAGCCATGATTAATGACTTTTTCGTTTCCCTATTAAATGGCATGAATGTGGAAGATATGTGACTCCACCAGGATAGTACTACGTGTCATACAGCAAACGAAACAATCAACTAATTGAAGGAAACAATCGATGAACGCAGAATTTCGCATAATGGACCTATTAATTGGCCTCCAAAAACTTGCGATTTGACGCCTCTTGGTTATATAATTGTGGGATGCGTAAAGTCGTCTACGCTGAAAAACCAACAACAATCGACGCATTGGAGGCCAACATTGTTCGTATTCTTGAGGGCATACGGCCACAAATGCTTGAACAAGTGGTCGGAAACTTTGTCTCTCGGATGACTCTCATCAGAACCACCCGTGCTGGGCATATGTCCATAATTGTACTTCAAACTAATTGCAGAATAAATTCTCTCGATTGAACATAAATAAGTGGCAATTCAATAAAACTTCATGTGTTTTGTTCAAAATCAAAGTTAGTACTGGTTTAAAAACACACATTTCAATTAAATGACTATCACCGTTCATACATACAGCAAAAATGATGCACATCTAACGACACAATTATGAATGATCTGGACTAAAGTTTGACCTCAAACATATCGGCAGGCCTACCGATTTATAATCACTTCTTTACTGAGGCCAGCAAATGCAGATTTTGTTGCATTTGCGAGCTACGGGAGTTCTTTTTACTACATCTCGTTCGATTGTATTGGGACGTTAATTATTGACATTGCCATTTTGACGGAGTTCGTATGATATCTCCTTTGAACATGACAGACAGTACCTACCGACTGAGCCGATCGTGCTCAATTTTCATTGAGATAGGTTCTTTGGCGTGAATTCTTCCTCGGATAAAAAAATAACTATCAACATGCATTAATTATTAACATAGCCACTTTCAAAATATAACACTAAGGGTCTGTCTCATAATGTAAAAGAAAAGTTGGGAGTAGTTACCCAACACTTAAATTACTCTCTTGATAAATCATTCCATTAGCGAATAGTGCGTTTCGCATCCATCCTTCTCATAAATATATATCTTAGGTAACTAAGATTTCCAGTTTTTAAAATTTGAATGAATGCCAATTAAAAAAAACGTTTATCTCTTTCTAATTGTGATTAAACCGTTGATTATTCTGTTTTTGTTAAGAGTGTTTAAAAAATTTAAGAAAGAACTTTTAATTAACAATGTCAAAAAAAAGAGAGAGAGGTATGCGTTTTTCTAGGTACGAGACCGATCTCTTATGATGATATATTTTTTGTGCACTAACATAGGTGTGATACTTACAGGAGTATTCTAAATATTTATTTCTTCGTAAAACAAAACAGCAGTTAATGTCATTTTTGTTTTTTGTTTCCAGCGCCCATATGCTAACACTGACAGGAAAAACCAAAACGAAAATTATATTTTTTTTTGTGACAGCATAGAATGTAACTGCCAGACAATTTAAACTACGTTTTTCCCTGCTGTTTTGTAATTATTCCACCCAATAAGATATTTGCAACCTTAACCACTTGTTACACTTATTCGGTTATTATAAAACACACGAGTGGATGTTATTTGCCTTTTAAGTTCCAAGTACCTTAACTGTGACTTTTCTTTCACATTGTGAGACGGGTCCTAAGTCAAAGAATAGCACAAGAACCAAGAATACCTGAGGTCCAACGAATGGTTGGAAATGTTAGGTTTTAGGTTCGATATGTTTCGTTACTATAAATTTATTTATTTTTTGAAGTAAAACTTCTTTACGCACGCTTGACTTGGGGAGTAAGCTGGTGAATGCGACACGGAAGTGTAAACCAATGTAGACAAACGTACACTCTTTTGTTACAACCTTTCGGCGGAAAGGTTCGTGGAATGGGTAAACACCCTTGAATCTCCTCAATAGAGGGCAATACTAAGCTCATCATCTATCCAAACCGATCCAAAGAAGACCAGTTGCCGACAGATGAAATTTACCGGAAGTGAGTAAAGTCATTGTGTCCATGAATCGCAGTTCATTAGTTGGAAATATAGAGAGTCACCGTCATCGTCAGATTTTCAGGTCGGACGGCAAAAAACCAAAGTTTGAGCTAGGGAGCTGAAATTTATAATATAGACAGGGGCCCTTAATGCTCATGTGTAAATATTTTCAAAATTCGCCCACTGACACGCCCACAATTTTAATTAGATGGACCGAAAGAAGTTTTACTTCAGTCGTGTGGTCTTAAGCACACTCATTTTTTTGCAAGGCAAACTTGGTGCAGTGATTTTGACAAAACTTTACAGAACACTCTAAATACCAAAGATTGCATGATTTGAGCTTATTAGGTTCGGTACTTAAAAGGACTGTGCCTATTTGGCCGCACCTATTTCGTTGTTCCGCTTAGGGTAGGTGCTAGTTGTCTGGCAGGAGCTGATCTTTTTCGAATCAAGCAGCAACATTAAAAAAAACTTTGTTAGAATCACTTTTCATTCAATCTCACACCAATTGTTATTAACGAAATTACCGATTTGTCATGAGAAAAACAACTTTTTGATGTTCGATTCGCCAAAAAAGATACAACCGCAGAGAAAACACGATGAGAAATAAACAAACAAAAAACCAAGCTGTTGATAATTTAATCTTGCAACGCCATCTAAATCATTGCTATATAGTTCTAATCATTTTTCAAATTTTTTTCATTTCTTTTTTATTCTTTATACAAAATTTCCATACAAAATACTACATCGACTTTTTCTGAATTTTCCTGACAACTTTTCGATTTTTTCCGTTAGATCTACTCGTATATTTGAAACATAACATCAAAATGAGCCAAATCGGTCCAGCCGTTCTCAAGTGATGCATTACCAACATACCACCAGACCATTTCATTATTATTATGTAGATTAAAGCATCTAAGTTCTGCAGAAATACATAGGACCGAGCTATGTAGTAGGTTCCCGTATGAACCTAAATACATTTCGAACATTAGTATAGGTCAAAGGTAAATATCTCAAAACAGAAAAATTAACTTGGGAGTTTTTATAAATGTTCTTTGATTTTTTCCAGGATTTTCCGCAGTGCGCAAATTTTATCTCTGCTGACTAAGGAAGGCATACTGCTACGTGCCGATACGTGTATTGCAGAACACATTTGCAAATTAGGTTGGAAAGGATATTATAATTATGCGACTTTAAGCAGGAATGTGAGACAATATTTTTTTGCAAAATAATCATTCTTGCATTTGAAAATATTGAGTGAGAACAAAAATTTAAGTGGCAATAATGAGGTTCTGGGAAAAGGCACCTGCACCTTTAACTTGTTGTAATTTTGGAACGCTATTGAAAAATTAATTTGTCAGAGTTATTATCAAACGAGGTAAATGAGTTTTTAAGTTTTTCTATAAAATGAAAATGTAAAATGGCAAATACTTAACGTAAAAGGGTAAGCTGACCTGATGGAGTGGATGTTGGCTGTCATTGAATGGATTTCATTGAACTCCTCATGGCTGATCTTTATGACAGATGTCGAGAACAAACTAATGCAATTTTTATCATGGCCAAGCGATCTGGCATCTGCGGTCCTTAAAATTGAGGTTCTGTTGTCGTTGCCCTCTCGAACCTGGGAGCTGGGAGTCGAATATCCTCTTGGCTGAAGCATTTATGTCCATTGAATCGATGTGACTGAGCCAATGAAGTCAACGTGACATATCTTGTGTACTACATCCACCTCTTGGTACTGTACCCAGCACTAGCTTTACTTTCCTGCTTATCGAGAAAAGTCTAAAAAAGCCATCCCGCCCTAATACAGTCGACGAATTATCTTTAAATTTCACAATTGGGGTTCATGGTCAAATATTTTGCATTTCATTGATTCATTTTATCATTTTAAATGACGTTACCTACTACACAACTAATTTCTGATTTGGATACGTGAGGAAAGGGTTAAAAAATGACATACAAATAATTGCCTAAAATAGTCGGAATCGCTAATATTTAAAAAAAATAAACGGGTAAGGTGAATGTGAAACTAAAATACCATTATAAACAAATTTGCGTAGTGAGATTTTTGAAATGTTATCCAAATTGTTAGAAATAACTTAAAAATGGACAAATTAATATCCAAAAAAAATTTTATTTTCGGTGATACTACCTACCAACTCCTTTGATCAAAAGAATTTAGTTATAAATAATTTTGAAAAATGCTTCTAATAGCGACGAGCGACAAAGTTTCGCATGATCCAGTCGCACACTTTCCTTTGAATTGGTTGTGCGTGTTTCACTATGGGGTCGCGTGTAATGTAGATTTCTTCCTATCCTAAGCAATTAATTAGGTGGTCGATTGTGCGAACCTGAAGACTTTCATGCAAACCTCTTCGTTTGCCAAAACTATAGGAACGCTTAAGTTTCTTTACGCCGACACCCTGTATAAGGCTTAAGTTCATTCTAATACCTTGCAACTGCCCAATTATCTGACGAATGTCTGAATTTTTTTTTACTGCAATATGCATTTTAAAAACTGCCGTGCAAATCACATTTCGAACTCACGATCTAATTTATTTTTTGATGTACAAAATTTTAAATTGACTAAACACAATTCTTAAATTATAAGGTATGCTTTGTTATATTAAATACAGAGAATTTTAAATTATCTTAATCTACTAATTAGCATCATTTCCTTTATTCGTGCACGTGTATCAATATAATTAGAAGCAAACTGCACTATAAAAGCGGGGCATATCGCCAATCCTTATACGAGAGTATGGATAACCACGAACGGGTAAATCTTATAATTATTTTATTTCTAACGGTTTTTGCACTTGCAGCTTTGTGTCCAGCTACTGCTATACATATCAAGTCGACAGTATGTTTCGTAGTACACATTTAAAATATCAAAGTACAAAATATATAATTACACTTTTAAGGATGAGCGCATCACTTCATATGGATACCCAGTAGAAATTCATACTGTGCAGACTTCAGATGGTTACATTTTGACCGTGTTCCGAATTCCCTACGGTAGACAAAACAAAAACCAAAGCCGACCTGTTGTATTCCTTCAACATGGCTTGTGGAGCTCATCTGACTGTTGGATTTTAAATGGACCAGACAATGCCCTAGCTTACCTGCTAGCCGATGCGGGCTACGATGTCTGGCTGGGGAATAACCGTGGAAACACCTATTCGAAGAAAAATGTCAAGATATCAAGTTCATCGTCGGAGTTCTGGAACTTTAGTTGGAATAAAATTGGACTCATCGATCTTCCAGCCATGATAGATTACGTGCTCTTCTTCACCAAGCAGAAAACGCTCAACTATGTCGGTCACTCTCAAGGCACCAGCATCTTCTTTGTGCTGATGTCCGAAAAACCTGAATACAACGCCAAAATTAAGTCATCATACATGCTGGCACCTGTTGTCTTTATGAATCATCTTCAAAGCCCTTATGTTAAGTTAGCCGGACCGATTCTGGGAAATCAAAACTTGTTCAGCGGATTGCTTGAATGTTATCAAATATTCCCGCACAATGAATTCCGCTCCTGGTTTGAATCAATATTGTGTTCGGTCAACTCGCCATTTCAGCCTATTTGTGCAGACATCATCTTTTCATTCGGCGGCTTTGACTCCAAGCATTTCAATTACGTAAGTATTGCTATTTAGTGAGTGAAACGACCATTCAATCTATATTTCTGACAGACGTTACTACCCGATGTATACGAAACCCATCCAGCGGATGCATCAACATGCCAGCCAATTCACTATCTGCAGGAATACGAATCAGGAAGATTCGCAAAATTCGATATGGGAAAAGAGAAAAATAAAAAAGTCTACGGTCAGGAGTCACCACCTAATTATCCGTTGAAAAATATAACAGCTCCGATCATGTTGCTATTTGCTGACAATGATTTGCTTTCTTCCCCTACTGATGTCCTTCGATTGAAAGCTTTATTACACGAAGACGTAGAGCTGTACGAGATGCCAATCAAGGAATGGACTCATTTCGACTACATATGGGCATTAAACGTGAAAGCGCAGGTAAATGATGTTATTATAAAAGATATCAACGTCAAGTGCGCTGGGAAGCAGAGCTAAATCTTTTAATTCAAAGAAAAAAACCCTCACGCTTTCGCAGAAAATATTGAAAAAAAGTCAAAGTTTGGCTTGAAAAGAAATAGCAGTTTTTTTCATTATTTGACGGTTTTCATTTTCTTATGTCTAAGTTTAAACACGATTTTCCATTTTTTAAATACATTAAAAGTTGCAGCCTGTATCAAATACAATAGCTTTTATTAGATTAAAAAAAAAGTTTTCCATAAAAAAGGAAAGAACATTTATATGTATTTATTTATTTATCTACTAGTCTAGATGGCTTTACAGATATTACATTTCTTATAATAAATTAAGTTTAAAACATATTAAAAACTAGCTGCACCCGCCTTTGCCGTGACAAAGAATTATATAATTTGTTCGAGTAGACTACATAATGACTGTCTAAAGCGGGACCCTGGCTGCGCCTAAAAAAAAGAAATATAGATTTTTTTTAAGAAACAAAATTGCAAGGATGCTCTCAAGGAAATACCAAAGATTGCCTGAGTTGAGCTCAATCGGTTCGGTGATTAAAGGATCTGTACTTTTTTGTCCGTATGGCTTACCCGGCTCATGCAACTCTGCTTCTTGTCTGGTAGGCGTCATCAAAATGCAACCGCAGAGAAAAAACGATGATAAACAAACAAATGTCAGAGCTATTGATAATTATATATCGCAGCGCCATCTTATTTTTTTTCTTTCCATTCCACAACAACTTGATTCGAATCATTACAAACATTAAAAAAAATCGCCAAATCGGTTAAGCCATTCTCAAGTGATCCGCCTTCCAACGAACAGCATTTAATTTTTACTTTATTCTAGTCATCAGGGATAGGATTTTGCTAACGTAAAATCTTTTTGTTTGCTTAATTGTAAGAATATATCGACTTTAAACAACCACTTCTCATGTCATGATTTAAAATATTATATTTTATTGTTAATTTTTTTTCGCTTTTTCTGAGAGTTTTGTCTTTTAATTCAAAAAAAAATTATATAATAAAAAATATCTAAAAATCTGTTTTTGCATTACAGAACTGTATCTTTTCTTTTGTAGTTCAGAATTACACACAATCTCGACACACAAAGTTAATGAAAGCAGGTACTTGTTGTTTTTTTATGAAATTGTTGATATTATGAGGATTATATTGCTCGGATTAAAAAATCCAGTGTTCTAGAACATGATGCATGCTGAGAGTATTTCCAAAGGATTCGATTACAGATGCAGAAGAGCAGGCATACTCGTCATTAAAGTCACTTTTAGATTTTTGATTGACCTTGAAAACAAATTTTCGAAGACTTACAAAAAAAAATGTTTTTTTGTGGGTTTGTACTTTAAGCTCTAACTAGCATTATTTTGATCAAGAAAAATCAATTGAGGACGTGTTCCTGAAAGTAAAGAATATTAACGAAAATTTGAAAAAAACACAAAAAGGCCAACTGCAAGGAAAGTGTTGAAAAAGTTCTTTACCCGTTTAAATGCAAATAAGGAACTTAAAACTGTTGAGCAAATAAATGCTGCAATTAAATGCGACGTAGATTAGAAGAAACTACGAGTATAATGAGCTGAAATTTGCCGGGCTCATAATTTATTACATGAATTATTTAGGACATACCTACCCTACATATAGTAAAAAATTTATAGAAAAACAAATATAATAATAATGATGTACCTATACAATACTAACATAGACACAAATTATGCAAATAATTATGGTATTATGACGCGGAATGTTTTTAAGCTTAATTGTGCTGACAGTCAACAACATGATCATTTAGATTATAGATTCTACTCATGCGACTAATTGGATCATGCCTGCCAAACAATAAGTCAATACTGCATAAGTTACGAGCGCCACCACGGCAATTAAAGCCAATAGAAGATAGCATATCAGATGAATCTATATGAACGGATATAAGCTGCTGAACGGATATAAGCTGCTGCTCGTTGAGAAAGATGTATCATTTGAAGAAGCTTGATACGTTGACTGTAAAAAAAGAATTAGACTAACTAACTATAAAATTGTAAAAATGTATGAATCAAAGCATATTAAGAAACCGGTTGGGAAACCATTAGCCCTGGGCTTAAATTCGATTATTTCATAAGTCAGGTTGTTCAGCTCACAACTAATTTCCAGAAAAAAAACTGGAATGGACTTCAGTTATATGCTTGGACAAAAAGGTGTTGTCGAAAATCAAGTCAATGCTGAAACTCAAAGGCGCGATCAAAGGAGACAAGTTCAAGGGCAAACTGTATAGAAATTATGTTATAAACGGCAAAGAAAAACCAATGAATTATACCACGTTATAAAAGTAAGTGACGAATTTTATTCAAGCTTTGACATCTGTTTACTTTCTTTGTTTTGACATTCTTGCAATTTTACATTTGGGCTTTGGTACTTCGTCGGATGTGTCCGGTGGTTACTGTAATGGTGATGTCATAGTCTCCAACACAGGTGGTCGCAGTGTTCTAAAGGCGCTCCATTCGTTTCGGCTCAGGGAGAGAGGCCCTTCAGCTCATTCAAGCATCTTCTTAACCTTCAAGAGGTCGCGCGGTGTCGAATCGACCGTGATCAATACATTTTCGTTCATAATATTATTATTGCTTGTCACATGTATTTCTCATTTCTAGTAGCCTATCGCTTTGTCATTGAATAAAGAGTTTACCTCCGCAAGCCGCGCTCCCCCCACCCCACAGATCGCTGTTGTTTTAGACGCGGCGCAGGCGTCGAAAGCACACCGCGCGCCTGTCGTCGAAAAGGTTACGCGCGAGGCTCAACGCGATATAGTATTTCTTCGGATATCGCCCAATATTATCGAATTAGGCTTGTAATACTGTTTTATTTCTAAAATGAGTCTTAGCCCGATAGCACGAAGTGCAATACTCGAGGAATTACTACGAGAAGAAGAAGAACAGAGTGAATCAGAGCTCAGCGACCAAGGTTCAGAAACATCGTTCCAGAGGGATCTCAATCTGCTGAGGAATCAAACAGCTCGGATTCAGATGAGGACAATTTGCCCTTTTTCAGATATAAACAGCTAATTTACGGGGCGTGATAAAGTAACGAAGTGGGAAGAATCCAACAACAACAGGGTGAGGCGTCAAGTACAAAATATTCTCGCTGAAGATTCAGGTACTCATAGGAATGGCGTGGGGGTAGCAACATTTATGGAAGCCTGGAGTTTATTCGTTACAGAAAATATCATAGAAAAAGTTGTAAGACATACCAACGAATTTATAATAAAAAAAAACACCATCGTATGACAGACCACGTGACTGCAAGCCGAATGATGCTGTAGAAATTCGAGCACTTTTCGGATTATTGCATATAGCGGGATTCTTGAAGACGTCACACGCCAATTTAGAAGATTTATATACTTTAAATACAATGATAATATATCTGTGTACAAAAAAATAAATGATTATTGGATAATTAATGCTTTATTTCTATCAGTTATCCCATAGGTCTTTTCGACTACGCGCGACCGCTGCCGTTACGAGTGACCGCGCGCCCGCTTGAGGGTTAAGGGCAATCTTAGATGGTTATAACCTGAGAATTCTAAAAAGCTCTTGATAGTTCAATGCTTCTTATTTTTGGCTATTTACATGTTTTATTCCTATAGTACTACTTATCATTCTTCATACAAATTCAAATACAAAACACTACCTATATCGGATTTTTTCCATTTTCCGGGCAAGTTTTCAATTTTTTTTCCGTTAGAACCTGGTTTGGACTATAACAAACATTTTACAAAACAAAATGAGCCAAATCGGTCCAGCCGTTCGCAAATGATGCAGTTACCAACGGACAGCAATTAATTTTTTTTATACGTATATAAAAAATAAAATATACAAAACAGTAGGTAATAGAAACGCCTTTGATATTAAATAATATAACCCTAGGATGGGCAAGGACTTCTAAATGAACAATTTCCTCAGATATATTTTCCAACAGCCGTTCCTTACAATGAAGAAGTACCCGACGCTGTCGAAGAAGTTAAGAAGGCGGTCAAACACTCCCAAAAACGAAATGCAGTTGGGAAGGGCGAGATACTCTCTGAGTTCTGGAAAAAGTTGGGAGACATCGGGTCAAATTGGCTAATGATTCTCATCTCCAAACTGATGAGTGGAGACCCAATGCCTAACCACTGGATTGAAAGTTTTTTTTCTTCTTCCTTTATACAAAGGAAAAGGCCATACCCGAGACTGTGATAATTACCGTTCAATCAAGCTGATGACCGAATGAGGAAAATACTGTGGCTATCTGAAGACCGGGGTTGTCGCAGGTAAATCAACCACCGATTCAATCCAAAGTATTTAAGGATCATGAAGGAAAAACATCGTGATTCCTTAAAGGATTTACATATGGTGTTGGTTGATTTTAAAAACGCCTTTGATAGACAACCAAGGGTCCCGCTGGCGTCACCGAGGACTTCGCAATCAAAGTCGGTGTACACCAGGGAAGCGTCTCAAGTCCCTTGATATTTATTACAGTTCTTGATTATTTGCTTGTAGGAAAACTGACGGACTCCAAGGTGCATTAGTTATTCTTTGCTGACGATGGAAACATCATAAGCGAGGATCAAACGTCTCTGCAACGACCTATTCCACGCATTTATATGATTGGAAGAGTGAAAGTTCAAAAAGTTCAAATATCTGGGATATATGATCAATAGCAAACCAAGCTGTGATGACGACATTAAGCATCGTGTAAGCGTAGGGTAGATCTTAGTCATCTTCTGTGATCGAAAAATCGCCCATAAGTTGAAAGGAAAACTCTACACCGCAGTTGTGCGCTCGGCGTTTACCTACCGGACACAATGTTGGACAGCGTACAAAAAGTATTAGGGGAAAATTAACGCCAGCTGAAATGAAGATGCTTCGCATTACAGCAGGAGTAACAAAGATTGATCGAATAAGAGGTTTAAAGATCCGAGGAAGCCTTCACGTCAACTACCTCAAAAAAGTTGGTCAGTTGATCCTGTCATGTTTAAAGGAGAGATCCTACGAACCCTGTCAAAAATTCAATATCAATCAACGTTATAATACCAACGCGAAAGAGAGACAGGTCTTAAAGCTCCTGGACGACGCAAATGCAGCAACACCAGCATTTGATTGGCCTCAGCGACGAGGTGATCGAAAATCGGGAGGCCTGCCACTATTTTCTAAGGTAATATGCATCCCTACTGGTTCGGCTGTGGGCCTCGCCTGTTCGACCTTAGAAAATAACTGCGGGTCTCCCGATTTTGACTCACTTCGTCACTGGCGCTAATCAAATGCTGGTGTGGCTACATTCGTGTGATCCAGGAGTTTTTATTCCTGCCTCTCATTCGCGTTTGTATGGAGAAGTTGATTGATGTTGAACATGGCAGTATCAACTGAGCCGGTCGCGCTCCATTTTCTTCGCGATAGGTTCTTTGACGGTTCTTTGAGGTTTGAAGGCTTTCTCAGATCTTGGAACTTCTTATTCTTGGAATTATATTATATATTGAATTTATCAAAATAAGCATTTTATGAAAAAAAAACCTCATATCCCTCGTTTAGCGAATTTTGTCAAAATTAGTTGTCTGCTTAACTACTTATGTACCTACATACTTAAAGTTATATACATAAAGTTTGGATTTGTAGCTCGCTTCGCTCGAGACAACGACCTAAGACTCCTGTATGTCTTTTTTGCCTTCCACTGCAACTCAGTGTATGTAATTTCGCATACATACCTATTTGTATGCCCAGGTAATGTAGGTATATCAATTTGGGACCGGATGGCTCGATTCGCTAAGTTTAAAGAAACTATAGACATGCCTTCGCCTCATACAACGGACAGCATTCGGCATCAGCCGCAGGTGCTCTGGGCGCTGCTGCGCGGTGTGTAGTGTATATTATATACACCTCATCAGAATGAATCCCTTGGTGTAACGGTCAAATTCCACGAAAGCCAACAAATGCAAGTTCGAACAGCTAATTATTTTTGTTTTGTTTTGTTTAGTACAGTACAAGGTACCTTTGCAAAATATAAAGTGATAACTATAATTTGTTAAGTATTTAAAACCCGAAGAACCGCAATAAAATTGTATCTTTTTGTAATATTTATTACATAAATTTGGTCAAAGTCTTGTGTTCTTTTTTGGTTCAAATTTTATCCGGGAGAGCCCGCGATTTGTATACCCTATTCTAAGGGTATATTAATTTTGACGCATAGTTTGTAACATACCTTAATATTGCCCGGAGACCCCTAAAAGTTACTATATTTATGATCAGCATCGATAGTAATGTCGATCTAGCCATGTCCGTCCGTCCGTCCATCCGTCCGTCGGCAAAAATTAGGCCTTTAAACTGGACCTAGAGAGCTGACATTTTAACCATATACTCTCTAGGGTCCCGAAATAATCAAGTTTACGAATTTTTGAAATCCGCCCACTGACACGCCCACAAACTCAAAAAAACAAAATTTTGGAAAAAATCGAATTTTGAGCTAGAAAGCTGAAATTTTTTATATATCTATGACTCCTAAAACTGCTCGGGATAAAAAATTTTCAAAATCCGCCTACTGACACGCCCACAAATAATTAAAACAATTTTTTTGAAAATCCAAAGTTTGAGCTAGGGAGCTGAAATTTATAATATATACTCTCTAGGGGCCCTTTATGCTCATGTGTTAATTTTTTTTAAATCCGCCCACAATTAAATAAAACAATTTTATTGAAACATCCAAGTTTGAGCTAGGGAGCATTTTTTTCGATAAAATCCTTTAAATGTTATATATCAAAATATGTAGAGCGTTCTTAACAATTCAACCATACTTAGACTTTTGTCACGCCCACTTATGAGGGATAGGAATAAGAATAGGGTATCCAACAGTTCCCCCAAGCGGACTGTAGCCCGTCCCTATGTTTAAACTTGATAATATTTATTTTTAATATTTCTGGCAACTTAGCTAAGTAAAAAAATCTGAGCTGATAGTTCCTTTTGAGATCATCTTGCAGATATGTGCTCGGTATTAATGTGTGTTCCGGGATTACTTTTCAAATGAAATACATCTCTGTTATTTGTGTTATAGTTGTTGCCCCAACAGTTACATACTATCACTTATTGATGAAAAGCAAAAGAAATAAAAACTTCAATAATATTTTGAACTATTAATTTTAAGTTTACTTCATATCACGATGTGTAACAATCCACTAACTTTCATAATGCTAACGAATATTAAATACAAAACAAAATTAAAGATAACGATACATACGACACACACAAGAAATTGGAAATGCATTTAGAACACAAAACAGCTAGTTACAAAAATAAGTGATCTTATTTAGCAAAAGATTTGGCTCGGCAACACAGTTGCTTACAATAATATCTCACCTCAAAGGAAAAAGGGATGTAAGGTAACGGTGGGCTTAGTGTCGCTTTATTTGTATGTTCTTTTGATAAGCAAAGGGAAAGTCCGACATAGTTTGGTATATGAATATGATGAATCAATGATATGCGACTCAAGGAGAATGCACTATGCATATTCGCAACGTCTACCTTGATGTGGTTGAGCCCCTGTGAGATAACAACTCGTATGCATGTAATCAGGGAACATCATTATTTTCTTGGGGAAGATATGCGTCAATCCAGAATAATGGTTTCTTTCTACGCACAAAAAAAATGGTTTGAAATTAATTCCATATAAGTATAGGTACCTACCGTTTAATAATTATTCCATGAATTATTTTCACTGCTCTCCGACTTGTTCAAATTCATTTAAATTTTTAATTATAACGTTATTTACTATTTGTTTTACTGACCGTGACCATATGAAGTCAAAATGATTCCACCCCTTAATTGGTATCTCGTACAGCCGTACGTCATTATGTAGTAATTTTTTCAATCTGAAGACATCAGCAGAAGACACAAGCAAATCACTTTTACCATAAAACAACATAATCGGAGCTGTAATATTTCCCAATGGATAATCCGGTGGTGACTTCTTGTTATAGATCTCTTTGTTTTTCACTTTTCCGAAGTCGAATTTTCGAAAATGCCCCGACATGTATCCCTGCAGGTAATGGATTGGCAGGCAGATGGATGTATCTGCTGGATGGGTTTCACCTATATCTGGTACCAGCGTCTTCAGATAGCCACTTCATATTAATTCATAGTCACATTCACAAAACGACAAAAGGTACTTACATAATTCAAATTCTTAGAGCCAAGACCACCACCTGCTAAGAGGATGAAATTCGAACACAGATTTTGAAGCGCTGAGCCTTTTGAACATAATAATAATCCCAACTGGGCTAACAATTCAGTGTTTGGAAAGACTTGATAACACTCATGCAATCCACTTAATAATCCACCATTGCCTAAATATGGTCCAAGAATCTTGGCAAGCGGGCTTTGCATATGGTTCATAAATACAGCCGGTCCCAACATGTATGAAGTCTTAATTTTGGTATTGTAACTCGGATTAATCGACAATAAAACAAAGAAGATTGTGGTGCCTTGAGAGTGTCCCACAAAATGGAGGGCTGGTTGCTTTGTTAATAATAGAATGTAATCTATCATGGCTGGTAAATCGAAGATTCCCATTTCATTCCAAGTATAGCTCCAGAACTTTGCGGAAGACCTTGGGATCCGTGCGTTCTCTCTGGAGTACGTATTTCCGCGATTATTTCCTAGCCAGACATCATAACCTGCATCTGCTAGCAGGAAGGGGAGGGCATTATCCGGCCCGCTTAAAATCCAAGTGTCAGACGAGGACCACATGCCATGTATAAGCAATACAACAGGGGCGGGGTGTGTTTGATTTTGTCTACGTGGTGAGAAGGGAATCCGAAACAAAGTCAAAAGGTAGCCATCTGATGTCTGGGCGGTATGAGTCTCCATTGGGTATCCATGTGCAGTTACCCGCTCATCCTTTAAATATAATTTCCATTACCTTCATTTCTTTATGATCAATGAAACTCACTGTTTTCCTGATATGTTTAGCCTTCACCGGGACCAAGAGTGCAAGTGCAAGGACGTTTAGAATCAACTTCATGATTTAAGATTAACCTGTCTACTTAACTGTAAAAAGATACTCTAGCAACTGGCTGTGTACACCGCTTTTATAGTATCGCATACTTTTCACTGCTACGATTACGATTCAAGTGCACGGTCATTGTAATTAATACATTGAAACAATTACATCATAAATTAAGAAGTTTCAGGTTACTTGTTTTTACCCATTAAACATAACAGAATAAAAATATATGTATATATGTATTTAATCATTTACGCTCGTCAACTGTGTGAAGTAAAGGTTATTTTCTGGGGGCCAGCTTCGCATATCAACTGATTGTTATAGAAACTGCAAATGCACCGATGGGACTTAACTCATGTCTGACAGAGTGCATCATGTAGACTACCGCTTAAACTAGTTAAGAAACATGTGAGTTGTAGAACCGAACCGGTTTGATTATCCGACTCTCGGCATTACTCTCTTGAGAATGTTTTCAATAATCTTGAAACAGGTGGAAATGAACTATTAAAATGAACAACCTTAACCTATGCTTGACTGATTCAATATGATTCAGTCAAAACTAACATTATTGCAGTACTAAAGCCTGTTTTCAATAGGAAATCTAAATATTCTGACATTGTTCATGAAGCCATTTGCATTGTCGAAATTAAAAGAATGATGGTTGGGTGACATATGTTAGAATGGCTTTTCATTGGAACGATATCGTGTTGACCCCTTGCACAACAACATACCACCAAAATTCGGCGAATCGCTTCTCTATATCAATTGGGTCAAGGTCGTGTACTAGCAGGGTGTCACGCTTGGAGCATGATAGTATCAGCTTTTCGTTGGCGGAATCATGCTGCTTTATTTTGGATTGCAAAAAAAAACATAATACCTTTATCGTGCCAAAAAGGAGTGGGATTGATGAGGGAAATAATGTATCATTTGTTATTTTCTTTGTTTTTAAAATATAATATCTTAATTAATATCTTAAAATGGTAAGTCGTTTACACAAATAAACCGGGCCACCCGCTACGTTCAAGCTCTGATTCGATTTTCTTAAAAAGTATAACACAAACAACTAAAAAAGTGATGCCTACAGAAAGTGCTTTTCATGTCAATTAAAATGATTTTAAATTTATTCTTAAGTACCGTTGACTCACATTGTAATCAAGCAAGAAACACACTGCTAACGATTTGCTTTGTTTTGTCTAGATTTCGCGATTACCGTTCTTTTATCTACAATGAGGTTAGTGTCTGTTATATTTTTTTTAGATTCAGAGTAGGAGCGACTGCTTAGTCGCCAAAAATGTAACACACACATTCCATCTACATCTACACAACATCTACAAATCGCAGCGTTAATTATCCAGCGATTTGATCCATTTTAAGCGCGACGCGATTGTCGCCAAAATAAATGCCTCATATTAACTTCAAGCAATATACACACACTTGCGATTTAAATCGTTGCGATTAAAAAATCGTTGTCGCAACAAGATGTTGGTATGCACGCACTTGCGGTTTTCTATCGCATCATAATTTAGTCGCAAAATATGACCCCCTTGGTTTTATACATGAATGCACACATATGCAACTAAATAATCGCAGCGATTTAAAAAAATGCAGCAAGCTCCATTTTTAGAAACGATTTTTTTGCCGCAAATTAAAATGGCACATATGGATTGGCATGAAACTTATCATACTTGCGACTTTGAATAGAAGTCTTGTTAGTATAAAAATGGATTTCACGGCGAAGTGTTGCATTGTAGCTCTGTAACAAAGAACAAACTGGTCGCAAGTCGCAAGTGCGCGCGAGTTCATGATGACCCATATGATACAGTTTATTTTGCGACAGAACAATCGTCAACAATCTGCCGTTTTTAGCCGTATCGGATATTTGGTCGCATGTGTGTGTATTGACATTAAAAGCAGTATGTTCTATTTTTTTGCAGCTAAATAATCGTGCGACAGAAGACCACAAGTGCGTGCATGGTAATTTTTTTTTGCGACTACGATTTTTCTATCGCTGCGACAAAAAATCGCATATGCGCTCCTAGCCTTAGTCCAGAGTTTGCTCAGCCGCGTGTATTTTTGCGTTTTTTTTACCTTGTTAATAATGGATACGACACCTCAGGAAGCAACTCAAGCTGTAGCACTACTTAAAGCAGGCGTTGTTCAGATACCGTCAGAAGGAGACTTTTTGAACAGAACCTGACTCCAAAGAGAGCTGCAACAGGGCCAGCATTAACCGTAGCCCACCGTCGAGCACGCCTTGAATTTGCTCGAGAGCATAGGGAATGGACGTTGGAGCAGTAGGGTAATGTACACTTTCCTGATGAGTCCAGGGTGAGTCTACATATAAGTGATCGACGTCAGACAGTATATCGTTGCGTTGGTGAACGATATTCTCAATGTTACATCGAGGAAACTGTTGCTTATTGAGGAGGTAATGGTCTGGGCGGTATATCCTTAACCGCACATACAGCTTTAGTTTTCATCGAACCAATGGGTCGTACACGTGGATCGACTTCTCATCGCTACATTTCTGAAATCCTCGCAGATCATGACATTGTGTTACCTTTCGCAGGATATATCGGGCAGGATACGCTGTTAATGCAAGATAACGCACGGCCTCATGCTGCATATGTGGTGACCCAGTTTCTACAGGACGTCGCAATTCGTACGATGGACTGGCCAGCTTGTAGCCCGGACTTGAATCCGATAGAACATTTATGGGATGAACTGAAACGTTGGGTTCGAGCCCGGATATCTGATCTTCCAGAGCTGCGAATCGCACTTGAAGAAGAGTGGAATGCTATTCCTCAAGATTTCATCGTCATGCTCGTGAGGTCGATGAATGCAAGTATGTTGGCAGTTATCCAAGCAAGAGGAGGTAATACCAGATATTGACCAAAATTTTTTTTAATTTTTTCTTTGTTATTGGTTTACATATTTTTTTTCATTTTATAATTGCATTAATTAACACAACTGGAAAACGACTCTTTTTTGTATAACCTTAAATAAACACTGAATTCATTGAATAATCCCAATGAGTTTCCATTCGTTTTATTCAACATATAACGCACTTTCTGTTGGTACTACTTTTTTAGTTGTAGGTTTCATACTTTAAAAGAAAGTCGAATCAGAGATTGAAAGTAGCGGGTGGCCCGGTTTATTTGCTGTCGAGTGTAGCTGTTCCCAAATTAGTTTTAGTAGTTTTTCATTCGATTTAGAAACTATTTTAAAATGTATTTCTTCTCTGGAGAACGACTATTCCTCAGGTCCTGATGGCATTGCACCGATTGTTGTTAAAAAATGTAGTCATGCAATTGCTCCATATCTTAAGTACTATATGGGTGTTTTCATAAACGTCTGCCTAACTAAGATCTGCACTAGACGTGTTCATAAAGTCAGATTTTTGATCGAACTAACTTAAATGAATTACAGAAGATATGTTCATAAACGTCCTAAATGTCATCAGCGTCTGGCAGATTGTGCATCCATATTTTTTTGACTGCAGAAAGCGCGGGAGGTGAAAACAAAAATTTAGAGTACGAAAAATGTAAGTTTTATTGGCAATATTTTAATAATTTTTTATTTACAACCAAATTTATTTATTTTTTTAAGTTTAGCAGAAGCTGCAGCGTGGAATATAGCGAGAACTAAGCTATTAATTCAAAAAAGAATTCTGATGGAAAAAGAATTCAACTCTGGGAAAAAGAAAAAGATTTCTTTCTGGAGGACTGTGGTATATGTAATGAAAAAAGTTGATCCATTCTTCTCCTCTGATGTCTTGGATATCAAAAAAATCTGAAGTTTATGAACATTCAGTGACTACTTAAAATTGTACTTAAGCAGGCCTGCTCACGTTCTGCAGAATAAGTGTGTTCAATAATGCCACAAAGAAGAAAGACGATTGTACTACCGCAGATTTTCGACGTTTATGAAAATACCCTATGTCTCAATTGTCCATTAGTACTGGTAAATTCCCTAAGCTATGGAAAAGTGCTTTTATCACACCTGTATTTAAAAAAGGCGATCGTGGTGATATCACTAATTATAGGCCTATTTCAAAGCTTTCGTGTATCCCTAAGCTTTTGAACAAATTGTTTCTGAAAAGTTAATATTTCTTTGTCGCAATATACATAATATGTTATGAACAGCATGGATTTGTAAAATAACAGATCCACTGTCACTAATCTGTTAAGTTTTTTGCATGATTATTCTAATGCCGTAGAGAATAAGGACGAAATGGATTGCATATACACTGACTTCGCTAGGGCTTTCGACCAGCTGTCCCATGAAATAATCGAATTTAAGCTCAGGGCTTGTTTCCTACCATGTTTCATAAAATAGGTTAATTCATACCTTAGATCAAGTAAAATTTAGAGGATCGCTATCTGTGTCTTTCACAGCTCAGTCTGGAGTTCCCCAAGGAAGTCATCTCGGACCAATTCTATTTATACTAGCCATTAATGATGTTAAGGCATGTATAAATCACAGTAATATCCTGATCTTCGCTGGTGATATGAACCCAACTAAATGTCAACATAGGACATTCTTTTGAAAGAATATCCCTTCCACCTTTCAATATTCTTTGTCTTAACATATGCTTTTTAATGTTGATCATTTTAAGGATCTTGGGCTTTATTTCGATCCCAAACTGATTTTTGATAAGCATATCAATTTTAGTGTTAATAAATCTAATTCTATGCTGAGCTTCGTAAAAAGGTGGGCGAAAGAATTTAATGACCCATACGTTTCTATGTCATTGTACAATTGTATTGATTCTAGAGTATGCCTCACAACCGTTCTACAACTTTCATTCAAATCGAGCGCGTAGAATTCTCCATGGGACCAATGCACTTTCGCCCTCGTACAGTGGCTAGAGTACTTCATGATCTTGACGTTCACAAATCCGCTGGTCCAGATGGTCCCTATCGTTCTGAAGAGGTGTTCTTTCTCGCTGGCAAAACCATTGCGTAAGCTTTTCCATCTTTCCTATTCTTCAGGACTCTTTCCGGGAAGTTGGAAACAGCATTTGTCCTCCTACCGACCCTTCTTTCTAAGGTCATGGAAACGCTGATAAACCGTCAGCTAATGAAATATCTTGAATCGCGAAAACTTCTTAATGACCGGCAGTATGGTTTTCGTAGCAACAGGTCCACTGGTGATTTGATGACATATCTAACCGAAAAGTGGAACCAATCTCTTCAACAAGGTGGTGAAAGTAAGATCGTTGGGCTTGATATTTCAAACGCATTTGACAGAGTTTGGCATCAAGCTCTCTTGCCGAAAATGCGTGCATTTGGAATCGATGATACTCTTCTTCAATGGATTAGAAATTACCTTTTGGACCGTTCAATTCAAGTTGTTTTGGACGGTTTCAAGTCTGCAACTCACCAAATAAATGCTGGTGTCCCCCAAGGCTCTGTTCTGTCCCCGACTCTATTTCTCATTTTTATAAATGATCTCCTGTCTGTTACTTCTAATCCAATCCATTCCTTTGCTGATGACAGTACCCTCAGCTTCTCATATTCGTTTCTTGGGTCACGCCCCTCATCTTCGGGTGTGGAACTGGAACGGCAACGTATGTTAAGCTCATTAAATTCCGATCTTAACAGCACAACTCTGTGGGGTAAAACCAATAGAGTGGAATTTAATGCTTCCAAAACTCAATGCTGTCTCCTGTCATTAAAGCAAAACCCACACACACTGCCATTATCCATGAATGGCACTTACATCGCTGAAACCGAAAGACTTTCCATTCTCGGTATGTGTGTTAATGACAACCTTCGTTGTCAATGGAATGACGTTGGAATGACTACATATTCGATGTCGCCAAGAACGCCGCGAAATGTCTAGGCTTCCTTAAACGTTGTAAGAAATATTTCACCCCTTCCGATCTGGCTAGAATTTATAAGGCGTTTATTCGCCCGAAACTGGAGTACAACGCCCATATCTACTAGACAGGAGCCAAAAGCGCGCGATAAAACTCATTGGCGACCGAGACATCGCGAGATCCATTGACTCTCTTAGTCATCGTCGTAATGTCTCCTGCCTGTCGTTATTTTATCGTTATTTCCACCATAAGTGCTCAAACGAAATAGCCAGTTGCATTCCTCCCCTTGAACATTTCAACCGCAATACCCGCCATGCAAGGTATGCTCATCAGTTCACCCTCAAGCCTGTGTTCGGACGTACAGTGAAGTTCAAAGAATCTTTCCTCAGCCGTACAACACGAATGTGGAATGCTCTTCCCCGCTCCATTTTTCCTACACATTATAACCTACAGACATTCAAAACCAACGTGCATCGGCATCTCTTCTTTTCTTTTCACCCTAATTTCCTTAACGCCCGCGCTGTGTAGCTAAATACATTATAAGGGTCACAACAAATCCCTTTAGTGCGCGCTTATTATAAAAAAAAAAAAAAAAATAGAGGCCATTTAACGAATATTTATTCGATTTGAACTTAGAGGACTTCCATGGGATGATCCATTTAACCTTCCTCCTTACAGTCAACGTATCAAGCTTCTTCAAATGTTACCACTTTCTCAACGAAGGTTTAATAGCGATATCTTTTTTTTTACAGCAGCTTATATCCCGTCAAATAGATGCACCTGAGTTGCTGTCGTCTATTGGCTTTAATTTTCGTAGGGGTGCCTATAATTTACGTAGTGTTGAGTTATTGTTTATCCCCCCATCATTGAACGAATTATGGGAGACATGAGCCTATTAGTCGCAAGAGTAAAATCTATAATCTAAATGATCATGTGATTGACTTGCATGTTAGTAAAATTAAGCTTTAAAATATTTTGCGTAATACTGCCTTAATGTCTTAAATTATTTGCATGATTTGTATCTGGGTTAGTATTTGATAGGTACATAATTATTGGCTTTCTAATTGTTTTACTTTGCGTATGTCCTTAGTAACTAAATTTAGTTCCTTACGTAAAGCTGAGGCTTTTAAAGTGCTGGCAGGAAAAAAATCGTTCGTTTATTGACGCAGCTGCATGTAGTGATAATGCGACGATTGATACGGATAATGCCACTGAAGGCACTAAATAGATCAACGAGTCGCAAAACAACCACGTTACAAAAATAACGCAGAAGAATAGGCCTATAATGGGAATTGATAAGTCTAAGTTCATAAATCCTGTCCGAAAGCCCTAGTAGCTAGAGCCGTATTTGTTTTTAATTATTAATATTAAAATTCTTTTGTATACTTCTCCTCCATTGGAGTTTCATGCCGCCGATTTAAGCGTAGACACGACGGAGAGTGTCTACTTATATTTCATCGGAATTCGTTATTCCCAGCGGTCGAACTTCGTGCTTTAAATTAATTAAGTCACCCGCTGAATTAACTATATTAAAATCTATTAAAATTATAATACTTAGAGAAAACTTCGTGCGCGGTCCGGAACTTAATTTATGGAACTGACCGTCGCACAGTGTTGCCGACGACATGAAAAGTTGACGAAAATAACTATTTTCAGATTGTATCCAAATGACGAAATGCAAATCTAAATGCATAGACGTTATATAAGCTTTACAAAACCGGTTTTAATTACATGTTGATAGCCTGGGAGCCGAAATTCCAGTACTTTAAACTCACGGTTATGAATAGATCATTCGTTTTTTTACATTTAAATAGATCACTTGTGTGTTACAAGTCTTTAAAGCTATTTTTCCAAAACAAAAATATTACATAATTTAAAATTATGGCATCACAAGCGAGAAATAAATTTCAAACTCCAATAAATTTATTTAGATTTTGAGTGTCTATTGTGTTGAAATAATTTGTTGACTTCCATATCTTACAGGCCATTTGTTTTTGTGCGTCATATAAAGTTGTTGGGTTTAAAAGTTAATCTAGGTGTGAGATATTGTTATATTTCTCACATCTAGGCAATTTAACCCTTGTGTCAATACGACATACCTGGGTATGTATTTGCATTTTCAAATGCAAAAATCATGGTAATAATCATTACAAACCGGGCTGAATTTTCCAGTAGCTTCCCAAAAATGAAAACTGAACAAACTCCAAATTGTATGCCCTTGAAATATACCTGATGATATTCTTGTTTGAAATATGTTCGGATATTGACGTGCAGGTAAAAATTATGATATAAAATGCATATACCTATGATGTACGGTCGAAGCACCCTTTTTTGAGAAAAGTGAAGTTTTTGCAAGTTTTAGAAACTGTTATATAAATTAAACCTTTATTAAAAAATCGTTTGAAAATCTAAGTATGCTATTTTGTCCCAAATAGAAGTATCAGATTGATAAAATTTGTTTGTTCTTCGAGTCTTGCAAAAATCAAAGTATTGCATACTTTTACATTTACTCCAAGTATTAAAAACACCAAAAATAATAAAAACCGTAGGAATCGTTTTTGTGAAAAAATTGAGTCACTTTTAGCAAACAAATTATACAAAAAAACTTTAATTTTTTTTCCTAAAATCTAATTATCTAAATTTGTATCAGATAATATCTCAGATTTCTTTGAAAATACGTCACCACTTTTTGAGATATTTTTGTATTCCAAAAGTACCGTTCATTAAGTATTCTCGAAAAAAACTGAGTAAACCATCTCAACCCAAGTAGTCAAGATATCAAAATTAATCAAAATCGTTGGAGCCTTTCTTTCCAAAAAGTGGCATTTTCCAAAATTCAAAAACTGTCATAGTTATGAATAAAAAAAAAGGCCTGGGTGCGACCCGCAAGGTCCACACGACTAACTTCTCAGTGGGATCAATATGATTTATGCGATTAGTGGGAAATTTTGAAATGTGGTTAACCATAAGATATGGTTAAGAATTATTTAATATTAAAAAATGCTCTTTAATATTGTTCATGGAAATTAAATGTTGTCAATAACAGCGAAATGTGATATATATTAATGCAACCATTGTTATGAACACGGAGACGTAAAATTTACATGTATACGAAATAACGGAGCACAATGTAATAATGATTTGCTCAATGACAAATGACAATAAATAGTACAAATAAAGGCAACTTATTTTAGTTATTTATTTACTAACAAAAAACGGATGGACCGATTTAGCTTGAAACTTAATCAGTTCTGAGTTACGTAATTACGCTTCGAATAAACCCTGTCCCATGTCAATATCATCTTTGGTTCTCGAGATATCTTATAAAATAACCTTGAACATAAAAATGCTGCGTGATTCCCAGGGTCATTTCAAAAAAAAATCTTGTTTTCCTTGTTTTGGTTCCACGGACCTTATACACAAAACTACTACACGGTTTCTAAAGACATTTTGGGAAAATATCCTTTTTTTGGGCTCTAAGTAAAATAATAATAATAATTGGCCATACGTTTCGACAGTATTTATCTCTACATTAATTTAAATTTTTATAGTACTCATACTCGGTAACGGTCCATTGAACTACCAGACAGAAATCCTTTTTTTGTTGTAGTGTTTGGATGGTGTTCCCCATGGGGACTTAACCTGCACCGAGTCACAAGCCAACACACCACCCTCTACACCCTCGCCACAACATCTATACATCATGGTTACCTCTGGTAGTTTCGTGTGGTTGGGTATGTGGTTAAGGCCATTGTTTGACCGTTTACCATCTTTTTATTTTATTGTCATGCATAAACATTATGAAGTTCGAAACCAATTGAATAAAATGTACGTTTGTTACGTACATTTCACTTCCAATAAACGGAATTAAGATGTGTTTGCAGTCTTTATTCTATTAATTTCCATTTACAACAAACTTGATTTCTCTTCAATAACGGAAGCAAGTCGGTTCCGAAATTCGACAATTCGCTAACAGCAGAAATTCGAAAATGCTGCGAATGGCGACCAAGCAATTGGGTTCCGAAATTCGATAACTACGAAGTTGGTTCCAATATAAGACTGCTGTCGTCAAATTGATTCCGGTATAATGCTTTAGCTGTTGTGCTTCCGCTATAATGCTTTTGTTTCAATAATAATTTCGCGCTCAAAAAGAAGTAAAAAGTCAAAAAAATATTAAAAATATTTCAAAAATTTTAATATACAAATTCCTTCCAAGGTAGCATTAGTCGGCGGGTACGTTTTTTTTCAAAATAATTGGACCCATATTTGAGGTATGAGCATTTTTGTAAAATGCTGTTATTCAACTATTTTCACAAAAACAGAGTACGCGATTTTCGTACGCTCGTCTCAATTATTTTATATTTCAAAAATGATCAAAATCGTTAGCCTTTTTTCGAAAATCGGTGTTGAAAAAAAACATATGTATGGTAGGTATCCTTATTTAACATACCACAAATACAAAGTTTGAAGTAAATCTGTCCACGCATTGCTGCTGGAGCCTTGGCTACAGTTGGGCAGACGGACAGATTGACAGACGGACTAACGCGACGGACGGACACGTGAGATACCCTTTTTGGACTTCTCTATAGAGGTCAAATCATAGCTCATATTCAGTTTGAGTTCGAGATTTCAGCACGATTGCAATATCTTTAAAAAGTAATAGGTATCTACGAGTATATATTTACCACTCATATGTGCGCTCCCACCTCTACGCTGCAACAACTGTTTCGTATTCTTTTAGATCTAAACTTATACTGCTTCGAAATATGACACATTTTGTTACATAACAACAAACTACAACCTGAAACAACAACCATTTTTAATTAATTAAATTTATTAATAACGAAACAAATAAAAATTCGAAACTAAGCTGTTATTATAACAAGAATTTATCGACACATATCTGGTAAGTGCATTATAATAGTTTGCAAACAAAAAATATGCACACTTAAACTATAGATAACCAAGCACGCTATAAAAGGGATCACTTGCGAATACCTCCACCATTTTCCGAACAGATATCAATCTTTCACCATGAAACTACTCTTAGCAGTTATTTCAGTTGCAATTGTAGGGCTTTCTTCAGCTAACAAACCCTTGACTCGCAACAAAAGAGGTGTTGTTTTGCCCACTGTAAGTTGTGTACCTAATTAAAGTGCACTTGAACTGAAAAGTTCCACTTCTAGGCCCAACGGATCGCCAACTACAAGTACCCGGTGGAGACTCATAGAGTGCAGACGTCAGATGGTTATGTTCTAACCATGTTCCGGATTCCATACTCACCAAAGTTGAAAAATCAAAACAAACGCCGACCAGTTGTATTTTTGCAGCATGGCCTTTTGAGCTCCTCTGACTGTTGGATTCTAAATGGGCCGAATAACGCTCTCGCGTACCTCCTCGTTGATGCCGGATACGATGTCTGGATGGGCAATGCTCGTGGAAATACATACTCTAAGAAACACGTAAAGCTGACGTATCGTCTACCACAGTTCTGGAACTTTAGTTGGAATGAAATCGCCATCAAAGATATGCCAGCCATGATAGACTACATGCTCCACAAAACCAATGAGAAAGCTCTTCACTACGTTGGACACTCTCAGGGAACCACGGTTTTCTTCGTCCTAATGTCGACCATTCCAAGTTACAATGCTAAAATCAAGACTTCCCACATGCTTGCGCCTGTTGCATACATGGAGCACATGCAGAGTCCACTGGCTAAAGCACTAGGCCCGCTACTTGGAAAACCATCTGTATTAAGCAGTCTAATCGGAAGCAATAAATTTATGCCAAGTAACAAATTCATGTCAATGTTGGAGGCACAAGCATGTCGCGATCACTCAGTCTTCCAGGCAATGTGTAGCAACGTAGTGTTCTTATTGGCCGGGTGGGGTTCTGAACACCTAAACCATGTGAGTATAAATTTAGGGCCACCTAGTAGGATGTGCTAGTATTTCCGTTATTTGCTCTTGACAGACGCTGTTACCAGAAGTTTGCGAAACTCATCCAGCTGGGTCATCATCCAGTCAATTGCTTCACTATCTGCAGGAGAATCAGTCCGGATACTTCAGGAAGTACGACTATGGAAAAGTTTCGAATAACTTAAAATACAGCTCATGGTCACCGCCGAAGTATGTGGAGAAAAATATTGTTGCTCCGGTTAGACTATACTACAGTGACAATGATTATTTTGCCGCTATTGTTGATGTCCAGAAACTGCAACGTTTACTGCCAAATTTAGTTGAGAGTTTCTTTGTACCTCTTACCAAGTGGAATCATTTGGACTTTTTATTTGCGATGGATGTGAAACGCGTTCTATATGACAGGATTATAAATGCAGCTAATCACTTTGAGAAAACGGGTAAGCAATAAAAAATCTTAACAATGCATGTTTGATCGAGAATAAAACACATAGAATTTATTGAACAAGTTTTGAGTTGTAAATTATTAACTTAAGAATATTACCACCTCTGCATTCAAACGCATCCTATCCTTCCTGTTGTTATTGCCCAGGGTACTTTGAGCTTTTAGTTTGAACTTTTCGACAAATGTGAATTCGTAGAGAGGCATCTCATTTCCTAATCACTATAAAGGCTTAAATTACACATAACGGACATCTCAAAAAATTATAATAATCTTGTATGTATTTTCAAATGTTACTTGTGTCTGCGTGAATTGTTTGTCTTTGCCTAATTTTTAAATAAAAATGGCGTTGAAGCAGGACCATGCCAGACTCCAGACTCTCAAGGATATAATAATTGTTCTGGTATCTTATAAATTCAGTCATGACACTTTGTTGGAATATGGAATAAAATTTTCCTTACGATGAAATAAATCTTGATATTGTAAATCTCTACAAAAGCTTTATTATTGCTATTAAAAATATTGGCAAGACTACGATAACTCAGGCTACAAGAAAAAATAACAGTTTTGTGTAGAACAGTCAGATACAAGCATTTTTTACTATGGGGGGGGGGGGGGTCTATCTCGCCCATTTGGGCGGGAGGGGCGATTTTCTAAAAAAAAAAACAGTTCAAATGGAAAAATAATATTTAAAAACTCCAGTTCCTTGAAGAGTCTCAGCACTTTGTTTCTAATTATCTAGATCAAACACTATGGCAACCGCATTGGGCTGGTATTTGAAAAGCTCCGTTTTTCCTTCGTCTCGAATATGAAGATTGCAAGTTGAATGTCTTGTTCACTGGAGCATTGTTGTCCATTCACTCAATTCTATTAATATTGATTATATGTTGCTATTATTTTTTTCTAATTTTTTTACTATTATAAAAACTATGAGTTGCTCTTTTATAAAAACACAATGAAAATATCTTATTTTTTTTCGAAGTATGAGTGGCCACCAGAAATTCTGAAATCATTTTTTTTCTTCAGTTTTTTTGTTTAAACGAATTTAATATAATATTCCGAATAAAAGTTGTTTAAACCATAAATAAGTAAATGCTCGTCGAATGGGACCAGAACGTAGTCGATATCATTTGTAATACACAAGATAGGTTACATGCACGAAAAACCGTTAGCGAACTTACTTGCGTACATACATACGGACACACACAAACGCACACACATACGCATAACCATAAAAAAAAAGTCATTGAACTCGCCAATTTCCAGGTGGGAATCCAGATCATCACACCCAAAGGAGCAGTCAAATATCTTGGAGTCATACTAGACAACAGACTGCACTTCAAGCCGCACGTGGAGTATATTACAAAAAAAGCATCGCAAATACAGGGATCTCTCTCACGCATACTACCTAACATCGGTGGTCCTGGATACGCTAGGAGGACCGTTTTATCGAGATTGGTCAGCTCAGTCCTCCTTTACGCCGTCCCGGTTTGGGCGGGGCACCAGCGACGGCAGAAACAAGCAGGAAACTATCATCCGCATACATGCTTAGCGCATTAAGGACGATCTGCGTCTTTCGAACCATCTCGGACAAAGCGGCCTTCGTCATAGCTGGAATTATACCCATAGCGGGCGAGATGTTGAGGATCTACAATAAGGGAAATGGCAATAATTAAAGTAGAAGAAAGAGTAGCTTCAATTTCTATATGGCAAACCAGGTGGGACAACACTACACAAGTCAGATGGGCATACAAGCCGATGAAGTCAATCGAGACCTAGACCAAGCGAGCATAGGGAAACAGCAACTACCGCCTTACGCAGTTCCTGACTGGCCACGGCGGCTAGCGCAAATACTTACATCGATTTGGCCACGATAACTCGTCATTTTGCCCAGATTGTCTAGATCAGGAATAAAACACGGAGCACGCAGTTTTACGTTGTAGGCGATTCGTAGTATGGATAACGAATTTGCCCAATCCCTATCCACCGTTCCTTCTATACCATATCTTGAAGTCGGAGGAAAAATGGATGGCAGTTTGTAATCTGGTAATAACTATCCAAAACGACAGCGGAGAGTAGAAAAGCTAAGGAGAGCATCGGAAGCAGCAGAAGCGTCAGAAGCCACTGACACAAGACAAGACGCATAGCATGAATTGCATCGATGATTCGGGTTTGCAAATCGTGCATGCCATCTTTTGAAGATTACCACATCCATTGTCACAACCAAGAAAAAACACATACGCATAAATCTTCTTACAAAAATCGAAAAACATATTTTAACCTTCAGTTTCTAAAATATAATATAAACAACAATTTTCATTTTTGGACAAATTACAATAACATACCCAGTACTGGAAAGTTACATATATGATGTCAAAATATGATTTGTATTCTGAGTTCAATTGTCATTAATTTGATATTCATAAAATATAAATTTGGAGCCTGAATAATTATTATTCATCGACATGAATGATATGATATGATTACAAAAAAAATAAACTAAGTTACGTCTTGAGCCTGGTAACTTTTATAGTCGAACATTATTGTATCGGACCATATTATGTGGTTCTATTCTATCACTTTACACACACATAGAACTATGTTTAAATGGCACATCATTGCTATTAATTTTTAATGTTTTTCTCGCTATAAACGATGATATCGGATTTGAACATTTGGTTTGAATTGTTTGGTGTTCCGAAGATGGCCGCCAGCGCTGAGCATGATCTATAGAGCTGTAATTGAAGAGGGGAGACTGTTAAATCTCCCAAGTGCTAACTGCTTTCTTTGGAATTACAAATTCAAACTAAATATCCTTAACCAAATTCATCGTATACACGTTTAGTTTGCTCCTCCGCATTCGCAGTTGCTTCAATATTTGATGTTTTGTTGAACATCTGCCCGGAATTTTTGATAACACTTCAGTATCATCCGCCATTCAATATTAATTAATAAAAGCTCGCTAAAACTTTCTAATAACACCAACTTCATCACAGATGGTTAAACATTTGAGTAACTAGTCAAATATTTGTAGAGTCATTTATCGGTTGGTTTTTCGCTCTTTAATTGAAAGTTGTCGAATAAACAGACACATAACATTTTCATGTACAAATTGGAAAACATAATGTTAAGGCTATTTTAATGGAGCTCGTAGACCCCTCAGTATAATTGTAAATGAGCTGTAATATTTTATATACAGAAAGGAGATAACAGTTTTGAAGAGAAAATTATTTGCAAAAAAGTATACAAGTGAAATAAGTAAAGATTCATATTCAACTCATCATGATAGAGGTAAGAATCTGAAATTTAGTCAATCTGATAATTTTGTCATCGTTTGCTTCAAGAATTCAATGAATTTACTTTATTGTTCGACGAATTTGTAAACTAATAATGTAAACTGTAAAAGAACTGCGTCAAAGATTGTAACACGGTTGGGCAATTAGGCAAACATTTGTGAAGTTGTTTAATGACTGTTTAATGAATACACCCACTTAATTTGGATGTGAAAGTTGGAAAAATTAATGTTAAGGCTCGTAGAACCCTCAGTCTCACTGTAATTGTGAATGAGTTGTAATATTTCATTTATGTTACAGGCAATAATGCTATTAAGGCAATGTATGAAATAATGATTTTTCGAAATTATTATACACTTTTCCGATGCATTCTATAGAATGCCGCATTAATATTGGGCAAAGTGTGAAATAAAAAAAATTATTGAAAAATTTACTGTGTTATTAATATGTATTTTACAGGGGATTTGTTTTTGTATATTAACTACTTTGGCAATTTTGTTATTGTGCATGGAATTAAGAACCCGGATTTCGGAAATTAATTTTAAAAATGATATGTGGTAGTGAAATGAAATATCACCGCGCGGTCGAAGTTTATCTTTCGATTGCGGTCTAAATTAGGATCATCTGATGATTACTTATATATGGTAACAAACCACATCACAATAAAAAAACATAGGGACGGGCTACAGTCCGCTTGGGCGAACTGTTGGATACCCTATTCTTATTCCTATCCCTCATAAGTGGGCGCGACAAAAATCTAAGTATGGTTGAATTGTTAAGAACGCTCTACATATTTTGTTATATAACATTTAAAGGATTTTTATCAAAAACGCTCCCTAGCTCAAACTTAGATGTTTCAATAAAATTGTTTTATTTAATTGTGGGCGTGTCAGTAGGCGGATTTAAAAAAAAAACACATGAGAATAAATGGCCCCTAGAGAGTATATATTATAAATTTCAGCTCCCTAGCTCAAACTTTGAATTTTCAAAAAAAAAAAAATTGTGGGCGTGTCAGTGGGCGGATTTTAAAAATATTTACACATGAGCTTAAAGGGCCCTTAGAGAGTATATATTATAAATTTCAGCTCCCTAGCTCAAACTTTGGATTTTCAAAAATTAATATACCCTTAGAATAGGTTATAAAAAAATTGTTTTATTTATTTGTGGGCGTGTCAGTGGGCGGATTTTGAAAATTTGTTATCCCGAGCAGTTGTAGGAGTCATAGATCATATATACAAAATTTCAGCTTTCTAGCTCAAAATTCGATTTTTTCCAAAATTTTGTTTTTTTGAGTTTGTGGGCGGATTTCAAAAATTCGTAAACTTGATTATTTCGGGACCCTAGAGAGTATATGGTTAAAATTTCAGCTCTCTAGGTCCGGTTTAAAGGCCTAATTTTTGGCTACAGACGGACGGACGGACATGGCTAGATCGACATTACTATCGATGCTGATCATAAATATAGTAACTTTTAGTAGACCCCTAAAAGCAATATTAAGGTATGTTACAAACTATGCGTCAAAATTAATATACCCTTAGAATAGGGTATAATAAGCACATGCCTGTGAGGCTTGGTCGGCTGGTGTATGACTTGAAGATATGTCCAGAGTTTGTAGCCTTTTAAACCCGCGAATGGTCCACACAAAGAAATGTCAACACACATAAGAATGTATTCAGTTTTACATACCATGATAACAAATAAATAAATATATTCTAACAATTGAGAATACTTGACGCGTGGCGCTGCTATTCAAATAACTTATTTTATACATTGCCGGGTACCAGTGAGGCATTTTATAGAATGCCTAGTTTATGTCTTCTTCTTCCTTTACGACGAGATTATGATAGGGGTAAGAGAGATCGTAAGAATCGCACCTTACTACATCCCAAATGGTCTGCCTGTGGCGTTCGCTGGTTCGACCTAAATAAACATCGGCAGGGCTACTGGTTTCGGATCACTTCATCAATGAGGCCAATCAAATTCTGGTGTTGCTGTATTTGTGCGATCAAGGAATTTTTAGGCCGCTTCACCCTACGATACCCTTAATTGATTATTGATTGTTCGACCTTTTACGACACCGTTGATCACCAGTCGTGTCAACCCACGGATTTGCATGCAATTTTGCGGGACAACTTTAAGGTGTAAAATGTGTCACTAGGCTCACCTGGATGCTCAAATTGCCTAGATGGGATTTCTTCGCTTAGTAGACTTTTAAGACAAGCGCTGATTAGGGGCGCGGGAGTGATATTTAAAGCCCGTCCTTGGGAAAATGCATAGGTAATGTATAGAACGCAAAATTACTTCATGCATTGCCTGGTCGTTTTAGGCATTCTATATTATAATGCCGTATACAAGAAGTAGATGACAATTTTGAACCGGAAATTAATTGAAGAAAAGTAAAACAGTGTAATAATTTAAAATCAATATATTCAACTCAGCATAATATAGGTAAGAATCAGAAATGTAGTCCTCAATCTTTTAATTTTATCGTCGTTTGCTTCAAGAATTTAAAGAATTTACTTTTTCGGTAAAGTTCTTGAATTGGCAAAGGCATTTAAATTTCTATCAATAAAAATTACATCTGTTAATCAACTTATCAGACATGGTCCAAAGTAGAGACACACCAAAGCTACCATTACAATAAGATAAAATGCGTATTTTGGACAGGTACCTTAGAATTTTAAGCCCGCTAGAAGGTCAAATATCAAACTTATGAATTATAAATAAAAAGTCATTATGTTTAAAGTCCGACCAAAGCGAAGGTCAATTTATTGGCAGAAGCCAAACTTCGGCTTTTCATCTCCTTCGACCATAGACGAATCCGAAACCAGAATTTCTAAAAAAAAAAAAAAGAAATACAGTAGCTGGCAATTTTACATCTTCATACCATACAAGCGAAACAAATACGAAATGACTTATTTGAAATCTACTCCAAAAACACCGTATTTCAATTTTAGTTTTTCGAAAAATGGTATATGTAAATTCGGCCTTTTTTCGCAGCAGCAGAATTTTCGCCGAAGGTGGACATTTTAGCCGAATGTGGCTGAGCCGATTGTTCGGCCGGACTATTCATGTTGCATATCAATTCATTTACTTCGACGAGATGAGCAACAATATAAAACAACTTTTTATCCTATATTATGTCCTTTCGACTGTGTTCGGCCACCACGAGAAGCTCATTTATTTCACTGATCGACAACATCGAAGTTTTTCAGTACCTAGCACTTACTTAAGTCGAAACTAAAAAAAAGTGTCATGCTAAAGAACGCTAAAATATTACATACTGACACACTTGATTTGTTTTATTGTCAAGTAAACTTGACTATAATGTTGCGCCAATCTTCTTAAAGAAAGAAATGGCTTTTGATTAATTTGGGCACGGACAGTTTTAAAGTACCTAACACTTAATTATAATATTTCAAAAATATTATAATAAAAATTAAATTCAAGTTAAGATAGGTATTTATTTTACTCGTATTTACTGCTAATAGTCCCCGTGCAGGAACGGGCTAAGAATATCACTGCAGCTACACCAACAAAAAATCAGGGATTGTCGTAAAAGGCGACTAAGGAGAGAAATCACATCTAGACAGCTACATTGGGGTGATATAACTGGCGATCAACGGTGTCGTGAAAGGACGATCAAGCATGCACGTGTCCAAGTCGTAAAAAGGAGGCAGGCCTGAAAACAAAGTGCTGAATCACGATTAATATAACAGCACTAGCGTATCTGGCAGACATTGTTCTTCCCTCCCTGTTCCTGTCCATATCGTCAACCCTATATTCATCACCATTCCCGTAGGCCAATTTAACTTTTTCGATAAAACGTTGGCGTATCAGTGGGCGGGCTTAAAAAAAACCTCTTACTCTTAATGATTTCGGGAGAGTAGATATTGTATGTTATACACTTAGGTTAGACAATAGAGTAAACAAAAAGACTTCTGAAAATAATATGTAGGTTCCGTTAGGCTAGGTAAGCGGGTTGACGTAGCAGTAAAGCTTCACCACATTTTGGTCCTTGTGGTCCCATTGTGATACCCTTTTGTTGGGCGTTGACCTCGTCGTTTCGGCTTTACTTTTTTTGCTTGTCTTTCCATATTCAACGTTGTCCAGCCATTCTGATGTCCTTAGAAACCTGTAAAGAAGCGAGACATCAGAAAACTTTTGAATACCGTTGGAGATGTATCTTCGAAGTGTTCTGTTCGTAAGGTGGTGGGTAACATACAGCATAAGAATATGCCACAATATCTCTACTCCAAATAAATATTTGTAAACTCCAAAAAGTATGTGTTTAATTTACTGTACTACTAGATCCATCGCAGAATTTTGATTCGTGTACAGTACATACATACATAAAAACATAATTTGGTTTTCCTTTAACTCCTTTTATTCAACCCTACATAACAAAAAAAAATGCTGGGTGTCTCAGTTAAGCAGTATTATAGGGGGAAATATCTGAAGTTCCACCGAACAAAAAATTGTTTGGAAGGGGGTATATTCTTACTTCATTTCAAGTTATAGCCCATCAAACTGAGTGACTTCTAATTTGGAGGTGCAACCACTTTAAACGATATAACTTGTAAACTACGAGTATTATAGGTAGCTATATTATAGCTTTTGTACATTTTAGAAAGACAATTTATTAACGCATACAAGTCTTAAACACTTTAGGTACTTTTGTGAATCTGGAAAAAAAATATGGCTCCTTAACCCTTGTCCGGGCAAAGAATATTACTTACACCAACGGACTTATGTGTCCGATAGACACATTGCTGAAACTATTGGATGAAATATAAATGATACACTTTTTTATACATTTTTAACAGAGGTAATTTAATTTTTGCTTTATTTTGTAATTTTTTCCGAAAAATAAATACAAAAATTTAGAGAAAGTGGTGCTACAGCAAATGAAACTATTTATTTTGGCAAATTGAGCATATTTGCGACCTTGCGCTGTGCTGATTGCACATGTTTCCTGCAGATGTCACATATTTGCTTCTGCGTCCTTGAAATTGAAGAAGGGCATATGTAGCATCTTCTTTTTTTTCGTGCTGGGGGCTCCTCTGAAGCTGGACTTGGTTGTGGTAAAAAATGAGACATCGCTTGTAAAGAGGATTTCGTCAAACCAATAGAATTTCTTCGTTCAATATGTGGCCTTATAAGAGCTTCAGCAACACTGACAAGAAACAATCGTCTTTTTTCGTTCTTTTTTTCATTCCACTTAGGGTATAAGTTTGTCCAGATTATATATGTAGCTACAGAACTGACATCCAGCAAATTTGTAAAGTAAGCGAAAGGCCATCGCTTTGTTCGTCGTTTGGATATGTACGCGTGAACCAACTGGTCAAGCGAATCTACCCCCCCCCCCCCCCCCTGCCCCTTTGTTTTATTATAGCTCAATATTATTTCAGGCTTTCGAGAATCTCCAATGCTTATCTCTGGCTTGTTATGAGTCGTTGATAGAACTAAAACACATTTATTCTTTTTTTGCACATACGAAACAAGTGTAGCTTTTTTAGAGAATCCAAATATCGATGAATGTTCCTCTCTTTTACGATTCGGAAGAAATTCTTTAGGCACAAATCTTTTATTCTTCCTTACTGTTCCGATTATAGTCAAACCATTCGTTAGCATTTTGTAAGCTAAATCTAAGTCAGTAAAATAATTGTCAAATGTAACATTTCTGTGAGATCCATAGAAAGGTTCTGTTATTGATGCTACTACTTGTGCAGCTAGGCCTTTGGCGACAGTATTTCCCTCTTTACCAACGTATGGAATGCCGTTCAGAGGATAAAAGGTTTCTGAATCGCAGGCCCACCAAATTTTCATCCCATATTTGTCTGGTTTAGCAGGCATATATTGTTTGAATGGACAACGTCCTCGAAATGGCACAAGCTGCTCATCCACCGTTATTTTTTCGCCTGGACTATACATTTTCTTCAAATTATTATTCATTTTATTGAAAATATCTCTTATAGGTGCTAATTTATCTTTTTGACGTCGATGGGATCTACTTGTTTTGTCATCAAACCTTATGAACCTTAATACAAATTTAAAGCGCTTCAAACCCATCGTTGCCCTGCAAATTGGAGGACCGTACACATGATTCCATAAGACATCATAATTGGTCATATTTTGCTTGAGATGACCAGCAGTGAGCAGCAAACCGAAAAATGCATACATCTCAATGCTATCAGTGCTCTTCCAACTTGATTCCACTAAGACTCGAGAAGCTTCTTGGTTTGTAAATTGAACAATTTCCTTTACAATGTCAGCATCCAAATATAAATAAAAAGCGTCCACTGGGTCATAAACCTGTTTTCCTGGTGGGAGATTTACTTTGTGCAACGCCTTGACATTTCTTATTATATTATGTGCCCGAACCCGACCAGAAGGAAAGGAGGTATTTGACCAACTTACTTTGTCTTTCGAAGTGTACATCATACTTTGCTGCTGTTCTTGTGATCTATCCTCAATTTCCGAATCCTCTTCCATATCTTCATCGAGATTGGCGATTTGTTCATCTTCAGCTTCACTTGCAAGAGAAGTGTTATCCAATTCCGAGTTAGATTCGGAGTCGGAGCCAACGTCTTCAACATTATCATCATCGGATAAATTTTCTAAAATATCATGTAATTCTTTTTTAGATAATGGTTTACTGTTCGACATATTTGAGAATTTCTGAAACATAAAAAAGTGATGATAAAGCATCCACACATCCAATGCTTTGCAAAATAAATTATTACCTGCCAAGATTCAAGTATCAAAAGTATAAAAAACTGTAACTACGAGTACATATAGATAGTGAATATTATAATTTTTTTGATTTCTCAATCCAAAATCACTCAAAACGAAAACTTTCTATGAAAGAATGACAGTAAATTTATGATAAAAGAGTTTTATTTTTGAAATAGCAAAGAAAGTGAAAAACAATGCAAAGCCTACTCTCATATATGGATCGGTATTTGGTTGGTTGTATCGAGTGTGTCTGTTGGACACTGAAGCGCGTTTACGTCCCAAAAATGTGTTTTTATTTATTTATTTTTTTCTATATAATCATATTTATTTTTTTTACCTGAAAAACGTTCAATACATCTGCAAAGGAGAAGTCACAAATCGACATGTCTAAATGTGATATAGTTTTTGAAATATCACCAAAAAAAATCAGCAGTGTGTCCATTAGACACACCTTGCCCGGACAAGGGTTAAACTAAAAACCATTAAAGTTTGTTGTTTCATTTTTTTTTTAAATCCATTTTTCTCAAAATTTGTATACTTAATATTTTTTTTTATTAAATTTTTATCCCTGAAATATTTTCGTCATATTATATTACGTAACTTTTTTTACGTACGGTCAACAGAAGTTGTCAGACAAAAATTGTCAAAAAGAAGTGTTCCTATGTACCTATTGAATTATTCTTAAAATCTCTTAGATAGATGCAAACAGGCAGGAGACATACACTTCCTCAAAAACATTCTGTGGACTGACGAAGCGCAATTCACAAGAGATGGGGTTACAAGCCATCATAATTTAAAATAAAACATATGCTCTCTAGGAGCCCCAAATTAACAAGTGTAAGAATTCTTAAAATCCGACATTGGACCACAATCTTAAAAACTTAAAAAAAAACGTTTTATCGGAAAATCTGTGTTTCCGCTATGGAGCTGAAATTTGGACTAGGTACATACTTTCAAAAAAAAAAAAAACACATTAAGAGCCCATACAGGGGTACCATGCAAATCAAGCTTCCCCAAACCAATTTTGCTTGTGCGAAGTGGAAGGGACCTACAATTTTAAGCCGAATCCAAACATCAAATTTGAGAAGCTTCTCATGACAATTGATACTCTTCGATGTTTTTCACACGTTCGCAAGAGGTGGGGCGGTGGAAAAAAAAAACTCTAGATGCTACTTGGCCTCGGCGGGATTTGAACCGGAGACCTTTATATTACTAGTCCAACACACTAAGCTCTGCTCCAGTGGCAACCAACATACTCTCTAGGGGCCCAAAATAGTCATATGGAAATATTTTGAAAATCCACCCACTGACACGCGCACTATTAAAAAACATCTTTATTGAAGAGGTTATTGTATATGAAAGTCCTATTGTTCGCAAAGTATGAAGATAAATTCGTTTTGAACAATTCCTTCATATAAAGTGCTTTTCTACTTTTAAATGGCGTTTTCTTACAAAAACTTTATTTTTCCTACAAAATCCTTTAAATGTTGTATAGGTGTTTTTTATAGAAGCAAACAACTTTATTTAAAAATAAAACACAACAAATTTAATCAAATGACCAAATTTTGTCTTACAAATTTCATGGCATTTAATGTGTAAAAATATTTTCTGGCATATGGCCTCCGCGACTGCGCCTTATGAACGCCATCCTCCCGGTCCAATTTTGCACCACTTTTTCGAGCATACCAGTTGTTATTTCGTCAATATTGCTTCGAATGTTGGCTTCTAAGTGATCAGTCGTTCCTGGTTTATCAGCATAGACCAGAGATTTGATGTATCTACCCCCACAAAAAAATAGTCTAAAGGTGCCAAATTACACGAACGAGGTGGCCAACTCACAGGTCCAATTCTTGAGATGATTCGGTCACCAAACGTTTGACTCAACAAAGTCATGGTTGCACGCGCTGTTTGTTAAATTTGGCGAACAGAGCGCGAATTTTGGAAATAAATTTAACGTTGTTCTGGTGTAAGTGTTTCCATGGTGATTTTCCAAAGTATACTGAAAAAAAGTCAAACACACTTTATTAGTATGACAGCTAGTTTCACAGTTATCCCTATCAGAAGTTTTAAACCACCCATTACATTTTTGCCATGCGCACTTTATGATGGATAAGAATAGGAATAGGGTATCCAACAGGTCGCCCAAGCAGAGTGTAGTATTTCCTTATGTTTTTGAAATATTAAGAACATGTTCTCAAATAAAAAAAGGTACTTTAATTTAAATGTAGATATTCGAATTTATTTAATAGTAAAAAGTCTTTAAAAACACAGAATTTTTTTTGACTAAAATGAACAAGTCCTTATAAATTCAACAAAATTACATGAACATCTGAATCTCCATCATGCACGGCTAAAAAATAAAATAAAAAAAAACTGATTTTAACTGCCGGACAAAATTCTCATTTGCAAGAGCGCACCGGTTATTGAGTTAGTTATCGACGATAGGTTACTATACACCCCTATCGTGGAATCCGTCGGGGGAACGATCCGCTAATAGTGAACAATTTGCATCGTGTAATCCGCAGACGTGAACCATTCACATGTCGGTAACGTGAATGAAATTCACTGTATCGTGGAAAACGAACGGATCGAATCCGCAGTTTTTATTTTATTTTCACTGAATTTAATTTTTACAAAACAAATGTGTTCGAAATGAGCTGTTATTCACGTGAATCGAATAAGTGAAGTGAATCTCAGATCCGACGGATTCCACAATAGGGGTGATAGTTGTCAAATCGACCAACATTCGCTTTTTTGGGTTAAGATTGTTTTATTTACTTGTTAAAAAAAGTATTTTTTCATGATTCTGCTTTAGTCTCACGATAATTCCTTGCATTTTCACAATACATATATGCGTTATGTCCTTCTCAGCTTATTCGTCGCAGAGGTTTCCGTACGTATCCGTATCTGTCAGTTTAAGTCCTTTGAAATGTCTCCTCAGACGACAGTACTCAAACAAGACAGCTAAATTTGCTGGTTCTCTCTTCTCAACTTTTTGGGGTAAAAACGTGGCTAACTTATGTAAATTCTTAGAAACCCTAAACCCACGTTGATTGAAACATCTCAATAGTTTTTGACTATATACCGAGTTAGCGTCGGGCGCAGTGGCTCCATGGTTAGTGTTTTGGACTACTAATCGAAAAGTCCCCGGTTCAATTCCCGCCGGGGCCAAGTAATATCTACAGTGTTTTCCACTGCCCCACTGCGAACGTCTGACAAACATCCAAGAGTATCAATTGTCATGAGAAACTTCTCAAATTTGCCGTTCGGATTTGGCTTAAAATTGTAGGTCCCTTTAATTTCGCAAAGAAAGTGCTTGGGGAAGCTAGGTTTTAGGCCCTTAATGCCTAATATTTATTTATTTTTTATCGAACATATCATTGTGGCATGGTACAGAAATACAAGGTATATTCTACAGATGAGTCCATTTGAACTGCGACGTCAACAACATTTTTAAAAGCCAATGAAAGAAGTAATGTAAACAATAACAGTTCGTTTGTTCATTAGCAAATTCTTTATTTAATTTTTATTTCGGTCTCTACACTATGCAATGTCCTTAATATGCAGGTAAAGGGGTAGCATAGTCAGAACTTTACTGAGTGCTCCTGTCGGGCTTAACCGTAGTAATGAGCAATATTTACGTTGTTTTGTTAACCACAAACTGTCATCCATAAAGGCACAAATATTTTTCCTTCTCTTTACATTTTCAAAATAATTTTTTGAACTCCAAAACGGCACAGAAATTGGACACTATGTAGTTTGTTCACTCAACTTACTATACAACGTCCATAAACACAACATGGGTGCAAGTGGCATTTCAATAATTTTCGAAACTCTTGATGACGTCACGTGAAAATGAAAAGGTGACAGTGAAAGGCAGCATACGTATTTTCAATTGCTTGCTACAATCCCTCACTATTTTTGTCTGCTTTTGCCATAAATGGCCTGTTGACATGTAGTAGTACTTATCGTAAATATGCCTTAAATAACAGAGCAGGCAAATGACATTCATGCGGGTACCTGCTCTTTAATTCATTCATTTACCATTCACACAATCCGTCAGATTACACATGAAAACCAAACACCCTTCACTCCATATTAGCGCCATTTTCAGAAAAACAAGATCGACGTTATTTCGCTGTTCACCACGCTATCAGTAGACAAAACAGTGTCAACAACAAAAATATGTAAATCTAATCGCTTTCCCGCCGGCCGTCACCCCCCACTCCTCCTACATAAAAACAAATCCAATCTTGAAGAAATCTGCGATAAGATTCAAGATAAAATCTCAAACAATTAAATACGTTCCACACGACGACCACTTCACTGTAGATAAGCAAAATCGGATGAAAAGCAAAACCAAAAGCATACTCATCTCACAAGCCGCAACCCGCAACCCAAACAGAGCATTCTCCCCTTTTGTGCTGCGTACACGCGTACAGTACACTAACACTAAGCTCGGCATTGGATTTTAGCTTTTATTTCCACATCATCGGATACACTGAGCGGGACGCTCTCAATGATGGTAGAGGCGAAAAAAAGCTTTCCATCCAATCACCCAACACAAAACAAAAATGAATTCATTAGATAACGAAATAGTGATGCAGATACTTTTGTTTTTCGCAGATGCTGCTTTTGTTATCGGCGTGGTATTAGTTCCATCGTGTGATTGTCCGTTAGATATAAATTAATATTAATAAAAGATTCGAAAAAAGTAAAAAATTATATTGACACAAATTTATAAATAAAAAATCAATCAATATTTCGTGACAAAAAAGATACACAGAAGCGTTCATTCGTGTCTATTTGTTGTTCGGTTTTTAGTAACAAAAATATAGATCTCAGATGCATTGCACTTGCATCTGTTGGCATCATTTCAATCCAGAATATTATAAATCAAAGTGTCCAAAAGAATTAACCCAACGTGTCGGGTGCGGTAGCATTCTCATAACATAAGCATCGTTATTATGCACTCTGGGAATGGAGTTTGTTTTTAATATTTGTCATTATGCAGTTCAGTGTGCTCAGAACTTAATAAATAAACTAACCGAACGGACGCGTTTCTTTTTAATATGAAACGGAAACTGGATCGTGGATTTTTTTTCAACGCACTTCCTGCGGTCGTTGGGTGGGGTGGGTTTGGGGAAGAACAACAACAGCCGGCAAAATGTATCTTTTTGTATTTCACATATTTATTTGGAACACGGATATTCTGTGCCTACATTCAATAAGAAAATCCCCATCGTTCTGTGAATGGCCAATTGAGTGGTTTCCAGGTTGAATTCTTAAATATTTGCTGTATCTAGGTACATGACGGGGGTCTTCGTGCATTATAAATCTTATGACTTGAGTACGTGCGAGAAGTAATTATATCCACATAGGCTCGTATCGCAGATATTTGATTGGGATATTAAGTGTGAGGTGTTCTTGCAATATTGGCCGGTGAAGTTTTCACTCCAAAGTTCAGGTATGTGTAAAACCATCAGATAATATATACATCTGCATTTGCAAAAACGATCGTTCTAAAATTTGGACTTGTTGGGAAACAGTTAATTTTCAATGATGAAAAATTGTGGTCTCAGTTTCGAGTGTACATTTGCTTAGTTGCTCCAGGGACGACATCTTAACGAGGTAATTGAATAAAGCTTTCATAAGCAAGGAAAAAATAAATATACCAGCATTTGTATACGATTTAACAATGTTTATTGAATTTGTTTCAATTTAACTTGTTGATGCTCATTGAGTGATGATTGCGTGCCTCGTTAATGACTGCCTAGTGGTCTAACATACATACTTAGCAGGATACTCATGGAAGCATACTCAAACGTTTGCTGTTTCCATTAGCGGTACCGCTTTCATCACTCTGCAGGAATGACAAACTGGATGACAGAATCGGCATTTTGCTGTGAACAATTATTTGCTTGATTGTCTTATTGATGTGTTTATTTAACCTTCATTATTGCGGTTATTCTATGGACTCTGAGTCCAAGGCAAATATATGGCATATTTATGGCGTTTCCTTCTTGTTGTTCCCAACAACCTAAAGAAAGGTTAATCAATATGCAAGCCACTGAATCGAGGTGCACTTGAGTCCTGCCAAGGAAAACGTCGGCCGCTTACCAAAGTTCGAGTTTTTGAGCATTTATTCCTCACCATTGTAACTCATGATTTGTAACAACCAAACTGTCGTTGTTCGAGTTTAAAACTAACTTTCGGATATTTCTGTAATTTATTTTTATAGTCATTCGGTTTACTATGGAAAATTCCATTGGCTTTTTCTGACAGTCGAAACCTATAATCATATGATTTCTAAGTCTTGCACCCGCTTTAGAGTATTTTTTATTCAAAACAACCTATTGTGGGAGACAGACTGCTGGGAGTCAATTCTAGTTCTGCTGAAAATTGATTCGAATTACTGATTTCGCTCGGCGAGCCCCACAACCACAAACGGACCTGTAGGGATTCAGTGAAGTGGGAGAGTTAGGACCCTTTTAGTCATATCATAACCTCGTCATTAAAGAGACGAAGAAGATATATTCGCAGTTAATCATTGCTTTCATTATTTCTAGTCAGTAGGTACGGTACAAACAAGCGATTCTCCTACAGTAAGTGAAACCGTCCGTCAATCATGATGAATTCAATTAAAAGTTCATTATTTATTTATTTTTATTTCTGTTGAGGTTATTGTAATTAAATTTTGTTTTGCCGTGGAAAGGAGCGATGAATGCATAGTTTTGTGTGTTAACACTTTGCTTGGGTGGTTTTTTAAGGGTAACGCTTGTTGTCTGACAAGCATAATATAAGGAGCATCATTTGTGCTCTATGTGGCCCGCTATATACAGGCTCTAAAGACTTTAACTATATTTCCGCAGGGTTTAGCCCGCTCCCGCAATACCACTACGAAGTAAGCATCCAATTCCAAATATTACGTCAATTTACTAGCATCATTTTCGTCGTCAGTGACCCGTTCGAGCCGGACTTCGGATTCAAATGCAGGTGCTCAGGGAGCCGCTATGTAACAACACCAAAAGTCGGCATTCACTTTTCCATTGCTAGGCAAATAATTATTCCGATTCTGAGTAGAATACCGGTATATTTTTGTTTGAATTAATACCTAACCGACTTTGAAAATAACAATTCAGAACATCCCAAGCATTCATTTTAATTAATCTAAGTAGTACTAACCTGCCAAATAAAAAAATAAGCCGATTACTCACACGTCTTATAGAAAAAAAGTTATTACGTTTTGTTTTTGTAGCACGATTCGTGCGCCACCATGTATCTCAAAATGGGTTGCGTGTCCCAAGATGGTTTCCTCAGTTTTTTTTTTTTTTCAATAAACACCATTAACGGGACCTTATGAAACAAACAATATCTCAAAAAGAGGCGACATAATTTCAAAGAAATTTAATGTACTGGCATATTTAAAGATAAAATTTGCATACTCAGATACAGATTTTCGAAACATTTTCTTATAACAGTTGCTAAAATTTTGAAAAACATCACTTTTTTCAAAACGGTTTCGATGATTTTTGGGGTTAAATATAACAACATGGCTTACTCAGCTTTTCACAAAAGACTCGAATGTCGGCGCATTAGAAAAATGGCTACATCTCCAAAGCCGGTGACAAAATTTGAAAAAAAATTAATAACCAAGCTTATTCCATAATTTGAAACAATGCGATTTTTTTTATCAAAAAATATAAAAAGTTTAAATTTATACATACCTCACAGTTTTCAAACATTTTAAAAATTGCAATTTTCTCAAAAACGTCTTATTTAACGATATTGATCTCTGTTGGTTTTATAAATATTTGGAGCGAAGGTAACAAAATTGCATACCCAGTTTTTACTAAAAGACTAAAACAACGATACTTTCCTAACACCGCAATATCTACACAATGGGTATACGAGTATATGTTTTCTTCAAATAGACATATAAAGATCGAAAGCTTTCATGACTCTTCAAAAACCGTTCAAAAGATCAGAATCACAAAGGCAATTACCGTTATCCATGATTCAACCGGAAATAAGGTCTATGAATCCGCCAAATTTTAGTCAGTTTAAGAAAAAATTCCATGCCGTTATGTTACAAAATTAAATATGTAGCATCTATTACGTGCAAAGATTTTTAAAAAAATATTTAGAACAGGTAGTTCCTTGATTTCATTTTACGAAGTATTTCAATACCAAAAAAAAAACAAATAATTTATATTATATTAGATTAGATTAGATTAGATTCGATTTATTACGGCTCTGCCGTCTGTTCGATTGACATTAGATTTACATCTTTTAAGCAAAATATTAAGCTTGATTCCAAAAAATTAAAATTTTAAGTAAAAAAAGAATTAAATAAATAATAGAAATATATTATATTATATTTTATATATTATATATATATATATTATATATATATATAAAATAAAAAAAAACAAATATATTTATTAGAAGGCCTCATTCATAATTTGGTTGCGGTAAGACATTGCTGCTCTGTAATAATTGTAGAGGTGGGTTACATTACGCTCGCAATTAAGAAGTGCTAGTACTTCATCCTCAGTTTTACTGTCACTACCCAAAAATATCCTTCTTTGCTGCTTCAGGATCGGGCATATACCAATAAAGTGGATAATATCCTCCCTCGCCGACAAATTGCATAAATTGCAGTAAATAGGCCAATCTTCGCGATGTGGCACATAATTTAGCCCCATGAGTATGCGTATGCTCATTACGAAAATAGTTCCGTTCATATAGATTCTACACTAGCTGGCTATATGTTGCTCTATGAACTGATGATGTAGCCATGTTTATACAGTCTTCCCTATGTTTTTCATCGATCGAAATGCAACGTGAAAGAAGGCTATATTTGTAAGGTCATAAATTTAGTCCGGTTTTTCGTTTCACCTGTTTACGAACAGTAACTAAATCTACCTGATAGCAGCTTAAAAGGTAAAAAAACAACACAATTTTTTTGAAATAAATAAATTTGGGTTTTATTAAGATTATAACAATAGTTTTTAATAATGTGTACTGCCTCTCGATCGCTGTATCACTTAAGGAAGCCTGCACTGAAGAGATTTATACAGTTCTTCCAAGTAATTTAGTGAAATTTCGGAACAAGCTTGTTTTATGGTTTCAATTATTTCTTCCGGGTTGGAGTATTGCTTTCCTCCTTCGTAGACCTTCTTTGAAAGTCATTCCCTTACGATTTCCATGATTTTCAGTTCCGGTGAATTTTACGGTCATGCCAGTAGGTCTGCATTTTGGCACTGAATCCAAGTTTTGGTTATTCCTGCGGTATGTATCGGTTCATTGTCCTGTTGAAAACTCCATAGTTTTTCCCCAAACAAATGAGGAAAGCTCTTTCCAGTATAGATTTGTGGGTGATTGTGGTCATTCTTGGGCTTTGAAAACCAAGGTTTGCAGTTACGTAAAAGCTTACTGCTCCCCATACCATTACTCCACCTCCCTTGCTGTGTCTTCTATCCAAGACTATTTCCTCCTTTCTCAAATCGTGGAAATAATAATTATATCCATCAGGTCCATCCAAATTAAACTTTTTTTCTTCTGAAAAGACCACAAATCAAGTAGCTGACTTTTGCGTGCTGCGTTCAATGGTGATTTCTTTTTAATTTGTTTGTGTCTAATATGGTTGGACTGCTATATCCCGCGACAAACAGTTGATCTACTAGCTTCAACTTCAGTTTCTGCCTTGATTTTACCAGTGAAAGTCTTGAATTTGAAGCAGTTCTCAGTATCGCCTGTCCATCCTGAATCGTTGTTGCTTTGGTTACTTTTATTTTCCAGTTTTTTTTTTCATAGTTCTCAGGGTCTTTGAGGTAGATACTCGTATGAACAACAGTTGGTCACCTATTTCCTCCTTAGTTAATGAATTTCTTTTGCAAACAGTTCATGTTGATATGAAGATATGTTTTGAATTAAGGTCCCTGGTACTCTTAATGCTGATATCAGGTAGAGGTAGATTTAGTGTCTGTTCGTAATCAAGTGAATAAAAAAAGGACTGATTTTATGACCTTACAGGAAAAGCATCATAAAAATTGAATTTATCTACGTAATCACAAATTTTTTTACAACATAAACATAATATAGCCTTTTATAGGTTTTTCCCAGATTATCGAAGGATTTAAAAAATTTAGTCAAATTAAACCTCTACTCATACGTCATAAATGTGACTATACTTTTATTACCTATTTCCGGCCCCTGCTGAAAGGTACAAATTAAATTTCAAGATGCATTTAAAATAACCCATTCACAAATGCAATGTAGACACATGAAATATAGCTATCTACATGTAGTCGACATTGCAACGCTTCTTTTTTTATTCATTTTACGAGTATAGAATATGGCTATTGAAAAAATGTGGTTTGAAACCAATTTTATAAAGGCGAGAAACTTATCGTGCGGCTTAGTTATGCGCTTTATTTATAATGCATATATGAAATAAACCCTTCATAGTGTCTGCTGCTTGGCAAACGAGTTCATTCCAAAAACGGTTTTTAAATAAGAGCCAAAATCGATTTTGCGATACATTTCTTTCTCCGCTTAGTCGCTTCATCCTTATCCATTTAGAATAACTTGCCAGCATTTCAAGTACTTTTTATAAATTTAAGATTTTTTTTTGAAAGATTTTTTTTTATACTGTACTTGCGTCCACCTTTTGAACAGGTCGATTCCCAATGCAAGAAGGTCAGGTGGTACCTATTCCTGAACAAAGATAAAATTTCATCAATACTCTCTAGCACCCAGCAAGCGAAGGGTTGGTTTATTAATTAGCTTTGGTCAAGGTTACCAGTCGCTTGGCAACAATTGACCTCTGTCATTTGCTAAGAGCGGGTCTAAAACATAATTTTCCCGTTGGTGCTATTCTTAGCATATTTTTACATTAAATCGACTTAAGACAGGAGAATGTTATCAGCGGTTAGACTCATTTGATGCTTCCTTTGCAAATACGTAGCTATGTATATTTATGGCCGGGGTGGATGATGCTTTGACTTATTATTTATTTTTTATTTTTATAAAGACTTTTAACTTTATTAACCCAGGCTTTAAGAAATATACTCTCTCGAAAACTAAATTAGGGAACAACTAAATCTTTTAAGACTTTCTTAGAGTTCTAAGATTTTTCATAGAGCCCCTTAGATGTTTTGCTCTGGAAAAAAAACAAATAATTTACAGATCTTACACATTCAAGATAGTGTTGTCGTTTGAAAAAAAGTCGAACCCTGAGGCCCAATTCACACACAACTAGCATATGGTGTGGTGCCGACTTGGAGTGGAAATGGCGCATTTAATTAACATGACCGTGCGTTTATTTGTCAGTTCTCTACACTAAATTGAAAATCATCATGTACCTATTTTGCAAATACATAATGTACACGAACGAAACAAATAATAAAATAAACAATCGCTGTCTCGAAAAAACTCACTGTCGTTGGTAATAACTAATTCATAGGAATAAAACGGCAAATGTTTTCATTTAATGTCCTGAGGCAGTTAATTTATTTGTAAATAAAAATTATTGGTTCTGTTTGTTTATTTTGTTTATTTTAAATTGAAATATTTGTTCCTTAAAGTTGCCAAAACAAGAGATTAATAAGCCGGGAAAAACTCTTGCTGAACAGATTTCCATTTGCTTCCCGTGTTGTGTGTTCGCTTGCACTCTAAAGCGGGAACCACGTTTTTATTTTTTTATTTACTCATTGCGCCGATTGGCGGCAGGAAGAAGTCGTTGGTCATGTTGTATAGCTCTCACCAGTCACATTAAACGTGTTACCGATGGCTTGCTCAGTTTTCTTTCGAAAACGCCGCACCGCACATTGACTTTGAAAAGATATTATGGCTTTTTGTTCACTACACGCGGTTCTACATAACTATACGTGTAAATGTACATTGCCGCTCATGATGATTCATTTTAAATACAGCCGCACAATTAATTCGCGTACTTGAAGGATATGTCCATGGCTTATCAATACGGATATTCAGCTTTTACTTACTTTACAATTAGCAATTTTGCGATGACATAAGACACCATTTCAACAATTAGAGAATTTTTCGAAGGACGATGAATTTTTGTTCTTTATTAATTAAACTTCTTAATACCGGGAAGGAGATTGAAAAATATTAGTTGGCCAAATTGATGGACATACCTTTTCTCTTACGCGCTGCTACATCCGTTGTATCGGAGTAATTTTTTCTATCTCAAACCTGTGTATCGGCATTCAAAGATAACTATTGTCCATTCGCTCGATGTGGACAGCTTAGTCGCCAAGTTTGAGCTTTTTGATATACGATTATATGTTTCGAATTATTTGAAAAGGCTGTATAGAAGGGTTGGAGTTATGAATATAAAATATTAAATCTGGTACGCTACGAAAAGTATTATCAATCATCATCAATTATCAACAGTATGAAAGAAAGCCCTGAAAAGGCGTCTCTTTGTATGGGTGACGTGTATATTAACGCCGAAAGAAATAAGACCAAGTTTTCAAGATTTGTCATTAATATAATAATTCAAAAATGATATAAGGCCTATTTTGGGGTTAACAATGCGTAGAAAAAGAGTGAAACCCTTTTAACACTCGAAGCAGGCTATCCAAACACTGTTTGGCTTAAAAAAAAAATTATTTTTCCTGGATATAGCTAGTTGCAGAATAAAGATGAATTTTATTTTATTTCTAGTTTGAAAGCAAAACAGAGCCCTAAAACTGGTTTGCGATAATATGGCCTTGTTTTCATGATTTTGTTGGCAATTTGTCGTTACGGTAACGAAATGAACCTAAATTGGGATTGTATCGTAAGGCTTTTTTCCACGTCACCGTTTGTATGTTATCTGGAAAAGCAATGAATGAATTTGAATGCGGTTTGCACTGAATATCATAGGGTTTACGCGTAGTAAAAAATCGCTCTACCACTTTAACCCTACTGTTACCTTAAAATAATGCCACACTTATTACCTTTCGGGTCATAAAATAACGCCTTTTATTTAAATACGATATGTATATGTATCAATTTTCTTCTGGATTGTGCCGTTTACCTAGCAAAAGTCGCACTTTCCTTAATAGTATGGACATAGGAGACATACTGACTTATTAAAGACGGAACAGGTGTAAAATGTCTTCGGTCAGCTTTCGGAAGACAACTACCGCGCTTTCGCTCCAAAATTTGTCTTTTTTTATACCCTATTCTAAGGGTATATTAATTTTGACGCATAGTTTGTAACATACCTTAATATTGCCCGTAGACCCCTAAAAGTTACTATATTTATGATCAGCATCGATAGTAATGTCGATCTAGCCATGTCCGTCCGTCTGTTGTCAAAAATTAGGCCTTTAAACTGGGCCTAGAGAGCTAAAACTTTAACCATATACTCTCTAGGGTCCCGAAATAATCAAGTTTGCGAATTTTTGAAATCCGCCCACAGACACTCCCACAAACTCAAAAAAACAAATTTTTCGAAAAAATTGAATTTTGAGCTAAAAAGCTGAAATTTTTTATATATGATCTATGACTCCTAAAACTGATCGGGAGATATAATTTTCAAAATCCGCCCACTGAATCGCCCACAATTAAATAAAACAATTTTATTGGAAAACCAAAATTTGAGCTAGGGAGCTGAAATTTATAATATATCCTTTAAATGTCATATAACAAAATATGTAGAGCGTTCTTATTAATTCAACCATACTTAGACTTTTGTCACGCCTACTTATGAGGGATAGGAATAAGAATAGGGTACACATACAATATATACTCTCTAGGGGCCGTTTAAGCTCATCTGTAAATATTTCCAAAATTCGCCTACTGACACGCCCACAATTTAAAAAAAAAACTTTTTTGAAAATCCAATGTTTGAGATAGGAAGCTCAAATTTATAATATATACTCTCTAGGGGGCCTCTGTGCTCATGTGTAAATATTTTCAAAATCCGCCTACTGACACGCCCAAAATTAAAAAAAAAATGAAAAATTGAAAATCCAAAGTTTGAGCTAGGGAGCTGTAATTTATAATATATCCTTTAAATGTCATATAACAAAATATGTAGAGCGTTCTTATTAATTCAACCATACTTAGACTTTTGTCACGCCTACTTATGAGGGATAGGAATAAGAATAGTGTATCCAACAGTTCGCCCAAGCGGACTGTAGCCCGTCCCTATGTTTTGAATGCTCAACCGACGATGTAAAGAATCCAGTTTGTTTTTTCTTTTATTTTATTTACAATCGCAGCAGAAAATGTAGCTTTAATAGGTAGATGACTTCGTAGAGCAATACTTGAACAAGGCTTTTACCGAGTTCATGCAAAAACTAGTGACATTTGTGTATTTTTTTAATACTGCATTCCGGATGAACCTCAGTGCAAAAGCTATATGCGTTCATGATTCCAACTGATTTATTTGTTTTGCATAATAAAGATATCCGAGATTAAAAAGTTTCAAAGTGGCCGTACAAACATCGAGCACTCATTCGAAAAAAAACAGTTAAAAGCATGGCGAACGGTTACAGTCCGCTTGGGAGAACTGTTTGATACCCTATTTCGATTCCTATCTCTCATAAAGTGGGCCTGAAAAAAATCTAAGAATGGGTGAATTGTTTGACAAACTTTGAGTTTTCGACAGAACCGTTGCTTTTTTTTAAAATAATACCTCAGTTTGGCAAAACAAAGGGTTCAAAACTTCTCACTCGAAGAACAAAACGCATGCTCTATCGAAGCTTTATCCTGCCAGTCCCGCTTTATGGTGGCGAGTGCTGGGCGATAACTAGGAAGGCGGAGCTTATATTGGGCTCTTTTAAAAGAAACATACTCCATCGGATATTTGGTCCTGTGTGCGAGAATGGCGAAAATAAGAGAAGATACAACCAAGATGTGGATGTAGTCCAGAAAGCTAAATTACGTCGACTCGGACATATTCCTGAACAAAGCCACACAAACGGTTTGTTTGACGTTCGCAAGAGTATGTTCAGAAGCTCTTTGGCATGTTTCTCTAAAGTATTATTGTCATGGTGCAAGGTGCTCAGAAGTGTTCGAACTTATTGTGCATACAATAGTCACCTTTTTACTAAAAAAAATTGATTGATAGCACCGGAAACTTGGGGCAGTTTTTAACTGTAACCCAGTTAGGCAAGAACCGTTTGTTCTTTCGCACCGTAGTTTTAATTTTTAGTAGCTCCATTGCCAAATTATATCGTTTTGAGGCAGACATAACGTCCATGGGCAATTGGGCATTATGTGCTTTTGATGATTGTGAAATATACAATGTAATGTAATATACCTACCTATAGATATTACGAAACACCAAATGACGCCCTGACCTGAGCACCTAAATATGAGGCCGAAATGCAGCCGAGTCGAAGAGATTTTAATTTTAGCCGGCAAGGCGGGCTACCAAAAAAATTACAAAGCATGTGATACTCACGAGATATCATTCTACAGTTATATCCTGTCATATTTTTCTCTAACGAACATAATAATATCAATTTGGAAATTTTTTTTCTTTCTTTTATTTGTTTTTACACAATTATTATGCCTCAAAAAGATGTACAGCAAGAGCGCAAGCAGCAATGCATTCTGTAACGCACATGAAATATCATTTGCCATCATTCAGTAATCAGGCATAGAGCTGAATACCACTGAACAACCAAAAATTAGAAAATGAGACAGCAAACAAAACAGTGAACTGATTTTATGTCAAATCACTTTTAAAATTTGCATGGGTATGTTATGTCCCATAACGTAATGCATGTATACAATTACCAGGAGGATCTTAAAATACCACTAACAGGATTAACAATTATTTTTTCTTAAAATATATAAACGAATTCCTGCACACCAAAAAGATGATTTCTTCCTGGTACTACAATGAACCTTTACCGAATCTGAGTGCTCTGGGGTTTGGATTTCTTTTATTATACAAAAAAAGAAGAAAATAATTTAAAAAAATTATGAACACCTTTTTTCCGAATTAAAAGAAGTTTTGGGTCACAAAAAGACCCTAAGGTAATAGAAGGGTTAAAGAGCTAAGTACTAGAGGTCTAAGTAACAGATAGGGACTAAAAGGATATTTTCACTCATTCGATATTTATTTATATTCAAATGTTTGTGTGTTCGTCTTCTATGAATTCGCGCATCGTTAATCCGATTTAGTTGACACTCTTTACAGTTGTTGTTGGTTTTTGCGGGAGGGTTTTTGGCATAGAACAAGCAACATATAATTGGTCGCGCCCGAGTCGTATCAAAAACCTCTTTGTCTACTATGCGATCGCGCATCGTTTATCCGATTGAGTTCAAACTTTCTACAGTTGTTGTCGTAAACACTTGCGCAAAACTTTCTGACATAGTGCAATCAGCGTACAATGTACCATACACGTACAGTAGGTGGCGCGCGAGTATGAAAAAGATCTCAAAGACAAATATAAAAGTTGTAACCCTCCTGTTATGGAAGAGGAAAATAATAAATAAAAATTAATAAAAAGAATAAAAGAATTATATGTTAGTAGTCATGTCCCTGTATAGCAGTTCGGTGCGCAACAATATATACGAGGGCGGGTCAATAAGTCCGTGACTTTTGGAATAAAACACAGATTTTTTGATAAAATTTTTTTTTTATTTTTCAACGTAGTCTCCCTTGAGCTCTATAAACTTTGTCCAACGCTTCTCCAATTTTTTTATCCCTTCCAAAAAAAATGATTTGTCGAGGTCCTCAAAATAGGCCTTTATTTGCGAGATGACTTCATCATTGGAGTCAAATCTTTTTCCACCAAGCCATTTCTTCAGGTTTGGGAACAAGAAGTAGTCGCTTGGAGCCAAATCTGGAGAATAGGGTGGATGAGGGAGCAATTCATAGCCCAATTCATGGTTTTTTGCCATGGCAACTGCACATGTGTGCACCCTTGCATTGTCTTGGTGGAAAAGAACTTTTTCTTGGCCAAATGAGGTCGTTTTTTTTTCAAATCGTCATTGAATCGGTCCAATAAGTTGGCATAATATTCCCCATTGATTGTTCTTCCCTTTTGAAGGTAGTCAATGTGGATTATCCCGCGTGCATCCCAAAAAACAGTCGCCATAACTTTATTGGCTGACAAACCCACCTTGGCCTTCTTTGGCGCCGATTCACCCTTAGAAACCCACTGTTTTGACTGTTGTTTGGTCTCTGGTGTGTTGTGATGGATCCATGTTTCGTCCACGGTTACAAAACGGCGCAAAAACTCCTCCATATTGCGATTAAACAACGCCAAACCTTCCTGTGAAGTTGTTACACGATTGCGTTTGTGGTCGACTGTGAGCAAACGCGGCACCCATCTTGCGGAAAGCTTTCTCATGCCCAAGTGATCATTCAAAATTGAAACCACTGAGCCATGCGAGATCCCTATGGCTTCCACAATCTCTCACACTTTCAATCTTCGGTCGGCCAACACCATATCGTGAATTTTTTCGATTGTTTCGGGTGTAGAGACCTCAACTGGGCGTCCAGGACGTTCGGCATCTTCAGTGCTTGTACGGCCACAACGAAATTCAGTAAACCACTTTTTTACCATTGAAATCGATGGTGCAGAGTCCCCATAGTCTTTTTCAAGCTTAGCCTTGGTCTCGGTAATGGTTTTTTTTCGCAAGAAATAATGCTTAATAAGCACACGAAATTCACTTTTTTCCATTTTCTCCTCAAATTAGTGAGTAGTCTGATAAAAATAGCTGTCAAACACAAACTAACTGACGCAGCAAGTTTAAATTTTGACAGGAGTCAACTGACAGATGCCTGTTGACAGGAGCAGTGTTGCCGTTTCAGTAAAGAGGTCAGAAATTCAAAAAGTCACGAACTTATTGACCCGCCCTCGTATTTTATTTATTTTATAGATATATCTACGTCTGCTTTATATTTGTGAACCTTCTTCTAAAAAATTACAAAACAATTAAAAGAGTCAATGCATCGCATGCCGAGAATTAGCGAGGCTACATATAAATATACAAATATTGTTCCTTTTAAAACTGTAGTAGGTACATTACTTATGCAACAGACTTACTCTCCGGTCTATCTTAAATGAAATCTGTAATTATACAACTAACAAGTCAGGTTTTTGTGCAAATACCCATTTTCCTTTTTGTTTGAGCTAGTTGCTATAAAAACTCATCTAACAAAGTAATTATACCATTTAATCGATTTAATCTCATAACCAAAAAAAAAATATTATTTAATTATCTATATTATTTATTATGACTGCTAGCTTAAAAAAACACGCAATACATACAATTATTTAGAGCTGTTCGTTGGCAGTATGACATAGTACACCCGGAAAATCAGTTTTTGAAATCATTTCTTTCAAACTAGTCTAGATGCCCAAATGTACTTACCTTGAAATTGTACATACATTTTTGTATGGCTACCCATATTTATCTCATCTCTTGTACATAACGAAAGCTTTGGAAAATATTTAAAATAAAAACACACACAGATTTCATACGCATCCTCTATTTACCTATGTCAACAACGAAAATCTTCGTTGCTCATGCAGATAAGGACTATCACAAACAAAATAGTTGACGAGCGATAAAAGTGATAGTAAAAATGTTAATTCAATTCGCCGAGTGAGTTTATTTGCTTATTTACACATGTAGAAACTCTTATATTTACAATACAGTGACGATGAATAATACTATTGATTAAATATGTTTGCTGACATCAACAAGACGAAATCATCACAAAGTCGCAATAATTGGACGAATATCGAGTGAAGTACGCGCGTAATGTACTGTTTACCTATCTAGTTTGTGTTAAAATTAACATTAAACCAATTGAATTTGGTAAACAGATATAAATTTAGGTTAGCAAAGTTAGTTACGTCAGTCGTTTATTTTTTAAATGAGGAATATTTACAAATAATGATTTTCGGCATTATCAATAACGAACGAATGTTTTTATTGGTAATTCAGAAGCCTGGAAGCATTCCGAACTCTTCTGATTTTGTCTAATTGACACTCGAATGACAATTCTTCTCCTGATAGAAAGAGAAATTTGTTTCTGGATTTTAATTCGGAATCAAAAACCCTAGCACTCACTCATAAGCTGTGTTTATTGAACCTGAGGTGCCCAGACACATACAAAAAAGATCAGAAAAGTGCAGGACTCGGTGTTCCATGAATAAAATGCCTCCCCCAAAGTGTTTTACAGTGTGTCATTTTCTATTCCATGAAGCTTTTCAGATCAGTTTATCAAGACAAGAAGGCCTTCTGCACCTAATTTTGAGGTTGAGCAAGTGAGTGAAAAGTTTCAAATTTGATAATTGAAATTTTACTGATTCCAACTGATTTATTTGTTTTCCATAATAAAGGTATCCGAGATTAAAAAGTGTCAAAGTTTCCGTACAAACATCGAGCACTCATTCGAAAAAAGCCAGTTCAAAATATGGCGAAAGGTTACAGTCCGCTTGGGAGAACTGTTTGATAACCTATTTCTATTCCTATCCCTCATAAAGTGGGCCTGAAAAAAATCTAAGAATGGGTGAATTGTTTGACAAACTTCGACTTTTCGATAAAACTGTTTTTTTTTTTTAAATTAATACTTAAGTTTGGCAAAACAAAAGGTTTAAAACTTCTCACTCGAAGAACGAAATACATGTTCATATTGGATATTTGGATATTTGGTACTGTGTGCGAGAATGGCGAAAATAGGAGAAGATACAACCAAGATGTGGATGTAGTCCAAAAAGCTAAATCACGTGGACTGGGCCATATTGAGCGATTGGACAATAATGCTCCAGCCAATGTGAACTTCGACTCCCATCCCACGGAAACGGCGAGAAAGACCGAACCTCCGTTTTAAGGACCAAACCATTGCGGATGCCAGAGTGCTTGGCCTGGATAACTGGAAGCAGCGTGCCCGGGATTTCAGAGGATGGAAGGCTGCAGTGTCTCAGGCAGACTATTCACGGGTCGGGCACCCATTAAAGTAAAAGTAAAGTAAGTAGTTCTTGTAATTGTGGGCGTTTCAGTGGGCGGATTTTAAAAGTTCTTACACTTGATTATTTCGGGCCCCTAAGGAGTATATGGTTCAAATTTCAGCTTTTTACCTCGAGTTTTAAGCCCTTATTTTTGCCGCCGGCCGGACGGACGAACGGATCGACATAACTATCGATGCTGATCACGAATATAGAAACTTTAAGGAGTCTACGGGCAACATTAAAGTATGTTACAAACTATGAGCCAACATTAATATACCCTCCGATCAGGGTATAAAAGTGATGAATCGTTATTCAAACTTAACAAAGCGCAATCGAACGAACTCGAATGCTTTGAGTATAATTTGTATGATGAGTTGTAGCAGCGGGAAAAAAATTGATCGTTGCAAGCATTTGATTTGTTTGCGATTATAATATAAATGCAGATTGTGTATATGCGCGGTAATCCCAGTAGGGAATCTTTGGCAATTTCGCAAGGCCTTACCAAATCACCATTTACTTTATCAATGAATACCTTGGAAACAGCCAGGCCTTAGCAAAACCATGCCTCCTAGGAAGCGAGTTAGTAATGGCTTTTCAGGTCTGCGTTTATTTATTTCCAAGGCAGCGAGTTGATAATGGAATTTGTTTTGAAATTTCAACCACTTTAGCAACTTGTGCCTCGATAGCATTAGCATTTCGCTTCGCTTATACACCTGATAGTAGAAGACTTTTTTAATCACATGTACTGTTATGCTCTGATCTGATCTAGATTTCGTTCATTAACCATGGCTTTTTAATTTTTATACCATATATAAACGTCCAAACTTATAAATGAAATGTTTGTTTTGACACATTTGATTGTATACACGGTAGTGTGTCTTCTGTGTTATAGAGGGTGCGGCAAAATAATTTCCTTTTTTGAAATGTGCGCTATTCAGCCTGTAGGGGTAGTAGCGAGAGGATTTGTTTCCTTCCAGGCTAGTCCCGATCATGTATCGGAACGGCGATTGCGTGCAAACATGCGTCTGCCCTTGAATTTTCCAATCTTTCAGTGAGGCGAATTCCGCACGGTGACCTTCGTTTCGATCCATACAAGTTGCCGGTTGTTCCTTGGGCTGACACCAATCCCAGAGAATTCCATCAAATACCTCAAAATCACCTAGTCACAGAAATTTCCTGGGCTGGGATTGTTTGTCCGTATTTTTTGAAGAAAATAACGTCACAGTGATAGTGGATTCAGACCGGTATTGTAAACTTGTTGGAGGAATTTTTTTTTCCACCTTTTGGTGAATTGGACTCCCTCGTCTAAGCAACCTGAAGGCCAACATAGAGGCAGAATTTACCTACATACCCGCCGCTATGCTGACGCCAGTATGGACAAAGGGGGGCTTCACCTACCTGATATGATTTTCAAACTGTGTAAAACAAAACTTTAACCTACATTTTAAAAAAAAAATTTAAATTTGATTAATGAAATGGGTTTTACTACGTCTACTACGTCTTGAAAAAAAAGTTATGTTGCCGCAAACAGCATTATATGTGAATCCAACAATTTCCTGTTGCTTAAATATTACAAAAATTATTATATGAGTACCTAATTATCATATTTTGCCTCTGCTATTCTGGTACAAATTTGAAAGTTTGGTTAAAATCAAAAGGGGACGTGACAAAAGCGCTTTGTTTAGGCGACTTTTTAAGAAGGACATTGGCTACTTATTTTGCTTATAATGTTATTTTCGTTTATTAAGTAATTAATCCATAAAGTAACTTTTTTTCAAAAACCCGCCTGAAAATTGACTGTGGCGAACAACTTGTATGCGCGAATTTAGAATATTGTCTAAATATTTTGTAATAACCGTTTTTTAAGTTTTGTTTTAAGAATTTAGAAGTGACACGATATAAAATTGGCCATTGGACGAGAATACGATCAAGACGCTTTGCAAACTCCATAGCAAAAGGGCGTTGACGACACTCAGATGAAAGCGATTGTCGACCGAAACGAAGGCATTTTCTTTATCGATGCGCCTGGCGGAACCGGTCAAACATTCCTTATTTCATTACTGTTGGCTTCAGTTCGATCGAGATCAGAAATTGTACTGGCGTTTGCCTCTTCTGGGATTGCAGCCATATTAATGGAAGGCAGTCGAACGGTTCATTCTGCATTGAAACTGCCGTTGAATGTCCAATTGACAATCCGACATGATTATCATCTGGGACGAATGCGAAATGGTACACAAACAAGCATTCGATTGGACTGTGAAAGATCTGCGCAATAATACGAGACGTTTTGGAGGCGCAATGATTCATCTGGCCGTCGATTTTTGACAAAATTTTCCTGTCATTCCATGATCAACGGTATCCTATGATCGGAGTTGCGTTTTAAAACGATCCGTCTGACGAGATTTCCTAAAATCAATTGTTGGCGATTGGCAATTGAGAAGTGCCAGTCGACGTTTCCACTCGAATGATTTCGTTCCTGCCGAATTTTTACCATTTCACAACGACGATAAAGGAACCACGATTGCTTGAGTGCACGTACGATTTATCCAGCGAAAAATTAGGATGTCGATGCATTAAATTTCTTTATTCAAAATGCAAATTTTGGAAAATTACATTCGTTCAAATCAGTTGACTGTGTGATTTATTTGAACTAATTACCCAACGGAGTTCCAGAATTCATTAGATTTTCCAGTATAACAACCATATAAGACTGAAAGTTAGATCTATTATCATCGTGCTCCGGCACCTCAATCAACTGAAATTGTGCAATGGAACAACATTGGTTATGAAGCAACTCAGGAATAATGTTATTCAAGCTACGATACTGATAGGCAAATGTAAGGGTGAGGAATTCCGAGAATTCCATTGATTTACCTTTTGAATTCAAACGCATTCAATTTCCGGTTCACCTTGCAGTCGTCATGACAATCAATAAATCACAAGGCTAATCTTTGGAAGTGTGTTGGATTAATTTGGAATTCCCATGCTTCTCGCTTTGCCAATCATATATGGCATGTTCACATGTTGGAAAGCCTTCATCTTTATTTATTTATGGGCCGGATGCCAAAACGAAGAACATAGCCCACCACAAAGCATTGAATTGACCTGACATGTGATTCCCTCAACCTCTTTACGTTCCGTGTAAGTAAAGAATATTGTATTCAATCGAATTCGAAAAGTGTTTCATTCAATCAATAACTGAAATTCGAGTGGTGTCATCTGTTAATTTAAAAAATTAATTTCGAGTAGAATCACTAAAGCTCGAAATTTTATAAATTTATAAATTATCTAAAGTCGAAATTTGCGATTTGTATGCGAACTTTGTATTGGAAAGTTCTTTTTCCCACCACGTCTCTGCAATTCCAATAACAGTGAAGTGAACATGCGAAGAAAAAGGGGCAGCCCCTTTCACCACCGATAACCGATTGACCACAAATCAGAAAATCTTTGATGTTGGCACAGAGTGTTTCTGTGAAGTTTGGTCAAAATCGCTTTTCTTTGGTAAGGGGCCCTTACATGGTCAATCGGTCGACATCATGCATCGTGTATGTGTGGATTGACACTACCCCTTACACAGTTCAATCGATTGACGTCAAATTTTTATTTTTTGTGAGTTTTCGTGGTGTACATATGTGCGATGAGTGAAACGGAGATTGTATTGCATACATTTCTCTTGCAATATATTCTTGAATTGTACTGGCGAGATGCATACGGAGATTCGCTGTCTTTAATGAAACTAATTTCATAAACTCGGTAATAACCGATACGTTTCAATTAATTCCAACACAAATGTTCGGTCTTCATCGTCCTTCAGTTTTCCGCACATGTTTTCGCTTCCGCGACACAAAACACAATGAAGTAATTACGTCAATCCAACACTTACACGTATCAATCGGCACGACGTTCATCATGCAAAATCAAAGCTGCTTTGATTTTCGTCGATCAGACTTCACCAAATGTGTGTGACTCATTCATATACATTTTCACAAACACATGCTAGCGATTGATGTCATTCGATTGACCGTGTAAGGGCCCCTTTAGGCGCAGCAACGCTTGCCGGGTACCTGTTATAGACAATTATTATTATGTATAGTCTACTCGCACATATTGGCCAATACAGTTTTTGGCACGGGCAAACCCGGGCGGGTGCAGCTAGTATGAATGAATATATAAATTAAAAATATAATATTATATATTTAGAAACCCAATAGCTAATCTACCGTCAACTTATCGCATTCGAAATTGTGTTTCACCGAAATATATGAATTCGCAAGACAAACAGTATTGCTTTTCTCTTGTTCGTGTAATGTGTTTGGATTTTCGTCGGATTTTCCACAGACTCGCAAAATGTACAAGTTTTAATCTTTTCGTTCATTGCGCGAGAAAACTTCCGCAATCTGTATTATTTCAGACAACTGCGTCGGAGGAAGCTGGCTACAGCGAGATTAGCGGTGAAAAAGCACTATTCACTTAGGACTGCAATCAGCATTGTTCAGATCAAAGGGTATAGCATCTATAATCCAATCCGCTCCCAATCTAAATCAAAGGTATTAAAACGTTTTTCAAACGGAGCATTTGTATCTTCGGATGGAAAAGTATCTGCAACTCGCCATTCTGACTATATGGGACAAAGTACTCTCATAAACTTAAACTGATTGAATTATAACTTATTAAAAAAAATAAACATTGAGGGTATCTAGCAGCCTTTAGTCTAAGTGGATGAGGCAGGAATGCTCTTAATAATGTTATGTACAGCGTGTAACCATATGGTCATAACTAGTCAGTCGTAAACGAGTGAAACATAAACAATGATTTGGACTTACTTCAAGACAATATGCTCTAAAACATAAGGGAGAACAGCAATATTGAGGAAGAAACCATTCAGCAGCGTCAGACAGTTTATCTAAGATTTGAGATGAACGTAAATGATGGAGGAGTATATAACGCATGTAAGGGGATTTAAGCGGATTATGTTGGAAGATATATGAACTAGTTTTAGTTTTAGGGTTCCAGTTCATCTTTGGAAGGGGATTTTATGTTTGCTTTCAAAATGTGTCGCTTAATTAACACCGATTGTACTTGAATGGATTGAGATTTCATTTAAAGTTAGGGTCTTATTCAATCTCAGTTCATCAGTTCAGTAACTTTGGCAGAGTTGTAACTTTAAACAATGGTAAAGTACTTTTACTCATCGCATTCATTTTCAGGCTCACAAATACCTTAACTGTAACTTAACGTTTACAAATGCATGTTCAACTAATTGAGCATTTATTTAACTTTTCATACGCTGTAATCAACATCGAGTGTGAGTCCATTCAACAAAACTTCTAAAAACTGAGAGCCATTATATTTGATTACACATGTTTGTCTGCTACTGAGGACTGAGGAGTAAGTTTGTTCATATTCACGAAAATACTGCTATTTAAAGTGTACGTTTTGTGAAGATGTGTGTATATTTGATATTAACAACAGGTTAGTGCCTTAGCTACTCGTACTCATGTTGACAGACCACTTGCAGTCGTTCCTATAGATTTCAATGGAAAGTCATGGTACACACACATCTGCGAATCAGGAAATGTATCTTTTGTTCATCGAGACTAAATAATTTCTCCTTTATCCTTGGGAAATAAGGGTTAATTGCTTGGGATAACATTCGTATTATAATGAGTGAAAATGTACTAAAACAACGAGCGTTGTATATTTAGAGCTTGAGAAACTTTATTTGAAGCACCTTGTGTGTTTCTCATGACATATAGGTACGGTCACAAACAATTTGACCTTAAGAAGATTTGCCGATGGGCCTTGCCTCGTCAGTTCCTCGGCATGCCCGTTTCCATAAAAATGACTATGCCCTGGAACCCAGATTAGGGTAACCTTGAACTGATCTAGCAGGGTTAGCTCATTTTGGCATTCATTCCAACTAAAACTCTCGGATGTCTCTCAGATTTTCGGAAGAGGTGGGCAACTTTGAGGTGTTTCTGTGCTCTGTCGTGTGTTGGTTGTCCATTACATTTATCACTGCGCCCACTACTTGGAAATTCGCCGTCAAATAAGTGGCCGGCGATGTGGTTTTTTAAACCGATATTAAACAGACCTTAGAGAACATTTACTCCGGTCCGAAAGTCAATATTTCGCGGCGCAATTTTGAAATTTAATTTCAGCGTTCCCACCGAACTAAGAAATTTTTATATGACAGCAACGGTCAAAACTTTGGGTGCGGGTGTTTTTCTGTTTTCCTTGAAATCAGGAGTAGTTGAACCAAATTACTTGATTTGAGTCTGTGTTAGTCCACTTTCTCTTTTTTTAATTATATATTTGGGCCCACCTTGTTCTTTATTTGAATAAATATTTTGACGAACTACGCGCTGAATGACATGGGGGAATATTTATCTAAACGGTTTGTTCAATTGGATAAACCTCAAATGCAAAGACAAAATTCAAAATTTCGAAATGGAAAGTACTTGTAGAGCCTTTCAATAAGGACATAACAAAAATAATAACAACTGAGATATCGGGCTGAAAATGATTCCAGGTGAAGTACATATGGTAAATTCAAGCTCTTGAGTGTGAATCGTATGCGTCACTATTATTATTCTGTTTACTCCATACAGACTCTTAATCTTAGCTTTTTCATACAATTGTATGTGCAAAATTTAATTTTTGACAAGAATGAAAGGGCCTACGATATAACGCCGTTTTTTTTGCAGGTGGTTAACGACTTAACGAGCTGCATCGAGTAGATTTTGTGGAGTTGTTATTTATAAATTGAAGTTTTTGATTCAGTGGAATCCATCCAAAGGAGTAGCGTTTAATAAAAATCGTTTGTGCAAGAAATGTTCTAAATTTTTTGGTTCATCAGATTTTTTATTTTTTTAGTTGCCAGCATTTTTTGTAAACAATTACCTCTTTGCTTCCGTGTCTCCGGACCTATTGATTTTTTTTCAATTATTTGTAGATTTATTGTTAAATTTCAATAAAACCTGCGTTAAGAATTATAAATTTAAATTTGAATTTTTTTATTAATTTGTGTAAGCCTTTTATAGTTGTTTCAAAAAGCAATTTCAGCACGTAACCACTAGGAAACTACGTAAAATCCCAAGATGAAAATTGAAAGAATTATATTTTTATTATTTTAGATATTATGATAAATAGAAAAAGTTTTTCTTTATCATTTAAGCAAAAGTAGAAACACATTGTTCGATAATTACTCTTGCTGTTACTTCATATAATCCATTAAATCGGTGAGTGCATTTTTTTTTCAGTATTTTCAAGCTTTGCTTCAGGATCAGCTGGGTCTTACTCACCAGTATCAGATTCAAAATCTGAAAGTATTTCCTCATAAAAAAAAACTTGAAATTGCTCCGAATTCTTGTAATTGGTTCGAAAATGAAAATCGTGATTGACATATTTTAAAATTTGATGGTACAGAATATGTTTTTCATATGTTTTTTTAGAAGATGTATTTTCAATGTGTCTGTGCGTGAACGTATTTACGCCAGTGCGTTCGCGAACTATTTGTTGGTTCATGGTACCTGCCTCGCGTATAAAAAATGATATCGACTTCGTGCTGGTCCCAATCGAAGCCTTATCTAACCTTAGATAGCTAATGTTTTTCGATTCGACGACGTCACAATTAAGGTCTTACTGCCTCTTTTCGAAGCGAGTACATAGTAACCTTTTTCGCCACCTAACTCACGCACTTATGTGGTCTTCGAATGAGAGTTGTGCCTGTCAGGAAGAATCAGCAGTTTTTTTATATTATTTTTTTAACCGTGCATGATCGATATTTGAGTAAAGTTTTTATGTATTTTTTGAATCTATGAGGACTTGTTAATATTAGTCTGATGCTGTGAGTTACGAAATCGTGTCAAGGATTCTCGAAAAAAAACAACACCAACCTAAGGGTCCAACAGTTCGAAGAATTAAAAAACTACTTTTTCAGACTACGTTATAATAAACAAAATTTATTAGACAATTTAAAAATTCCGACTACTCTCCGTCACGTCCAAACTGAGATTGAATCGCTGCCGTGTTATTCCTGCTCCAGGTGGTATCGCTTCCCATGCGCAATCTGCTGAGTCGCCCAATGCATGCGGCGCGTGCATCCGCCTGTATCGGGTATCCGTCATCGCTGCATTCGTGGGAACATGCTGAATCGACGGGAACAGGTTTGAACGTATCTGATCAGGTTCAGGGTGACGAGGGGTTTCAGGTGCGGTATGCCAGATGGTGATAACTTGTGTCCTATGATAATAATATAGTTCAAAAATATTTAAATAAAATTACATTATCTATTTGGGAGTATGTTTATTTTCAATACAGTTCGTCGATTCGACGAATGATTAGTTTATTTGAGGCTTTCAACAACGTTTTTCTAGGGTTAAACAAAAAGACTGAACAAATATTGATTTAAGAATTTCTTGAGAAGGATTTACCCAATCTAATTTGTTCTGGCGGCCACCCATATTTCGAAATATCAGATATTTGCATTGAGTTTTTTTTACCAAAGAGAAATTAACACATTTATACAACAGTAAATAAAATGTTAAAAAAAAGCAATAAATATTTAAAATTAATAATGAATGAGGAGAAGAATTAAATAATATTGATTTTATTGTAATTTCGCGTACTTTAAGTTACTTTTGTTTATATTTTTACTAGCAGACCCGCTGAAATAATGCATGCATATTTTTCGCATTAAGTTCTTACCAAAGAGCAACTGATAGTTTTTTTTATAATAGCAAGACATAGTAAAAAAAAAATAATAATTATTCAATATTTATAAAGAAAGAAGAGAATAATATTGATTTTATTGAGCTTGCGCTTACTCCGCTTAATTACTATTTTATGCGTACATAATATCACTACCAACCACGTTGAAAAAAATTCATGCATTTTTTAACTTATTCAGTCCGTTACTCTTAAATTGTATTATTTATTATTTGTATAGTATTGCCATCATATACATATTCATATCACGCTGGGAAGTTGATCGTGTTGCGGATAGTGAAAAAGCTCGACAAATGTTGCAACAAAAATAGTATATCTTTTATAACAATGAAATAACAAATTCTTGCCTTAATGTATTTCAATTACTTGCCATTCTCACAAAAATCCAATTTTTCCTTTATTATTTAGTTCAAAAAAAAGTGGTCGGTGGTGCGACCCGCAAGGTCCACACGAATAACAACAGTGGCATTAATATGATTTATGCGATAAGTGGTAAAGTTTGAAATGTGATTACACATAAGATATGGTTAAGAATTATTTAATATTAAAAAATGCTCATATTGTTCATGGAAATTAAATGTTGTTAATAACAGCGAAGTGTGATATATATTAATGCAACCATTGTTATCAACACGGAGACCTGTAAATTTACATGTATACGAAATAACGGAGCACAATGTAATAGTGATTTGGTCAATGAAAAATGACAATAAATACTACAAATAAAGCCAAATTATTTTAGTTATTTATTTACTAACAAAAAACGGATGGACCGATTTCGCTGGAAACTTAATCAGTTCTGAGTTACGTAATAACGCTTCGATTAATAATTAATGGTCCCATGTCAATATCATATTCGGTTCTCGAGATAATCGTGGCGAAAGAAAATTCCGAACGCACATACGTACATACGCACATACGTACATACACACTCCCAGCCATCTCAATAAAAGTGTTGGATTTGGATTCTGGTGACCTTGAAACGTGAAGATATGTCAAAATCCGCGATTCACAAAATCGGCCCCATTACAAGAAGTTAATAAAGCACTCCGAATGACAGGAGCAATAAAACTAAATGCACAAATTATCACTTTCGATGCATTCAGAACTGACCGGCCCTTTTTTATCGTGTTAGAATGAATTTTATTTCCTAAAAATCAACTTGATTTCATCACAAAACCACTAGAAAAATGGAGAATAATTATTTAGTACGAATAATTATTTAGTTCTTACTATGAAACCACTAGGAAACAGAAGGTTAACCTTAACCCACAATAAGTGCGTATTAACGCTGTTTTCGTGGGGAGGACATTTCTAAAATACCCCTACATAACCAGGGAATGGGCACTCTATAAGAGCAACCCTGACATCGAAAAGTCATTACCATTAACGTTCCTCTCCCGAAGGAGGTGTATTTCATTACAAAAATATATCTCGAGCTAAATTTTATTCTTATCCCAATTTCCCTCTTAAGCTGATGGCGTTTTTCAAATCGAAATTCATTACTTGGTTGAGTATCAGTTTCGATTGTAGAATTGTCCCTTCATCAGTTTGCAAATGCAAATTACTCTCGAATTGTTTTCCCTCCAAATCGTTCCCTTTAGAAAACCAATTGTTTATTTATGCAAACAAGGATATTAAATTTCTCTGCCATATTTCCTTGGATATCAACAATGTTCGGTAGATTTATCAAATATTAACTTCATTGCCATTCAGAGGAAAAGTTGAATAATGTTTTGGGCAGTTTATAAAGAGATTCTTGAGCAGTTAGTAAGTTTTTTATTTACAAAATTTGTTTGACTATAATGTTGCATGCATATCGTCTTTTGAAAACAATATTAATTGAATGATTCAATAGAATAGCAACCAGTATATAGTATTTTCAGATGTCTTTCACATGTACATACTTGTTTGGGAGTTAAAACTAAATTTATAAATAATACCTACCTAACCTGATAGGTAGACTATAAATCTGAATCACCACGCGGTATCAATTCTGATATATTTGTGCACATGTGTGCGTTCGGAAATAAATTCATAACACCCAAACACAGATGCGTATAATTTAAATTTTTGTTATGTTAAGAAGAATGATGATTCACACAATATTAATGGAAGCGTTCAATAAAGAAAAGAAAATAATCAATTTTTGTTTATTATTTTAATTTGATGTTCGGAATAGCTTTGGTTTAAAATATGATATTTGAATTGAATTTAAATTGATTCATTTATGAATAATATAATTACAAAATGAATAGTGAAAAAGCGAAAAAGATAAATAATTTCGTTCTTTATTCCGGCGGGAGGCGATAGCGCAGTGACATAAGTTAAGTATTTCGGAATAGTATTCGACCCTAAGAAACCTTGAAACTATAAAGGCACAAATATTATCTGAGAATGTCGTAGGGTTATAAACAAATCCCAGGAACTTAAGCTTAAATTACAGTACACTGCATGTATAGATGTACAATTTTTTTTAATTAAACTTTGCCCATAAGGCGGACACTGCGACCTGAAAGATCTATTATATCGAAAAGGGTTTATTTATCAAGAGTTCCTTGACTCTGCTGGCGTACGTATTTCTCTATGGAAAAAATGTCTTCTTAACCAATGTAGTGTCGAGCATTGACAGATCGTCCTGTATAAACTCGTTTGTCAACCGGTTCAAATCGAGTTAAGCACAAACTGAGTTGAACCGGTTTAGGTGTTTCCTCTATTCATTTGGCTGGACCCGAAAGGCAGCTCGTTTCGGTTTGTTTGAAAAGCGTTTGCTTTGGCATCGACTTCGACGCACTATTAAAGTTAAACCAAATGCTCGAAATTCTAAATCAAATATTGATTACGGTTTGGCATTGCAATAGGGAAGCGCTGACATAAATATTGGCTTTGTATATTTTAATTATTACATTTTGACATAAGTTCATAAAGATGTGTTTTATTTTATCACAACTTTTCCCTCAAAAATATCATGCTTCACAGCTTTAAAAGTACTTGCCAATTGATGATGTGTCACATGCGATAAATGCTCGCACCTCGCTAAATTGAAGTTCGTGATGAATCATACAGCTACCAGTTCATCGTGCTAATGTTAAATAGTTGTTTGGTCATACCTGCTTCACGGCTACCTCTAACGAATCATGCTATGTGGAGTTCTGAAGGCGCTTGCCGGGGGTACAAATTTGGTCTCTTGGAGAATAAAACAGAACCCTTGTTTAAGTTATAACAGATTTTAAAACGTGATCGTTTATCACAACTTCGGACGCGACCTACATCATTTTTGGATTGGAAATAAATCACGAGTCTAACACATCTGCAAGAAGCTCCAATTGGAAAAAAAGTCAATCATGTTATAAAACTTTCAAACATATACTTTTTTGATCTTTGCGATAGCCACTTAAATATAACAATATCTAAATATTCTTTCGAAATGAAAAGGAAAAGGTCCAGCCTTATAATTCGGTAAGATAACCATACGATATCAAAGCCTGCTTTGCATTCTTGACTCCCTTAAAATTGTGGAGAAAGCCATTTTAAATGCTGACCTATCCCCCTTACCGGTTTTAAGAGTAATGAAAGCGCAAACGCTGTTGCCCGGAAGGATTCATCGTCATTAATTGAAAGTATCGAATTTTGCCATGAACTCAACCCTTGTACACATTGTTGGCTTGGTATTTGCTTGGAATTTGAGAACGTGCAGTCAAGCTATGGTACAATGGCTCAAAAGGTTCAAGTGCGTGGTTAAATTCTACACTACAAAAACTACGATGCTCATGCCCGACATTTTGTTGTCATTTTTTGCCCATTTTCAGATTAGACAACCCTAAAAATGAACGTAATGTTTTCCCAGTGATAGAAATTGCTTGCAATAATAAACCTGAGACAGGAAAGTGTCTCTGCCTGAGACCTCCTCGCACACACGACCGAATATCCGACGGAATATTTTTCTTTCGAAAGAATCCAATATAAATCCCCCTTTCCTATTTATCGTCCAGATCTAGGCACCATGAAGTAGGACTGGCAGAATCAAGGTTCGATAAAGCATGCATTTTGTTCTTCGAGTGAGGAGTTTTGAACCCGTTTGTTTGGCCAAACAGCAGCGGTTTCTTAAAGTAATTCTCCATGGGATCTTCAGTAAGGTGTCATTTGTGGAATTGAAGTTTACTCTAAGGTAGGTGAACTCATTAACTACCTCGAAGTCATTGCTATCAACTGTGACGTTTTGTCCTAGGCGGTGGACAGATTTTTGTTTGCTTGTTGATAGCAGTCTTGTCCTCATTCACTTCAAGACCAACCAATTTTGGCTGTTCCTCAAACGCCCAAAAAGTCTTTAACAGGGCACGCTGTGAACTGCAGATAATGTTGATATTGTCCTCATACCCCACTAGTTGGACGGATCTATGGAAAATAGTGCCTTCCGTGTTGAATTCTTCTTCAGTTATCCTACTCCTATGCCAACAGAAAGCCTAACTGAGGTCAAGCAAATACTGGTGGTGTTGCATTTGTGTGGCCAAGGAGTTTGTAGGCCCGAATATTTTTTTACAAAATCGTCAAGTGCATGCTCCCAATATTGATTATCGTTTGATATTCCTTTTATGACACCGGTGATCACCATTCGGATCAACCTACGGATTCGCATGCCGTCTCTGCACGGGCTTTAGTAACAAGATCGTATTGACCTCAGACCCCGTATACGATATAATATAATCCAAGATCAGCATAAAAAGATTTGTCGATCTTCGTCCGTCATTGACCATAATGCCTTTTAATTTTAATTTCAGCTAAAAAACTGTAAAACTTGTTGGACATGAAGTTTGTACTCTTTGCAAAATGTGACAACAATGCCCTTCCTTGCTCATACAAAGCGTACTGTTGGCTACCCTACCCATATTAATATCCCCGTAACAGAACGCGGTAGTGGGTTGACGGTCGTTGTTCATGCTAGAACTTTTTCGCTTGGTTTTGTAAGGACACTGCCGAAAATTGAAAATTTGGTCAAAACGCTTCTAAAAGCTGTGCATGACAAAAAGCTTTATTTGGGCAACTTATCAACTCAGAGGATTGTTGTCCACATGTTTTGTTACTTCTGATTATAGTTTATTTGTTAAGAATTTATCGAACGTGTGAAAACGATGAGATGCAATATACTATTCGGCAACAGTTGACCATTAAACTTTTATCCATTTACCATAATTTATATTTTATTTCTTATTCCTTCCTTTTTCACTTTTTTGACATAATTTATTCATTTTTATAGTAACAAACAATAGCGTAGGAATTGGAAAAAACGTTATTGCTAAATTTCAATGTGCTTTACTCGTTTTGTAAATTAGTGTAGTTGTTACAATTTTTATTTGTGTACGCTATCCAAAGGGTATTGTAATTCGGAATCATAGTTTGTAACATAATGTACCTTTATGCTATACCAAAGCTTGTTGAATGTATAGTTAAAAACAAAATAAATTTTCATATTAAGGGCAACATATCAGAGTTTCGACATGGTTTTGTTTCGGGTAGCTCGACAACATCTAATCAGGTCCACTTCAAATCTTGTGTTATAAATACTGTTGAAGGCGGACGTCAAGTTGACGCTGTATATACGGATTTTAGTAAAGCATTCGACTCTGTAAACCATGTACTTCTGATAAGAAAGCCAAAGCAATTTGGATTTCACTCTGCTATGCTGAAGTGGTTTTCATCATTTTTGATTGGAAGGTTTCAGAAAGTCTGTCTTGATAACAATTATTCAAGATTAATATCTTGCACTTCTGGACTTCTTCAAGGTAGTCGTCTTGGGCCGCTCCTTTTTATAATATTTATTGATGATATTGTTCAACAGCTGTAATTTTGCCACTGTTTAATGTATGCTGACGACCTCAAAATATTGTTAAAAATTAATTGCTTAAATGACTGCTTAAAGGTCGGACCTGAACAATTTATCAAGATGGTGCGTCAACAATTGCTTAAAGTTAAACGTTCGAAAATGTTTTTCTTTCTCGTTCATAAGATCTCAAACGAAATATTCGCATACCTATTGTATTGATTTCATGCCATTAATAAAAGTTGACAAAATTAAAGATCTTGGTGTATTCCTTGAAACGAAACTAACCTTTTTTTACTCATATCGAGTATATAGTCGCTAAGGCAAATCCTCTTGTTGGGTTCATCAAAAGAAACGCGAAAGATTTCTCTGATCCTCACACATTTATATCGATTTTCAATACCCTAGTAAGATCAATACTTGAATACTCGTACGCCGATTTGGTTGGAGTCCAAACTTCTTATCACATTCGGACCGTATTGAAAGAGTGTGAAGGCGATTTATAAAATATGTCTTCTTTAAAATGCGTTGGGATTTTCTGCCCTCTTATAAAGCTAGATGTCAACTATTAGGTTTAATGACACTTAAAGCTAGAAGGAATGCACATGACATAATGTTTGCGAGAGACGTGCTGTGTTCATATATCGATAGTTGTGCACTTTTGTCCATGTTTCCAATTAATGGTAGGGGAAGGGTCTTGAGGGATAGTCAATTCTTTTACCAACTGGGGCATAGAACAAACTATGGTCGGAATGAGCCAATTACTAGATGCCTTAATTCGTTCAATGTGGTAAGCAGACATATGGATTTTTATATTTCGAGAGAACGCTTCAAGAGCATTTTATTTAGATTGCTTTCAAACTAATGTCAAAAGTATTTTTGTCTTTTCCATTAAAATTAATGTATTATATAAAAATTTAAATTCGTAGTCTGTAAGCTAAGCTTGTTGATGAAATAAATAAATAAATAAATAAATAAAATAAATAAATATTGCTAGTAGCTTTCATATTTGTGATCGCTATCGAAAGTGATATCTAGCCTACATAATAGACATGCTCTTCCGGCCGTCCTCCATTTGTAGGCCCTAAACTTCGAGCAAGTAAGCTGAATTTTTGAACATATAATCTTTGATTCTCGATTGAATTTGAAGAAATTAAATATTTAAAGAAAGTAAAGACTTTCAATTCCAATTGAACATTTTTTTTTCGGGGTGCGAGATTTTCTACAACTATAGCAATATGACTCAATACTGGAACATTGTGCTGCCAGGAAGACACATCAAAATTCAACATACTTGAACCCCGGTTTTTATTCCAATATCTGTTTATGTAATTTAAACAATATGTTTTTTTTTTTTTATAAATTCAAGAAAAATTCATTAGCTCCATTTGTGTTGTTTTAACTTAAAGGTATACAAGTAGGTATACTTCACCTTCAGTGCAATTAATTTGCAAAAATATTATCTTTATGACACCTTTCATCGTTAAATCTCCTCCGATGCAAATTTATATCTACAAAAAGAAAACGTCATATTCGTTCATTCCTTTCTTCGTTGTTCTATTAATGGCCTTAATTCACAAATAGGTATCTACGCTATTTAAAGTTAATCACTTTTGAAAACAGAATCAAAACATCTCAGTTCCAGGTTCACTGCTCATATAAAGATGTAACTTCTACAAAACAAATCAACAAATGAAATCACATTTTAACCTTCATTGAACCTTACTCCAAGCGCATTCATTCTTATCGTTTCTGTTTAAACAAACGATTACAGTACAGTTCTAGGTTGCGCACATTCTGAAACATTTTAGGTAATTACCCACCCAAAATGTTCGCTTATTGACGTATGAATATCCCATTTATATCTCTTCAGTACACTTTAAAACAGATTTGCAATCCATTTCAATTATCAATATACTGAAATGATACTTGGCTTCTCCCATTAATCACATATTCTCAGCCACTAATCCTCTCGCCATTTAGTCATTAGGCGAATGGTTTAGTGTGCTTAATCGTTTAGATGCTTTTCGAAAACCATCCACTCAAAATTCTCATTCGAACGTCACGTATTATCCTATGCAGTTAATGGCATTAGTCGATTATCGATGTATGGCTTTGAATTTTATTGAGTTCGAGATTGATTTGCATACTTTGCGCCACACGCATATATTCTAAATTTGATTGGCTCTAATAAAATTGGCATTTCATTGCTGGGAGTAGGAGGTAGTTTGAGTTTGAACATAATAACGGTTTTATTTTTGAACGATTAAAGTTTATAACTGAATAAATGGATTTAATTAAAATGTAGCTTTTGCTAAATTTAGCATTTTATGACAGAATACTCTACAGATTGACGGATGTGTTTGTGCAAACCATTTCTTGAAATTGGTTTAAATTTTTGTACCGCATCACATGGGATGTTTATTTTCGTACGCATCCATACTTTTGCCGCAAATGAAGCTCGATTAGATGGAACGCTGAGAAGTTGGATGATCTATTATTGGTGTTTGGTGTAGTCAGCACTATCGGATCTACAGGGAAACAATAAATATCATTTGCGTAAACAAAAACGCCTATCAATTGCAGACCAAACTTTTTAATTGATTCGCATTGAATAATGGAAAAAAAAGATGATTACTTCGGGACGTAGATATTTTTTTAAGGATGGCCTTGAGATTCATAGTCATAAATGTACTCACAAATATGCATGGATTCTATATTTAAATGGTGAGCACGAAAAAGCAGTGAGTCTATATTTTGAATTGATTTTATAATAATTTGTATACGTGTTCGTACATTTTATGTATGGACTTATAGAGGTTCTGTTTATTAGAACATCGTGCATAGATTGTGATATTCCGATGAAGACGTCTACCTTCCTGGGAAGAATAGCTGCTCTGAGCTTGAGTTATGCAAAGAAGTGCTTCCCATGTTCATAGGCCATTGCAAAGTAGTTTCCAAAAGCACGATTATTCTGCTAGGTCCTAAATGGCAGATGGCAAAAGCTCTGGGTGGCACCTCCTCTTTTATTTATGGAGAGCTATTGAGTTAACAACTTGTTCTTCCAAAATGATATCAATTATCTAAAAATGTATCTTTAGAATGTTGGGATGTTAAATAAAACCGCTTGCTTCTACCATACGATTGAATTATCAAAGTAAAAATTAAAAAAAAAATGTCTTCTTATGATGGAAATTTCTAGGATAAAGTTGCAATCAAACGAGTGCTGAAATAGAAAGCAGCAATGGTTTGTATTTGAGATGCTTTAACGACAAATATGTGAACTTTGCCACATATGCGATTCCCTCTGAGGGCTGCCTTGGAAGCTTCAAAATGATATCAGCAGGGAGGAGGTAAAGCATAGTTTCTAAGACTGCCGACGGTGTGGACCTAAAGGCTCCTGTAATGCAGACGTAGGCTGACCTTTGAACTCGTTTCAGTGCGATCACGTGGCATTTATTTTGTACTGCAGGCCACCAAGCTACGATACCATAAGTAAGGATTTGTCTGACAACCGCTAAGTACATCCAAAAGACTATCCTAGGCTTCAGAACCCATCTTGAGCCTAGGACTTTCTTGCAGGAGTATATGGCTATCGTCGCCTTCCTTATGCAGTCTTGTACATTCAGTTTCGAACTGAGTTTGCTGTCTAAGGTCATTCCCAGATATCTAGCTTGGAACAATTAAATGGCTCGTTGTTAACCGTAGGGGGCCTTTTCGGCGGGATCTTAATTTTCCTATTAAATAAAACCAGCTGGGTTTTTGCTGGGCTTACATTGAAACAAACCATCTTGGACCATGAGGATAATTTTCTGGGGGCTGATTCGCTAAGTAGGTATCTGAAAGTGTATTGAAATTTTCCCGTTATGGCTATGGCAATGTTGTCTCGTCAGCATAACTTAAATCCGATCTATTCTAGGTCGGAAATTATCTGTTTTACTACTAAGATTCAGAATAGTGGTGAGAGCCCTGCACACTAAGCTCATGCTCAAACAGCTACCGATCTCCGTCTGGCCTATAATCCAGCATGTTCTTGATCCAAGCGCAGTGACAGTCGTCCACTTTCAGTCTGATGAGTGCGTTTGTGGCGGTTCCTGTCCTAACATTGTTGAAAGCTCCTTCTATATCTAAAAGCGATTTCATCGTATTTTCTTAGTGGTTAGTTCATTGGACTACTGATCTAGATTTCTCAGATTCAAATCACGCCGTTGCCGAAACTGCAAAACAAAAATTTACACTGTCCCACCTCTTTCGAAATTCTAACAAACATGTAAAAGTTCGATTTTCAGCTTCTCAATTGTATAGTTCAGAGTCGGCGTGCAATTTTAGGTCCCATCCACTTCGCATACATACTTGAGTAAGCGAAGCTAGGTTGTATACCCTGCACGGGCCCTTAATGCCATGTAAAATAATAAAAATGTGGGTGGAGACCTAAATTGAAACGTTTATTTCAGAAACAACATAAGTCAATGAGCATGAACTTTTCAGGAGCAACAGAAAACTGTTTAAAGCGAAAAAATTCCACAACACTACAAGTTGTAAGTATGCCAAGTTTTAATTTGGCTTAAGATACACTTACTTAGCTTTTTAAAAGTCTTAACAGGTTTTTAAACCTTTAAAGTCGCTTGACTTATGTCGTTTCTGAAATAAACGAACTTTTTTCGATAAAAGCTTTCGTTTTTATTTGTATTTATTATTCATTATAAGCTTTAAGGAAGAAAAAATGTTTACAAAAATAAGAAAATAATATTGATTTGTATCGATTGGATAAAAATCTATTGAAACTTTAGTTTTTATTTATTTTATTATTTATTATAAGCTTTAAACAGGAACAAAAGGTTTACAAAAATATAGAGAAAAAAGTATTGATCTGGATTGGATTAAAAACTTTTGAAACTTTAGAAACATTTGTTTATATTTTTTTATTATTTATTATAAGCTTTAAATAAGAAAACATTTTTTTAAAAAAATATAAAGAAATACCTACTCTTGATCTGTATCAATTGGATTAGAATCATTTTCACAAGTTGGCCAAGCAAGGATTTCATCTTAATATTCTTGAATGTTAATGTCTCCTGGTAGACACGATTTTAGTTTTTGTATGTCATTCATCTTCTTAATATTTATTGCCACCTTTCCAGAGGGATAAGCAAGGGTTTACGGCAGAGCTTCCAGTTCATCTCTTTGGAGGTTTCTCAGGTTAGATGTGTGACTTGTAAAACCATTAATAAAATCTCTCGCGACAACAGTTTTATCAGAGCAATCCGAGTGGGAAAAATGAGAAAATTTACTTATAGTAAACGTATACTTATTTTCTTAGGGCACCTGTCTTCCAATAGACTCCATTGAAAGCATGTTTCTTTTATAAAAGCGTGGCCACCAGCTTTTGTAGTCGATAATGTCTATCGTTTTTTGGTAAAATGACCGTAAATTTTTTTTGATTTGATCGGCATATTCTTGAATAGTTTAAATTCTATCCCTTTTTTTAATTTTACGTTTTAAGACTGCGAAGTCTCTATCACATGGTAAAACATAGGGACGAGCTACAGTCCGCTTGGGCGAACTGTTGGATACCCTATTCTTATTCCTATCCCTCATAAGTGGGCGTGACAAAAGTCTAAGTATGGTTGAATTGTTAAGAACGCTCTACATACTCGTATTTTGTTATATAACATTTAAAGGATTTTATCAAAAAAAACGCTCCCTAGCTCAAACTTAGGTGTTTCAATAAAATTGTTTTATTTAATTGTGGGCGTGTCAGTAGGCGGATTTAAAAAAAAAAAACATATGAGAATAAAGGGCCCCTAGAGAGTATATATTATAAATTTCAGTTCCCTAGCTCAAACTTTGAATTTTCAAAAAAAAAAAAAAAAAAAATTGTGGGCGGATTTTAAAAATATTTACACATGAGCATATACGGCCCATTGAGAGTATATATTATAAATTTCAGCTCCCTAGCTCAAACTTTGGATTTTCAAAAATTAATACTCGTATACCCTTAGAATAGGGTATAAAAAAATTGTTTTATTTATTTGTGGGCGTGTCAGTGGGCGGATTTTGAAAAATTTTTATCCCGAGCAGGTTTAGGAGTCATAGATCATCTATACAAAATTTCAGCTTTCTAGCTCAAAATTCGATTTTTTCCAAAATTTTGTTTTTTTCAGTTTGTGGGCGTGTCTGTGGGCGGATTTCAAAAATTCGTAAACTTGATTATTTCGGGACCATAGAGAGTATATGGTTAAAATTTCAGGTCTCTAGGTCCAGTTTAAAAGCCTAATTTTTGGCTACAGACGGACGGACGGACGGACGGACGGACGGACATGGCTAGATCGACATTACTATCGATGCTGATCATAAATATAGTAACTTTTAGGGGTCTACGGGCAATATTAAGGTATGTTACAAACTATGCGTCAAAATTAATATACCCTTAGAATAGGGTATAAAAAGAATGTCCTCGTATAGGAAAATACTGTTCGATATTCTTGAACTTTTTTAAGGATACTAAAGATGACAAAAACTTTATCATTGTGTGATTTTTATTTTGACTACCAAAGCCATCGGAAAAAATATGCAACTCCTGGACGTCCTTCATTTTACTTTCAAAAAATTGATTTAAAAAAGAGCAGACCTAATTTGGACCCTTTCCAGCGATCCCTTCATGGTAAACAAAAAAAGTTGCGGTGTTTTTTCGAAGATCGTGTATACAAAATACTTGCAGAACGTTGTCTTAAGTAGTACGTCTCCTGTACAGGTATACATGGGATTTCAAGATTTTGCATTTAGTACGTTGTGTACAAAGTACAAAAAAATTGTGGAGAAACAGCATAAGTCAATGACTTATGTTGTACTCTCAGTGTTCGTACTTTGAGGGGTCTGACATGTCCAGTTTTTCTCGAAAAGATGAATAACTATATAAAAATGAGAAATTTGCAAAAAAAAGAAAATTGAAAAAATCTGACTTATGTTGTTCCTGAAATAAACAATTCAATTTACATCACCAACAAGACGAAGGAAGATACCACAATCACGTGGACCTCACGTGACATAACAATGGGTCATCATTGACCTGCGTGAGAAATACTACTTCTTCATCAGGCCACCAACCTAACGTAACCTAACCTAACCTCTTAGAACAAGTAAACCTGTAAAGTACGAGTAGTTTAAAAAATGTTTTGAACAAACTTATTTACTCAGACTCTCAAAAGATTTTTATAAAAACTTATTCTTGATGGAAGATATGGCCTGCTTCAATGATGGATTTGAAACGCAAATTGACACCCTTGGTCACTTGAGTGCTGTGCTGGTATCGAAACGGCGCCAATGTCCTTAATTCGTTCGGTGTTCTGGTGTATCACCAGGCAGTTGCCTACCTATCTGCCTACCTACCTACATATACCTACTACAGTGGGCCACTAGTATAATAGGTATATAGGTACACATAGTCTGCACTATGATGATTCGTTTTTTACTGATTTACGAGTTGCTCGCGCATGGACGAGCTAAGAATATGAATGCAGCGCACCCTGAAAACAGCTCTTGCCATAAAGGGCGACTTAATTAAGGGAGACTCACATCTAAGCAATTCCAGTATTCACGCGAGCCTAGCGACACATTTTACATATTGACACTGTCAACGAAGGGCATCGATCAACCGTGTACATGAAAATATCCAATGCGTCGTATAAATTTAAAAAAGAAATAAAAATAAATGAATCGTGTATGTGAACGTTGTCTAAGAGTCGACATTTTGGAAATGCTTTTGTTTTTATGCGATTGCGTTGCGCAAGTTTTGAAAATGTTGCCAATAGTAAAGAAGTTTAACCCAGTCTAATTAAAATACCTACCGAACACTGTGCCGCACCTAGTCGTTGGACTAATGAGCAATTTATTTTGGAATAGTATGAAGATTGAAGATTGATAAACCTTAAATGAAAAGCTATCGTTTGTCGATTTTCAAAACTTCTTTTTTTCCAAAGTGGTAATTTCTGTGACATTTAGTTGTAGTTAGTAACCGGGCACTTCGGGGTTATCAGATCAAGTACATACATATTAGGCATTATGCATTATGGACGGCCCGTCCACAACCTAGATTCTCAAACCATTTTCTTGTGGAAAGTAGAAAGGAAATACAATTTAAAGACTACTCTGAACTGAAAATTTTAGAAGCTATTCATGACAATTGATACTTTTGGATGTTTGTCAGATGTTCGCACGAGGTAGGACAGTGGACAAAAAAAACGTAATGTGTTGTTCTATTCAATCGAATCAATACTATTTTTTAGGTTTAACCGAATAATACATTTATTAATTACTCTGAGAGAGAGGAGGTTAAAATCAGACGGAGCGGGAGAACGAATATATTCTATGTACAGAACAATTCGAGTCTTATGTTGGGAACTACAATGAATAGTAGGGTGGGCAACATTTACATACACTGCGCGTCATCAGGTTAGCACACCCCTGCTTTTAATAGTTTTCGCTCATTTCTAATAAAACTAAAAAAGCTCAAATTCTAAAAATTCTAGGGATTATTAACAAATCAATTTTCAACTAAATAAAACAAAAATTAACGTTTCTCTATTTTTAAATATTTTTTTATCATTTTTTTTCAAAATCAGCTGAAAAATTAACAATTTAAATTAGGTCATCAGGTTAGCACACATCTCTTTTTTGTAATTTTGTTTAACTTTTTCAAGTAAGAACTTATTTTTAAACTTATATATTAACTTATTTAAACATTTTTTTATAATTTTAATAATGAGTCGATCTTCCCTTGTTGAGAATGAGCTCATAGATCCGATTGGGAAGCGATTTGTACAACTTTTCAATATAATTCAAGGAAATGACTGACCAAGCACTTTTAATGCCTTCAATTAATTCCTCTTTGGTTGAATATTGCCTGCCAGATTCGTAAACTTTGCGAGCCAGCCATCCCCACACGTTTTCTATTATATTGATGTCCGGTGAGTAAGGCGGCCACTGCAGTAAATCGACGTTTTGTGCTTTAATCCAAGACTTAATCACCCGGGCAGTGTGAATCGGAGCATTATCGTGTTGGAAACGCCATGGCACATTCCCAAACAAATTTTTAAAATGGGGAAAGCAGTTTCCAGTATGTTTTTATAAGCGTTTGCATTCATATTTGTATGCAAAAATTGCAACTCGCACGTACCATAGTAGGAGATAGATCCCCAAACCATCACACCGCCCACACAACTATGAAGTCGATCTAACTGATGTTCCTCCTTCCGAAGATCATGGAAATAATAGTTGTATCCATCGGGTCCTTCCAAATTAAATTTCTTTTCATCCGAAAAGACAACATAGTGCCATTCAGACTTCCAGGCCATGTGCTCTCGTGCGAAATTTAATCGCATTTTTTTTCGAGCATCGTTAAGTGGTGGTTTTTTCTTCAGTTTCAATCTTTTCAAATGTGGAGTATTCCTTATCACCCTTTGAACAGTAGATAAGCTCGCTTCAACACCAACATTTGCCCTGATCTTTGCAGAGGATTCATGAGAGTTGGATGCTTTTCTCAAAATTGCTCTCCTGTCAGCATCGGAAATCACTTTATTATTACCGCCTTTATTATTTCGACCATATCCCGACTTGTTACGTAACAAATTGTATATAACTTTTCGACTTCTGCCGATTTTTTTTTGATATTTCACTTATTGAAAGCCTGAGCTCTTTATAAGCTTCGATTTTTGCTTTCTCTTCAACCGATAGCGTTTTTCCTTTACCCATATTAAAAAAATAGATCACTGGAGCAGTAAATAAAATTTGGTGTCAATACGTGTTCAAATTCTGAAGATAAATGAAAAAAAAACTGCATATGCTAACCTGATGACGCAAAAATTAAGCTCATATTTCGATTGAAACTAAAAGAAAATAGCAAAAACCATATAACGGTGAATTGTTATTTCATGTTCCCTTTGCCAGTGCCAGTGCATACAAAAATGAGAAAAATAGAAAACAAACATAGGGGCGGGCTACAGTCCGCTTGTGCGAACTGTTGGATACCCTATTCATATTCCTATCCCTAATAAGTGGACGTGACAAAAATTTAAAGGATTTTATCGAAAAAACTAAGCTTTTGTAAATAAAAACGCTCCCTAGCTCAAACTTTGGTTTTTCAATAAAATTGTTTTATTTAGTTGTGGGCGTGTCAGTAGGCGAATTTAAAAAAAATTTAAGCATGAGCATAAAGGGCACCTAGAGAGTATATACTATAAATTTCAGCTCCCTAGCTCAAACTTTGGACTTTCAAAAATAAAAACAAAAATAATTGTGGGCGTGTCAGTAGGCGGATTTTGAAAATATTTACACATGAGCATAAAGGGCCCTTAGAGAGTATATATTAAAAATTTCAGCTCCCTAGCTCAAATTTTGGTTTTTCAAAAAAAATATTTTATTTAATTGTGGGCGTGTCAGTGGGCGGATTTTGAAAATTTTATGTCCCAAGCAGTTTTATGGGCCAAAGATCATATATAAAAAATTTCAGCTTTCTAGCTCAAAATTCAATTTTTCCCAAAATTTGTTTTATTTAATTGTGGGCGTGTCAGTGGGCGGATTTTGAAAATTTTATGTCCCAATCAGTTTTATGGGCCATAGATCATATATAAAAAATTTCAGCTCTCTAGCTCAAAATTCGATTTTTTCCAAAATTTTGTTTTTTTGAGTTTGTGGGCGTGTCTGTGGGCGGATTTCAAAAATTCTTAAACTTGATTATTTCGGGACCCTAGAGAGTATATGGTTAAAATTTCAGCTCTCTAGGTCCAGTTTAAAGGCCTAATTTTTGCCGACGGACGGACGGACGGACGGACGGACGGACGGACGGACGGACATGGCTAGATCGACATTACTATCGATGCTGATCATAAATATAGTAACTTTTAGGGGTCTACGGGCAATATTAAGGTATGTTACAAACTATGCGTCAAAATTAATATACCCCTAGAATAGGGTATAAAAAAGAAACTGCAAGTTAACAACAACAAAATCAGAAGCAATTATATTAGGCTGATGAATGTGTGCTAACCTGATGACGCGCAGTGGGAATAAATGCATACAGTGCTTGATCTTAATCTAAATCGTAATACAAATTGCTGACCATTTCATGTATACAATAGGTGTTACTGGAGCCCTGGCGTAATATTATCCTTAGACCCCTCGATTAGTAGTCCAACGCACTAACCATTGAGTCAGTGCGCCCACTACTGATTTAACGGCTTCATCTAAATTCGATATAAATGTTTTCCACTTTTTGCCTGACGCTCAACGTGTGATGTTTATGGCTTTCTTTCGCTAAGTGAATTTTTATAATTTGCTGTTCGGCAAAAAAAAAAACATTATTAATGCTTGCAACTTTTGATACAAATCATTCAACTTTTTGTTAAGTGTAGCTAGATTCAAAACTTTGGACATTTTGGTAGTAGAAACAAATTAATATAAATCGACATTTTAAACAAACGATATTTCTTTTGTCGATCATTTGTATGTAGATATTCCAATGTAAGCATTTAGCTGCATAACTTGCAAGACAAAGTTTTAATCTCTATTCCGAGCACGAAATCTGACATTTGGAACATAAACCCTACAGGCCCCTAACCGATCAACTGGAAGATTTTTGAAATCCGCCCTGACACGCCATAATTAAAAAAACTTTTGTCGAAGATGCCCATGAAAATAAAAGTCGTGTTCTTCGCAATGTGTGTTGGCGAAATCTTCCTTAAGAATTCGCCCCTACAAATAATTGCGTTTTCGACAAAAACATAGTTTTTTTTCAATTAATTGCTTAAGAATTACCAGAAAGAGCAAAATTTGTAGACCATCTCTCAACTGAATGTCACGCACGCTTTGGGGGCTAGGAATATGGAAAGGGTATCCAACAGTTTGCTCAAGCGGACAGCCATTTCTTGTGTTTTAAAATTTTCTGCTTTCAAGTGTAAAAATATTTGTAAAAGGTCTTAGAGCATTGAGACAAAAGAAATAGATATAGATTTTGTTCATTTAGGAGGATAATCTATGGTCATTCATTCCATGTTAATTCTGCTTCTCCTTTCTCATAGTTAATAGAACAAATAAAACCCCAATTACAAGCGATTCTCCTCCGCCCTACTATCACATTATTTGTGAACTATATACTACCACATAATTTGGGACACTATGCCAACATTTATTCCAAACAAATTTTATTAAACAATAAAAAAATACCTATCTAAGTCCTCCGGTGGATAGTAAATAGCCATATTTTTGCAAATTTTATGTATCGGTTCAGTGGGAGTTCTTTCACCGAATACGGACCACATAGCCACTTCTATTTCACGTAAATGTAATTAAAAACTAACAGCGTATCGAAATTACTTGTCCATGGTAAATATAAGCACAGCCACTCTTGCACCACCCATATCCTGATGAAATGTTATTGAAACCCTTACAATCGATATGTGCCGACCGTCTACCCCCAACGCTGTTGTTATGTACTTGCAAGTGTAGGTAACTATGATATGCATCCTAGCCTCAATTCCAAACTCCTCTTGAACATAGGTATAATACTAAAATAGTACAAGCCATAGATACTGAGCACAGTACAGTGTGCTATCAACGCTGCCCTAATACAATTTCGCGAAATGTTTACCCCCGATAAATGTAAACAATGACAAAATATTATTCCTCCATGTGTCTATGTATCTTTTACATGAAAATAGTCAGAATTCTCTTATATTTCGTTATACCTTTCACTAGTTGTTCTCTCCGTTAATTCATTTTCAGCTACGGCTACTGTTTGTTTAATATAAAAACATAAAAAAAACATATAATAATAAAATAAGAATGGAAATGAAAAGGTCGAAAACAAAAGCCACCGAGGAACGACAACTACGACAAAAAGCAAAGGAAAGAAGTTAAATAAAGGAAAAACAAATAATGAACGTGTATATAGTATTTTTATCAAGATACTGTGTGGTGTGATTAAAATTAGAAGATTGTAGCTAAATACTGTATCAGTGGTGTGTCTGGCTGATGCTGGCGCTCAGTATAGTGTTTGAGCAAACCAATTTGTGTTGCGCCTGGATTCGGTTGTGATTGCTCCGATTTCATTCAAAAAATATTTGATCTACTAATTTGATGTTGTGTCCTGCAAATGTAAAACAAGTTAAACGAAAAGTGAATAGAATTCGGAACGGAATTTTTTAATAAGAAAATGAAACACTTTGTGATGATAGCTACTTACATCCGGCGGAAATATGAATCTTGTAATGCATGTAATGCTTAGTGAAACAGTGTAAAATAGGACAACGTCCTGGTCGTTTGTTAGACTGAAGATCTTAATTGAAATGGACCATTTAGATCTCAACGAGTTGGTGCGGTTAGTGGAAGATGCTGAGGCTGGTGATACTGTGCGCTCCGAACTTATTCGCGCCGTTGTCAATAAGAGCGCCGAAATGCAATGCCTCATGCAGCAGACACACGATGACACACACCTCGGAAATGTGAGTATTTGAATAAATTATGGTTCTGTTATCTTTTGTAGTCTTGTTAAGAACTTTATTTTACTATTATCAGAAAATTTCACCCTTGTTTAGGGCGATAATTCAGTCCTGGAGTTATCATTAGATTTGAACAGGGACTACTTAAATAATTTAAGCCAGTCCTACAACCTAGATAACATGAACTTTATTATACGCGCCATTAAGTTTCCCGCAGCTGCTCCTTCAAAACTACAGATTGATTGAGGTGCGTTTTATGAAACCAGCTAATATTTTAAACTCCTACAATGACATATTTACACCTGAAATAGTATAAACGTCAAATACTATAATTTTTGTACTTTGAACTCGATGTCGCTACCAATCTTGTCACATTATTTTGTCAGTAGTCGTTTTGTCCATTATTGAAACTTACAGAAATATATTTAAGCATTTCTATGATGTGATTTTTATTTAAATTTTCCTAAGTAAAATGATTGCAATTTAACACAAAAATCTGATGAAAGGCTACAGTCCGCTTGAGCGAAGTGCCCGATACCCTATTCCATATTTCTATCACTATCTATCAAAGTGAGCGTAGCATTTCGTTGAGAGCCCTTGCTCATATTCGAATATTTTTTTCTTAAAAATTACCAAAATTTGGTTAAAACTACCTCAAAAAGTTGTCGTGGCAAAAACTTTGTTTATCGAAAAATACACCATTGTAGAAAACGTTCCAAGTGGAACTTCTCATACAAACTTTTGTTTCGAGTTTTTTATTCATTAAAGTAAAACTTTCTTTTAGTTAATAGTGGGTGGCGACGGTGTAGAGGTTAGGGTGTTGGCTTGTGACCCGTGCGGTGCAGGTTCAATCCCCATGGGGAACAACAACATACGCCACCCAATCACATGACTCTACACTAAAAGGAGGATTTCTGCCTGTTAGCACAATGGACCGTCACCGAGTCTGAGTGCTCTGGGATTTTCCTTTTTCTATAAAAAAAAAAAAAAAAAAAAAAAAAAAAAGTTAATAGAGGTGTCACTGGACGGATAATCTAAGCATTTTATAATTTCGGTTCCCTAGAGAGTTTGCTTCAAATTTCAGCTTTATAGATCGAATTTTAGGGCCTCACATTTGGTGGCGGTTATTGATCGTGTTTAAAATATGAAATGAGTGTAAGAAAATGGTGTACGTCATTTTACACAAAATAGCCGAATTACGATACTTTACAAAAATGCAAACTTCTTAAAAACACGACAATTTATTTAAAACAAAAAATATATGGACACCCCTCATCTAGTACTACAATAAACAAATTTCCATATTCAGAGTCTCAGAAGATTTTGTTTACAAAGTTCTTATTCATAAGAGTCTCTAAAAAGCGCGTTCACAGTCTACCTCGTGTGACTCACGTGTCACGTTCAAATGACTGATAACAAAAATAAATAAGGCACGTTCCATTTATGGCAAAAAACCTAGTTTCTGCAACCATTTGTGCGAAGCTATATTTTTAGCACGAATGAAAGAGACTTACAATTTAAGGGCAAATCGAAACCGCAAATTTTTGAAAGCTTCTTATTAAAATTTATATTATTGTATGATTGTCAGACTTTCGCAGGAGGTGGAGCAGTGGACTAAATGTTACATGCTTCTGGTTGAGATACCAACTTTGAATTTAGTAGGTTAACGCCACTGCACCCACAACAGGTGTAAATATGTAAATTAAACCAAAACATATATTTGTCGGTGTGATCCTAGACATTCTACAGATATATTTGTGTACCTACTACAGTGGGCTCCAACGACCATACCACGTCGAGTTAATCGGTTCTCGTCAGATCACCGCAATTAAACAACGTTGGGCGCGGTTAGTACGTAGATGGGGGACCGTTTGAGAACAACCGCGTGTCGTTGGCCAGTCCCATCTACAGAGTTGAGGTAGATAATACAGACGTGGTATCACAATGGACCTAAATTGGTCTAAGTGTGTCGGTTTCTGCCGACAGCCACATAAAACCTAACCTAACCTACTACAGTGGGCTAACTGAAAAAGGAAATTCATATCTAAATAAATCTCTAATTTTAGGAGTACATATAGGAAATTGCTAAGAAGAAAATGCGATTCGAAAGCAGTTCACATAAACTCGAGAAAGTTTCTTTATTTTTTTTGGAAATGGGGCCGGTAATGCACTGTGAATGTGGTGGGGAACGCTACGGTATCATGATAACCTACTTTTTTGGCCTAAATTGGATAATATGAATTTTAACGAAGTGTGGTTCCAACAAGAAGGTACCACTCATACCACACAGCCAATGCAACAATAACTTTATTGCACGAGAAATTTCCGGTACGCATTTTCTTGCGAAACAGCGATGTCAGGCCACAGTGATCTTGCGATTCGACGCCACTGGACTGCGCAGGGTGGCGACAGTGTAGAGGTTTGTGTGTTGGCTTGTGACCCGTGCGTTGCAGGTTCAATCCCCATGGGGAACAACAACATACGCCACCCATTCTCCAGCCTCTACACCAAAATGAGGATTTCTGCCTGGTAGTACAATGGACCGTTACCGAGTCTGAGTGCTCTGGGATTAGGATTTCCTTTTTTTTTATAAAAAAAAATAAAAAATAAAAAAAATCCCAAGAACCGGAATCCCGAAAATCCGAAATCTCCGAAATTCAAAATTACCAAAATCCAAAATCATTATATTCCCAAAAATCCAAAATCTAGAATCCTGAAAATGCCGAAAATCCCGCTAGGCCAAAATTCCGAAGTATCACGTATTTATGTAGATCCCAAAACATTAGATGCGAGGTTGGATGTATGCAAATTTGAAGAGCGCCAACGGCAATTTTTTGGTTTTATAACATTTTTCGGGATCTCGTATTTGAGATCTGTTTTGTTCGGTACCTATATTGGATTTTTGGTATATTGACTTTTTGGGATAATGGATTTTTCAGATTTTGGCTTTTCGGGGTGAGTTTTTTTGGGATACTCTCCGAATCCCCCCTGGACTAGTTTCTTTGAAGTAAGGTCTATGCCAACACGCCAGCAACAATTCAAGGGCACAAGTTTTTTTATTTTTTATTTTTTTATTCTCATGGTTGGCCATGTATTTATGCTTAAAATTTGCCAGACACCATCGCGATAGCGATAACTATAGGCAAAGCCATAAAAAAAATAAAAACAACGCGTAGCGATAATAAGAGCTGACAAATGAGCACAAATTCACTCAGTGAGTATAGAGGGCTTGCACCGGAAATATCTCCTTCGATTGCTGATACGAATTAGGCCGCCCACCAACAAAACTACAAGAACAAGGGCACAACCATCTTCAAAAAACCGCTTAGTAAAGGATTGTCGGAAATTTGTTTGCCAGTAAAAATGATTAAGGTCAGCTTCTTGTGGATGACAAAAAACAACACTAGACGGCGATATCGTTGTGAAACTCTTCCAAGCTTTAAATAGTTGTCAAGCCGCGGTAACTCAGCCACAGTAACTCATCGTATAATCGCCGTGATGTAAATGTACGATAACAAAATCGCAGCTCGTGATTTTTAGAAATGAATCTTGAAATTTTTTTTATATATCATTTGTTTCAAAGTTAACATTTAAACAAACAATTCCGAAAACCGAAAAAGGCCAACAGCAAAATCACTACAGCATTACAACTATGCAACCTAACTGCAGGAGAAAATATGCGACTTTAACTTTAAGGGGCCCTTACACGGTCAATCGGTCGACATCATGCATCGTGTATATGTGGGGTAGCGTCAATTACCCCTTACACAGTTCAATCGATTGACGTGAAATTTTGAGTTTTTGTGAGTTTTCGTGGTGTACGGATGTGCGATGAGAGAAACGGATGTTTACATTGCAGATATTGCTCTTGCAATATATTCTTGAATTGTACTGCGAGATGCACACGGAGATTTGCTGTCTTTAATGAAACTAATTTCATTAAAATACCAAAGAGTTGGTTCACTGAAATTATCAACACCGGATCCGCTTTTGTTTAATTCATTTAAACGTTTTAGCTCGCGCCGAAAATTCGTTCTCAACGTATTTATTTTTCTTGTGACATCCGCTTTTTGTTCATCAGGATACTTTTCTTTATACATTTACAGTATAACTTAATATTGTTGCATTTTTTTGTTTCGGTCGCTATAATCTTTCCCTTTGACATCCCATAAACTCGGTAATAACCGATACGTTTCAATTATTTCCGATACAAATGCTCGGTCTTCATCGTCCTTCAGTTTTCCGCACATGATTTCGCTTTCGCGACACAAAACACAATGAAGTAATTACGTCAATCCAACCCTTACGCGTATCAATCGGCATGACGTTCATCATACAAAATCAAACTTGCTTTGATTTTAGTCAATCAGACTTCACCAAATGTGTATGACTCATACAGATACATTTTCATAAACACATGCTAGTGATTGAGGTCATTGGATTGACCGTGTAAGGTCCACTTTAGCACCAGGCTCTAAATTCTCTGTAGCTCTCCTTCCAACCTCTCGACCGTTTTCAGTTTACCCAACTTCCAATGTTTGTATTCCTTTTGTTTACAAAAGTATTTCTTCCCGCGCCCTGTGATATTGCGTGTTAATCTGTTTTCCGATAACACTTTAATATAAAGTGCCCGTACGTATAAAGTACCCGGTGGGAACCAAGCCATAAATAGAATTTTACTTATTTACTTAACGGGCTCCCGACCCGTGAAGAGTCTCTGCCTGAGACACAGCAGCCTTACATCCTCTACGATCCCGGGCACGCTGCTTCCAGTTGTCCAGACCAAGCGCTCTGGCATCCGCGATGGCTTGGTTTTTGAAACGGAGGTTCGGTCTTCCTTGCCTTCTCGAACTTGGGGGCTGGGATTCGAAGATCCTCTTAGCTGGAGCATTATTGTCCATTCGCTCGATGTGGCCGAGCCAATGTAGTCGACGTATTTTGGCTTTTTGGACTACATCCACATCTTGGTACAGCTCATAGAGTTCGCGGTTGTATCTTCTCCTCCATTCGCCTTCCTCGCACACAGGAACACAAATCCGCCAAAGAATTTTTCTTTCAAATTAGCCCAGTATAAGCTCTCCCTTCCTGCTTATCGTCCAGCACTCGGCGCCATAAAGCAGAACTGGCAGGATAAGGGTTTTGTAAAGCATACATTTCGTCCTCCTAGACTTTGGTTAAAAGTAAATAAATGTACCTAGTTATGAGCTGATAATACATAGTCAATGTCAGCATAGTGGTGTTGAATAATAGCTCAGATTACCAAGCATTTAACTTTAGAAAAAGGTATTTTTTATTCAATGAAATACTTTTTTTTGTTTTATTGATTTTTTAAGTTTAAGCTTCCGTTGGTAGCTACCCACCGTGAAATTCAGTTTCTGTTGTCTACCGTGAAATTCAGTTTCTGTTGTCTTCTTCACTTCAGCTCGCCAATATATACCAATGTATGAGCCCTTAATGTTCTTATCACGTTAAGAGCAAACCCCCTTGTTGACTCTGCGCTAGAATGATCTTTTGGAACTCTTCAGTGAGATAGTTCTTGAACAACATTGAATGAAAAAAAGAAAAATTTTCAAAATTTGTACAACGTCGCTTAATCTTTTTGAGAATCTTAATTGTCTTAACTTTGTCTGAATTAGGTTACGTATGGTCATAACTCTGCTGGGCGATGTGTGTTCTATTCACTTTTAGGAATTTTCTATTAGACTAAGCAAATAGTCTTAAAATAGAATTTAGATAAATGTCTACTACCCCCCTTGTCAAAATTTGTTTTATTATATTTTAGAAAGTGCTTATCAGGCTCATGTTTTACAATTCGTTTTTATGTCTACTACATGACATTTGTCTATGAGTCAGAGGAGTAGTTTTTGTATCACCGAGGGGCATAATCTAATCATAACCCTGGCGATCTCGCATTGTTACTATAGCTGGGCATAATCAAAACACACCGTTCTAAAGTCCACGGAATGATAACTTATGTAAAGTTATAGAGATCTTTGACGATGTTTTTTACGGTCAGGGTTTGTGGATGGTTGACGAATGACGAGTAATGGCTTCTGCTATTTCTTATTGTGGTCTTAAAAATCTAATTGCGATTTGTTGATCTTGGTGGTCAGGTAACAATTTACGTGGTGGCATTCACAAGTTGTGGTTGGTTCATTCAACCTTTCAATACTAATTGAGTTAGCTTGGCAGACAAACTCTATATAATTTAGCTACGAAATTATTAAAAAGAACATTTAAAGGTTTCCTTATATGGCAATAAGACATTCTACTTTGGATGCTCTTGGTTGGCAAAACACATTATGATCTGTGGGAGCCTTGGATTCGAATAGTTGACTTTGATAAAAGTCACAACAGTAAAACCTAAAGTTTTTCCACTGTCACCCTTTTGCAAAAGTCTGACAAATTTGTCCAAATGAATTTTCACAATCCTACTAATGTATTTATTTAAAAGTCAACACTTCTATCGACTACCAAAAAATTGGTAAAGCTTACTTAAAATTAACAGTATACTTATTCTATCAATAGATTACTGGTCCTTCTCCGGATGCTTTAATATAGCCGCATAAATATTGCCTTTCTCAATAAAGTATATAATATTAAGAAAGCAAATATTTATACGGCTTAAAAATAATTAGTTTAGAGCATCCGGATAAGGACCATGGACCAGTAATCTAGCATAAGTATGTACTGGAAAAAAAAAACAGACAGTGACACCTTTTGTTTATTAACCTTGCAAATAGCCGGTTGTGTTGATTGTGAATCTCTTATTCCACTTCACAATTAGATAAAAGATATCACACGCATTTACAACGAATTTTCAAAGCATTGTCCATACATATTTTATGCATTTCTTAGTAGCGTTTTCGAAAAATTCTGTTAAAGACAATGAGACAATGTCCGTCTCAGCACTTCGCCCATGCAGTTTTTTTTGCCAACTTTTTGGGACTTTTTTTTGAAAAAAATGTTTTTCTGTTTCGACTTCACTTCCTTTCACTTGTCATTACTTGCATAAATCTTAATCAATGCAAAAAAAAATATTTTGGGTAACACTCCGACGAGTATTTGAAGGTACCTATTACTCAGTTTCTGCTCTGTCCAGAAGCTGAGCTGGGTACATCAAAAATAAAACATTTTATTTTATTAAATGCGAACAAATTTAAAAGCGATTGCTCCTGATCGTAGATCTGCTAGGGGTTGGTAGTGGGCGCACATATCTAAATCTAGATACACACGCAGATGTGCCGTGTACTCTCTTGTGGTAGGGTTAGATATTTAATATATAATATATAGATATACCAACTATACCGCGGCATATAATGACGACCAGTCAGATCCATCAGATAACTGCTACAAAATGTGTAGAATGAAGTTGTATCTTTATATATAATTTTATATTATATGCGTTTATATTTACTAACGTATTGAGGTTTCGTGCATGAATGAGTATGTGTAGTTGTTGTTTTCCTACTGGGAAATGTTGACGTTTATTTTTCGCTGATAGATTTACTATGTGTCTTATTAGTAACTAGCGGATGGTACCCGAAATTGTCCGGGTCACATATTAAAATTACTTAAAATGGTTCTATTCAGTTTGAAAGACTCTGAAAATAATAAAATGATCTTTTTGTACCTTACGATATTTGTTTTGCAAAACGGAATAAATCAACAACCTACTTTGGTTATTTTCTTCAGTCTTCAAGCTGAGTTTCAAAATAAATAAAGTATGAACTGTTTATTCTCTTTATAAAAAACTTAATTTTAAACTAAATTTCAATCCCCATGGGGAACAACAACATACGCCACCCATTCACATGCCTCTACACCAAAAGGAGGATTTCTGCCCTGTTGCAAAAATATAATAATATAAAATATAAAAATATATGATGATTATTTTATTCACATACCTACATACTTATATAATTGAGCAAATTTCCATTGCAAAATTGCAATAACTTGATTTGTGTGCCCTTTTTTCTTAATAAGGTAATTTCATTGAAATTATAGCTCAGAGGCTGTTTTTCCAATATTTTGAATTCCGATTCTCAAGAAATTAAGAACGTGTTATAAAAGTTGAAGCTGCCCTATACAATTTTAGCTTGGGTCACAAGGTATTTTCACTCGCTGCGGAGAAGGAATAGGTAAACTTTTGTTTATATGTTTTATATGTTTTACAATTAAAAATTTCAAAACCTGCCCATTGAAGTGACACATTTAAAAAAAAATATCTGATTGACAAAATTGTTGCGGAACACGGATGTTGCGGCCTTCTCACAATAAGTACATGTACACATATGATTTTAGTTCGTGACTTTGTCCACGTTGACTTTGAGTAACTCTTGTGATCGTTAATCGAACTGGTATGGTAAGTAGCCCTGTTTTCGCACGCTCGATACGTTTTTATTAATTTTGTAAATAAAATCTACCCAGACAGAGTACTGACTTGTAAATGAATGTATTACTTTAATACTGCATTCAAATAAGTCTTAGTCTAAGTCATATGGGGTCTATGGTGGCGCACCAATTGTGCTACAATAAGAAATTAAAATAACTTTTCTTTAATCAACGTATTTCATTTATATTTTTTATTGTATAAAAAATTCAATTTTATTTTATATAACTGATTTAATGTTCATCCACGCATATGCGACACATGATCAAAAAATTATTCATTGCGGCCTGACGGGTTGAAGTCGGGATCGCCCATTCAATTCAGTCAAATCTTGGTTTGTTTTGTTTCGTTTTGTACACCTCTTGCTTGACATAACTCCATAAAAAAAAACATCTGGTGCAGTCAGGTCAGATGACCTTGCGGGCCAGCAGAAAGTTGAGTTTTTGGATATTAATTTCTTTGGGAATTTTCGTTGGAGCTCCGCCTTAACCGGTCTGGCTATGTGTGCATTTGCTCCATCTTGCTGGAACCAAATGCTGTTGAAATGCATACTTCTTCGGCGCAGTTCTGGGCAAAAAACAACCTCCTTCAACATCTTTAAATAACGGTCCCAATTGGCAATTGCTGTTACACCATTTTCTTCAAAGAGGTATGGCCCCACATTGCACCTTGATGAAACTGCGCACCACACAGTGACTCGTTCTGGGTGCAGTACCGTCTTATGGAGTATTTCTGAACTAGATTCACTCCATATACGGCAATTTTGATTATTTACATTGCCGTTTAGATCAAAATGGGCCTCATCAGACATAAAGAAGCAATTTATCAAGCTTTTGTCTTTTTCGATCATTTCAATCATTTATTGGCAAAATTCCAGGCGAATAGGCAAATCCAAAGTGATTAACTTGCTTGCAATTTGGACTTTGTACGGAAACAAGTTTAAGTCATGAATTATTCGTTGTAATGACCGTCTGCTAACTTCAAATTGGGCCGATAAGTTTCGACTGGAAATGCTTGAATTTGCCTGAATTCACAATGCTTCAGCCGCGATTGTGTCCTGAATCCGAACATAGGGATCTCGATGGTAGGGTCTTCGTGCCATGCTTCCAGATTTGGCAAACATGTTTACCAGCCTCATAATGGTCCATCTACTCGGGGGAGTACCACCAAACTACCGCCCAAATTCCCTTTGGACGGAAGTGAAGGACTGCCAAGAAGGTACCGTTGCACTATCCAAATCCTCTTTTCGGTATCCCAAGCATTCCTTTTTTATAAATCTAATAGAAAAAAAATAATACGTTTTGTTTTTGCAGCACGATTCGTGCGCCACCCTGTACTTTAACTTTGAAAACAACATTCAACAGTCATTTTGAACATTCTGAATGGGCACTTAAATAAAGCAGTCAGTTGACTCTAAGTGCTGACTGTAAGTGCAGTACTTTTTGACTTTTAACAATCTTTAAGTTAAGTAAGTCTCCGTTTTTTCGTGCAGTCCATAAGTTTTTTGACTGCATTCCTATAACTGTAAGTCTTTTAACTGTTTTTATGTTGATTAAATGCTCCAGATCTTTTGAGTAATTCTAATTCATTCGACTGCTTTTAACATTCAAATTTCTATAACATTGAATTCCTGCAAGTTCCTATTTTAATTTTATAACCAAGATACACGAGTATCGTCTGGCAAGTCCCTTCCACTTGGCACAAGCAAATGGCTGGAGAAGCTTAGTTTAAGGCCCTGTATGGACCTTTAATGCCTAATATTTATTTTTTTAGTATGGCTCATCCGTTTTTTCCGTATTGTAGTAATACCTTTACTACATACCAAATCTTGACATACCTACTTATTATCCATTCACAATTCATTGAAAATGATGGTTTAAATGTACGAAAAATGCTAATAAATTGAACCAACAGAAACAGACACGATCAAAAATTTTTTGAATTGAAATTCGCTCAATCAAAAAAAAAACTGCTAAAAATAGTTACGGGCGATTTGATGCTACCTGAATAGTGTTTCTGAGCTAACAGTGTGATGAACTTAGTCTAATGAATAAAGCATAAAAAAAATGAGTATGCGAAAGCAAACATCATTATAGGCCACGAGCTTTCCGTGCTAATCGAATGCTGGAGAACATCTCACCGTGTCGCGTCACACTTGTAACACTAAATAAACCTAAAACTAAGACTGGGGTCATGTTGGGACATTTTGCCGTTGCTCATTGTTGTCAGATTCTCGCAAGTTGACCAACTTTAAGATTTTGAATCGCGTTGTATTTGATAGAGAATGGTTTGTGTGGAATGAAAATAATGAACTTGTTAAAATTCATTCGAGAACTCGCAAAACATTTCAATAAAACAATTGAAAAAGTTTAAAGTTAAATTGATTCAAAAGAATGAGCTGTTGGTACAAGTTATTGATGTAAAGAACCGAAATCGGGTCGCACAAGTGTGGAAAGTAATTTGGCTGTTATTGTCTTTTCATTATTATTTGCCATTCTTCTTCCAATCAAATCATATTTTATAAAAAAAAAACTGTTATCTTGATAAATGAAACGGAAATCTCTAATTGGAAAACTCTATAATTTGAGTTCTATTCTAAGAATAAGCGACTTAATTTTCTGGAAAAAAACGCTTTGCCCCATTTAAACACGAAGCTACTCAAAAACTTGATTTGGATATTGAAAATAAAAAAAAGGAACACAATCCAAAAGGTGGAACAAAAAAAATGTTGACTTCCTTTGAACCAAATATAATATACAGCACTATTAAAAAATTACTAAAATAATTCTGAAGTTTTTTCCCAAGGAAATATTGCTATTTTCGATTAAGTCAGTAAGAATCAAAAAAGGGTTTTGCGATGTAAAGTTTGCTTTTCCTTTGGCCATTTGCATTATGGCTTTTGGGTCCAACAACTGACATACTGAAAAATATTGGATGATGGTATTTTTTGCTTAAGAGCAGTGTCCAGTGGCGGATCTAGGATCTCGACGATGAAACTACGATAGTGCCGCTTTTGTGGACACACGGTTACCACTGCAAACAATTTTAATTCGGAACATCTACTTCGCGACACAGTTTTGATAATTTTTTGATACACAGATAGAATATCTAAAAGGTATGAAAAATCAAAGCATTACGTATTATGTATATATATATATTGTTGCGGCGTGAAGGCAGTGCAACTACTATTTTCTTCCCAGCCGTCCCAGAGAAACAAGTTGATTTCAATTTAATGTTGAACGACTTTAAAATCCATTATTGAACAAACCTTAATTTAATACAAATTGTAATTCATCCTATTACTACTTACAATAGTTTCCTTAATTTACAGCTTCTGGTACATTAATGGTGTGTAAAATTTGCAATTCCGACTTTAACAATGAAAATGCAAATTCCAACTTTAATACAAGGTGGCGCAAAAGTTGTCATCTGTTTACTTCACAAATGTCAAAGTAAAATTGACATTTGCCGCTATTTGCAAAAATTATAGCATCTTCCGATGGGTTTTCAGCCCTTGGGTGTGCCTTAGGCAATTCTGTGTGCCAATGTTCTAAATGATCCACGACGTTTGACATCTATCCTATGTAGTTTTCAGTCGGATTTGGTGAACGCCACTGGGTGATGACTTTTGCGCCACCTTGTACAATGCCAATACAAAAAAAAATGAAATGAAAAGAATGGTTAGGTTCGATCATCCTACACGATGCGGAGAATTGACGTTTAGCCACTGGCCGAATGGGAGAGCCTACAGATGTCATCAACCTAACAACCTGTTTGCATCTCACGTGCAGGGTTGTCAACATAATATATTGGCGACAGAATACCAGCATTTCAGAGGTGCCGTGACATAACCCCAAGCGTCATAAGCCCAAATCTCTAATTTTGGCCTTATATCGCATTCTGAAAGTGACATATGGCCAAATTCTAGTATTTGGTATTATGACACCTTGAAAAAGCGTCATAAGGCCAATTTGGGTTTATGACACTTTCGCTTGGTGCTGTGTTCAACAATTTGCCCTTGCACCTACTCTAAATCAAACAGTGACCTCAAGCAATGGGGTCGCAGGGGGGCAGCATGCCCCCCATATGCATTGCACTGTTTTCGGGATTAGTTACGAAATCGCAAGTAGATTCCATAAACAGTGTAATGCCTATGGGGGGGCACTTTCACAGGCCAAATTTCGAGATTTGTGCTTATGACGCTTGGGGTTATGTCACGGCACCATTTCAGTTTCAGCTCCCCGGGGAGCTCACTGTTTAGTGCGTTGGATTGAACCACTGAGCAAAGGATTTGAGTTCTTCTCATTAATGCTAAAATCTTTCTTCATTTTGCATTATGACAATTTGATAAAGCGATATTAGTCCAATTTAGCAATTAGTACAATTTAGCAATTTTTCAATTCATCAATGGCGTGTCGAGTCTCGTTAATGGCATACACCTCTCTTCTCAAGAAAGCACAAAAGAAAGAAATGCAAAAGCTTCAAATCGCATGATCTTGGTGGCCAATTCTCGTCGCCGCGATGTGATATAACTCTTCTTTCACTCTTCGTCTTCAACAAGTGAATTGTTTCGTTGACTGTGTGGGCAGGTCCTACCTTCATGTTGAAACCAAATGCCTTTGAAATCCTTTTAAGCAATTTTAGTCAAAAAGAAGTTGTTTATCAGCTGACGGTAACGAAAAATGCTGACAGTGACCACATAACAAGTCGCATTGTTTATTTATTTATTTATTTATTTCATCATCAAATGAAAACATTTACTGTTATCGCTAGATTAATTCATTCTCGAAGAAGAACGGTTCAATCAGTCCCCAGACCAAAATGCGAACCAAACAGTGACTTGTGGTGTATGCATGTGACGTTTATTTATCACTCTTGAATTCGGTGATCCCAAAATGTGACAATTCTGTTTATTGACATTGCCATCAAATTCGAAATTCTTCTCATGGGAGAGGATGATTTTCTTGGAAAATCACCATTTACTTGTTATTGCAGTAAGATCCACTGTGCAAAAATTCGGCTCTGGGCATAGTCAATCGGATTCAAATGCTGTCTCAACTTAATCTCGTAAGCATGCAAATGCATATCTTTAGTTAAAATTCGCTGCAAACTGACGATGTGTGCGAATCGAGGTGAAAGGATTCTGGTCAACTCCCTCATTAGCTGCTGAAATGTTTTCATTGGACCGAGCAGCACGAATCGAACAGGTCTCTTCTAGAGGCTACATTATGGTGACCGAAAATTCCACGATATTTTCGAACCATCTTCGCAGAAATCATACTGACTAAACGATAACGTTCACGTTCAAATTTTCATTTGCACATTTCTGCACGCCTTCCTTAAATCTTTTTCGATTTCTATGCCCCCTTAAAAAGTTAAGGAACCAACAAAATACGTGCTCATCTCGGAATCGTATACCATCATTTTGTTAACCGAATTGAAGCTTATCTAACAGATTGTCTTATTTTTTGCGAAATACTTAAATGCTGACAGAACACAGTGGACATCAGAGTGTTCATATTGTTATTATTTGGAAGTCCGGCATTATATTCTAGTGACTAAGTTTATTGGTTAGTGCATTGGAATGCTTAAAACTGAATTGTGCCATTGTTTCTGCTGATGGTTTTATTGATTTTAAATGCCTTCTATACCTCTGCAGTGTTGCTTGTATCTTTATCCGCCTACAGTAAGAGTTTGAGAAGTTAAACGATTTTCAAAGACTCGCTTTCCTCTTATAATTTCCCCCAGAAGACTTTGAATATCTCTAACTCCCTCGTGGGGTTTAAATACAGCTTTTAGTTGTTCTCGCATCCCGCCTAACAGTGCAATGTCCCTTATGTAAAATAGGTGAACAGAAAATCCATTAAAACTAAACAAAATACCAAACCACCCATATTGTTTCCACAAAAATGTGAAGGGTTCTACCATTACAAACCCAACTATCCCGCAAATTAGCAACTGTTAAATTTTATAATATATACTTTTGTTCTAAAAACACCATTCATCGCATGGTTAATTTTCTGGTTACCACATCCTTTATGGTTGCTATACATGTAACACTTCAATTAAAAATCTAAAATAAATTTAAAGCTTAAAAATACAAAAAAAATATTGTATAGTATATATGTAACGGTAGATGAAATGCGTAGAGATAAGGTATGAAGTATGATGGAAACCAATGACCACGACCAGCGTCGTCATCGTGTTGATATAGATAGATATAGCATGAAATATGCGAGTAGGTACATAAATGCTATGCAGCAAGCCAAATTCAGTATGCCGGAGTAATAACAAATTAATTGGCAAATTTCCATCGCACCTTGATTGTAGAATTTCGATGAAAGATTTTTAGAATTTTAATTTCATCGAATTTTCAATTTTCCGCTTCGGTGCCAATATTTCAATTAGTCTCTGGATAAATGGTTTTGTTCTTGGTTCGAATGGGGAGCGGAATTAAAACGCATTTGGGAGCGGTAATTAGAGTTTATTTTTTTAAATTAATATTTCTATGTAGCTACAGAAGATTCCTTTCCTGCTTTTTCTTAACAAGCTCCCGACCCACGACCCGTGCAGAGTCTCTGCCTGAGACACTGCAGCCTTCCTTCCTCCACGATCTCAGGCAGTCTGCTTCCAGATGTTTAGACCATTTGCTCTATGTGGCTGAGCCAATGTACATCCACATTCTCCTCCATTCTCGCTACTCGCACATCAAAAATACGAAGGTGTATTTTTCTGTCTAAAGAACCCAACATAAGCTCTCCTTTCTTGCTTATCGTCCGTCCAGAACTCGGTGCCAAAAAGCAGAACTGGTAGTATCAGTTTTTTGTAGGCCTTTCACTTGGTTTTCCGGGAAAGGAGTTTTGAACCCATTTGCTTTGGCGAACCGTAGTAGCAATGGTGTCCACGGTAATTTTCCGTCAGATCTCCACTAAAGTGGCATTAGTGAAGTTGATGTTTCCTCCGAGGTCGGTAAACCACCTTATAACCTCTAAACTGCTGCGAAATCGTCGTAATCGGTCGACAGATGTTTGTTGAATGCAAATACTTCGTTTTGTCCTCGCTGATTTCCAGGCCAAACAATTTTGCCTGTTCTTCAATTGCCATGAAATCCTTTAACATGGCACGCTGAGATCGGCCGATAACGTCGAAATCGTCCGTGTATAAAAGGCGTTAGATGGTTCTGTTGAAAATAGTGCCTTCCGTGTTGACACCGGCTCTGTGCACTATCTGCTCCAGAACAAAATTCAAGAAGCCACATGAAAGCGTACCTACTTGCTGTTTCTTTACAGCATATTGCACGCTAGCGTCGCATGATACAACTGAATCATTCTGCTGGGATCCCGGATTCGGCCATCGCCATGTAGAGCTTCTGACGATGAATGCAGTGATACGTGATTTTAAAACCGATAAAAAGATGTTGTGACTCGACTAGAAATTTATTGGTCTGTTTCAGTATTTGCCTAAGTGTGAAGATTTGTTCTACGTTCAATATGCCGGCTGGAAGGCATACTAGTACGTGTCGATAAGTGTCTTGCAGAACGGCTTCAGACGTTAACACACTACATTGGATAGGTTCTTATATACTTGTGTATTTTGTTGTGCCATTTGCGTCGAGGTTATACATAATTGCCCCTTTTTTATTCAAATTTCTTTCAAATTTTAAATTTTAAAATCACTCAACAATTTAAAAAAACAAACTTTAGATCGAAAAGTCAAAGTTTTAGCTAGTATGCCATGCCCTGTTTTAAGGGGCGTTTTTTTTTTTGGCAAAAACCTTGTTATTCGATAAAATCGTTTAAATGTTGTTTAACAAAATATGTAGATCCTTCTTAACAATTCACTTATACTTCGATTTGTGGAAACCCATTTTATGAGCGATAAGAACAGGAATAGGGACTATAGCGGTTCGCCCGAGCGAACCTATGTTTCTTATAAACTTTTTCATTTACAAAAGACGCTTTTACATTGGGTATACTTTATGGGGAGGGACACGGTGTTTTTGTTTGTGTTTCCAAACGTGTTTCTCCTATCCATAAAATACGGTAGCAATTATTCATTCGGTTTACTTTGGTAACTATGTATCTCGCTAATAAATACAGTTTGTGACAGCGTTTGCGATATGTGGAAAAACAAACAAACAAAGAGTTGCAAGGCATCAAAGGTAACCAGTGTCTTCCTTTTTAAGTAATTTGAAAACAAATAATGCAAAGTGATGGGCACCTTTAGCATTTGGGTGTTTGTTTTATTTTAGTATTCTTCTCCTTTTCTGTACGTGATTGTGTTTTTTTATTATAAATTAGAATTAGGCCTCTAAGACCGCAATTTATAATGCACTTAAACAAGATAAGATAAATGTGTGAAAGTGAAGTCGGTTGAGATAATTTAATTTTACGAGTCGTAATAATGATACATATTATTTTATCGTGCTAACGGACTTTGAAAAGTTAAGTGTATATTGTGGTAAACTACGAGTATATACGGCAGAAGAGATATCGACTTAAATTGTTTTTAAAGATGAGTTGCACAAATGAGGTTTTCAAAGGACTATCTGCCCAGAGTTGATTCATAATTCTACTTTGAGAACAGGTTGGTAGTAATAGGGCCCATACACTACACATGCCTGCATGCGCAACAACAAAAATGCGCAAACACGCTTTCCCCACACACTACGCATGCAAACTGCGCAATCTTCAGTCGTGTGTTCACCGCTGAACAGACAACATTAAAACAATGTCCAGCTCCGACACCACTGCTGCGGCAATTTTAATTGCTTTAGCAGTGCAATCGTGCTTGCATGCACAAACTAGCACACACACCACACATGCCTGCATGCGCAAGCGAAAATTTTTTGATATTGCTCATGCAGCTTGCGCAAACACATGGATCACCCAATACATTGGCGGATTGCATGCGCAAGCACTGTTTGCGCATGCAGGTATGTGTAGTGTATGGGCCCTATAAGTATTGCTTTGAGTGATGATTCGATTAGAAGATCATGGGTTATCCAAGAAAAAAACAGCAAATGACATAAAATTAAATCTCTATGAAATATCGACTTTGGGAAAGAAACACTTGCATAAAGAATAGCTCATGGAACGGACGGAAGATCGGATGGTCACGCAGTTGAAGCAGTTGAATACAAAACAACTTGATCAAAAAATGTTTCCTTAGTAAAAAATACCCGTGGAGAACAAAATCCTACAAATGCACAAATCAATCCTTCATCTCTCTCTACTTTTTTCCGGACAATTTCCGCCATTTTTTTTTTTATGCTTTCCAAATTTATGCCACCCAAGGAATGAGTCTTAATATCATTTTTTTATCAGCCATGTTGAGCGATGGTGTATCTTAAACTTATTAAAAATATTTTATATACAAGTTGTCATTGACAAAACGGCTTTTAATTCTGTCATTTATGACTTTGTTTATGAACAATTATGAACTCACTTTTGTCAATGCATGATGACAGCATTCATGCAGCTACGTTTGCGTTCATAAATGTATTCAATGAACAATTTGTTGCATTTTTTGGGCAACATTATTTGCAATTATGAACTCACCCTATGTTATCGTATTCGAATCCATATGATTGAGCATTTTTAAGGTGTCCTAGCAAAATGATATTAATTAGTAAATTAAAACTTGTGGTGCTAATTATGAAACGTTTCGGTTACACGATCCTTTTAAAGATGTTACGCGGTAAGAGAAATAAATTAGATTTTTGATTTAAGATACCTTTATGTCATAATTTACTTGTAAATATCTAATGGGTGATTTTTCAAGCGTTTGTTTTTTAATTAAAAAATTGCAAAATTGTGTACAATTTTTATTTGAGTTGATGCCATTTACTTTTTAAATTTTACTATTTACTTGACCACGACTCCGTTTTAAGTGCTCCATACGAAGAGTCCAACTTTGAATCACTTTTTCGATCACATTGCCTGATATCTCACTAATAACAAGTACAATGTGGTCTTCCAAGGCTGCAATTCACGCTAACGGGTGGCATTGGTGCGATGGTAGTGTATTCACTATTAGACATATAGTTGCTTGTCTTGCTGGGGCCAAGAAGGCTTATGCTCTGACAAGGAGACTGTTTCATAGCAGTCAACTTGACTCCAGAGTGAAGGTCATTTGCTACGTGGCCCATATAAGGCCGATCATCGCTTATGGTTGTCCATTGTGGTTTAATATATCGCCTGGTTATATGGAAAAGATTCGGGTTTTGGAGAGACAATGTCTTAGGACCTGTCTCCGGTTGTTCCGAACGCCTGAATCCAACATATAAAATACTATCCCAACAAGGTCCTATACGATGGGGCTCAGTTGAATAGGATTGACAATTTCCTCATTAAGGTGACTCGAAGGCACGTTGCAAGGGCGATGGCCAGCGACAATAGTCTGATCTTTGGGGCTTACTACCCCAATGAAATGTACATAGAGAGTACGCTCCGGCCTGGCTTTGTTCCGCCAGAGGCATTTATCCATATTGATGCAAAAGGGCTGGTACAGACGAGGGCGCGAGAGATAAGCGGCGGGGACGTCGCCAATGCTCATGAGCTCCTCCATTTTAGTACCACAATATCGGAGAGGGATAAATTCGACACGGAAAAGCAATTCGCCGAATTTTGGTGGCTTGTTGAGGGGGGAGGGGTCAACATGCCCTCCCAGGACGGTGCGTTACTCTAGGTAACTTCCTTTTAGCTTATAAGTTAGATTAAGTTAGCTAGGGCGTTTTTGGCAGAGGCCGGGCTCGCCAACGTGTGGTGGTGCTTCCGAGAGTTGACTGACGCTGTAAGGCTTCAGTCGGCTCCTCACGGCGGCGCGTGTGCACGTTCACGACTGCCAGGCACCCGGAAAGCAATTAGTATTTTGACCACTTGTTGCTCAAGGCAATGCGTGCTCAGAACCCTAATTATAGTTAGAATACGTTAAGTAGTTTAAGTAAGTAGAATAGGTAGTTTGTAATTTGTTTTATATAAAAAAATATAAAATCTTAATAACGATATCGAGTTTTATTTGATTTTCTCGACGAATACATAATATCGTCGGTTCAAAGGTAAAAGTCATTAACTAACAAAATTAACTTGTATAGATAATGAGTTTTAAACATATTTTTCGGCCTGAAAAATCGAATTTTACAGATATCGAAGAGATATTTACACTGAACATGTACTTTCTTTAAAAGTAAATAGTTTCGTGTTTGTTATGTACCAAAAATAGTTATTTCGGTCAAAAATATGGAAAATGCACTTAATGAGTTTTTCCTGTATGGATTTATATCAATAATAGTATATAATGTTAAAGTGAAATTTTCTCTGCTGTATTAAAAAGTTTATTTTATTGACGATAACATTTGTTTAATAAAATGTGAATTAATAATGCGATTAAATATGAATATATGAATATGTTATGAATTTCAGTTGAGAAAAAAAAAATTAAATGAAATAAAAAAATTGAAATAGAGAAATAATGTTAGTCCTCACAGTCAGCACAGCATTCTTATTAGACTCTTCTTCTTTTCGGCGTTTGGGTTTCAGTGTTTGCACATATTTTATAAGAAAATCCTTTTGTCTATTATAGCCAGCGAAACCCCAATACGATATGCAGATTTCAAATCTTTGTTCTTCTGTAAATTAGAATGTGCACTTAATCCTACAGCTTGTACAATCAACTTCCTTTAGAGCCTTCGAATCATGAGTTTTATTTTTTGTCGTGTAGGGAAGACATTTTGACCGTTAATATTTTGTAACGTTGACTTTCCAATTATTTTGGTTTCTTTTTCTGTGCCTTGTCAACTTATTTATATTTGCTTGGTCTTCATAGTCCGAGAAGTCAGAAATCGAATATTCTGAAGCCTTCCTCATCATCAGTTTCAATTTCATAGTTCACAACTTTAATTGAACTCCGTTGTGCCTGAAATTTGAGGTCATAAATAAGTACAGAAGTTCTTATTGAAAACAATTCAGTTGGACATGAATATACACATAAATTTTAAATTTAAAGTGTAATATACATACTTTTTCAATTTGTTTTTCGACAGACTTGACTTCTTTAAGCACAGCTGGTTCTTCATTTATGAATAATTTTGTCAACACACTTTGTGAAACACTAGAATCCTTAATAAGATAAGAATTTAACAGTTAAAACCTTTAAAAATGTAATGAATAAAAAAACCTTTTCGATCTGCTTGGCATTATTATTAGTCAAGTCATGCATAGTAACAGTCTCTTCAAAGCTAGAAGGCTCTTCATTGCAATCAGACACTTCTTGAAATAAGTGTTTCATAGATTTTTGAATAGAAGCTTCATTCTGTGAAACAAAATTGTTTTGCGAACGAACATTAAAGAACAAAAACCGAAATGATTTTTGCTTACGAGATTATTTAACTGTTGAATATTCTTTGTTTTGTCAAGTACTGACTGTAGCATTAATTTTCCTTTTAAATACATACTTGTAGCACTGTTTTGATTTATTTTTATGAGTTTTTAATATTTATTCACGACTTGTGATCGTGATCTAATTGGCTACCAAAAGAAAGCTCGCGAGATTTAAGTATCGCTTAGTACAAAATTGTATAGAAAATGGCAGGTAATGAATTTTTCCTCTTAAGAAAATTTAAAAACACATACTTAATGAATTTTTATACTTTGTATCTTGCTTTAGAGCAACTTGTTGGTACTTATTGATTTTTTCCTGCATAGTTGGGTAACTTAATGAAAAAATTAATTTTTTTCAAAATTTGTACTTAGTGACTTTTACCTTTGAACCGACGATATGTAAGATTAGTTTGTAAATAGTTTTTAGACCGAAAGGCAATAATTATAAGATATATTTAAGTTTAGGGCGTCCGCATAAGGACCAATAAATAAGAATAAGTATCCTGTTCATTTTAAGTTAGATTTAATCATTTTTATCTAGTACGTAAGTTCATATTCAGTAACAGTTAAAAAATGAATTTAAAAGTAAAGTGTATTCACTAACTGATTGGCAGGTCGTGCGTTCGAATCCCGGCCAGGGCCATGATTTTTAATTGAATTCACATAAATAGAGATCTCCCTAAGCAATTTAGGCGCCACCCGTGGAGAGAAAAAAAAATACTAAGCACCAAAAAACTTCTTTCCTATCCTCCTGTTCTTTCGAATAGTAAGTAGCTCCTAAAGTCATGCAATACAATACTACATTGCTAGGTGCAGCTTACTGTTCAAGAAAAAATGCATGCGCTGTGTTTAACACTATAAGGGTACTGTACATATACAGAAACAACAAAGCCCCTTTAGCGTAAGCGAATTATAAAAAAAAAAAAAAATGTTGGCATAGATGAGTGATTTGACGTATCCCCATGAAAACAAAATTTCTAAATTGTCTACGACCGTAAAATGGTCGAAATTTGCGAAATAAAATTTAATAATTTGTAAGTGTTGTTCGCTTGTAAATCTTTCCATGATGAAATGGCAATGCTAACTGGGCGTGTTTGACTAAGAAAATGGAACTTTGTCGGTTAGCACTGGCAATATCGAATGGAAAGCCAATTACTTGAACAAAGTCTAAACTTGTGTCGGATTTACACTGTCGTCAATTAAAACATATTTACCATTTTTATATTTTTAAATGTTCTACATATACAAACAAATCTTGATGTGAGAAACAGGACTATCATGGTGAACCAAAAATTTGATAGATAAAAGATTGTTACCATTACAACATTTTCATTTGGGAATTTTTAAAAGTTAAGCATATCGATACATGTTAAAAAGGATTAATGAATATTAGAATCGGTATTGTATTGTTAGTGGAAGCTCGCAATTGGAAACAACGTCGGTAAGATCCAGAGACAACAATTGGATTATATCCTCGGATTAAATTTTTCTTAAGTAATTGCTGCATCCACATTTATTTTACAGACTGTGCGATAGACGAATTTATCTGTTACCATTTCAAAAAGATTTGAAATCGAGTTTGGGTATTTTTTTCGACCAAGGAATGGAAAAGGAATCCTCCATTTTCAATGTAGACGTCGTTTTCATTTCACGGGCTGTTTCCGTCCGATATAAAATAAAATAATGGCAAGAAAAGTATGAAAATCGTATTCCCCCAAAAAAATGTGGCGAGTTAGAAAAAACTACGTTAATCTGAATGTTTTTGAAGATGTCCACCTGATTTGTCAAGTTTGACAACCATTTATATACAGGGTGTCCCAGTTAAGCAGTGTAATCCTTAAAGTTGAGATTTCTGAAGTTCCGCGGAAAAAAAAATTGTGTGGCAGCGGGATTTATTGCTGACCCATTTCAAGTTATAGCCCATCAAAGTGGATGACCTCTAATTCGGAGGTGTAACCACTTTAAGCGCTATAACTTCTAAACTATTATAAGTACCTAGAAAAATTGTTTTTAACATTTTGGAATTTGGTACAACTTTGGACTGTTAAAAACCCTCCTTTGGTATTCCCGACCAAGTGTTTCAAATCCAGCAGAGCAATATAAGATATCGTGCTTTATATAAATAGGAATTTACACTTTTCTGAAGTTTTTGATTCCTAGTTTTTTCCTTTAAAGATCTCAGGTTCAAATCCCGCTGGGGCAAAGTACTATGTAAACGTTTTTTTCAATGCCCCACCTCTTGCGAACGTCTGACAAACTTTAGAGAGTATCAATTGTCATGAGGAAGCTTCTTAAATTTGCCACTCGGATTCGCCTTAAAATTGTAGGTCCCTTCTACTTGGCACAAGCAAATGGTCGTTAATGGCTTATATTTATTTATTTCTAGTTTATCCTTTAATTGTATTTTATGTCGCAATATTCCATATTTGCAAAAGAGGCTGCAGAAAGGTTTCTACCCAATCCTGAATTTTAAGCTTTCTATTTAATTTATGATCAAAACGGCGGTGTAAGATTACAGCAATTTCAAATTATTACATCGATCTCAGCGTTTAGCCTATAGGACTTAGTTTCTGTATATGCGTCGATCGGTTAGGTTGGAAGACCGGCCATTATGGTTAACTTTCTTCACACGCCCTAGTATCAGACGACTTTTTCGTATTTAACTATTTCTTACTAGAATAATGGTACACGAATTTTGTCAACGATCATACTGCTCCAACGGCTTTTTTATATTTCTTACCTATATACTTCAAAGTTATAGGTAGCTAGTGGCATGTACACTTATTGCCACGTATTTTTTAGAACTTGAACGCTCAGTTGGTACTGCCTCAAATGACAGGTCTTACTAACTCCATCAAAAAGGCAAAATCAATCAACGTTCCTACACAATCACGAAAGAGATGCTGGCCTAAAAATTTCGGAATCCACAAATGCAACAACACCAGCAGTTAATTGACCTTAGTGACGAAGTGATTCGACATCGTGAGCCCTGTTTATGATCACTTGAGTCCACATCATAACCACGTCGTTAAAAATAAAAGCAGCAGGCTTGTACACCAATGCAGCAGTATTCAGCTGCCCAGAAAAAAACTACACAGATCGTCCACTTGAGAGAAACTTAATTACCCCACAAAACCTTAGAATTGCTTTAGTAGCTTCTCAGTAGTAACTAGTTCTGACATTGAACAGCCCAATGGTCTTCTCGTTTAAGTCGAATGCACATCCAAATATTTAATACGAATAATTCTGTTTCTCTTTCTATTTGAAATGTGTGTTCTCACTCGAAAAAGTATTTAATGACTGCTCTGATGAAATTATCCTTCAATTAAAATGTCATTAATTTTTGGTGATTCCATCTCCTTTCATGAACTTAAACCCTTTGTTTCAAATCTTTCTAGTTCAGTGAATAACATTTATTTAAAAAAAAAATTCTCAATCTTTTCTGAGTATCTCAAACTCATACGTATGTAAGTATCTGAGTGCCAATACCCAGTAATAATTATGCCTTCACATTCATCATCACAATATAAATTATTTTCCTTACTTTCTTGCGTTTCTCTCTGTCTACCACGTTTGCTTACTGAAAGAAAACAGAATTTTAATTTAAGGAAACAACAAACTTAATTTCCCAAACAAATTTTCAATTATGAAGATTTCTGCTCCAACTATAGTAAAATGACAAATTGAATAATGAATCTGGTTCAGTTCTGCTTCGGGTGCACAAAATTAGTTTGCAAAGGTCCTTTTTTTGATTAAGTCTGAATTCTGAATAAAAAGGAACAATGAATTAGTTTTCACTCCAGCAATGGGTTTGAATATAACCTCTCTTTGTAATGATGAAGATGAAAATAAAAATATTCCAAATCATTTGTTTTTTCCTTGTACATTCTTTTTTGCAGGCAAGAGGGTGCCCGATATCCTTTGATTCAGTGCTGTGTTGGCCAAGGACTGCACCTGGAACATTAGCTATTTTGCCGTGTTTTGAAGAGTTCAAAGGTGTTCAGTATGATAGCACACGTAAGTATTTTTTTTTATTTTTTCTCATGGAAATTCTTTCTTATACAACAAAATATTTACACAAAAATAATTAACAATCATTAAACTACTTAAAATAAATGTAATAGAATTTGTTTCGCTTTTATTATAAGTGCTTTCGAGTTGTATTACAAAAAAATTAAATGTCGGTTTCACTTAAATACTGAATTTCTTTGAAATCATGCCATCTGTTATTGGGATTCTGCGGTTTCACAAAAGCCCCGTTATAAATGTCTTTTGAAAAAATGAGTATGTCAATTTCTTATCTTCACTCCAAGTATTTAGAACACCTCAACAGCGACTTAAATTTAAGAGATATTAACATTATCAAGTCGCACAAACACGATTTATTGTGCTTTCATTGTGTTGTTGCATTTGTGTTATCCAGAACTTTTAAGACCCCTTCTATTATTGGTTCGTTGATTAATCTTCCATTTACACCATTTCTATAAAGCTCTTTACTTATATGCATAGGAGTACGTACAATACCATAGGTCAAAAATCAGTCGAATCTCGTGACTTGAGCCTAAAACAAAACCACCATGCCAAATGAGTTTCTAGGTGTAATAGCTTAGGCTGGATCGTGATTGATCCATATCTGTACTTGATTTTATTGAGTTAGATACAAAAAGTATTAAAATATTCTTTGAAAATCTGAGCTCGCAAATTTGTTCAAAATAGTAGTATAAAACTGTTTGTAAATATTTTTAGAGATCACGTTCACACATTTTTGTGATATTGCATAGTGCCGTTATTCTACTATTTTGGTAAAAACTGAGTATTCGATTTTCTTACCCTGACCCCAACTGTCCAAAACTTAACTACAGATTAAAATCATTAGAGACGTTTCCGATAAAATCATCGATTTGTAAGCCAGTTGTATGGTAGGAGCTGACGCAGCCTTAGAAAAGTCAGTATATCATTCATGATAATGACTTTTTGTGTTCCTTTACCTACTCTTTCCCCAGATGTTCTACACAGTTTTGAGTTAAAAATCCAACTTTTGTCCAGTTTTGTCCATAGCTAACCAAATGAGCGGTGCACCTTTAAAGCTGATAGAGCATTTCCGATCGCCGATACGTTAACGTAGCTAAACATATCCGACACGTTCGGTTGATTAGGTTGGAAAAATGGAAAAAGTGGGGGAGAGGCTTAAACTGATACGCTTAATCCCCAGTCAAATATGCAGACAACTGATAAGTGCAATGTTCCCGTTTACGGCTGTGACCCCGAACAGACGGAACAGGCTGCAGAGGCGGGGGCGCACTGTTGAGCTTTCATCTAAGAGCCTGAGGGAAAAGGTGGAAGGCGTCAATCACAGATGCATATTGGCAGAGATTACCCCAACCAAAACCAGTCAGATGACTGAAACCAACGCTGCCTCCCCTTCCAATAGCTCTAACATGGAAAATGGAGGAAGAAGGCTTCGAGAGCTCCTGTCGGTGGAATTGTGCGCACACCCTCTGTGTGCACTTCCACTAGAAAACCTCTAGCCGATGAAAGTCCTCGCCCACAAAATCTTGGTAAAAGCAGCTGCTGTAAGCAGGAATCTGCAGGAACTTGCAGCACCAGTGGACAGAAATTGGCTGTCCCCGGAAGGAAGGCTGGCGAAGACAATAGCATGACCGATGCAAAGTGCAAACAATGCGACGATCATATGTGGGAGCTAGCAAAGGCATCTAATGAATGTATTCAACTGGAGGGCAATGAGTTGAAGACAGTAACCCCTTGAATGGATAAGCAGGACGGTGCCAAAAATGCCCAACAAAGCCGCCTACCCCAATCTCGCACCTACTCCCAATCCAACAGTGGCCGCAATTAGAAGTTGCAGGGCGCAGCGTGCCCCCAATCTCATAATGTGATCCCATAACAGTAATTGGACACCTCTTCGACTCACAAAAATTAAATTCTGGTTACATCTTAGACTGACAAAAATTATATATTCTAATAATTGAACAACCTTTGGCTTGACCTGCAGTGAAATTAAGTCGCCTTCATCAACCGATGGGTAGTAGTCCACAGAAATTTCGTTTGGACTGATTTCCCACTTGGGTTGGTTTTAACTTCACAATTGGTACGTGGATTTATGACCATGTGCCCAAAACCCCACATAACATCCATACAAGAGCCATGGCTGTGGACAAGTAGCATATGTGGCCTTGAAGGTGTTCCTAGCACCACGATATTCTGTAACGAGCGGTCCGAAATGCACAGGGCTTGTCTTGCTTTGTTGAGCCATCTCTCAGCGACTAAGCATGAACTATTTTGTGGCCAATATTTGGTTGCTGCAGCTATAAACTTTGAATCGAATGGAAGACCTTCGTCGTGACGTCAGCATATATTCAGTACAATTCGGTAGTGCCTCCACTACCAAGGGCAATCGCTGAACTCATAGACAATTGTGACACTAGGAAAATGAGCATAGTAATATGTTGCGATAACAATGTTCAGAACATGGTTTGGAGCAGCAGCAAATGCAACATGCGATGAAACCATCTCCTGGATTTCAACAATGTTGGTTCACAGCCAACTTTTGTGATATCAAGAAGACAGGAGGTGATCGACCTAATTTTATCTAATAGGTACTTTAAGGCGTTTACCAACTGAAGGGTCTCTTCGGTGATGCCCCTCCTAGACCACAGATATATCGAATTCCAAATCGAAATCGAAACAGGATTTGGATAGTACAGCGATGCCATGCTTTGGAGTCCTTCATTTCCTTCCAAAGGGAATTTAGGCGGGAGTTTGGCAGCACTCCACCGAGTAGATGGACCATTATGAGGCTGGTAAACATATTTACCAAATCTGGAAGCATCGCACGAAGGCCGTACCATCGAGATCTCTATGTTCGGGTTCAAGACACAATCGCGGCTGTAGCATCGTCAATTCAGGCAAATCCAAGCGTTTCTACTCGAAAATTATTGGCACAAATTGGAGCTGGCAGACGGTCATTACAGCGGATAATTCATCAAGACTTAAACTGGTTTCGGTACAAAGTCCAAATTGGAAGCAAGTTAAACCCTCTGGATTTGCCTATTCGCCCCGAAGAAGACAATATCTTGTTAAATTGCTTGTTTATGTCTGATGAGGCCCATTTTAATCTAAAAGTAATGTAAACAAGCAAAATTGCCGTATATGGAGTGAATCTAACGCAGAAATACTCCACGAGACGGTACTGCACCCAGAACGAGTCACTGTGTGGTGCGCAGTTTCATCAAGGTGCATTGTGGGGCCATACCTCTTTGAAGAAAACGGTGTAACAGTAACTGTCAATGGGGACTGTTATTTAGAGATGTCGAATGAAGAAGTATCCGTTTCAACAGCATTTGGTTCCAGGAAGATGAAGCAACTGCACACACAGCCAGACCGGTTATAGCGGAGCTCCAACGAAAATTCCCAAACAAATTAATATACAGAAACTCAACTTTCTGCTGGCCCCCAAGGTCACCTGTCCTGACTGCACCAGATTTTTTTTATGGGGTTATGTCAAGCAAGAAAAAAAAGGGGTTATGTCAAGCAAGAGTAGTGAACGACCTTGCCACGTCAAATCAATCTTGCCGTTCGGATTCGGCGTACAACTGTAGGTCCCGCACTTCGCATGAAAGTGGTTGGAGAAGCTAGGTTAAATCCCTGTATGGGCCGTTAAGATCTAATATGTATGTGTGTATATCAAGCAAGAAGTTTACAAAACGAAACCAAGGAATTTGACTGATTTGAAGTAGTCCATTAAAACAATAATTGAGGCGATCCCGATTTCAACCCTTCAGGCCGCAATGATTAATTTTCTGATCAGGTGTCGCATATGCGTGGATGAACATGGAGGTGATTTACGGTCTATCATCTTCAAAAACAATTAGTTATATAAAATAAAATTGAATTTTCTATACAATAAAAAATAAATAAATGAAATACATTGATTAAAAAAAAAAAGTTATTTGAATTTCTTATTGTAGCACAATTGGCGCGCCACATCGAGTTTTGGTCATGAATGTCCATTCATTACCTATATTACACACAATATGAGTGTATTAAAAAAATTATCAAAAAATGACTAATCTCTATCGTTGCTGTTAGCACTGCCGATAGTATCATGAGACCAGTTTTTTGCCTGTGCTTTATCGATCAAATTTTCTTTGTTATCACCAGTAAGAGATCCCACGTGATCATGGGCAAGATATGCGAATCACTGAAATAAGGAAGTAAATAAGCATTAGGTATGTCGACCTTTCACTATATAAGACATAGCATTACATATATCTTCCAGATACAGTCAATACTATCCAGGAGTCTAAAGTTATTGAACCAAGTTGTTTAAATTTATAGAAAAAACAAAAAATCAGTGCGGGATATGAGCCCGAAATACAGTAAGTCTGTAGGGCCGGTCACAGAGATGGACATACATAAATACGGACTCACGGAATGATGGACCAGCGGACGGATTCGCAGGACACCCTCTTTGAAGCCTCTTTAATCGTTATATCATACCTTATACCAAGTTTAATTGAGCTCGAAATTTCAACACGATTACAATATCTGTCTCTTTATTAGGTTAAATAGTAGGCAGTGTATATACGTATAGATAAATATCTTACTGCAACTAGACATATGAATAAAGCGGGGACGTGTTAAATATTCATTTCCAAAGCTCTTTAAATGTTGACATTAGTAATTAGAAGAAAAATGTGTAAATCGTCGTTATTGTCAATATTTATTTAAACAAAGTTTATTTGCACAAAAACTAGTCACCAGCGATTTACGACTGTTTAGAGCTTAACTTCACCTAAAAGCATATGCTGGAAGTAAGCTTTATGGGGCAGTTAACGCCTCTATGGCACAAGATAATATACCACCCATGAATCTATTTAGTTCAATATTTACTGATGCAATTTTTATCTCACACCATCATTTCCTGAGCATGTTCCGGATAAGATAAGCAGATGGCAATAACAAAATTCGTTTTGACCTTATTCAGCTGGTACCTTTTTCGCCAGCCATAAAATTATGGTACAGGCATTATGTTTCAACAGCATTCATATGCAAATTTTCGCTTCTCAGTGGTTATTTATTTAAAATTCATGTATATCTATAGACAAATATCCTTTCCGAGAAATTAGGACCACCCACTGAGAAAAACAATAAAATTGTAGTTTGCGGTTGTTCCATGTTAGAGAGCTCCGTCATTCAGTTCCATGAATCATTGTTTCACTGCATTAATCACAATATACATACAATGCCACAAGAAGATATGTCATAATCCAATCTATTAGTACCGCCGTCGCAATGTTCCTTGTCCTAAGTCCCCCACTTCTCTTATAGGTCGCATATTTGCCAGGAGGTATCACACTGCGAGCGAGAAAACCCTAACATGAGCCTTAGTTATGGAAACGAAGTAATCCTTATAATCTCCTCCCTCTATACGCGCATAATTTTGTTCCTATCCTATCGGTAGAAGAAGATACTTTTCCGTTAGCCTTTTCGAAATTACTTCAAGATATACAAACTCATGGATGGGATTAATCCAAAGCAATTTTATTTTCCTATACCCGGGGATGAGGGTGCGATGTGATAATAAAGATTAAAGCCAAATATTTTGGAGCTTTTCTTGTTGTTATTATTTAGCTTTCAAGCTAACTGTTGGCGTACATATGTACATATGTTTGTTTTGCCAGCAATTATAAGCACTGAATTGAGTGTTAAGTCCGTGACATGCATAATCCAACTAATATTGTTAATGCGAGTGTTTGCTACTCAACGTCTGAACGGATTTAAATGAAACTTTTTGCATAAGTTCCAAAAATGCTAGGATAAGTTTTTTTTTGATGCCCACACCATCGACAAAGTTTTTAAACGTAGTGGTAGAAAAAAAATCAACACCTCAACACCACAAGCTTGGTAGGAATTACAATTTAGCTTTGAATTAGGGATTTTGGTCTAACGTTTAAGTTGAGGTTGAGGTGTTTATGTGTTCCATCCTCATAAAAAGCATTGATTCCAGAACGTGCGACGTGCTTGTCAAAATGGAAGTCGAAGTCGGAGTTGACGTATTGATCTGTTTCTACCGTCAAGATTTTGTTCATCTCAAAATATGTAGATAATTATACCGATATTTAAAGCAAAAGTGTTGGTGTAGAGACTGATTTCTGTTATAGATACAAACCAAATCCGTGTGCTCGTCAGGGTATTTACCGTTCACCCTTCATCGGACACATCGCCGAGGCATCTTTACAATCGACTTTTGGAGAAGCTGCAAAGATGAAAAGGAAAAAGAATCTGTAGAACACCTCCTTTGCCTCTGCTCGGCTCTTCAAGAACGCCGATTCACTTGCATCTCAGCACGGTTCTTTGAAAGCTAAGACAAAGTGGAGGGTATACCTATATCAGATCTAAAAAGATTCATCGGCAGACTCAAATGGTTTTGTTAACCATAATGTCTAACTATAAAACCAACAGGGTACTCACAATGGGCTTCTTTGGTCTCCGGGTGAAACTTGCGCATATAGACGTACAGCCCTCCTGTCTTAACCTTACCTAACCTACAGATTTGTGGAATAAAGTCTCGTTTGGCAATGTAGCAAAGTGGGATGTATAGTGAATGCACCTTGTGCAAGAAAGACGATCAAGTCAGGGTTATCCCCGCTTAATGTCGCAAAAAAGATCATATCCAAAGAACTCTATTAATGTCTTAAGCTATATTTCTGTATGTATGTTCTGTAGCACAGCAATTGGTAGGTACAAAAGTGGCGTCCGGCCTGGCAGACCGACAATAGGCCAAAATGTTCACACTGAGACATGTCCTGGAAAAGACCAATGAATTTGTAGTCAAGCCTCAACATGTTTTCGTCGAATTTTAGCCGTAATGATAGCATTTATTGTCAGGAGCCCAACATGGCGATGGCCGAACATGGGACCCCAACAAAACTGATCCAGCTGTCTCCCTTGACAATTGAAAATACGCAGTGTAATGAGCAGTTTGGAAGCAGATCTTCGAAATTATTTCGTGTTCTGGAGAAAATAGTGAGCAGGCGGATGTGGATGTCTTCCTAAAAGCTATATCAGTTCGTCTTATTTTTTTTACCTTTCAGCGGAGACCGGAAATGGCTAATAAAAATACAGTCGCATTTTGATGGGGATATAACGTATGAGTATGCACAACATGCATATTTATGTTTAATATATATGTTAATATTTTTATAAAAGATAATGTGCTAAAATGTTTGTACGTAATAAATGGCACACTTCTAATTTTGTAATGTGGCGGCATAGATTTGTTTCTTAAACTGACTAAAATATTATGAATCTTAGAAGTGATTTCTGCGCGGAGCGGATATAACGGTAATTGACTTTGTCATTGTGATCTTATAAACTGTTTTTTGACTTTTTTATAATAGCTTTCGATCTTAATGTGTCTATTTGAAGAAAAGAAATTACTTAACCGATCGTCGGAAGTATCGTTGTTCTAGTCTTTTGGTTAAAAATTAGTACGCCATTTCCTTACCTTGTTGTTTGTGCACCCAATAAACCAAGTCACGTGTGCATAGTAACCCACTTTTGATTTGAACATGATCAGTGACCATTAATAAACGTACATTAACTTCCACAATTTGTTTTGACTGATCATGTTACACATCGTCATTGTGGATTGCTATGCACACAGTGATTCATAGAATAATAATTATTATTTGATTTTGTTTTGATCATGACCGCAGGTGAATGTGTCGCGTTGCACTTGGGTGGAGTGAACTATGGGTTAACTCAGTTCAAGTAGCAAGCAATTTGATTCTTATGTGTTGTCACACGGGCCATCATTTGTAGGTCATAATGGATAAGAAAATATGAAACATTTGGTTGTAACGGAATTGAATCAAATTGAATCAATTCTGCTTGTATATATATAAGAGGAACACTTTTCCAATAAGAACAGATCAGACCGATCAGAAGTTCGAAGTTACAGCTAGAACTAAATACTTACAAAATCGTGCACTTTTGGTGCTCGGATTAAAGCGGCTGGATAGCTTAGTGAAACACTCAAAACGTAGGGTATAGATACTGCAATACAACCAGTCCCACAACATACTTTACTCCAAGTGTTCAAAACACCAACAGACATCAATCTTGAAATCTAAGTATGCAGATTTCATCTACATATTTGTATCTACTAATATATCACATTTCTTTGAAATAACGTCGCCCGTTTTTGAGATAGTGTTGGTATCCCAAAGTACCGTTATTTGAGTAGTTTGGTAAAACAGGTAAATCACCTTCTGACACTCAAATCAAGTATGCAACACATTAAAATTGATCAAAATTGTTTGAGCCGTTTTTGAGAAAATTAAAATTTTCAAATTTCAAAAAACTTTTATATGAATAAATATGTTTTAAAAAGATATTTCAAATATTTGTATATACAAATTAGTTGAATAAGTCGGTGCGTACATTTTCTTCCAAATAACTGGATTCGTTTTTGAGATATCAGCATTTTGTAAATTATCGTCATTCGGCAACCTATATTCGCAAAAACTGTGTAAGCTCACCTCAATTATTTTATATATCAAAAATGATCAAAATCGTTACAGCTATTTTTGAGCAAGTCGGTGTTGATAAAACGATTTGTATAAGAGGTACCGTTATTTAAATTGATAGAATGAAAAAAAAGCCTACCCCAAATACGAAATTTAAAGTAAATTCGTCCACCCATTGTGGCTAGGGGCTCGTCGACAGACGGGCCGACGGACAGAAATTCAGGATACTTTTTTTGACGTCTCTATAGTCGTAATATCACAGTCAGTCTTAGTTCGAAATTTCAGCACGACTGCAATATGTTTCTCTTTAGTATGCTAAAGTACACGAGAACGTTAAAAACAGAAACCCAGCTTTTAGTTGAGTAAACTGTTTAATATTTGAACTTTTCTTTACGCATTGAACTTTAAAGGGCGGAACATATCGAGAAGAGATTTCGCATGGCTATTGAGAAAAAACATAAATGGACATTCGTGTATTTATATAAGGATATGTTGATATACTCTTTATCCACATTGTAGAAGACTTTTTTAACTTTAATGTATTGTGCTGAATGCGCAATATGCAGGGCTCATTTTTGACGACTATACTCTTATATTTTTGTATATATATTCGGCATACGATGAAGGAAATCAGAGCAATACTTGAGGATGAAAACATAGAATAGTTGGTTTGGACATTTAGTAAGAATGATCGCTCCGAGAAATAACATCCCAAAATGAAAATTAAATAACCACCCAAAATTTGTATGAGGTGGGGATTTATTTCATGGGATTTTAGGGACTCATGTCATTTTTTTTTTTTTTATATAAAAAGGAAATCCAAATCCCAGAGCACTCAGACTCGGTACAGTCTATTGTACTACTCATGCCATAGTTCAAAGTGGAGGGTTATTTCATGATGAAATAAGTCCCCAAAGTTCCGAATTCTTTTTTCGGAAGTTTTTAAAAATACAGCCATGCCCGCAACTACTCCAAATCAAGCAGTGAGCCCAAGCACTATTTATGGGATCTTCTTGTGATTGTATGGGGGGGGGGGGGGGGGGGGGGGCATCCTGCGACCACCCTGCTTAGAGTTACTGTTTAAACACTGTTCAAATTTGGAGACTTACTTCATAAATTTTTAGGATTTATTTCATCTTCTGTTTTGGGAATCATTTCACCGTCAAATAAGTCCCCAGCTATGACTATTATTTTTACCTCAGTTGACGACAACTGGCAATATGGCAATAGACATAATGAAGCATGACAACAAAATTCAAGCACATGCAACTATGTTTTGCCAACGTATAATTTTTGCGGATGCATTGATAATAGGTACCTCCTCCGATTTTATCTGCGTACTTCGTTTTTTTAAATTCCTTAAAATCTATCTGGGTTTTTCTTGAAATTCTGATGAAAGTACAAAAATAAATTAACTTTCGAAATAAAGGGGAAATAGAAAAAAAATTGATAAGTGAAAGCCCCTTAGTACAAATGAAAAGACGTTTTGAGCAGCAAGGTGTTAATTTGTTTGTTTTCTGTGGAATAGATGATCATCAGATAGAATATCAATTCAGCGCCCCATAAATAGAGCTTGTCGTAAAAGGCGATTAAGGTTAGATATCACTCATGTGAGCCTAGCGACACGTTTAACATCTCTAAACTGCCCCGCAAGTGTGCATGCAAATCCGTGGGTTGACACGACTGGAGATCATATGTTTCGTAAAAGATAGATCAAACAATAAGGAATAATGGGAGCTTGCACGTATCGAAATCGTTATAAAAAATATGCAGTTTTAAAATCTATATAATAATAATATATAATAAGTAGTGTTAATAGATACATAATATTATTGAAATAGTTCGCCTTTCTTTGTAGCTTTCACCTGGAGAATTTAGCTTATTAGAAGATATTATATATTAAAGTGTATAGGCATTACAAGATAAAATAAAATAAAAATGAAATGAAAATGAAAATCTCCTGAATCACACAAATGCAATACTATCAGCATTTAAATGTCCTAAGTTATGAAGAAATCCAAGGCTATGATCCCTTTAATTCTGATCCCAGATTCGTCTTTAAGGAAGGAGGAGCTTGCATGTTTTGCGGAATCGCGGCATCCCAGAAAAATGTTTGTTTATTTGAGCCTATCCATCCTTTCTCATGGATCACGTTATACTGAACGAGGTCAGATTAAGGTTTTTAGTCAGCTCCAGGAGTGTACGGTGTAGACGAATTAAATGTGAATACTATCAATATTATACTTTCCGGGTCGTGATCTTTAATGAGATAGTTCATATCTGAGGCTGGTGTCTCCCTCAAAAATTCTGCTTAGGATATCAAGAAACTTAATTGACTTAAGTTTTTGACAATTACATTTTCTTTTTTCTTCTTTCAATCTAGCGAAGCTAATTATTTATTTATTATTTATTTCAGACAACATAACCTAATCATTCCATAACCTTTTCTCCTTATATTTTCAGAAAATGCCACACGATTTTGTTTTCTTAACGGAACGTGGGCCAATTACACAAGCTATGACAAATGTCACCATGAACCCCCCTCACCTATACCTGATTTTTCACCGGGCATAGAACTGCCAACGCTAATCTATTGCTCGGGATATTTCCTTAGTCTAGCAGCTTTAACCTTAGCCTTAATTGTTTTTCTTTATTTTAAGTGAGTATAATTATTATCCATACAAATGTCCAGTTAAATCTAACAAGATATTTATTTAGAGACTTAAAATGCCTTCGGAATACAATCCACGCGAATTTATTTTTAACATACATTTTATCGGCACTCTTATGGATCCTAACCCTCTTTCTGCAAGTTGTAAGTCCAAGCCAAAATACACATACTAAATTTATGTTGATTCTAAATAACGTTTACTTTCAGATGACGGATCATCCTAGCAAGCCGGGCTGCATAAGTTTAGTTGTACTTTTTCACTATTTTAATTTAACGAATTTCTTTTGGATTTTTGTTGAAGGTTAGTTGAAAACCATTCTTATATATTTGCATAAAGCGCCTGCTGTATAACACTCCAATTTTATTATAATTGTATTACCTGTCATATGGAATGGAAATTTGCTAAGGTTCCTTCCTCATAAACATAAAAATAGGAATACAATTACAAACTTAAAATACGAGCAATTTAGCAACAAAGGAACGAAAGCGGTATTTTATGCAAACCATAAATCTAATAAATATAAGGGTGTTACCCAAAGCATTCAGGGTTATTCTATCAAAAAACTAAGTGTTCTGTTTTTATTCATATTTTCCGCTTCTTATATTACAGGACTCTACTTGTACACGCTGGTGGTGCAGACATTTTCCAGTGAGAATATTTGTTTCACAATGTACGCGTTTATTGGATGGGGTAAGTTTGTCTGGCCGCCAGGACTTAACGAATATGTATATATCTTTATAAAGTTGTTTTGTTCTCTTTTATTTTTATATTTTGTTTGAATGTGCGAAGGATGTCCAGCTTTTATAGTGTTGGTGTGGGCGATAGCGAAAATTTACTCTCCTCCTCTTATGACTGAACGATTCAATGGGGTAAGTACAATAATTGCTTCAGTGTAAGTTGCTGGCATTTAAAGGTTGTAATAAAATGCGAAGATTGTTTGCTTTTTGCGAAACTTGCGGTTTTAAAGGACACAAACATGTCCTAGTTTGCAAGAAGTGAAGATGTATTAAACAGGTTTTATGTCTTAATTGCAAACGATGGAAAAGTTATTGTTTGACTTGTTTCATATAGCCAGTGGAGTAATTTGTAGAAGTTCATGCATTGCAGAATATGCGAAACTACCCTGGTGGGCTTTAATAGTCATCAAGATCTGGGTTGAACATATTGATTATCCTGACGTGTGCGAGATGGTTTCGCGTAACCTTACATCATATAGACAACAGGGTGAGATGTTGGTTTTGAATCTATACAGGGTGTCCCTTAATTCGTAGACAATATTTTAGGGCATGATTTATGGGTATATTCTAAGGAAAAAGTTGTTCTACATTAAGGGCATACGAGTATATCCAATTTTTATATCATTTATTGAGGTTTTATGAAAAGGCTTAGTTGGGTGTACCCTGAGCCATATTAACGGTAATTGCGCTGTTAGTACTAATGATAGAAATTTCGTTTAGGCCTCTATTTTTAGAAGAAATATTAGCCTTTGTAATTGCATTTAAATAAATTTTATATCTTAGCTCAGTCTTCAGATATCCAATTTTTAACCTGTTCCATTTTTCCTGCTCATGCTCATTTTTTGACTTTCGGTTCAATTTTCTCCAGAATATGCGTAATAAACATGACGTTTTAATATTTTTTTGAATGAATGTAACAATGATAAAAATAAAAATCAACAACAGGTATGCAGAAAAACGGACAGACTTTATGATAGTTGGAGAACCCCGGAGCAAGTAAAAATGGAAAAAAGGTTTTATTGCTTTAAGTTGCAAAAGTTATGAGTGAAAACGATTTTTTTCCGGTTTAGGTAATTTTTGTTTTAATGTGTGTACTTTAACAGGAAAAATCCATAGATCTTATGATACTTAGGAAATCCTGCAGCAGGTAAAAAAAGGGGTTTCTGATTTTGTACCTACATTTCTAACAACAGTTGACAATAAGAGCGGTTTTCCGTTGGTTTATTTGAGTGCCTGTCAAGACTTACCAAAAAAAAATGGTATAAAAGATTTAAAATCAAATTAATTCATCAGTTTAATCTTAAACGCCAAGGCAAGCCGTTAATTGTTAAGAAAGGTTTTTTAAAATGTCTTCATTTACAAACGAAGAATACGCAGACATTATTTACGTGTATAATAGAATTTCAAATAGTGCGCGACAAAGATACCATGAATTTGATCCAAACCGACGACTTCCTAGTAGGAATGTATTTGGAAATACATATCGAAGGCTTCGAGAAACGGGATCAATTTCAAATACACGACCTCAGAATCAGACGCTTAGCTTTGCAATTCAATGTTTCCAGACATAAAATTTCTGATGTCCTGCATGGAGAAAATCTGTAATCGTGCAAAAAATCCCTTTTTTTAAATTTTACCTGTTCCATGTTTTCCCAACAATCATAAAATCTGTACGTTTTTCCGCATACCTGTTGTTGATTTTTATTTTTATCATTGTTACGTTCATTGAAAAAAAAATATTAAAAGGTCATATTTATTACGCATTTTCTGGAGAGAATTGAACCGAAAGTCAAAAAATTAGCATGGGCAGGAAAAATGGAACAGGTTAAAAATTGGATATCTTAAGACTGAGTTAAGATATAAAATTTATTTAAATGCAATTACAAAGGCTAATATTTCTTCTAAAAATAGAGGCCTAAACGAAATTTCTATCATTAGTACTAACAGCGCAATTACCGTTAACATGGGTCAGGGTACACCCAAGTAAGCCTTTTCTTAAATCCTCAATAAATGATATAAAAATTGGAGATAGGCCCTTACTGTAGAACAACTTTTTCCTTAGAATATACCCATAAATCATGGCCTAAAATATTGTCTACGAATTAAGGGACACCCTGTATAAATAATAATAAGAAGGAAAAAAAAAGTTGGAAACGCATCCTTTTTCGTATTGTTCGATTTAGAAAAGATTCTTTGTATTTGACTTTACATTCTTAAACATGCTTGAGAGTAATATGAAGCGTATTTCTTCTATGTCGAGGACTGCGGTTGAAATATTCTTGGAGGCAATTAGCTATTTCGTTTGAACACTTATGGTGCAAAGAGCGATAAAAAAACGAAATGCACATTGAGATGATAATAAAATAATAAAAAGAGTCAAGCGATTTTAAATAGTCACGGTCGCCAATCATTTTTATTGCACTTTATTGAACCCTGTCAATGTTAAAAGTCGTCAATTGTTAACCAGGCTTCTTATGAGCGTTGAACTTAAGTATAGTATGAATAAGCGCCATATAAATTGTAGCAATTATAGCCACATTGTATGGATTGTAGAAGAGGTGAAATATTTTATTGCATCCCATGAGGAAAGACTGGATCGCAGGGTTCTTGGTGACATCATATATGTGGTCATTCAGAGAATGAAATGGGCGTGTCATTTCAACTGTCTAGTTCAAAATTCTATTTCTTCGATAAATTTGTTTTTTGAAAATGTGCGCGTGTCAGTGGGCGGATTTTAAAAATTCCTAAACATTATTATTTCAGGCCCCTATCGAGTATATGGTTAAATTTTTAGCTTTCTAGCTCGAGTTTACTGGCCTAATTTTTGCTAGTTTTAGTAAGTGAATTTCATCTTAATTTGTTGTATGATATATTGTTCCAAACAATCCTTTTTGCACTTGTGTTGATTGATTGTTTCATTGGTGAGTTGAATGAACAACAAGAAAATTTGATTGCTACCACGTGAAGTTTGGGCTGGAGCTACAGCGCTGCCGATCATCAGACACCTTTTTGTGGGGCTGGTCTATTTTATTCATCATTCTTGAAAAACCTTTTCCCAATGGGACTCGAACCTGGATCAGCGTCTTCTTAAGCAAACACAATACGTATTCCGTATCGAAGCCAGGACCAACACTTACTTTTGTTAGTTCCTTCGGTTTCTTTCTATTTCTAAATACGATTCATTGGCTGGGTGAAAAGACGGAGATGGCGAAAGATTTGACACGAATTAATTTCAAAATTTAAGTAGTTGTTGTGTGATAACACACGAGCTGTTAGGCTGTCAGCTTCTCGTCAGTTCACATGGTCCTAGCTTCCGTCATTCATTATTCTCAAAAAACCTTAACCCCCTAGCTCACACTACGCCGTCTCCAATCGAAGCCACAGTTTCCGCTCTGCCTGAAATGGTGTTTCATTGTTTTTGTAACTTCAACATCCACTTTACGTGGAAGCAACCACAAGTTGGTTGTTCATTCAACCATTCATTGTAAATTGACGAAAACTAGGACAAGTGAATTGACGGGTAGTTGTAGGTAGTTTTCTTTCATACAGAATTCGACATCTAGATAAATAGATAGATAGATAGATAAATATTTATTATTCCTGAATTCATTAACAGGTTGTTTATGACTTTTAAATTTAAGACATGGCTTAACGCCGTGTGCTCGGGTTTGACAAAATTTATACATTTGTTTAAAAAGATTCTTCTATAATTGTCCTCCTATATTTTAATGCTATTTTACATTAACTGTACAATTTGATCCAGTCTGTGCCATTTAACATGGTTCTCACCTCAGCTTCTTCCAAATTTCGCTTCCCATAAATATGTAGGCTAAACTCATTTAATAGCCTTGAAGACCGCAGAGATGCAGCAGACGTTCTCTTCATTTTTTCGCCTCCTCTCAGGCTCTATCGATTGCCCGTTCCTTTACAACTCCATCTCCTTTAATACTAACCCTCGTAATTTAAGACATCCCCGTCTCTTATATCTACCAACCCACCGCACGTTCTATGGCTCCAATGAACCAATTTCCCGCATGCTACGGTAGGTAAATTCAAACATTTCCATTTTTGATTTCAACCGCAGCCTCCTTCTCCATAAACCCTAACTTTATCTCTAGCTTGTAAGTATTAGTTTTAATAAGTCTAGCTATAAGCCTTAGTTTTGTAGTTTAAAGACATATAGCTTGTATTAAGCTGAATAAATGGGGGCGCATGCCCCCACCAAAAAAAAAATAGGGCAGCTGCCCAGAAAGTGATAGATATTCCCCCTCTCTCGCAGGTTGCACAAAGAGCAGGTTATTGGCAGATCTTCCCGATGTGGTATAAAATTTAAATTCAATATCTCTCCTCTAGCCTTGAAAATCGTTGATATTAATTCCGTAGAGAATCTTTCGTTGAAATAGTTTTTTTCAGATAGGCTGTGGTTTAAGTTTGCATAGATATATCTCTCGGTGAATAGAACTTTTTACCTTTTCACAACAGTCTGCGTGAATCTTCTCATCGACCGCAGAAATGATATTATTGAACTCTTCCTTCCAATGAGTAATATTTTCCGCATCTATGTTTAAAGTGTGTCCGCAAAACTCTGAGAGTTTTTGCCATTCCTCGATAAACAATATTTTCGCCTCTAAAACATGGTTTAATATGCGTTTAGTCAACCTTTAGCTCAAGGACATAATTTTTTGAATGTAGTTGAAGTGAAGTCTTAGCGTATCCGTACATATAGGTGACCGACCAGTTTTGATCAACAACATATCATTAGGTGTACACTGCGGTAATTTAAACACTCTTTTGAAAAAGAAGCGGAGAAGTTTTTTTACTGTGTCGTATAGCTTATAACCCCACACTTGTGCCCCATACATCATTATTCATTTGGAAACAGCCGGAAATATTTGATATTTTATTCTAATCGATATTTGTTTATCTTCGAGACAATTTTTCCAGGCTGCACATATCGCCGACTTAGCCACAGTAAGTTTCTGCTTAAACTGGTGCTCCATATTCATGTTGCTGCATATGTTCAAACCCAAATACTTGTAAGATTTGACTGTTTCCAACTCCTGTCCGTCAAAGAACCACTATTCGTTTCTTGCATACCTTCCTCCACCTTTTCTGAATACCATTGTCTTAGACTTAGACTTAGTTAAGTTGACGTTCAACCTCCACTCATGGCAGTATCTTTGTAGCTGGTTAATCATTCTTTGTAGATTCTCCGGAGTGTCTGCCAGCAGCACCAAATCATCTGTATACAGCAGAGCTTTTATGAGGATCCCTCCCATTCTTATACCTCCACCTAGGTATTCTGTCATGTCATCAATGAACATGAAGAATGCTAGAGGGCTGAAGTTGCATCCCTGTTTAATGTCCGTCACCGTTTCGAAAAAATCCCCTAGCTGCTTGCCGTCGCAAACTACTGAGAATGTTTTTTCATACAGTTTTTCGATTAGATTTTCAAACTTCCTAGAGAGGCCTTTATTATATAATTGGTGGAAAAGTGCGCTCCTATCTACCGTGTCAAAGGCTGCCATGAAATCCACGAAAAACGCAAATAGTTATTTTTTTTAATCTAATTCAGTTCTGTGCCACAGTTGTTGGGATGAAAATTTGATCTGTCGCTGAGTGGTTATCTCTGAACCCAGTCTGGAATTGACTCGAATTCGACATCTATAAATGCATGAAGTACCATACATGAGACATACAAAGAAAAGCCCCTAACGATCTTTATAAAAACGTCATAATTTTTTGGTGATTTTTTAAACACCGAAGATCTAACAGCGTGCAAAAGCAGCGGACTTTCGCCTCTTATTTTCATAGTAGTCGTGAGTGCAATGGCTAAGGGATGTGCGTTGGACTGATGTCCTGGGGTCCCAAGTTGAAATCCCTCTCTTAAGACCTTTTCGTTTTTCCTGTGCCCTATCCCTTACTTTTTTTTTTTTTTTTTTTTTTATAATTTGCTTACGCTAAAGGGATTTTTCTGTTGTTACAGTACCCTTATAATGCTAAGAACACAGTGTAAGCTATTTGGTATTAGAAAGAATAGAGAGATAGGAAAGAAGTGTTTGGGTGCAGTTGTAGGGTTTTTCTCCACGGGTGGTGTCTAAGTTACTTAGGGAGATTACGATTTCATGTATTCGGTATAAAGTAATGGACTTGGCCGGGATTCGAACGCACGACCTTCCATTCCGTAAGCGAATACACTACTACTGCACCATTGCCACCCGCAAAGTCTTAGTCTGGCGAACATCCCACAGTATAAACTCACATGAGAAGCTTCTCAAATTTGCAGTATAATCGGCACACAATTCTAGGTTTCTTTAATTCGTCCGATAAATATAGCTTCGCACAGACAGATATCAGATTTTAAGGTATTGTTTATGAGTCCTTAATTCCTAATGGTTTTTTTTTTTGGTTATTCTCTATACTTGATGTACACGCTTGGCTTTGCCCGTGCCCAAGAAATATATTGCCCAATATATTCGTGAAGACTACATAATTATTGTCACGCATTTTCTAATTTTTCGAAAACTTTCCAATTTTTCTTTCAGTTAAAACTTTATTCGTACTATAAAAAATGTGCCAAATCGGTAAAGAGGAACAGCCTTTAATTGTAATTGATATTGATGATATAAATGTAAATATAGTATAGTATAGTATTTCAGTAGTAAGGAAAGCAGGTATCAGATCTCTGTAAAACGGTGGTAACAGCAAATACTGTATTTTACTCGAAATAAACATATCTATATATCTATCTGTGAATTATAAAATGCTCTACAAAAACCTCCCCACAAATATGTATTTAAGCTAATTTTCACTTCCAACTCCTGGCGAGACAGTACTGCATTAGCATTTTAAAAAAAATGGACCTATTAATTATTCCCATTAATGGCTGTCTTAACAGCAGGATTGTTTCAAATAAGAAATTTATCAAACAAATTAAATCCTCCCGTACCTATCTCCCTTGAATAATTAAAAATGTCAATTTCATGCGATGGCTTAGCTTCCTTGTGGACAATGACCATACCATGTCCGTTTTCATTCATTTCAAAGACATAGTAGGAACACCTTGGTGTTCAGGTCATTAATTAGGAGCACAAACGCCTTGTCAGTTCACTAAGAACAAACATCAATTGGCCAAAGCCAAACCGTTATCAATTTATTCACAAGTAATTGAGGAAGTCTGTCCAGAGATGTGCTTATAATTAGTCTAACAATTAGGGTATGATTATTCTCATCCTTATTCTCAATTTCCCCGGGGCTTTATTCATCTACCATCAACATTTCAGTGTGTTTCATACATTTAGGTCCAAGGAAATCGGTCACGTATTTGTCTCAAATAAAGTGATTATAACAAAACTTACGGGTACACACTCAAAGCTACTTTTGGGAGATTTTGAATAACAAAAATTTATTAAATAGATATTTTTTGCTTTCGAGGAAATTCTAGAAAAATATGGGAAATATAAGCTGTTGCGTTAATACTAATGAAGCGTGCTGATAAAAAATGAAATATTTAAGCCTCAGTGGATATTTGGTCAAAGTTGTTTAGAGTCCTCTGGTGGCGGGGGATAATATAAAAGAATAAAGCACCGTGAATCGACGGAATACCAGTTGGGTTTTATAAAAACGCCACGCACCGGCTCGGTGCCCCGGGGCGTCATGTAAAGTTAACAGGTCCGCCACGTAGCTGAAAACAGCAGAATTAAAGTAAGCAATTAAAAAAAAAAAAAAAATAATTTAAAAACCAACTCGAGACTTGCAAAGACTTCCTATTACTTTTTACAGAAAACCTTTCGAAGCTCACTGAATGCCTTGCAAAATACTTTGCGCAAGACAAAGTCAAAAATGAGCTTGGACCCATGATCTTTTTATATGCTCAAGCTCCAACATTATTCAAAAAGCAAGAAAAAGAGAGTCTTATTGAACTTTCTTGCGACAATAACTTTAAAACAAAATTCGCCTTTTCCGTGTGGAAGCAAAAAATGAGTGTGGCAGTATCAAGCCTTACTCCGCGCTTTATAAAATGTGTGAAGAACGACAAACCTGCATGACACATTGACCAACTCATTGGGCTCTAGCTCAAATTTTGAGGCTCGAATTTTGAGGCCTGAAAGTTGGTGCCTGATGGACGACGGACATATAAAGATCGACATGATGCTGTTCACAAATAAAACAACACAAGCGGTCTACGACTAAGCTTAATTTTGTATAGAGTTTTTAATATTACTCCCAAGCCATAGTAATATTAACGTTACTCTCAGCAAGCTGAGATTTACCTATCCTGGTTGAAAGCACGAGACTTGGAACCAGAACTAGGCTCGGACGAATAATAGGGGTAGGTGGAAAAGAAAAGAAAGCAAAAACCACCTCCTTTCGAAAACTTCATACTACAACTAGGTTATTCCTATCTAGTAGTTTTATTTAAACTGTTAAATACACGTTTGGCAGGCAGCTTCCCAGTGGAGGCACCTGATAATACCGCCATAAGCACGCGGTTACATCTTATTGCGCTAATTCAAATGGTTTTATCCTTTGTAATCGGAGCATTAGGTTAGTATCGTCTCGAATTTGTAGCATGGTGTTATTGCAATGACCGTGAATGCATGTCTGTTGTTTGCGGGCAAAGTGTTTTATTTCATCTTAGACGGTAGTCATACTTAGGTCTCTGTGGATATCAGTGTTTCTGATAAACCATGATGCATTTACTATTTTTCTTAGCACTTTGTTTTGAAAAGTTTGTAGAATGTTGATATTACTGGATTTGGTACAACCCCAAAGTTGCATACCGTATGTCCAAACAGGTTTTGGTACTAGCTTGTATAAAAGCAGCTTGTTCTGCATTCTGAGCTTGGAAAATCTACCAAGTAGCCAATGCATTTGTTTACATCGAATGGCGAGCTCTTCGCGTTTCTTCTTGACGTGCGGTTTCCATTTCAACTTCGGATCGAGTGTCATTCCGAAATATTTTGCCTCGTTTGCGTACGGAATTCGTTACGAATCAATGAAAATGGGTAAGTTTTCTACATTTCCATAAGTAGAATTCACGTGCGTTGATTTGGCTTCGTTGAGAGTAATACGCCAAGTCTTTGTCCAATCACAAATTTTGTCAATAGCACGCTGGAGTTTATTAGTTGCTGATTCAACGGTATTACTGACCGCTAATATAGCTGTATCGTCTGCAAACGTGGCTACTGTTGTGCCTTCTTCTTGCGGAATATCACTTGTGTATATTAGAAATAGAATCGGTCCAAGAACGCTTTCTTGGGGAACTCCTGCCGCGATTTCTTTGAATTCGGAGTAATCATTTCCGTGTTTTACACGAAAGAGTCTGTCTGATAAGTAACAACTAAGGATATCAGATAACTGTTTCGGAAAAGCCCGTATGCCATACTTTATCAAAGGCCTGAGAGACGTCGAGAAAAACACTAGAACATATTTTTTTCTCCTCTAGGGCTTTCAATTACATTGGTTGTTCTGTAAACCTGGTCGATTGTAGAGTGCTTAGTCCTGAATCTGAATCGGTGATCAGGTATTAATCGACTTTCTTCGATAATCGGATTCAGGCGTTTTAACAAAAGTTTTTCGAATACCTTCGACATTATCGGTAAGAGCGATATTGGCCTATACGATTTTTTGTCATTTAGTGGTTTACCGGGCTTTAGAACCATTATAGCTTCAGCTACCTTATATTGTCGTGGAACGTACAATAACCTGAACTATTAGATAGAATTTATAAGATAGGCAAACTTGATTAAAGCTTTCCTATGTAACTCTTTAAGAACCAGTCCTGTAATTAAGTCATATCCAGGTGCTTTGCTTAATTTTAGTTTCTCTATTATATTATCTATTCTAAGGGCATAATAATTTTTACTCGAAGTTTGTAACATTCCTTAATATTACCCGTAGATCCCTAAAAGTTACTATATTCCTGATCAGCATCGATAATAGTTTCAATTTATCCATGTCCGTCCGTCGGCAAAAATTAGGCCTTTAAACTGGAGCTAGGAAGCTAAAATTTAACCATATACTATCTAGGGGCCCGAAAATATTAAGTTTAGTAATTTTTAAAACACACTTACTGGCCCACAACCTCAAAAAAACAAATATGTATATCGTAAAGATCGAATATTGAGCTAGAGAGCTGAAATTTGTAATATAATTTCTTTAAGCCCCCAAAATGTTCGGGAGGTAAAATTAAAATAAAAAAAAAAAGTTTGACTGAAGAAATCATTGAAAATGAAAGTTCTATTGTTCGCAAATTAAAGTAGCTTCGAACAATACCTTTATATAAAGTTTTCTGCCAGCGGTTTTTTTACAGAAACTTTGTTTTTCCACCAAATCCGAAATGCTGTATAACAAAATATGCAGAGCATGCATGAAACATTTAATCGCCAAACAAATGTATTTTCCATAACTGAACAGGTAGATACCTACCTGTAGATAAATATTAACGTTAATCAATGACAGACGGCTTTAAGCCCACGCTAACATATTCTTTGAAATTTGAACAATTTGAATAAAGAATCCAGCAGAACGGTAGTGCCCAGGAAAACGTTGTAGCATACGCATACCTTTATTTAAAGGAACAAAATGAGTTATCATTTTTGTGTTTATGCGTTAGCAGTTTAAGAGAAACCTTTTCAATACAATATTTTAGTTTCTTACAAAAAACAAAAACTTTTGTTGTATGCAGTCTGGTTGTGATGAAGGAAAATAAATATTTATAGCCGAATCCAAGGTTATACAAAGAACGGACCAAGAGTAAAACAAAATACAAACATCCAAAGGCAAAATGTATTTCTTTTGTGTTCTTACAGTTGTATATGGTGGTTGTTCTCACGCAAAGTAATCAACATTAAAACGTTAACTCATATTGTCTTATCTGGATGTGCACCTGAAGGGCATTCTAAATGCCATGTCAATAGGACTTGTTTTATTTAGTTTAAAATAATTGAATGTCTGGCATTTTTATCAAAGAAGGTTAATTGCCGGATGGTGTACTCGGGCGTATTTGTAACAAAAACATTTGGGCGAAAAAATTTAAACTCTTTCCTGATAAAAATTGGTTGTCGTTTAACGTTATACAATATAATTTTTAAATTGGAAATATCCCATATTCAAAGTTTCATGACTTGGGCATTGCTGGTCAGGTTTAGAAATATTTGCAAGAGAATTCTTAAAATGTGTTCAAAAATGCGTTTTGAATTGTTTTTGCGATCCTTTTTATTATTTACATAGAAAAAACTTCAAGATTCGGCTTTGTGTAACTTAAAACTACGATGCTGGGTATGTACTAAGTTGTTTGTATTTGTTTCTCAGGAATGCAACCCGGTATATAACTAGAGGTCTTCACTCAATTTGTGCGGTTTCACTTTGCGGAACACGTCTTAGTCGCCTAATACTAGCCAGAAGCAAAAAACCGATGAATTTCTTCGCACCACTAAAGACGTAACTCATTATCCAATATCAACTTAACCCCACCATTTGACATTACAAATCGATTCAATTATCCTTCGACTTAATGTTGACCTCTCCAAAATACGCTACTATAAAAAGGGTATGCATAACTATAGCCATTACCCACACCTCATATATCACCGTAATTGCTATTTACTCTCGTCTTTGACGTAACTTCTTTTCTTCCAACTGACACCATCTAGTTCCACGCATGTCCACGTGCAGAGCCGATATGTAACTCCACATGTAACTTCTTCGCCCTCTTTCGGCCACAGAGTTTGATATGGCAAAATGATTTCGCTATTTGCATCACTGTTTCCGTTATCATCTTCTCGTTTCCCTTTTCCCTTATTTCAATCGTACTTTACTCAACCTATGAAGAAGTTATGATACGGAGAAGTCCAAAAAGATTTGTCCGGCAATTTCGTTTGTGTCGGTCCGTCTGTCTGGCTATACATCCGAAGGCCGCCTACCCAAACGGACAGACGCATTTTCTTCGAACTTGGTATTTGGGGTTGTTGGGCTAATATCTCCTGGGTACAGATTCAGTTACGTTTATGACAATAATCGTCCACGTCATAGTAGTAAACGAGATTTCACCAATTTGCTTTACGTAACTTTATCACCATAGTGTCGTCTATTGTCAATCCAATTTAGAAATCTTGTACAAATCTAATTGGAATTATATTCAAGGACAAGTACTTGCGGCGTTGTAACCACTGTTTTACGATACATCTGATTTTCGGTTAAACTAAAATGCGTGTTTTAAGACGTATATTCAAGAAAGCGAAACTTAATTTTATTATTCCCTCACACTTTTTCTAGATTTTACTTTCTAAATTAACTTTTTCTTTTTACTATTTATCGCCTGTAAATGAATAAGTATGAGAGGTTGGAAATGGTAAATTTTTTTAAATATCCGCACCTTTTTTAATGTCTTAGCTTATCCAGTAATGACATCAGCAGAAACAAGTATTTGTTTGACATTTCTAAATTGTAAGGGGAATCGGGGATTGGAAAAGTTCGTCTGCGATACCTGGTGGCGAACATAATATCTAATCACAATCAATGTTCTGAGCTGTATGAAGATTTAGAGCTAAGTAAAGGCCCCTAAGCTGTAAGGGAGGCTGTACATATAGATTGATCGAATAAAATAGATCGGAGGAAGCTTTCACGTCAAACAACCTTTCTCGAAAAATTATTGGAGTGAGAGCGGCTTTGTTGGTACTGTCAAATTAAAAGGAGAGTTCCTACGAACCCCGTCAAAAAGGCAAACGCGAAAGAGAGGCAGGCCTAAAAACTCCTGGATCACACGAATGGAGTTTCACCAGCATTTGACTGGCCTCAGTGACAAAGTTCTTCTTTTTCTCTACGGTTAGTAAATCTTTAAAATATACTTGATAATATTCAGTACCAAGTAGTGTGGCATTTTACCCACTAAATCCATCAGAAAATCAGGACAAATCTATGAAAGATCAAAAAATAATTTTTCTTTCTTGATATAAATTGCATTGTGGAAGTTTTAAGTTTTAATACTTTCCCACCGCTCTTAGACCATCAGCTCATGAGGATTTATTCTTCTTAGTCTCCGAACATTCTCTTGCCAATTTACGATAGTCTCAATTTCGGAGTTAGTATGACTTTACTGATTGTGTGATACAGATCCTGTTCAAACCACTTCTGGAACCATTTCTATTTGTAAGTCCCGATATTAATCGCTATTTTTTATATATCAAGGGGCGTTAATTATTCTACGAAGGACTTTGTTTAAGAATGTTTGGATGATTTCCGAATTTGTTAACTTTGTACAATCCCATAGTTGGATGTCATACGTCCAAACAGGTTTCAGTACTTGCTTGTTTAAGATTATTTTGTTCTGGATTGAAAGGTAAGAGTTCTTTCAGAGCTACATTTTTTCTATATTTCAACTTTAGTTGCTCTCTTTTCTTCTTGATGTACTCTTTCGATCTTAGCTTTGCATCCAAAGTTATTTCAAGATATTTGGCAGTTTTTTCGTAAGGTACAACTTTCCTGTTAGTAAAAAGTTTAATATTTTTAATCTTTTTGCATGTAAAGTTTATATGAGTTGATTTTGTCTCATTTAGTTTGACACGCCATACTTGTGTCCAGACTTTTACTTTGTCTACTGCATTTTCAGACAATAATATCGAAGTATCATCTGCAAATGTGGCCATGAAAGCTTTGTTGTCCAGTGGAATATCCCTTGTATATAACAGATAGAGGGTTACTCCTTGGACACCCCCTTGCGGTATACCGGCTTCGATTTTCATAAGTTCCGAATGCTCTTGCCTATACCGTACTCTAAAGAGTCTTTCAGTATAAACCTTCAGTATTTCAAAGCACTACCTGCGAAGATCCTTATGTGGTTTGTACTCAAGTCCTATATGCCAAACGGTGGAGCCATCGCAGAGGCCTAGCGGAACCCTAGGGCTCCGCGGATCACACTTTGAATATGGCTGATTTAAATTAATGATTTTTCGTAAAGCATTGCTATCGAAAACGATATCGTCAACCTTACATGATGAGTACCCTAGCTATTTCTTGTTTAACTATGTTATTAAAGAACGGAACGTATTTGTACAAGCTTTAAACGACACTGATTTAATCACACATTTTTATTTTTACATAATTTACAGATTTAGTTAGGTTATAGAAAAATTCTAAAGTTTCTGTTTTGTATATATTAAGGAAAACTCGAATAAATGGCTTTTTGAAACCAAGACTGGTAACAGTATCCACAAAGGTGAAAGGTTGGCGGTGTCAAACTTCTTTTTTTGAAATTGCAATTATTTGGGATTTGAACGGTAAGGCCATTACACAAAGACCAATTGAAGATCCGTAAGAGATCATCATTTCTGCAGATCAAGTCCTAAAACAAATTGAATTGCCTAGACAGATATAATTGAACATCATCTGCATAAAGATACAACATAAAATTTGGCAGACTAAGGGCAGGTCATTTATAAACATACAAAACAACATAGGACCGATAATTGAACCTTGTGGAACACCAGCATGCACTCTATGCACCACCAGCATACACTCGATCGTACTGAATTCGAATATCGTTGAGGACTTTTACCACTGCTGTACTGCAGCTATGTCCATCCCGGAAACCCGACCGTACATATAAAAATAGATTATGGTGGTTAAGAACTTTGAAATTTTCTTTTTATTTGAAACACATTTAACAAGCGATAATTTAAGTAATTTTAATAAATATTTCGATGGCTTTAAGTTAATTTGGAGCGAAGCAAGTAAAACCTACATAAAGGGGCGTGCAAGTGGAGGAAGCCTGTACGGGATAAAAAAATCACATTTAAAAACTTACGATTTTGATGAATTTGAAGGAACTACCGTAGTAAAATGTGTGACACAAAATAATAATACATATATCGTTCCATCATATATAAACTGCAACAAATGGACTCACGACTTTGAGAGGCTGTGTAATACAATGTCATGTTTAGCTAGCAAAAACGTTATGCTGATTGGAGATTGGAATTCGAGAATAAGTGACTCACAAACCACAATAGTGCAAACTGTAACAAACCCTAGTATATGCTGTACCAATAGGGTATCTAAAGACATAGTCTGCAATAAAAATGGAACAGATGTACTAGAGCTGCTCCAAATGTATGATCTTATTGTGTTAAACGGCTGTACAGAAGGTGATAGAGAAGGGCATTACACATTTGTCGGAGGGCAAGGCAATTCAGTTATTGATTTTTGTGCTGTTAACAACGACTGGACTGGGAAAATTAAAAAATTTGAGGTACAATACAAAACTTTTTCGGATCACATGCCAATCGTGGTTGAAGTTGATGGTGAAACACCCTCATATCACAAAAACCTGCCCCTGCTACCAAGACTTAAATGGAAATCCGAAACAACAAATACCTACCACAGGTTATTAGACAGCTTGCTCTCAGCAAATAATTCGATACCTGAAGAAACAGAAACACTCGCAAACCAAATAACTTGTTATATAAGAAGTGCTGCATCAAACAACATTTCAAATATAAGGTCACCATTTAAACAAAAATGGTTTGATAGAGAATGCATAAATGCTAGGAAGAAATCATTTGCCCTTTTGCGTGTCTGGAGAACTTGTAATGACCCTGATGTTAAAAAGTGGTATAACCAAGTGAATACCCACTACAAAAATCTATGCCTAGCTAAGAAAACTGACTTCGATAATCAGCAAGCTCTCTTACTTAGTAAAACCAAGTCTTCAAAGGACTTCTGGAGAATAGCAAGGGAGATTAATGGTACAGTTTATCAAATAGGTACAGGAGTATCTGCTGATGATCTATCCATATATTTTAAACATCTTCTACTGGATAACTCAAACCTTTCTTTCTCGTATGCGGACCCCCTCATTTTCGACGATTCCCTAGATGGTGAGGTAACAACTGACGAAATTAATGCTGTTATCATGAAATCCAAAAATGGAAAGGCGCCAGGCGAAGATGGGATTCCGTACGAATTCTACAAAAATGCTAGTCCAACCTTAATCAACTATTTGAAAGTTCTCTTCAACAGTGTGTTCTCGAGTGCAGACATCCCTTCATCGTTTAAGAAGTCTGTAATATTCCCCATCCACAAAAAGGGTTCGCTGGAAAACGTAGAAAACTACAGGGGAATCTCATTCATGAATGTGTCAGCCAAGATATTTTGTGGCATACTTGTAGGACGATTAGAAAAATGGGTAGATGAAAAAAATATTCTGACAGAGCGTCAAGCTGGATTCAGAAAAAACTTTTCAACCGTTGACCAAATATTCACATTATCTGCGATTATAAGAGCCTTTCAAGCCAGAAACAAGAAAATGTATAGCTTTTTTGTAGATTTCAAGGCAGCTTTTGATCTTGTTAGCCGAAGTGCACTCTTCTATAAACTGTCTCAGTTGGGTATCTCTACAAAATTTCTTAAGACCATTAAAAAAATGTATGCCGAAACAAGTGCAGCAGTCTGGGATGGAAAGGATTTCTCAGAATGGTTTAAAACACAGACTGGTGTAAAGCAAGGATGTCCTCTTAGTGCCTTATTGTTTTCTCTATTTATAAACGACATAGAAAAAGATTTGCCTGGTGGAGTACGAATTGCTAATACCGTGGTCAATGTCTTGTTATATGCCGATGATCTTGTTCTACTCTCTGAATCTCCTGAAAATCTCCAATTGATGATAAATCGTCTAGCCAGTTACTGCAAAAAATGGGGACTAACCATCAACACCGAAAAATCTAAAATTATGGTATTTTCCCGTTCACCACGAGTGCAAAGTGGAAATAGATGGTTTTATAATGGAAGCCGATTAGAGATTGTGAAGGAACTCAAATATTTAGGAGTGAAACTGAACCCAACCCTAGAATTTGGTAAACATCTAACGGATAAAGCCAAGTCTTCCCAAAGCTTAGTGAATCTATCATGGAAAAATGTTTTTGCAAACAAGCGGATTCTCCTCTCAACGAAATACAGAATATTTGATTCAGTTGTTAAATCAACTCTTTGTTACGCCTCTCAAGTTTGGGGATCAGACGAGTACGAAGTAATCGAGAAATTCCACAGGAACTTCTTGAAAAAATTATTCAACTTACCAATGAAATCGCCGAACTACACAATCTATTTGGAAACGGGTCTTCCAATGCTTTTTACAAGCACTCTCAAATCGCAAGCGGATTACATCATTAAAATAGGTTCGTATCCAGACTCCCGAATAACCAAAAAAATGCTATCTTATGAATTAAGAAACAAGGACTGGTGGGCGTTAAGATGGTTAAGAATTGGAAACGCGTGTGGAGAAACTATTTCATTCGATCTAAACAACCTGGACAACTTAAAGAACCAACTTTATCGAATAATAAATAAAAATGAAGATGCTATTCGTGTGCGATTTATAGAGAAAGCTCGTGAATCAGATAGCAGAGTATTGTATTCTCACCTGAACTTCAATCTAAAGGATAAGAACTATTTCAATGACTCACTCAACTATAGTGAAATATCTCTTATTTTCAAAACAAGGTGTGAGTTGATTGGTTTAAATGGCAGCCCATATAATGGAAGCTTCAACCAGTTTTGTAATATTTGCAACTTAAAAGCGAAAGAAGACTGCTTTCACATTATTAGTGTTTGTCCAATCTACAAACCACAGAGACTAGCTTACTTCGGAAAAAAATTCCTTACCATGCAGGAGACAATACAAATTCTGAACGAGTGTGATTGGAAAAAGTTATTTTATTATATTAAATCCATCTACAAATACAGGTCGCTATTAATAACAGAGTATTATGATTGATTAAGTTTATTAAAAAAATAACTATATTGTTAAAGTTACAAATGTAGGTACATGTATAAGCATTTTGCTAACCAAGCTGACGGCTAAGCCATAGCTTTAAAATTCATTCTATCTTGTAACTTATGTAATAAGAAAATATTAAATAAATGAATTTCTTACTTACTTTTACTTTACTACTGGTGGTTAATGTGATTAGAGATCTGTTTCGCTAGAACCTTTTCGAAGATTTTTGACAGATAAGGCAGAATACTTATAGGCCGAAAGCCAGCACATGATAAAGGATGTGACTTTTTGGGAAATGATGAGGAAGTTATATAGAAATTAAATATGTGAGTGAAAAACGGGTTAGATGTGATTTAGAATCGTTTTAATGAAACAGATCGGAACTTCATCTTAGCCAACAGAATTGAACTAAAGAGAACGAATGTTTATTAGTACTACACAACCAGAAATGATCTCAAAATCAAATTCAGTTGAAGTCTGATACAGTGCAGCGTTGTTTGGTACAAAGTTAAATGTTTGTTATTGGCAGTGAAAGCGTTTGGACGGGGATAATTGTCAGTTACTTCTTTTTTTTCCAACACCAATAGAACGAAGACTGCTCCAGAGTACGTGGAGATTGGTTATCTCTTCTAAAGTTTTGGATAATGTTAGTTAGTTAAGATGAACCCAATCACGATACATCTCAGCTAATACAAATATTTTGAAAAAATAATCTGAATTTTCCAAATATTTTCTTTTGCAATCTTTTTATTCATAATTAATAGAATTTTTAAAATGCTAAGAAAATATTTCTTCCCTTAAAACCGGCTCTAAGGATTTCGATCTGTTTTGGTGTTTTAAATACATAGTTACTAAAAGTGAAGGCAAGAAAATGGCATACTCAGTTGTTCCGAAAAAAACTTTATAGGAAACGGCAATATCTCAAAAATGAATAAAAGGACTTCAAAGAAATTCGGTATTTTAGCTGATAGCTACTACTATTCAGAACCAGTTTGCATAGTCATATAATAATACATAATTTAGCATGATGCAATGCCAAAACTCATGTTATTAAAGCGAGAACATTTTGTGGAACCCATTCGTGCACTTTGTTTTTTCTTTCTCAGAAAAATTTTGCAATTTACTTGTTTTTGAAAAATTTCAGCTGGAAATTGAATGCGCATGGATGCGAGAATCACACATCGATTGGATATTCCAGGGACCAGCTAGTCTTGTTATATTGCTGAACTTGATTTTCCTCTTTCGGATTATGTGGGTAAGATAAATCGTAACCGATGGAGTGTGCCCGTGAATTTCTTTTTCTTAATGCTAAGTCCTGACAGCAATTTTACGTTTCGCTGTACTTCAACTGTTTTATTTATTTCCTTGTGGATTCAGCTCACTTGAAATGCATCTTTGCGTTTTTTTTTATTTTCTTTTTTTCCATTTCAAGGTACTTATTACAAAACTACGTTCAGCTAATACCCAGGAAACAAGGCAGTATCGGAAAGCATCAAAGGCGTTGCTCGTTCTTATACCACTTCTGGGAATAACATACCTACTGGTGCTCTACGGACCAGAGAATGGAATCGAACGACATGTGTTCGAAATTCTAAGAGCTTTTCTCATTAGTACACAGGTAAGAGTGCAGTAACAATATTTCTTTAGCAAACAAACTGTCATTCGATTTTTGTTGCTCATTTTGTATATGTTGAACCTTTTTCCATTATTTCAGGGATTCTCCGTTTCATTTTTCTACTGCTTCCTGAATTCGGAGGTAAGACAAGCACTAAGGCATCGATTCGAACGATGGCATGATGCTCGAAACATCAGTTCGGAGCAATCAATACGAAACAGGAGGTAATTTATGATAAGTGTTGTGTGACCTGAGCATGTTGAATATAGAAAAACGAAGATTTAAATTTAAGGACACTTTAATACTCGCGGATAATTAGATATTTGCAAAAACAAGTTACAAAAACAAAAACTTATAATTTAAGACTGAGATATTTATACATATCGGACTGGAATTAAGTATATATATACGTTAACAAAATAAGTGACAACAAAATGTACGCCAACAATACCTCAGCAAAAACAAAAATAGTCAGCAATTAGATTGTTTTGGAAAAATTATGAAAGAATAAAGTAATATTTTTTTGTTTATTATTTTATTTGTTTTTATTTTCCAACAAAAGTTTCATTCTCTAAAGCAGTCGATTTTTCGAAGGATTCCTGTATTTTATGAATACTATTTATTTTACTTTCGATTGACTATCTCAGAAGGGTATTTGACTTATTCTAAATACGTATTTCCAAATTTTGTATATTACAATATTTTTCCAAGTGAAATACTTTGTATGTAGAAGTTCGCCACACCTAAAATCGATATCCATTTACAGTATGAAAACAGTGTAATATCTGTTTCTTAAGGAAAAGCTCTGAAACAAAAATGTTTTTCGTAAAGGAATCTTGGATAAGTCTGGGGTTTTAAAATGCTTGCTTCGAGTGCTGTTCTGCAGCTTAAAAAAATAATTGAACTGCACAAAGTGGTTTTAAGATTATTTTTAAAATAATTAAAGCTTAAAAAGCATCTGATAAACTCTTTCAAATTAATCACACACGACTGACTTATTTTAAATCCCTCGTATGGCACATGGGATCATGACGTAATCTCGAATACAAAAAATTTCGAAAAAACTAATTTTTAATCTAGAATGCAAAAATCTCGAATGCACAAAAATCTCGAAAGACGATATCTCGAAAAAAAAGTTAATTCGTGATTTTTTTTTACCTATTTAAAGAGTTTAAACTTAAAGAAAATGCATTACCTACATATTTTTTGTATACCCTATTCTAGGGGTATATTAATTTTGACGCATAGTTTGTAACATACCTTAATATTGCCCGTAGACCCCTAAAAGTTACTATATTTATGATCAGCATCGATAGTAATTTCGATCTAGCCATGTCCGTCCGTCGGCAAAAATTAGGCCTTTAAACTGGACCTAGAGAGCTGAAATTTTAACCATATACTCTCTAGGGTCCCGAAATAATCAAGTTTACGAATTTTTGAAATCCGCCCACAGACACGCCCACAAACTCAAAAAAACAAAATTTTGGAAAAAATCGAATTTTGAGCTAGGAAGCTGAAATTTTTTATATATGATCTATGACTCCTAAAACTGCTCGGGATATAAAATTTTCAAAATCCGCCCACTGCCACGCCCACAAAAAAATAAAACAATTTTATTGAAAAACCAAAATTTGAGCTAGGGAGCTGCAATTTTTAATATATACTCTCTATGGGCCCTTTAAGCTCATGTATAAATATTTTCAAAATCCGCCCACTGACACGCCCACAAATAAATAAAATAATTTTTTTGAAAATCCAAAGTTTGAGCTAGGGAGCTGAAATTTATAATATATACTCTCTATGGGCCCTTTATGCTTATGTGTAAATATTTTCAAAATCCGCCCACTGGCACGCCCACAATTATTATTATTTTTTTTTTTTTGAAAATTCAAAGTAAGCTAGGGAGCTGAAATTTATAATACTCGTATATACTCTCTAGGGGCGCTTTATGCTCATGTGTTAATTTTTTTAAATTCGCCTACTGACACGCCCACAATTAAATAAAACAATTTTATTGAAACACCCAAGTTTGAGCTAGGGAGCGTTTTTTTTGATAAAATCCTTTAAATGTTATATAACAAAATATGTAAAGCGTTCTTAACAATTCAACCATACTTAGACTTTTGTCACGCCCACTTATGAGGGATAGGAATAAGAATAGGGTATCCAACAGTTCGCCCAAGCGGACTGTAGCCCGTCCCTATGTTTTTTTTATAATAAGCGCGCACTAAAGGGATTTGTTGGGACCCTTATAATGTTTTAGCTACACAGCGCGGGCGTTAAGGAAATTAGGGTGAGACGAAAAGGAGAGATGACGATGCACGTTGGTTTTGAATGTTTGTAGGTTATAATGTGTAGGAAAAATGGAGCGGGGAAGAGCATTCCACATTCGTGTTGTACGGCTGTTTAGTTTATTCTGCTATTTATTTTTTTCGGCAAATTAACAATAACAAATCAATATTTAACAAAAAAAAAACATTATAAAAAATTGTAAAAATTCCAATAGTAAATAAGGTGCCATGAAATAACGCCGAATTATGAAAGCGAAATAACGCCGAATTTCCATTTTCGGTCTTATTTCAGTTTGCCAAAGTGAAATAAAGCCGAATCGGCCTTGTTTCGCTTTTAATTTATTTACACAATCAGATAAAGATTCCTAACCGTTTTCAGATTTGCACCCCTGAAAACCTCGCACCTACTCCAAATCAAACAGTGACCCCAAGCAGGGGCTTGCCATAAGCATTTAACTGTTTATGGGATGAGTTGCGAAATCTCAAGTAGAATAAAGTCGGTCTCCGAGATCTTATTCGATATTATTACTCTTTTGTTCTACTACATAATTGGAAATAAAGTCGAGAATAGAAATTGGTGAATTTCGACATTACTTCCGATTTCTTATGGAAATAAAGTCGATCGACATTATTTCCATCTACTTTATTTCACGGCACCGGTAAATAAATCCATCGATTTCGATTTGAATATTTCCTTTGTTTGTAATGATTTCATTTACGCGCGAATTGTAACCATTGTCTCAAAATTTAATATATTCATTCGAGATTTTTTTTTTTTTAGATTTTTGTATTTCGAGATTATGCTTTCCAGATTTTTTCAATTCTAGATTTTTGTTTTCGAGATTTTTACTTTCGAGATTTTTGTTGTCTGGATTATTGCTTTCTAGATTTCGTGGTAAACCCATTTCACATTCATACAAAATGGCTTGCTGAATTAAGTCCGAACCCTATTCTCAAAGGTGGCTTTAGGCCAGCAGCTTCCACTGAAATTTGTCCATGGATGATTCAAAAATGTCAACCGCCATGGGAACAAGCATGCTTTACTACAAAATTGTACAAAGAGCAGTTTTTGCGATAAGACGCAGTGGCAGAAAATGCTTAAAAACAAAGTGTTACCCTCTTCTGGGTTCCAGATCACGAGAATTTCAAAGGCAAGCTAAATGAATGATGAACTTGCACGTAAAGTTTTTTTTTTTTTTTGTATAATTCGCTTGCATTAAAGGGGATTTGTTGTTTCTGTATATGTACAGTACCCTTATAGCGTTAAACACAACGCATGCATTTTTTGTTGAACAGAAAGCTGCAATGTAGTGTTGTATTGCATGATTTTAGGTGCTACTTGCTATTTAAAAGAATAGGAGGATAGGAAAGAAGTTTTTGGTGCTTAGTATTTTTGTTTTCTCCACGGGTGGCGCCTATAATATATATCCATTTACAAGTCCAGGTCACCTCTGTCACCTGCCAACCAGCAATATCAAGTTACAGTTAATATGACGCATGTCAACTAGGTGGAGCACATCCGAGGTGAATGCCCAGTGTAATGATAAAAGAAGTTTAGGGCGACTATGTATGGGCTAAAGTTTGGAGCGACTATCACAAGGCAGGGCACGAATACAATAGGTTTTCTCTCAAAATTCTGCCTTTCTATGAATTCATCTACAACAGCAATCATAAGGTTTCTTAGGGACCTAGGCTATATCGCATAATTATTCCCCAGTGGTAGTTAACCCTCAGGAAAGCTAAGCACAAAACTTGACTTTCTTATCAACCAACATCGTAACAGCATATTATTATCATAGGGATAAAAAAGGTGAATCTGAACCATTTTCATGGCATTCACCAGCAACCTGTCTTTCATTGGTAATAAAAATATAACTCAAATACTGTGAATGAACCCATTGAGGTCGAGGCAAAACACTTGGCTGTCTGAAGTCACAATGTTTTATTAACAATGTCACAACGTTTTATTATTTGTCTATATAAAATAATATTAATATACACCTGCCATATTTTTTCGAAGCAAGGATGTACAGCGGATCCGGATAGGGTTCGATCGATTGTTAACTTGGAATCTCCGAAAAACAAGAAAGGGTTACAATCAGTCTTAGGAATGATCAACTATTTACGTAGTTTTATTCCAAAATTATCGGATGAGTGCAACAGTATGAGAGCGTTGTTGAAAAATAACGTAGAATTTGAATGGCTACCTATGCATGAAACTGAATTTAGGAAAATTAAAAGCTTGATTATTAACGCACCAACTTTAAGATTATTTAACGAAAATAAGAGTGTGACAATAGAGACCGATGCTTCTCTGTGTGGTTTAGGGGCTTGTTTACTACAAGAGAATGGCCGGACCATTCTCTTGTAGTTATGTTTCACGTAGCTTAAGTGAAGCTGAGAAGAATTATTCTCAAATTGAGAAAGAACTTCTAGGTATTATTTTCGCAACGAATAAATTCCATTATTACATTTACGGCCGATAAATCTCGGTAAAAACAGACCACAAGCCTCTCATATCGATATTTAAGAAAGAACTATCGAAAGTGTATAGCACGCGATTACAGAGAATGCGTCTTAAACTCCTTAAATATAAACTGAGTCTGGAATTTGTACCAGGCAAATATCTTCATATTGCTGACTATTTGTCAAGATCATATGATAGACTAGCTCCTATCGATGAAGATGAAGATTTAAATGAAATCGTTCATTTGTTGAATGTAAGCAAAGATAAACAATCGAAGATAAAATAGGATTCCCAATTAGATCAAAATTTAAAACAAATTATTTATTTTTGTAAAAATGGATGGCCAACGGATAAATCAAAAGTCCAGTCGAGTCTTTTATCATATTTTAGAATTCGAAATGACATTAATTTAGGAAACGACATACTATTCTACGAAGATAGAAATATAATACCAGATACAATGAAGCCAGAAATTTTAAACCTGTTACATCTCCCTCATTGTGGTATTCAAAAAACAAAACAAAGGGCAAAAGACTTGGTGTACTGGCCAACTATCAAGTCCGATATTGAAATCTTTTTACTTGCATGCGAAGTTTGTAATAAATTCAACAGAAAAAATAGGAAAGAACCAATTATATTTCACTCGATTCCTCCATATAGATTTGCTAAAATAGGTATGGACATAATGGAATATGGAGGTACATCATATCTTGTTATGGGTGATTATTTTTCCAAATGGTTAGAAATACTTGAACTTAAAAACAAAAGCATGAATTAAATTATAAGGCATTTGAAAATTATTTTTAGTGTGCATGGGATTCCTGAGGAAATAGTTTGCGACAATAATCCCTTTAATTCAAGAATCTTTTTTGATTTATCAAAGCAATTATTTTTTAAAATTACGTTCAGTAGCCCCTATTACACAAAATCAAATGGGCTTGCTGAAAAATTTGTAGGCATTGCAAAAAATTTGATGAAAAAATCAAAAGAATCCGGTATAGCATTATATTCAGCCTTGCTGGAATACCGCAACACTCCAATTAGTGCGTTAGGAGTTTCTCCATCACAAATTCTGTTCAGTAGACGTTGTAGAACTTTATTACCGGTAAAGAAAAAGTTATTACAGCCGACAATTATAAGAAACATACCAGAAAAAATTCGCACCTATCAAAATAATATCAGAAAATACTACGACAAGACTGCTAAATCTCGTGTTAGTTTTGAAATAGGAGAAACCGTGAACTTTAGAAAACAAAATTCATTATGGTATCCCGCAAAAATAATTTCACAACTCAATAACGCTAGATCATACGTGCTATAAGACGAAAGGGGAAACATTTATCGGAAAAACTCTTGTGACATTAATGCCCGAAAGAGTTTAATAAACACACCTATAGACCCAGGCAATATCATCGACAGTAGCTCTTCACTCTTCACAAACCAGAAGGATATCAATGCGAATGCAGATGCTTCCGAAACAAAGAAGCAACCATCGCCAAATAGAGATGACCACTTCAAGACACAAAGTTATAAGACAAAGTATGGCAGGTGTATAAGACCACCTGATCGTTATACTTGAGAATTGACAGCCTAATACTTCAACGATTTATTTGAATTCAATTTTTGTTTATTGTTAATTTCTTTTCCATTTATTATCTTAGTATGTAAAATCGCTGTTTCTAATCACCCTTGTTACTTAATTAGTATAAGCGTAAAGTTTTGAATTTAAAGCAAATTGAAGTAATACAGAATGTAACATTTTAAGAATATCTCTAGCAGTATAGTTTACAAAACTTAGGGAAGGATGTTTAAGTATTATTATTGTAAGCCACCACTGTATTCTAACTGAACCATTTATATACATACTACATATGTACATAAGGCACTGGCTGGTCGACCGGCGAACGAAGATGAGGCGATCAACCAGCGAGTCAGTCTTATTTGGAAAGTCACTGAAGTGAAGTTAAATAAAAACAATATCATAATGAAGAAAAAAAGTCAATAGAAATTTAGCGTATGCTTGCTCATATGTACACTACCATAATTGTATGATCCCTAAGTTATTTCTACGACACTTGTGTGGAAAAACAAACCCTACCTTATGCCAATCTTTCCTAAAGTTCTACTTATTCCTAGTTCTAGCACCTAATAGTAAGCAATGAAAAACGTCAAAAGTGACATTGCATTTTGTAGGTGAAGAATTGAAAATGGCTGTGCTGTGCCCTCCATGCATTATACGGGCACTGTATCAAATTACTGGCAAGGAAATATTTAGCCCAAGAAAAAATAGGAAGATACCTCGTGCAGACAGTTTTTGGGCGGAATTGATCATTCTTTGTTCCTTTCCCATATTTGTTTTGTATAACTGTAAAATGTTAATTTTGAGGAGATCATTTGTCTAGAGCCAGACATATTTGCCCTGCTCTGCAATACTTTACATAGAACAAGATATATTCTGGAGCACAGTTTTTATGAGTCTTTGTGTTTAAGTTCTGTCTGACATTATTCGGTGTAGATAAAGTTGATTTTTCGATTAAAGTGTACGCTTCAGAGTTCGATATAAGGCCTTCAAGTGCTTATTACTTCCCGTTGAAAAGTATACGCATGTGTTTAACCTGACTCGGTCGGTACATTATGATAGTTGGTTTCTACTATTGATAGGAATTAAATTTTCGTGGATATTCGAAGCATATCTCATTTGAATCCAAATAAGCCGGCTGATTTCCATTATTTTTTGACATAGCTAAGATTTAAGGCTAATAACGCGAGACGAGGCAGGTTACTTCGCCGTATATAATAGATCCAAGCCATTTGAACTTTTTGCACTTAAAAGTCACTTTTCCATTCAAATAAATGTCAGTAATAGGTCGTCGTGAATCGGGGAACGAACAGTTAATGGGTTAGACGACCTTAAATTAAAATACACGAACGACATGGTTTCGACCATACCATTCTACGTCTATCTCTGTAGATATGCATTTTTTTTTGACAAAAATGATCATTTAAAACATTAACCCAAACATCAAGTGTTTATTGCAAAGACGTTTGATCCTTGTAGTCCCCAAATTTTAATTCAAGCTGATTATTGTGGTTTGATATAAATATCAAAGCACTAAGCATGCATTCCTGGTGTGTACCGGCTTTGATTGGGAACTCTTCAACCATGTTCATGACTATCTGTACGTATGTTTCTGCAACCAAACGTTGTCTTGGCGATACCCACAACAGATCATTATCAATCAAATACTTTTATAAAATAAACCAAGGAATCATGACAAATAACTTGGATTGCACCTGTGGCAACATACTCGCACTGCTTATCAGAACTCCAAAGAAAATCAACGTGTGTCGCACTATCCTTTTATAAAGGAAGAACATAACTCTCTATTCAGACGTCTTATATTTTTGGAGTTGAGAACCACGAACCATCTAGACTCAATGTCCCCCAGCGCACTTCGAGTATATCTCACCTAAGTCAACCGCTCCTTGTTTTCTGGTGTATTTGAACGCCTTCCCTACTTGGAACAGCAACAATCGGCCGACCGTTTCATGCCGATTCCGAATGGAACATTTAAAAACTTTTCAAGACAGTTTATAATCTTGGATGTTTGTCAGACCTTGGTAAAGCTTTTGCCCTTACTAGTGGGATTCGAAGTTGGGACTCCTCAATCTATTGTCCAATGGAAAATGTTTGTTCAATTGACCTTCACAATACTGTTGCCACCTGTTTCGAATTTATTCATCGTCTACATTAAGCTGGCCTCGAGTATTAGTAATGAACTTTGTAGATAGAATATTCTTAGCATTTTACTTTCTTTAAGCAGCTATGTACGAGTAAGTGTTATAAACAAATCATTAGGAATAAATAAGTTTATTTAAATAGTTTCCCAGATGTATAAATTCATTTCGAATGTTTGTTTGTCCATATAATTCCATTTCATGGTAGCGTTTTATTCCTCATTACCTTAAGGACTCATTTCTTTATTAAGTTAATTGCTTAGCGATTATTTGGAATCATATCTTTTTCCTTCAACACCAACTCAATTCATGATTCAGATAAGAGTATTATTACAAAAAGCTAAAAATATAGATTGAGCGTAATTTAAAATTCCTTTCAAATTTTTTTTAGAGTAAATCTGTTGCATGAGTGAATAACTAAATTGCCATTCAAAACCTGACAATAGGATTCCTATATTTGAATCCACTCTTTCCTTCATTATCCTTTGCCCCTCTTCATTGGCTGTTTTATTATGCGATAAAATATTTTTTTTATCACATAACAGACTTCATATTGCGGAATGATAGACATTCACATCTGAGCTATTTCAAGTGTGTTTTTCTTCTCTTTTCTAGATATCGATTCTCAAAGGACTATTCCCTAAGATCAAGAACTGAAAGTTTACGGTGAGCTAGTTTTTATTCTATTTTGTATTCTAATACAGTTTTAATCTCAATGTGTTTGTGAATGTAACTAAAGTATTTGTAAATTCTTAGTATGGTAGATAAAGAAATAAAGAAATGTTTTTGGTTTTATTAACAATGCCCGTTGCCAATAACAAATTTTGTGCGAAGCTTGATTGTGTAGATCCCTTTATCCCTATGAAAAAGAAAATCTGGTAAGGTGCAATTCTTTAAAATGTTCATTTTATCTTTAAGAATTTTATTTCGCCTAAATGGATATAAACGCAAGCAGTTTTAAACGACATATATTATTAGCTTGACTTTATTTATGTTGATGACCTTAGAAAGTTATAACTTATGAACAAATTTTAGTAAAGAATTACCCATTTCATTTAAAATTTCTGGTTCACTTGATGTGCTCTGCCTTTGCTTTGAAGAAGTTTCAGACAAATAATCCACTTTCTAAGCTAACCTATGGACAGTGGCCTGTACCAATAACAAAATTAAGGTGAAGCTTTCATTTTGTATGCCCTTTCACTCATATGCAAAAGAAAATTTAAATGAACTTATTTAAGTCCACATTAAATTTGTTATTGTCAATGCCCGGTAAGAATTAATTTTTTGCTTGGGCGAATTGTTGGAGTCCCTTTTCCTATTCCTATCTCTCATAAAGTGTGTGTGTCAGAAATCATAGTTTAGGTGAATTGTTAAGAAAGATCTATATATTTCTTTATACAACATTTAAAGAATTTTATCGAAAAAACAAAGTTTTTGTATAAAATACTCACCTTAAAAGTGGGCATGGCAGAAGACTCAGTATAAAGGAGTTGTTCAAAACGACTTTATCTACATACTTTGACATTAATGGGAGTTTCATTTGCAATGATTTCTTCCATAAAGCGGTTTTTTAGCAGTGAGCGTCTTAGTGAGCAAATTTTAAAAATGATTAAACGTGAACGTTAGTGCCCTTCAATAGAAAATATATATATATTTTTCTTAAAAAAAAATCTTAACACATGAGCATTTTGGGCCCCTAAAGACAATATATTCCAAATTTCAGCATTCTAGCTCAAAATTCGATTTTTTCGATAAATTGGTTAATTTTTGATTGTGGGTCAGTCGACGGAAGTTAAAAATTCTTACACCAGATTATTTTGACCCACTGTAGAGTTTATATTTCAAATTTCAGCTTTCTAGCTCGAGTTATAGGGGCTAATTTTTGCCAATGAACGGACGGACGGGCATGGCTAGATCGACATTTCTATCGATGCTGATCACGGATATACTAACTTTTAGGGGCCTATACAGGCAATATTAATGTATAGATGTTACAAATTATGAGTCAAAATTAATAAACCGTTAGAAAAGGGTATACAAATAGAGAAAGCTTTAGAAGCTACAGAGACGACTAATGGAGTTCAATGACAAATAAAAACATAGGGGCGGGCTACAGTCCGCTTGGGCGAACTGTTGGATACCCTATTCTTATTCCTATATCTCATAAGTGGGCGTGACAAAAATTTAAAGGATTTTATCGAAAAAACTAAGCTTTTGTAAATAAAAACGCTCCCTAGCTCAAACTTTCGTTTTTCAATAAAATTGTTTTATTTAATTGTGGGCGTGTCAGTAGGCGGATTTAAAAAAAAATTAAGTATGAGCATAAAGGGCACCTAGAGAGTATATACTATAAATTTCAGCTCCCTAGCTCAAACTTTGGACTTTCAAAAATAAAAATAAAATAATTGTGGGCGTGTCAGTAGGCAGATTTTGAAAATATTTACACATGAGCATAAAGGGCCCCTAGAGAGTATATATTAAAAATTTCAGCTCCCTAGCTCAAATTTTGGTTTTTCAAAAAAAATATTTTATTTAATTGTGGGCGTGTCAGTGGGCGGATTTTGAAAATGTTATGTCCCAAGCAGTTTTATGGGCCAAAGATCATATATAAAAAATTTCAGCTTTCTAGCTCAAAATTCAATTTTTCCCAAAATTTGTTTTATTTAATTGTGGGCGTGTCAGTGGGCGGATTTTCAAAATGTTATGTCCCAATCAGTTTTATGGGCCATAGATCATATATAAAAAATTTCAGCTCTCTAGCTCAAAATTCGATTTTTTCCAAAATTTTGTTTTTTTGAGTTTGTGGGCGTGTCTGTGGGCGGATTTCAAAAATTCTTAAACTTGATTATTTCGGGACCCTAGAGAGTATATGGTTAAAATTTCAGCTCTCTAGGTCCAGTTTAAAACCCTAATTTTTGCCGACGGACGGACGGACGGACGGACGGACGGACATGGCTAGATCGACATTACTATCGATGCTGATCATAAATATAGTAACTTTTAGGGGTCTACGGGCAATATTAAGGTATGTTACAAACTATGCGTCAAAATTAATATACCCCTAGAATAGAAAACTAGTGACGGGGTTGGTGGCGGCGTTTTCTCCGAAAGACTAAATCTGAGTCTCTCTTTCCGTCTCCCTAATCACTGTAGCGTATTCCAGGCGGAGATTATGGCGATAAAAGAAGCCCTGACGTGGCTGAAGAGAAATGTGATATCCACAAAGGATATCCGTATCTTCTCGGACAGTCAGGCCGCGATCAAGTCCGTGGATTCAGTATCTTCAAACTCCATTGCAGCCCTCGACTGCCGTTCATCTCTTATGGAGATGGCGGAGCAGTTTAACATTCACCTCTGTTGGGTGCCGGGGCATAGAGATATTCCAGGAAACTGCAGGGCTGATGAACTCGCCAAAAAGGGAACCAAACTCCCCCTTTTACCTGAAAAGGGTTCTCTGGGTATCCCAATCGCTACCTGCAAACTTTTATTCAAGCTATCCGCAATCGAGAGAACAAACCTTAGGTGGACAGGTAGTAATACATGTCTAGCGACTAAGCACATCTGGCCAAAGCTGGACCTGCGACGCTCTAAGAGTCTGATCTCACTAAACCGACTGCATATTAGCTCCACTATAGGTGCCATTACAGGGCACTGTCTGATAGGCAAGCATGCATCGAGGCTTGGCGTTTATTCTAACGATTTCTGTAGAAGTTGCTTGGACGAGGAGGAGGAGGAGACTATACTTCACCTTCTCTGTACATGTCCAGCTCTCTCCCATAATAGAAATCTTCATCTGGGAGATTTCTTGCTTAACAATCTCAACGACTTGGCTAACGCTGACGTTAGAAGTCTATCGCGCTTCATAAGAAGCTCTAAATGGTTTAACTAGTAGTGGGGAAACCCCTCGATCCGTGTGGCATCACAATGGACCTAATCCTGGTCTAAGTGTGTCGGCCTTCTGCTGACAGCCACTTCAACCTAACCTAACCTAGAATAGGGTATAATAAATAAAGTGTATACAGAGATACGAAAACAATTAGGAGGTCTAAACAATCAACTTCCCAGCGTGATATGAATGGGATATCATCATGCATTTTTTTCAGCGGGTCTAAGAGTTATACAATAAATAAAATAATAATAAGGGAGAGTAAGCGAAAACTCAATAAAATCAATATTATTCGTTTCATTCACTATTAGTAGGTATTGATTATTTATTGCTTATTTTTACTATTTTTAACTTTTAATTAATTTAATTAAATTAAAAAAAGGGTTGTTATTTGATAAAGACTCAACGGAAATATTTTCCAAATAGACCTTGCGAGATGGTGCAGATTTCAATCCAAGCAAATGTTTATGTTAAGTGATATCCAAGACAAATTTGGAGCTATAGTATTTTTCGCCTTCTCTTCACCCATAAAATCTGTCGATTTGGTAAAAAAAATTTAGTTGTATTAAATAAAACCCCTACATGGAATGATTATATATCCATTCCGAAGTTTTCGGATAGTTCAAACATTAACCCCCCCTTAAAATTTTATTTATGCTGGTAAAATCATTGTTAATTCCATTGCTTCCACATGCATGTGCATTTTGCAGGTGCTGTTATTTATAACTGATGATTGGCAGTGGCTCAGTAGTTAGTGAGTTTAACTACGAGCGAGGTGTTCGTGTCTCAAATTGTACCCTACCTAACAAGTTTTTCAGCTATCATGAAAAGCTTCTCAACTCAAGTTTGCAGTTCGGAATCGGCGGTGAAATATAGGGCCTTCCATTTGTGTTAAAAATATAGCCGCACACACGAAATTTTTGAATAAGCTAAGTTTAAAACCCTATAAATGTTTATGCTTTCTATTTAAACCCTATTTATTGGGTATATTTGATTTCCACTCATGAAAGTTACTATATTTTTGACTAGCATCGAAAGTTATATCGATTTAGACATGTCCGCCTGTCTTTCACCAATTCTGAGGCCTGAAAATTCGAGCTGAAACCCAAATATTTGGAACATGTACTCTCTAAGGGCCCGAAATAATCAATTATGACTATTTTTACAATCCTCCACTGGCACGCACATTATTTAAAAACAAAAACCTTTTATTGAAGAATTTGATGAAAATGAAGGTCGTGTTCTTCGTAAAGTCGCATCGGAATTTAATGAGCGTAACATAATGTTGCCGTTCCAGTTCCGCGCTCGAAGCCGAGCTGAGGTACTATCATCAGCGAAGGAATGGTTTTAATTTTAAGTAACAGACAGAAAATCATTTATAAAAATGAAAAAGACAGACGAAGATTAAATAGAGCCATGGGGAAACCCAGCATTTATTTTGTGAGTTCCACACCTGAAATTATCCAAAAAAAAACCTGGAATGAACGGTTCGAAAGGTTATTCCTAATCTATTGAAGATGAGTACCATCAATTACAAAAATTACGCATTTTGATTCCAAACTCTGTCAAATGCCACCTTCACTTGATTGGTTACACTTTTCGGTTAGATTATGTCATCAAATTAGCGGTCAGTAAATCATAGTTCCCATGTCATTGGAAAGTAGGAATGTAAGTGCAATGACCGACCCATTGCAGGAAGGAGGAAGAAAAAGACTCGCCTTTTTTGGGAATGGGCCGGACAAGTGCAGTTTTCAACCATCTCGGAAAGAGCCCTGAAGAATAGGATAGATAGAAGAGCTTACGCATTAGTTCTACCAGCGTGGAAGAACACCTCATCAGAACGATAGGGCAAATACCATTTGGACCAGCGGACTTGTGTACATCAAGATCTTGAAGTACTCTTGCCACTGTACCAGTGCAAAAGTATTGTGGGCCCATAGAATATTCTACCAGCTCGAGTACAGGGAGAGATAAAGCACAATCAGGATAGTTGAGCAGAGCTTGCTGCAAAATGAGCAGCAAGTAGATTGGCCTTATCTGAAGTGCTAACAGCTGGGATTTCCATTGTGCTCTATTTTTTTGTGCACTTTTTTTTAATGAAAATAAAATAAATTTTCCTCATTATGTTTTGGTAATTTTATGAAAAGAAATCAAATTTAACATCATATTTTCTTTTTAGTTTTTTGCATGTTTACCTTTAAAGGTTTTTGAAATTTATATAATTTTAAATCTAAGGCGTATAAGTTTTATTAGACTTGTTCATAATGTGTTAAGATTCCGATAGAAAACAATAATAAATAAATATGTAGATCCGAGCAAAGAGTTTCACAGCCACAGTGATGAAAAACTGATGCATAGTAAAAGGTTGTCACAGGTCCTATTATAAAGTTGACTGGTATTCCAGTCCACGAAACTAGATCGAATTACCGAAACCCAAAAGCATATCGTACAATACCACTAAATGCTAAATTATATTTCGTCTTGGATACAATTTTATAAGCTAAAATTTTAACAAATTTCATAAGCGTGCGCTATTTTTCATGAAATTGTGCAGATCATTGGCATATAGCGAGAACAACAATTACCTATACATGGACATATGAGGGAGACCACTGGTTGTTTGCATATGATCCAATCGAGATTTATTAACCTCTAGATCTTGAATTCTATGAAAAAGGTAGAGAAGAGGGCAGTCATTTAACACCCAGCTAAACAAAAATAGATTTGAAACAGTTTGCATCACAAAATAGAGTCAGCCATATCGAATGCCTTAGAAAATTAAAGTAAGACTTTTAAGACTTTCTCCTCATAAACGGCATGCCGCATATATTCAAAGTAGAGAATAAGGAGAATAGAAATTAATCCAACCCCGTCATGTTGAATTTGAAATTCGGCCTATAACCATTACATTAAAATACGAGTACCAAATGTTGCCATAGTGTTAATGTGAGTATAGTCAGAAAAGTTGGGTACATATCATCAATTACGACAGCATTAGATTTGATAGAAAACAATTTAGCTTGGCTTAATTACACTGGGAAATATGTTGATTAGATGACTCAGGGTAATACTTTGTGCTAGCATCCAGTTCGCCCCTAATGCCTCTTGTGAACATGAACATATTGTGCTCATGAACACCATTTTGCTTCCGACATTTTTAAACTAACCCAGTCCCACTATAAAGTACCGCAATGACAATGACCGTGTCAACCGAATGTCTCTCGGTGTAACAGAATATACCTCTAAGGTGGAGGTTTTCAACTCTTCTTCTTTCGAATGAACCCCTTCAGCCCGACGCCTGACAACCTGAATGTCGTATTACTGCTTATGAATTGAACATCAGCACTTGTACACGCAAACAATAATGCTCCACTTTTCAAGCTAAAATCTACTTTGCCTCAGCAGCTGACTTTTACCGGATCAGCAAAGTGCCCTTGCGGGTGTCCAGATTCGATAGACAGTAAAACTATAGTAGAAAGTGGGCGCAGTGGTTCAGCGTTTAGTGCTACTGATTGGAGGGTCTCCGGTTTTACGCCGGCTCCAAGTTACACCTACAGTTTTCGTCCACGCCCCTACCTCTTGCGGACGTCGGACAAATATCCAAGAGTATCAATTGTCCTGAGAAGCTTCTCAAATGTTCCATTCGGATTCAGCTCAAAATTACATGTCTAATGCAAATGGTTGGAGAAGCTATGTTTTAGGCCTTATATGCGACATCATCACTGTTAACTGTAAAGCATGAGCTAGGATAACAAGCAGAAGAGGATGAGCGAATATATTGTTAAAAAGACTGAGTGTGGTTCACAGGTGTCCTGCGAAGATACAAATTTTAAGTATAAATTAGTAATAATTAATTATTTCTATTGGACAAGCAAATGCCTACATTGCGCAGCACAGTCACTTACTATGAAATGAAGCATTGATTTAGCTAGAACAAAAGTGAGACTTTCTAAAACAATTATGTAAAATTTGAATAACATGAAAAATTATCAAATAAGTCAAGATAGTTGACCTGTCTGAAATGCTCCATGCAACATCATTCTCCAGTCATATTTTTTAACATTCCCAACTGAGCATTTATCCGACTGGAGGTCTAGAAACTTCCAGAAAGCAAAACAAATATATATTAACTCCATTGTAAATAAAAATCGTTGCATGTATCTCGTTTTGTGACAACTTTTCAGCCAGCATTCCCATCACTATTATTCAATATGGGTTTTAATACCTAAAACGCATTTAAATACATTACTTATTGTGCTCTATTCTTGAATTCACAAGTTTCTGGTTTATCCTTTTACTATTCTTATTTTGATGTTTTCTTCTTCTTACAGTCTAACATCGACAAGTCCAGTGCCCGCAGCAAACTATGAATAAATTTTGCACGACTATTTTACATTCAAATATACGTTCTTGGTGTATAATGTGTCCATTTATTTTGATAATAATTTTTAAGAATGATGTTATTTATTAGACTTTGATTTTATAGTATAGGTAACTATTATTAATTGTTTTATATAATAATAATTTTGTAGAATTTTTTTAAACTTATTCTCGTATAATGTAAATAACTTTTAGCTAGCATTGATCGATGTATTTATATTTATATGTTCGAGTAGATTTCAAAATGTTTTTACTGATTTAAATAAATGTATTTCGCGTTAAATTTGTTAATTTAAAAAAATGAATGAAGAAAAAATAAATATAATTTAATTATGTACCTGTGGTAGATGTGATGAAAGTTCAATTGGGAAATATTGATTTATATTTGTTTCAGAACCGAGGAGTATCTGGTATTTGTACGATCCGAACAACGACGAATCTCATGACAAAGGAGTTCAAGGAGTGAAAATGTTTTTGTCTGAATTTTTAATCCGTGTTAATATTAAGTCGACTATTTTATCAATTACAATCGTCAATTATATTCCAATTTAAATAAAACTAAGCAATCAAAAGTTATTTTGAGTTATTTAGTCGAAGTTGGTTGATAAAGCAATAAAATAAAATATTAGAACAATGCACATTTTAAACAATAATCTATAAACAAAGCGAATTTGAAAAAAAAAGATAATTTTTAGCAGAGCAAAATAAGAAGTCGCAAAATACTGAACAATTAAGAAATTGTAGGGAGAACAAGACTAGTATGTAAAATGCAACATTGCACTTTTACCATTTTCGTACGTTAGTTTACGATGTTTCATGAATACCCCTATTAACTGTTCGCGTAAATGATGGCAAATCTATCAGCTGTTGCATACGCGCCTTGGTTTCATCGGTGGAGTGTGACAGAGAAGAAAAGTGTTACCACGTTTACCATCTTGATTTACACACCAAATTCGTGTCATAAGCTTAACACCTTATTGTGAACCCATGCAAATCTTGACAGTTCAATTATCAAGTGTTAAAATTACGACGGTTTAACGACGTTGCATGAATACCTTAAGTGTAGTGGCGATTTTTGTAAATATCGAAATGCCATTTGCAACTTCGCGAATATCGTTCTAGCTCAAATAGATGTGTAGATGCCTAAATGTTCAGCCATTACGTCACAACAATGGTTAACTATACCTAATCATTAATATATTGGAACATTACAACATTTATCATCAACATTTATTTGGAAACTAAACTGGTGTAGTAGAAACTTTTATAAGAACCTTAATTCGCCAGACTTACTTTTTTTGAGCTGTGACGCGATTTATTTATGACTTTTTATTTGCGTGACCTTGCATTGGGAGTTTTTTTCTTGGAAACAACAATTTATTATTTAATTTTGCTCTTGAATCAAACATGTTTTCTGTTATATAAACTGCGCTTCAAAGATATATATAATTGTAAAAGTGCAGGGAAGAGTATAATGAATTTCCGAAAGCTGCTAAATGAGGATCATGTAGAGAGAGTGATAGGGCAAGAAGATAACAGTTGTCCTGATACCACTGCCTATGGAATGGAAGAAGTTGGCTAAGCTATTAAAAAAAGCTTAAGAACAAGAAGGCTGATGGCTCTGAAGATTCACCAATTCTGTGATTCTATAATTGCATATTAGATCAAATCCAACGTACTGTATTAATTTCTACAGCCATTCTGAAGGCAAATCCTTGAAAAAGCCAACGATTTCAAGTCGAGACTCACCATAATTTCATTGGCTAAAGCCGCATATGATAGCGCTGATTGTTGGGAGTTCTATGCCCTATGTACTGTAAGAACAGAGCGATGGCCGAATATGGGATCTACTCAAATATGATCCTACTGCGTCGGATGGCACTTAAAAACTTAAAAACACGCGCTCCAAACTTCAACCGGATTTCGGCAAGAGATGCGCCTGCATGTGACTTCTTCAATCCTGTTTTTGAGAACATAGTCACAATCTTGCGGACGGTATCGACATCATTGGCCGTTTCCAACATGCCGTGATAGACAATTTTACGAAGATTACATAACAGTTGAAATTAATTGGTCTTCAAGAATGAGGACAAGACCATGTGCATGATATCAAAAAAGAAACAATCATCCATCCATCGCCTAGGACAAAACGTCACTATTGGTAGCAATACATTTTAGGTAGTTAAGCAGTTCATCTACTTCTTGATCGCGAGTCCGGATTATAAGCGCACCTTTAAAGAAAAAGAATATCAAAAGGGATTTAGAATCACGTTATACAAATAATTTATTATTATAATGGGTGTTTTTTCTTGCTGTTTGGATTTTCAGTGTTCTATTTTTGAAAACTCATGCTGTCTCATGCTCGGTTACCCATTTCATCATGGAAAACTTACACCCAAACAGGGCTTACAAATTATTAAAACAATTATTGGTCAATAAATGTAAAGTAAATGGCAAATATTGATTTATCAACTCATAAAAATTATATACACTTTTGCAGTTTTCTATACAATTTGTATGATTTTAAACTTAAGACTAATTCATTATGTTTTTTTTTTTATTTTGTTAATATATATGCATATGACCTAAACGGTTTGCAACACATTTCATTATCTGTTGTTTGTACAACATACATACGAGTACATACATTAAAATGGAATAATAGTCATCGTTAAAAAAAAATATTTTTTAGTTTTTATTATATGTATTCTTTTATTCATTGAAGGAAAAAACCTTTAAGAGACATCAAACAACAAATCTCACATTAGGATCTGGTCCGGATTCCTGAATTCGATCTCCCGAAAAAATATCCCCTGACAAAAATCTCCTTGAAAGAACTCCCCCAAAATCCGGGGCAAAAACTCTGGACACCTCTTCGACTCAAAATATCTAATTAAAATTCTGGACACTTTTGCGACTCACAAAAAAAATATATTCTAAGAAATGAATGCTCAGGACGCCGTTCCGCTTAAAACAGTACCATATTGCAGGGAGATTTTTTCCGGAAAGGACATTTTCGTCCAGGGAGATTTTCCGACGAGATTTTTTCCGGTTTCGCCCAGTCCGACTAATTCTAAGCATTAGCTACAACCAAGTCTTGCCATTACTATACATCTCGATTGTATCTGTCATCGTTCTTTTTATCCCCTTAAGGCACACTTACGCAGTATCTAAGGTTTGTATTTCCAACTCCTGAGTTATATGCTTCATAAGGGATACATTTATCTGTGCACGTTGCACTTCTAGCCGTATGGTAAATGAAAGGCATGTTCTTCGAGTCAGATAAATATGCATATGCCTCCAGATACAAGAATATTTCATAATATAAGTACCCAGGGAGATAATACTATGTTCCACCATATTGAGCTTGCATTCGTCAGAATTTGACTTATAAAGGTTAGGTTCGGTAAGGCAGCTGGCTGGGAACGAAGCCTAGTCTTACTTAGACCGCTATTTCGGTTCATTGAGATATTACAAGGGGGAAGGCGTATTGCCGGCTTTCGCTCGGCCTATTTGAAGCCCTAAGATTACCTACTGTGAGGTAGTGGCTGTGAGAATGGCACTCTTAAAGAGTCGGAGGTGTAGCGTGGCTATAATACATAGAGCGGTTGCGGAGGGAGCTACTGCTTCCTGATCCACAAAAAGTAGAGTCTTTTAAGATGACTGTTTCAATCGAACTTCAAACTACTCTTTATTCTCTTGCAGGCAATTCCGAATCGGGCGACTGACTGACGTATAAAGGCTTGAAAACATTATGATCTTTACATCGGGTGTCAGAAATCTGAAGTAGAAAAGGCGGCACATGCTCTTTTCAAAATGAACACCTAGATACCTCACAACAGTCTTCGACTCGATAAGAAGGCCGTTGGAACTTTTTATTCGCAATTTTTTTGCAATTCCGTCTCAAGTCTGAATTCCCTCGTCTTGGAAATAAATAGTTTTACACTTCGAAAAGTTAGTTAAAGGAAACTAATTTCCATTTTGAGCAAAACGTATGGAGTTTATCACGCTTGGTTTGAAGGTCGTTTTGCATAACTTGTTTCTCGAGCCAATTGCATACAACGTGACGGCATCAGCAAATGATATGGGTTCATCCAAATCCCTAAACATTTCCCAAATGTAAATAATGAATAAAAAGGGCGCCGTTACTGTGCCCTGGGGAAAACCATTTACGATATTAAAAAAACTTAGCTGGTGTATATTTTTTATCAGTTACCACAAATTTCTTCTCGCATACCATTGATGCAATAATCTGTACAAGATGAAATTCGAATTTATAACCATGTCGTAGGCTTTTTCGATATCAACTGGACATGCAACTGTATACATCTTTTAGCATTAAGATTCCAGTTACCAATTTCGGAACTGCATCCACTGCCGAGAGATATCTTCTGAATCCGAATTGATTCCACGGTATTATAGCCGTGTTTCTTTGCACGTGGATATAGGGATAATTTGAAATTTGCATGTAAAATACAACAACAACTTATCCTATATAGGATATACCCTAACTTTAGCGGGGATAGCTATCGCCGCTAAGTCCTTTAGCGGGGATAAACAGTGCTTCCAAAATCAATTTCCTTCGTTTCTGATGAATTTTTGCGATGAATTTTTCAGGAAAAGTCAAAGTTTGACATCCCGCCGACCACTGACACATCCCGCCGAATATTTTATTCGTGATTTTATTATTTTTATTTTTCAAACCTCATTAGAAAGGTAATTGGCGAATGGAGGCTAACCCCTGGCGGCAGATTTTCGCATCGGTAGGTTGCTATAGATTTTGACAGCTCGTATGTATTTCTATGAAAAACCAGGAAGTTTTTGTGAGAATTTGTAAACTTTATTCAAAATATACACTATATACAAGGTGGCGCAAAAATAACCTTCCGATGTTTTTTGGCTGTAATTTAAAAAAAAAAATTAAAAACTTTGATTCTTCTTGTGGATTATTTTTATTTGGTATTTAATTTTTTTTACATCAAGTCGAGAATATGATGTCATGTAAATGGCCGCCGCCACAGTTGATTGTCATTTGAGCCCTTTTTATGGCATTTTCCATCACTTTGGCCAAAACTTCCGGCGATAGGTCCTCACATTTTTTGACGGATATTGTCTTTAAGAGCTGCAAGAGTCTGAGACTTGTTGACATAAACCCGCGACTTCAAAAACCCCCACAAAAAGAAGTCTGGAGCGGTCAAATCAGGCGATCTTGCTGGCCAGTGCAAATCGCCAAAACGGGAGATTAGGCGCCCGGGAAATGCATCCTTCAGCATATCGGTTGTGGCACGTGCAGTGTGTGCCGTTGCACCGTCCTGTTGGAACCACATGTTTTCCAATCCCAATTCATCAAGTTGCGGCAAAAAGAACTCGTTGATCATTGCTCTGTAGCGCTCACCATTCACAGTAACCGTTTGGCCCGCGACGTCTTCGAAGAAAAAAGGTCCGATGACTCCTCCAGCGAAAACAGCACACCATACAGTGACTTTGAGCGGGTGTAATGGCTCTTCGTGGGTTACACGCGGATTTTCAGTGCCCCAGAAGCGTAAATTTTGCTGATTTACGTACCCGCTAAGATGGAAATGGGCCTCATCACTCATGATTATTTTTGATGAAAAATCATCTTCCTCTTGGTGGTGATTAAGGATGGCTTGAGCGTATGTTAGACGCGATTGGCGGTCAGCAGCTAACAGCTGATGCACCGTCTGGACTTTGTACGGAAACATCTTCAAATCTTGTACCAAAATTCGCTGTAAAGACCGTCGACTGATACCCATTTGCGTGGCACGTCGTCTGGTCGATGTCGACGGCGCTTCCATGACATCTTCGGCTACAGCAGCAATATTCTCTGCAGAACGGCTACTCCGTCGTCTGCCACGCCTGGCAGCATCTCGTCTTGTGCCAGTCTCTTCGAGGCGAGCGGCTAAACGTCGCAGTGTTTCACCAGTAGGCGTTGGACGGGTAGGAAATCTGCGACGAAATTCACGTTGTGCCAAAGTCACCGACCGATTATTTCTCAAATAAATAGTCACCAATATTCCACGTTCTGGAGCAGTGTAGCGTAACATTGTTTATTAACGTGTATTTCGCATGTGTTTACTACACAAATGTCAAAACAGAACTGACATTAGGGGCCAATCGCAAAATTTATAGCATTTTCTGATAGGAGGATTACTTTTGCGCCACCTTGTATAAGAAAAAACTGATTTTATAACACAAAAATAATATCTCAAAAGTGAGTGCGATAAGTGTTGATATAACAGTGAATACTAAGTTTTTTATTTTTGTAGGAAATGCAGAAAACAATCGGAGCTCAGCATTGTGGCGTTCCTCAATGCAATTCATACAGAAAAGAAGGAATTACATTGTACCATCTTCCAAAAGAAGTTAGGAACTCTAAAGTTCTTTTGGTTAAATGGGGTATTGTGCTTAGGATGGGGAAACATTTTCCCAAATGTTTTTCCATTTGCAGTCTGCACTTTAAAGATAAAGACATTTTGCGCCCAAATACACGGGATGGTTTTCAGTACAGAACCAAACTTGTGAAAGGAGCCTTTCCCAGCCTTAACCTTCCGAAATCAGCAGTTTCTTCGAAGAAACCAGGCATTATACGCTCAAGGCGGTTACTATCACAATCATCTGCTTTTATGAGACGAAGGTACCTACTTCATGTTGCTACATTTCGTTTGCACTTTTATTTAATGATTCTTATACTTTTAATTTATCCTCCAGATCTATTCAAAAATGTATGACACATCAACCCACAAGTTTGGCGGATAATCATACTGATATTGAAGAACAGGGGTGCAGGCATGCTTAAGTCCATTCACTAGCTTCACTGCATTATGGGATACTCACAAAAAATTAAAATTAAAGCAGGAGCAAGTTAGTATCCACCGCTGATGTTGCTGGGATATTTTTTTCATTTTTACTTCGTGTGGCTTTGATGAAATTGATGATGCAGCTACCACCAGCCCAGTAACTTCATCTACGGATGGAGGCGGGGAGAGGCCAATCTTATGTATCCAGCCAGCTTTCACAATTTCTTCGCCTTCCCGGATAGACCTTTTAATACCACTGAAATTGTCAATTATTTCACAAAGCGATATTGTGACAACCTTCGAAACTTCTAAGCTGGCTGGATCTTCCATCATCAAAGAAAGTAAATCTGTAAAAATCATAATTAGCACACTTTTAACAAGACAAAAAGCAACCAAAATATGTAAACAAAGGAAAATTATTATTAGTTTGCATTACGAGTACATTGAACACTACTTTCAACTGCCTTTTGTGCTAGTTTTACCAGATGAATTGACTCACACAGTACAAATTTCGTACAAGTAGTACTTAGATCTGCAAATTAAGTTTGTTTACAATAAGTTAGTTAACTTTTTAATAGATAAATAATAAATTTTCTTACACGAAAACACACGTATTCCTTATCCAAGTTCATTGCAAAACACACAGACGTCAAAATTCTATAGGTCTCTACATATTAATTTTTTATCCACCAGGTGTCGCAAAAAAACTTTTTAAATTCGTCAATTGAATTTAGCAAATCTATTAATGTGAAATTGTTTTTCATAATTTTAGAATATGCTTGGCATCAATTTCAATTGGCGGAAGTAAATATTTTTCAATTTCAGGATTTTGAATACAAATTTCTTAACTACAACTTACAACTGTGTCACGGTGCATGTCATAGGTGCATGTGTGCTGCCAAGTTTTTTTTGATGAATTCTTAAGCGGCGATGGTCGTTTTTTTAATGCCATTCCTCCTATATACGCGTGCAAAGAAAGACGGTTTATATGGTTTCTTTTGCACGCGAATAAAATGGATTTACTTATAACTACTTCAGTAACCTCTTAGGCAGGAGACTAATTATTGATTAACGCTATAGTGAAATGTCAACACTTTGTTATTTATTTTGCCAGTTCTGCGGGTGAAGAGTTTTCTATTATAAATCGTCTCAAAATAAGAGCCTATCAGATTACGCTTATCTGTCCCACCATCTTTAAGTAATTCGCTGCCGATGATTGGACAAAGTTGGCTGTCAATCCCTGCCTGAGAAGGATGCGGCTTAGATGAACTTTCAGTTTCGGAATCTAAATAACGTCACGGGCTTAAAGATCTGATTTATTTTAGGAAACAAAGTCTTGGAATCAGATTTTACAACGTTTTTAGCGCCTTGCATCCAGCTTTAATGCAAGAGTTTTTGTATTTTGCAGATGAAATTTGAGTCTTTGCAGCTCTTAATTGGACGATGCATCTTGAAAGTGACGATGTGTTCTGTTGATCTAAGAAATCCCGGCTGATTCTTTGATTTTATTTTCGGAACTGATGATTCCATAGCCCGCAGTTTCACCGTATTTAAATTCCCGATATAAAAATAAATAACATTCAACGTTGCTAATATTCCTATTTTTGGAATAATTAGAAAAGGAAGGACAATTAATATATTTTCTATTTGTATGCCTATAATTAAATTTAGGAACTTTATTATGTATTGATAAGATAAAATATTTGTAGAAATTGCTTTATCTGTTCCTAAATACCGTTCTTAAGCCCTTTTGGGTACTAACTGAGAGGCGTAACAGGTCAACATAGTAAGCGCCGTTCTCTATCAAATTGGTATTATTTGTATAAACTGTTTAAAAAATTAAGAAGAAATGCTTGAAAAATTTGGCAATAAAAAATTAAAAGAATCGCAACCGTTCGCTATAATTCAGATGACCTGTTAGCCCTACTTCATAAAAATGAAAATATTTTACAACTATAAATATGCAATCATTTTGTGTAATTTTCGATAAAATGTATAGGAACTCTTGGGGCTTTTCACATCCATTCATTTGACTAGAGCTTGCCAATAAATTTATTTCATTCTATCAAGAATTATTCAGACCTCCGCCATTATTTATATGCTCACACTCATGTGCAGCTCGTAGCCATAAGTGCAGATTTGTCTGCATTTGCAGATTTTCGCGTCATTGGCAGATTTTCAAAACCTGCAATTTTGCCAAGCAGATTTACAGATTTTCATTTCATTTATTTTTATTGATTTAATTTTATTTACATAAGAAATAGTGAACTCATGTTATTAACCATAGAAAGGTAATCATATTTTTTATGACATAATAGATAATCTTGCGGCTTACAATTTTTTCGCTCGCCATACGTCTCGCCAGACGTAGATTAGCTTGCAAGGGTTAAAATGAAGTTTCGTCATAACTGCAGATTTCATAAAATAATTACTTGGCAACACTGACCACGTCTAATTATAGAGAACAGGGCGCTGGTTGCAGATGCGGATTGCTGACTGCGGCCGATGAGAATGAAAGGGGTGTACGTACAGATATTGTCCAAAAGGGATCGGACTGATTCCACTCTAACAGTGCAAAAGGGTGTATTTTCTGTTGACAATCTCTACGTCGGCTTATACTGAGAAGGATGTTCTTTTCTTTAAACCATCACTTATCCGTCACTTCCATAACCGTCAAAAGCACGTACTCCAAATCAAACAGTGACCTTAAGCAGGGGAGATGCAGGGGGGCAGCAGGCCCACCATAGGCATTGCACTGTTCATGGAATCCAATTGCGATTTCGCGACTAATCCCATAAACAGTGCAATGCATATGCGCGGCTTGCTGCCCCCCTGCGTTGGGTCACTGTTTTAATTTGGAGTAGGGGCAAGGCCAAATTGTTGAAAACAAAACCAATGGAAAGTGAAATAACGTGAAATTGGCCTTATTTCACTTTTGCAAAGCGAAATAGGGCCATATCTAAGGGGCGTTCAATATATTCTCGGTATCGATATGAAGGAAAATGCGAATTCAATTTAAATTGTCTTTATTTTTCAATATAATTTCCCCTAACATCAATGCATTTGTTACATCTTGAGATAAGCTTTTTTAAACGCTCAAAAAAATAAATTTCCTTTTTCTCTGCAAAATACCCATTTATTGCCGACTTGAGTTCTTCATCATCCGAAAATCTTTTTCCACGAAGACATTTTTTCAAATCCGGAAACAAGAAATAATCACTAGGGGCAAGGTCTGGACTATAGGGTGGGTGTTGGATTTCTTCGAAACCACAATCTCGCGCAGCAGCCTTGGAAACTCGCGCCGTGTGAACAGATTTGTTTAATTTCCCCCCGCAAATTATGCAAAGTGGAAGCGTAGGATGTGGCGTTGATGGTTTCACCTTTTTTTGTACTCAATGAGCAAGATTCCCTTTGAGTCCCAAAAAACTGTGGCCATGAACTTCCCGCCAGACGGAGTGACTTTGAACTTCTTCGGGTGGTCTGTTCCTTTTTTATGCCACTGCATGGACTCTTGTTTGCTTTCAGGGTCATAGTGGTGGACCCATGTTTCGTCCCCAGTAACAATTCGATCCATAACACCGTCCGCGTTCTCACTACACCTCTCCAAAAGCTCTCTACAGCATGCGATTCTCACTTTTTTCTGAGGCGCTGTGAGCATTCGTGGCACCCACCTTGCACTGACCTTTGAAAGGTTAAGATGGTCATGAAGAATAGTGTGAATGGTACCAATTGAAAGCTTGGTGATCTCTGCCATCATGTTTACCTTTATTCGGGCATCCTCAAGAACAAGTTTTTCGACTTCTTTGATGCTTTCTCCCGTACAAGCAGTAGCCGGGGCGCCGGAGCGGGGGTCGTCTTCAATGCTCTCTCTGCCTCTCTTGAACTCACTTGACCAGTTTTGCGCAGTTGATAATGAAGGTGCGGAACCCTGGTAAACAGCCACCATCTCTTCATGAATAGTTTTTTGACTTTTTCCTTGCTTAGTGAGAAATTTAATTACAGCGCGATGCTCAATTTTCACCATCATCGTCTCAGTTGCCATTATGATTCTGTTTAACTAGAGATAAAACGCGAATTAATAATCACATTTATATGAAATTTTACATGAATTAATAGTATTACTTGATAAATAAGTCAATTTATATATACAACCACAGCTTCACCCCGATACCGAGAATATATTGAACGTCCTAAATAATTTATTAGAAATGAAATGTTATTCGTTTTTAAAGGTATCTAGTTTTTCTAGACGTATATATGTATATAAAATTCAAAATTTGTGTGTGTGTATGCTATAGTCTATATATAGAAAACTATGCACACAACCCTCTTTAGTGCTAAAAGCAATTTATTCTACAAGTCTTAAGGAAGGTTTATAGAGCGGTCCGACCCCCTGCCGATAGATGGCGCTGGAATTTTACATTCATATCAGAAACATAAGAATTTTTAAATTTTTGTATAAACATAAGAGTGCGCGTACAGATTTGTCATTTCATGTAATTTGATATGGTATAAAAGAAGAATACAGAAGTATCGCTTTCGTGCGGAATTATTTCGTGTTCTCGAATTTTTTTTATTGGTAGATATGTAATGTTGAATTCAAATCGGCTGATTTTTTATTCTGAAGCATTTCATTCATTTTTTGTCTATAATGGTCGCTTTATTTGTATTTCATATGCAGAAAAACTTAACCGAAAATTGAGAATCAATTCATGTTGAGAAGCAAAACATATTTGCGTGGTAAATATTTTTGGTGACATTCACTGTCCTAAATGGTGGTCACAGTGAAAATTAAACCAAATGCCACCGAAAAGGACATCTTTTGAAAGATCTACCCGTAACTCGAGACGTGTGACAGCCGTCAAGTCCATCAAATGCAGTCGTCAATTCAAGACATTGAAAAGATGGTTTTCCTGAACATTTCGACAAACTTCAAAAATCATGACTGGCTTCGCGAACGAGCGATTTTAGCTCCCAAAAATGATGATGTTAACAAAATCAATGATCGAATTCAATTGCAAATCCCAGGGGAGACAATGAAATATAAATCAATTGACACAGTTAAAGATGAGGATCAAACAGTCAGTTATCCGGTGGAATTTTTGAATTCCCTGGAGCCATCTGGAATGCCACCACTATCTTTGAAAGTAGGCTCATCAATCATGCTTCTTCGAAATTTGGATCCACCAAAGCTATGCAACGGAAACAGACTTTCCGTTAAGAAATTAATGCCAAATGTTATTGAAGCAACAATTATAAGCGCTAAAAGCAAAGGAGAGGATGTGCTCATTCCAAGAATTCCGATGATACCCACCGATCTACCGTTCTATTTCAAGCGATTGCAATTTCCTGTTCGCCTAGCCTTTGCGATAACAATCAATAAAGCTCAAGGACAATCACTTGCTGTTGCGGGATTGAATCTTGAGAATCCATGTTTTTCACATGGCCAGCTATATGTTGCTTGCTCCAGAGTTGGAACGCCGAAAAAATTGTTGATTTTCGCACCAAATGGAAAAATCAAGAATATTTTACATATATCCACTCGCATTACAGTAATTATTTACAATAAACATTTTCATTGTCATTGAAAAAATAAACTTCATTTTTTCAATCTCGAAATAAAATTCTTCATTCATTCTTTCTTGGGCGTAACAGCGTACGTCGGGTAAGGCTAGTATTTATATATTTTCAAATATGGCCTTATTGCGTAAGGCCTTATTTCACGGCACCGATCAAGCTGACTCAAAAACTAAAGCCACTTGATTATATGAGGTGACGTACGTTATCGAATTGGGCTCTGGACATGATGAAGGAAAATTAGAATTTTATCGCAAAATCATCTCCAGCGATGAAGCGCATTTTTGGTTAAACGGCTTCGTCAATAAGCAAAATATGCATTACTGGACAGGTGAGAACCCTCATGTGCTTCATGAAACAGCACTTCATCTCCAAAAAGTCACTGTTTGGTGCGGATATTATGCCGGTGGCGTCATTGAGCCGTTTTTTTCGTCGATAAAAATGACCGTACATTACGGTAAATGGTATTCGCTACAGAGACATGTTGGAACGTTATTTCTTTGAGCAATTTCATGAATTAGACATCAGTGGTTCCAACAAGACGGTGCCACAAGCAACACAGCGGGTGCAACAATCGAGTTATTGAAAACGTGTTATATCGAGGAATGAACCCGTCTATTGGCCGCCCCGATCGTGTGATTTATCGTCTTTAGACTTTTTTTAATGGGGCTACATTAAATTATTGGTCTATGCCAACAAGACGGCGACGTTAGGAGCTCAGAGCCAATATTGACCGAGAAATAGCGGGCGTATCGGTCGAAATGTTCAGCCGAGTCATCGAAAGTTGGGTTCAACGTATCGACGGCTACATACGTCCCCATGGTGGAAATATGAACTTCTATATGAACTTCTATATGAAAGTCTAATTCCATTCATAAATATTTTGATAGTTATCAAAACCAATAAAAATTGAGATATCTCAGTTAGTTCGCATTTTATTTAAAAAAGAAGTTGTCAAGTCCTTAATGAAAGGCCCTTTATAAAAAAGGAAATCCAAATCCCAGAGCACTTAAACTCGGTAACGATCCATTGTACTACCAGGCAGAAATCCGCTTTTTGGTATAGAGTTTGGAGAAAACAAGGTATCGTTCGTTTCCATCCATTAATGGGTGGCGTATGTTGTTATTCCCCATGCGGATTGAACCTGCACCGCACGGATCACAAGCCAACACACTAACTTGGATTGTTGTTAATGAGGTTGTACAAATCTAGCCAAAATGCATGTAAATCTATTTGCTTGTATCCGAATCGGAGAATAATAATATTCCACAGGTAGCCTTGCATCACTCATTTGAGAAACATTGAACGCTCGCTAGATTTTGCAACGGTAATGACATTGCCAAGTAGCTCTGCAGCAAGTATGATGCCTAATTCGTTATTATCTTCTTGCGATGTCCAACATGTTGTAAGCCTTGATCACATCGTCCATGAAAAGCGCCAGATTTATGATGTTTCACAACTTCGTTACTTGAAAACACAAGATTTTCACTCGCCGTTCGGTATTCATGTGCACATATAAGTGTCAGTGAATTTTTTTATTTGTGAGGTTGCGATTGGGACTATTATGAAGTAAGCTACATTCTGGTTTACCCAGCCGTCGATCTAATTTGACAGGATTTTCATTTGTTTTCTGTTAAATATGTATAATGGACATCGACCAATTAGTTCAAACAAATTGGATATATAAAAGCTTTTCACTTAAGCGAAATGCATTGCAATACATTTCTAGGGAACGCTGCCAGATTACACATCAAGCTGTTGAATATTTTCCACTAATAACAAGATTCCCTTAACGTCAGGTCAGTTTTACGCCACTTCTATAATGGCGATTGAAGTCAGTTTTTAATTATTCTTAGTAAAAACGTAAATGCTTTGCATGTACACATACATATTAATAAATTTCTGATTCCTGCTATCTCTTGTTCTCTCGGCGAATTACTGATTTCTGTTGAAAAAATCAGAAAAAAAAATTATATAATAAAATATTTCGCAATATTAGGAACTTTTTGTAAACATATAATAAAAGTCAAGCTAGATCTTATCAACAATTTTTTTTTATTTTTAGCAGTATTAGTCATAGTCCTAGCTACGAAAAATTTGTTTTGATTTCAAATTATTTACTAAGAGTCAAAAATTAAAGATTAATTTAGAGGCTTGAGAATAGTCTAGAAATTAATGGAAATGACGTTGTCCGGTCTTGATAATTAGTTGAAATTTGTGTACTTTTTCATAATTCTATGAAAATATGACCAACTTTATGATCGTGGAATTTATGACGAATTTAATAACTTATTTTACGAGCCCGCGTGGAGAATCTCTGCCTGAGACAATGCAGAGTTTCATCCTCCGCAATCCCAAGCACGCTGCTTCGAGTTGTTTAGACCAAGAGATATGGCACCCACGATGTCATGGTCTTTAAAACGAAGGTTTAGTATGTGGATTTTATAACAGCTACTTTATTTTATTGCACTAGGAAGCAAAATATCCTTTAAATCGTGGATGCTAATCGATGTTGTTATGAATGAAAAGTGAATTTATCTCGTGGACGACGTCTATTTTGAAAAACAAATAATCTTATGCAGGCAGATTAAATATTTTGTGCTTGGTAGGTACATTTAAATTTGACAACCTTTTAAATTTCTGAGAATAAAATGATGTTGCCAACAAGCAGTGGTATTGGATTCCAAAAAAACATATTGTGATACCGGCACAAAATCAAGATATGCTCAGGGAGACCAACAAGAGAACCCTATGGAAAGAAGTTTTTTGGTGTCTTCAAGCTTCGACATCCTTCAGTGATAAAAATGGTAAAAGATCACTCTTACTACTACAGGAGCCGGATTTTTCAACGAGAGTATATCAATACTCAGGGTCATCTTAATTGGACTCAAGAGTATCGGGAGGCCTCCCGGTTTTGATTTGTATTGCCTTTTTAATGGGATTGGCAGGGCCTCTCTTTTGAACATAATTTTGCCCACCGAGCTCTATTTTTTCTAAAGCACGTTCTCTGACATGAGAGTTTCCTCGGATCCTTGAAGTTCCTTTTTGGTCAAGATTTGCTACATCAGCTGTCATGCAAACATCTTCATGTTAGCTATCGTTAGTTCGCCCTCATACACTTTGTACGCTGTCCAACTTTGTGAAAAGTATGTGAGCGCCATTCGCACAACTGTGGTTTATTTCAGCTTAGGGAACGTTTTTCGTTCACAGAAGATGACTGAGTTTTTTCTGCTACTTCATCCACCCTACGCTATGGTTTATTTCTCTTGCCACTGCCCATTAATTAAAATCAATTTGTTTTTATCTGCATGGTCAATAACGGTATTGTTACGTTGTATTACCTGGCAGGTCATTATTTTATATGACATTGCTGTTTTCATCCTCGGAAATGTCCTCACCCCGTTTGGCTCGAAAAAGTCCCTTACTATACTATATATAGCCAAATGTTTTAAATAAACACATTTATGTAGCATAACCTTTACCGCTATCCTCCTTCTTTAAATTTCGGCAAGGTTAAGATCACCATCAGACGGATCATAACGCTCCCACTTACCTCATCCCTATTGGTCTGCTGTGGGACTCCCCGGTTCGACCTCAATAAACATCGGCAGGTTTGCTGGTTTCGGATCACTTTTTCAATGAGGCCAATCAAATGCTGATGTTGGTGCATTTGTGTGATATAGGAGTCTTTAGGGCTGCCCCTTTTCTACGATTTTGACACGTGCGTGCTTCCATTGCCGATTATTGTTTGATCGACTTTTTACGATACCGGTGATCTCCAGTCGTGATCTCGTTGCTTGCGGGACAGCTTTACGATGTTAAATGTGTCACTAGGCTCACCTGCATGTTAAAACCTTCCTTACTTTACTACAAGGGCTGTTTTTTTGGGGGGGAGGGGGGCTTCAGTGATATTCTTAGACCGTTCTTGAACGCCTTTACTACTACCATTCAAAAGATTTACGGATTCTTAATATTCTTCTTCTTCACCCTCAACGTCGAAGATTTAATTATTAATCAGGATTAAGCGCATTATAACCCTCCCACTTTATTGGACCGACTGTGAGGTTCGGCGGTTCGACCTCAATGAAAACTTTCGCATCACTTCATAACTGAGGCCAATCAAATACGACTGGTGTTGCGTTTATGCGATCCAAATGTTTTTAGCCCTGCGTTTTTTACGGACTTCAATATGTAAAATAAATGTTGACGTATACCATGCGAAACAATACACCGGTGCGCAATACTATTTCCATTGGTTTGTATAAAAAATATGACCTACGTTGACCCAAGACAATTTGTTAACCTACTCAATCTTTTCATATCAAGTAGTACACATGTGGTAGTTAATGTCCATTTTGGGCACTTGCAATCAACTCCGGCAATACATTTATGTATGTATTTGATTGATGTCCGCATACAAATAAATTATATTTAATTCTTAAGCAACTCTCCCAGTAAAAAATTATAAACAAAATATATAGCACACGGTTTTTTCTCTATTTCATTTCCTTTTGCGACCCATCTATATTTTAATGTGCATACATACATACCTCATGTGCCTGATAAGGCAGGAACAATGTATAATGGTAACGACCACAATGTCAAGTTCAACATTTAATTAGAATTTTATTTTCGATCGTGTGTTGTCATTTTACATTTAATTTCTGAATCGAGTTTCTTTGAGAAACACAACTAAATTCGATTTCAATTATTTCCTCCTTCGACAATGACGTATGGGTTAGGTTTTCAACAATGAGAAAATTTCTGGAAATTGAATTTAAAATTTCAAATAACATTGGTCCTTTTTGTGGACCTATACTCTTTTTGTTGGTTGTGTCTCAGTCTATTTTCTATTTTAATGTATGAAGTGTCGAATGTGCCCTTAATCGGGCTTTTTTCGGGAGGGCTGTAAAATTTACGAAACTATTTCACACATGATATGATTTCCAACAGCAATGAACTTAATCTGTAAGCCCTTGTAATTTATTTTTATTTAAAGTTTTCGTTATCTGCTTCTAGAAACATTAGAAATATTGTGAACCAAGCATCAACCGTTCAAGATGTTGACATTGAGTAGTTTGTTGAACTTAATAGAGATGCATTGTGTAATACTTGCTTACAAGCGTAACTCAAGTCTCTGAAGATGACATATTGTGTTACCAAATTTTCGGGGATTTTAACACGGCAAGAGTTATTAACTAAATAATACGGAAGTGACCATCAAAAAGCATACTTATCGATGTAACTTGCGTATGCTCGCATTCCAGATCTAGGATTTGCAAAAAATGATTCCCACTGAAATCAGTCAAAAGAAAAGACTGGACTGGCAGAACAGAATAGCTCCAAATGCTCCCCAAACCAGCAGAATGTTACAGATATATACTGGTTAGCTTTCTGATAACGCTTGATACTGGTTCCGCACTATGTGTTGTCGAACGGGTTAGATAAAATCATGTGATTGTGAATTTTGACATGGTACTCCAAGCTAAATTATACGATAAAAATATTATGGAAAACGCTGGTACAATGAGGATTCACCCATCATAAACTTTTGTCGAAGCCCCGACTCGGTCTTTCTAATTTCACAAAAACTTAACAAGGTCTATAGAGATGATTTTTCATTTCCCTGGATATTAGTGAACTTAGATAAACTTGGACTATATCATTGTTCCCAAGGAATGGTTTCCAAAATATCTTGAGATACTGAAAGGTCTTTGATTGAGTGAGTAAAACGGGGTTAAAAGTAAATCAGAAAACACCCAAGTTTTGTAGGTTGTCTATCAAATGTCTGGGCTATATCATTTTTTATTTCATTCACCAAAGAATGTGAAGGAAACTTAAAGCACTGTATAGACTATTATCTAGATACAGACTTTTTATATTCAACTTCGCCCAATGAACTTTATCAGATACTAAAAGGGAAAGCTATAAAGTTTAAAAAGATGGCTATAGGGTATAGTGAAGCGAAATATATGAAAACCAAGCCTTCTTGCTCTTAATATCAATTTCAACTCTTAACGTCCCGATGTTGGCTGCTGGATGCTGGTAATTTGACTGTAGATCGTGTAACTAATGCCTTTTGGAACGTGGTTGTTGGGATTGGGAGCAGACGAGGAAGCGGAGAGGATTCATTTTCCACTAAGACACTTCCACTTGTCCCAAGCGAAACAGGAAAACTGGCCTAGATGTAATCATGGGTGGCGTCCACAGGCCATGTCGACTATTTAGTATTGTCGCTATATAAACAGTTTAGATATATTTGAGTTCCGGGTCTATATGAACCCTAATTAATGAATCAGTGTGTTGAAGAAAGTTGGTAGTATATGAACCCAGTCGTAGCGCCTTTATGAAAAATAGGACTTTCATTTACAATGATTTTTTCAATAAAACGGTTTTTTTTAAATACTAGGCGTGTCAGTGGGCGGATTTGAACAATATGTCAACATGAGCATTAAGGGCCACTGGAGAGTTTCTATTTCAAGCTCAAACTTTGACTTTTCGTTAAAACTGTTTTATTTAACTGTGGGCGTGTCAGTGGGCGGATTTTAAAAACTTTAACTTCCGAGCATTTTAGTCCCCAAAGGTTTCAGAAGTTCTTAGACTTGTTTTTTCCGGGCTCTAGAGAGTAGATACATGGTTAAAATGTGAGCTTTCTAGCTCACCTCTCGAAGCGACGAAACCTTAAGTTTGATAAAATTGAATAAATGCTTTAACCTAACTTCTTATTTTCTTTTCCACTCTTTACTCCCTTTCTCAGCGCGGCTCTTCATAGTCAGAAAGTAACTTCGTATTGGATGATGCAATTAAAATTGGTATTCTTACCACAAAGTGCATAATACGTTAATCATTCATTTTAGTTAATAATTCATGGTTAAAAACAAAATTTGTATCTACATCAATTTTTCTTAACATTGTTTTGTTTTTAAAATTAAAATTTGAATTTGCTGAACAGGAGAAAAAAGCAATTCTATTGTAAATTCAATTTATATTGCCATTTTAATGCCATATAGTAAAATTGGATTCATTATTATCAGCTTGATAACAAAGATTGGTCGAATAAGAAATTCCAAGATCCGAGGAAGCCTTCACGTTCAAAAACCTATCTCGACGAAAATGGAGCGCAACCGGCTCAGTTGGTACTATCATGTTCGAAGGAGGGATCCTACGAACCCTGTCAAAAAGGCAATATCAATCATCGTTCCTATACAAACGCGAAAGAGAGGCAGGCCTTAAAACTCCTGGATCACACAAATACAGCAACACCAGCATTTCATTAGACCCAGCAACGAAGTGATTCAAAATCCGGAGGGCTGCTGTTATTTTCTGAGGTCGAATCGTCGAACCCCACTAGCGGACCAGTACGGGTGCAGTAAAGTGGAAGGGTAATGATCCCTTTAATTCTAATCATGGCCTCACCGTCATTAAAGGAAGAAAAAGAATTGTTAAATTGAAATGAAAATCCTTCCCTCTCAAAACCTTGCCTTAATTAAATGTGAGTGTATTTTTTTCAAAAGTCTTATTTAATTAATCAAAGCTTCTACCAAGCGCTCTATTTCCTTCGCTTTGTAATTTACAAATATTCAAAACTAACGAACATCGTTATCTAAACCTGTTCTCTTATCACTCACTTCCTTAATACCCGTGCTGTGTTACTACTTTATAAAAAAAAATAGGCTTTAACGGCCCATATAGGGCCTGAAACCTAGCTTTTCAAATCATTTACTTGTGCGAAGTGGAACCTTAAAGTTAGTAGTCCAACACACTAAATTCTGCGCCACTGCGCTACGTTAATTCATTATTAGGGTACCGAAAATTTTTTTACCGCATGTAAGTTATAAAAAAAAGCCTTATATAACGCGAAAGTAGCTATGGCAACAAAAATTAATGCCGACGCGCACAAAACATCCGCGATTTCAGGTCCATTAATAACGGTCCCATAGTCCTGCGACCATACGAGCGCAGTAGGTCAGTGATTATTGCGTTGGACTACTTGGTTCGATGTTAGAAACCTAGCCAGGAACACATCTAAGTTTACCCACCTCTTACAAAAGTCTGACAAACAAATATCACAAAGATTAAGCTACTATCATGAGAGGATTTTCAAAATTATAAACCTCTTTAGGCAGTTGACGCCAGATGAGTAGCAGAAGTTCTATGACAATACCTCAATTGGTTAATGCACTGATATTGGTATATTGACTATCACACCATTCCAAACCAAAATTACTTTGTTGAATACATTTACGGCACTCATGGTATTAGGTATAGTGCAGGCGTTACTAGACAGCTTCTACGTTGTACAAGGTGGACCATAATTTATGGTCCTGCTTTCCTGGGCTTCATTAGAATAGAATAAAAAAAATTAATGCGTTTTTTTTTAATGTTTATTTGGGCATTGAAGTTTTTTCCAATGTTTTGAAATAAAAAAAAAATTATATCGCTTAAGCGCCCACAATGTTGATTACAAGATGGCCTCTTTTGACGGCATTTTCCAAGGTTTTCTTCAGCCCTTTCCGAAAAAATAGCGTTCCATTGCTTATTCATGCAAATTCTTATTCTATTTGCTTTAAATTATGTCAAACCGAATTGACATTCGACGCCATTTGTACGTTCTAATACCTGATGGCTTACCCGTACCTATGCAGTGCGACTCGAACAACGTAGTATAATTAGTTCCAAGCAGCATAGCATGAACATGAATTAGTAGAGACAGGAGATAGATATTTTATGTATGGCTTTTTTACCACGACTATTGTCAAATTTACTTAGGAAGAATTTGGTAAACTGCTTATTTATGTGGATTTTTACCTTTCCACTTAACAATGTAAAGATAAACTTCAACCTCTGTTAGTTTATTCGGCAATTTACTATTCATATTTACTAAGTTACTATCCATGAAACGAATGCTGATAAGCCTAAAATAACATTCTTTTTCCAATAATATTGAAAGTAAGTCATTGTCAAAACCAAATCAGTTTATTCAAATATTTATTCAACTACCGTAGAAGAGATATTTTATGATACAATAATGTATACAGAAAGCCATTAAACCAAATTTAATTACACCATACAAATATAATTGCATACATGAATATAAAGCAAAAATGAGAATTCAGAAATGTTGTCAAAAATTTACGACTTCCTTCGGCGTGTGTTCCATTTTGCTTTGATGAATTCCCTAACAAATTGTTTTATTATCATGTCAAGACTGAAATTTCTATTCAGCGGAATCTCGAAAGGTAACCTTGTAAAAAGAACACATGTAATAAAACCCAATCAAATAAAAGCTTAAATAATGTTTTTTTTTATTCACAGGCATAGGATATGTATAAATAGAATAAGATTCCTTAAATAACTAAATACAATCTTCAACAATAAACAAGTCGCTATTTCACAATTCCAAATTGAAATTTTGTCCATCTTGTCATGTTTTTTTTTTTGATTTAAGAAGTTTTTATACAACAAAAACCGCTCATTTTAAGCGAAACATAAGTTATGGACACATACATATTGTTTTAGTTTTGGCTTTCAAATTAAAACGCAGCAAAATTGTCCATTCGTGCAATCGGTTCCTGGTCTTGATAGCTGTCTTGGGCACCTGTTTTTGCATTCACCCAAATGCTGTTGGCAAGGTGCTGGCCTTACAGGTACTTTACAAATAAATAATACAGACACATAGGTTTAGTTTAATACTTGAAAATATTCAATTTATGAGTCATGTTTGAATTTACATTCATAGCAGCACTCGACGCCTCGATGTCTATTTGACGGGCAAAGTCCTTGTTTCGAAGAAGTTTCTATGCAATCTTCTCTGTGTACACAGAGACCACCCAACATGGCACATTCGCGATCATTGCGGTATACTTTTACACCTTGGATCACTGTAAAGATAAAATTGTTACAATTATTGTTATGTGGGCTTAGATTTAAGAATTTTGGAAATGCAAAGTAGGAACGGATATTGCTTAAAAAATCGAATGATTTGAATTGAACTGTTGATAAGTTTGTTGTTATAATTTTGTGTTCATAGTATATTCACATTTTTTTTATTGAAATAAATTCTGACGCCTATACAAATCGTTTTAAATTCCGTTTTAAACCCAGTCGAAAACGGTCTCAATTTAGGTAGTTGACTACGGAGTTTGTGTTCTATTTATGTTTGTCTTTTATAATGTGTAGGAATTTTGTAGTGGATGTGAGCAACATCCGTGGGTTAAGGAACATTATTTTTTCCACAACGAACCAGCTATTTTGGCACTAAGTGAAACACAGGTTAGCGTCGGCTCCGATTTAATGGAGTTTATTCTACCTGGTTACAACTTAGTGCCATTATTCTTTTTCCAACGCGGTCTCGTTGTTTATATATTATATATCTTGTGACGTAGCCTGCATTTGGCCAAAATGTCATGTCCATGGGCAATTAACACACTACTGTTCTATATACCATGCCCAAATTTGAACAGGCATTCGACCTATAATGAGTTTGATGCAGTGTCTGGTTCCGTCACAAGAATTGTGACCCATGAAATCGGCCAATTTGAGTTGGCTTCGACATAATTGTCTGACAATACCCGAAGGATGGTACGCTGAGATCTTTACTGAGGTAAATAATTTAACTAAGCTTGTAAATGAGCCGACACGAATACCGGACATTGGCAGTCGAACCGCCAAAATACTGCACTTATTTCTTACCTCTCGACCTGATAAACACGCTATAAACGTATTATTGCCTCTAGGTTCGTCAGGCCATTGTATCATATCAGAAAATTTCTCGTACTCCAACGACATAGTTAAAGAACAAACTCTTCAAAGAATCGTATGGCAATACGAGAGAGCCTATTCCGAAAAACTAAACGACTTTTAACTGGCTGCTGTGCTGAAAGCGACGTAGATGCTGCTGCTGATAGGGTAACACAAATTAATCACCTGGATGCTCGATCTTTCAACCCTAACAGTATAAAAAGTATCAAACCCAAGGTAAACGCGTGATTTAACTCGACCTGCTAAGAGGCTTTCAGGTTAAAAGAGCTAAGCTTTTACAATGCCTACATTATTATTACAACTTTATTGATACATAAATAAATTACATAAACAATAATTAAAGAATTGAGCTCTACCTACTAGGGCTTTGAGCTAATGCCCACATTAATCGTGTGTCAAATTCTTCCACAACCAAATGTTGAGGCAAAAAAGACTACAAAGTCGCCCCACGAGTAGTAAAAAAGTTTGGTCGTCACAATGACATTCATTGCACCCGTACGGTGCAGGTTCAATCCCCATGGGGAACAGCAACATACGCCACCCAATCACATGCCTCTGCACCAAAAGGAGGATTTCTGCCTGGTAGTACAATGGACCGTTACCGAGTCTGAGTGCTCTGGGATTTGGATTTCCTTTTTTTATAAAAAAAAAAAAACAAAAAAAATTACATTCTAGCTGTCAGCTGAATAGATAAAAATAAAGCCACTCTGCTTTAACTCCCCCTGAATTCGTGCGGGTAGAATACTCTATGAGCTTAATACACTTCCGCGGACGTACAGTGGCTAGAGTACTTCAAGATCTCGACGTTCACAAATCCGCTGGTCCAGATGGTATTTTTCCTATCGTCCCGAAGAGGTGTTCTTCCTCGGTATGGTAAAACCATTGCGTAAGCTTTTCTATCTATCCTTTTCTTCAGGGCTCTTCCCGAGAGAATGGAAAACAGAATCTGTGCAGCCGCTTCCTAAAAAAGCCGAATTTTCTTCTCCCTCCTCCTACTGATCAATTGCACTAACGTCCCTTCTATCCAAGGTCATGGAAACGCTGATAAACCGTCAGCTCATGGAATATCTTGAATCACAAAAACTTCTTAGTAGCAGTATGGTTTTCGCAGCAACAGGTTCAATGGTGATTAGATGACTTATCTAAAAGAAAAGTAGAACCAAGCTCTTCACCAGGGTGGTGTAAATAAGATCGTTGCACTTGATATTTCAAAGGCATTTGACAGAGTGTGGCACCAAGCGCTCTTGTCGAAAATGCGCACATTTGGAATTGATGACACTATTTTTCAATGAATTAGAAATAACCTTACGGATGGTTCAATTCAAGTTGTTTTGGACGGTTGCAAGTCTGTAATTCACCAAATAAATGCTGGTGTTCCCCAAGGCTCTGTTACCCTCAGCTTCTTATTGTCGTTTCTTGGTTCACGCCCCTTATCTTCGGGTGTGCAACTGGAACGGCAACGTATGTTAAGCTCACTAAACTCCGATCTTGAAGCATATCTCAGTGGGGTATAACTAACAGAGTGGAATTAAATACATCCAACGCGCAATTCTATCTTCTGTCATTAAAGCAAACCCAAATAGCTGCCATTGTCCATGAATAACACTTACATCGCTGAAACTGAACGGCGTCTATTCTCGTATGTGTGTTAATAATAACCTTTGTTGGAATGACCTCATATTCGATGTCGCCAAGAACGGTGCGAAATATCTAGGCTTCCTTAAGCGGTACAAGAAATATTTTACCACATTTGATCCGGCAACAATTTATAAAGCAATACACTAAATGAACATAAAAGAGTATCAACGAAAATCCAAAAGTACGCATAAAATAAATCAATAAGTTAAGGTAGCTTGTCACAAGCAATGGCAACGGAAACAGAAAAAGAAGCCGGTAAGTTACGTGGCAGAATTGACGTGTCTGCCAAAAGAGGACTGTCACTTAACACGGGTACAGATATATTTTCATATTTAGGTATCTATGATTTTTTTTATGAATTCTACATAGGTAAATTGATTGATTCTTGATTCTGTAGTGTTGGGAACATAATGCGTGCCTAATCCTCGCCATCTGAGTACCACGAGAGCAACCCCTCAAAGAACCTTATCACCAGCTGGGGGTATTTGACATTTGCTATGGGAGCTGGCACAAGTTTAGCCTGATCGACGCCCTTGAATTGAATGAGGAAAATTAGGGTTCCTGTTGCGTCTGAGGCTCCCAGAATCTTTTCGGGATCAAGATTTCGTTCGAATCCGTTTTCTTCTTGTTTAATGAAGGCAGTCGAATCATTTGTTGGCGAGTCGTTGGTGGTATTGAATTTGGAAGAATCTCGACGCCATTTCTTTTTGCTCTTGTTTGTTGTGTTATTTGTAACAATGCTATTGTTTGAGCCTTGATTGTGGTCGCCGGTCTTTTTTCGTTTGGCCAAAATAGTTATTCTACTGTTGTTTGATTTGTCTTTTAAACTGGTTACTTCGTCGGGCTTACGTCGATTTCCTGGCTTAGCCGACGCTGGTTTCGCTTTTTCTGATTGCATGCTCTTCGCTGATCCTTTGACCTTTTTGCGATAGGCTTCGTCTGCCGCAACCCAATTCTTACAATCAAAATTGTCCAGTGGCTCCCAAGTATTATCGTCATCCGGATAACCCTTCCATTTCAGGAAATACTCAATCCTGCCCTTACGTGTCCTCTTGTCAACCACTTTCTCAACGGCATACATCTTTTCGGAAGTTTCGCCGTCAGATCCTGGTGCGGATTTCTTGTAGTCATCTTCCTCGGTGCTGCTAGATTTAATCGAGCTCTCCTTCGACCTCATTTTAGTTTCGGACGACAAAATCTTGTTTTAAAAAAAAAAATACTGAATCGCCAAAAAATAATTCTTTTAGTAGAACGGCGGCGTGGCAATTAAATACGATGCCAAATTTCACGTAATTTTTTTTTGCTTCACAACTTGTCTCTCCTTTCCACGTTCCGCCGAGTGTCGATTGAAGTTTCTGTTTTTATAACAAATATTGATTTTTCGCGTTGCGAAGAGAAATTTGATTTGAGATACGATTAAAATAATGCTATTGTCATTGGGCGCGTTCAATTTACAAGTCAACTACTAGTGACTACTATTTTACCTTTTCTCATTGATCAAATAACTCACGTGACCATCGTTTGGCAAGTGATAGACATTTAATTAGTAGTGAACTTGCAGTTGACTTGCAAATTGAACGCGCCGATTGAATAACTAGAAAGAGAAGTGGATACCGCTCATTTTGAAGCGACATACGGACCTTCATTGCGGCGAAAATGTATATTAAGTTAGTGTATGCATCTTTTCAAGATTCGTGCATTAGGTAAAATTAATTTCCCAAAATATTCCCATGTTTATTTTTATTGTGAATAGGTAGCGATGACAACAATTGAATCGTTTATTTCAGAAACAACATAATTGAGCATTATCTTTTCAGGAGCAAGAAAAAACAGTTTTATGCGAAAAATGTCCAGAACACTACAAGTTGTGAGTATGCCAAGTTATAATTTAGCTTAAGATGCACTTAAAAACCGCAAAAATGTTTAGCTTTTTTAAGGTCTTAACAGGTTTTTAAGCCTTTAAATTCGCTTACTTATGTCGTTTCTGAAATAAACGAACTTTTTTCGATAAAAGCTTTTGCTTTATTTGTTTTTATTATTTATTATAAGCAAGCAAAAATGTTTACAAAAATATAAAGAAAATAATATTGATTTGTATCGATTGGATAAGAATCTATTGAAACTTTAGTTTTTTTTTTATAAGCTTTAAACAACAAAAAAAGGTTTACAAAAATATAGAGAAAATAGTATTGATCTGGATTGGATTAGAAACTTTTGTTTATATTTTTTTTATTATTTATTATAAGCTTTAAATAAGAAAACATTTAAAAAAAATATAAGGAAATACTGTTGATCTGTATCAATTGTATTAGAATCTTTTTCACAAGTTGGCCAAGCAAAGATTTCATCATAATATTCTTGAATGTTAATGTCTCCTGGTAGATACAATCGTAGTTTTTTATGTCATTCATCTTCTTAATATTGATTGCCACCTTTCCAGAGGGATAAGCAAGGGTAAAGACAGATATCTTTCATGATAAAGAAAAAGTAACAGCTTAATCCACAGCAATTTTTTTTCAAACTGAATCAGATGTTTGATAATTTGAATAGTAATAACAATTTTTCAAGTAATCCTGATAAATGTGCTATATCAGAAAACCAAATGGGAATCATATCAAACTTACAGAATTTAGTTAGATATCGTCATGGAAAAGGGGCGACAAAGGTCCGGTGAATTGTTTTAACGGTATTTGCCAAACGATAAATGGAACATTGCAATTGTGGGACTATATAAAAAGGGGAACAACAGCAAAACCTAATAACATCCCACTTAAATACTGATTGTCTAGAGAATACTGTATCAGTCGTTAAAAATAACAGAGTATCATATGAAAAAATCCATCTGCATTCCGCCTACATACAAATTTAAAACAGATGAGTTTCTATAATACAATTGCTCCTAATACAACTTCGTATGAAACATCAGATTCATCAGTTCTTTTAAATATGGCCGATGTTGAAAGTACGTTTACTAAGACATAATTTGTATTACTTATAAATTGAATATAATTATAGAGTTCTTCGATCTGGATGGTAGTTATATAATTACAGATGCAGAATATGAAGATGATGCACTAGCATCGAAGATAGTTCCGGTATTGCAAAGTAAGAATGTTTGTGTCATAGTGTTTGTCTTAATATGTGTCTTAGTTTGTGTATCCATCAATATATTTTCTCGCTTTGATTACGTACCTAATGTATATATTACATAGGTGATGTTGATATTATCTGTCATGGCGACACCGAATTCAATAAAGATTCCAATGCTTGCGAGTTTGACGATTTTGATGAAGAGGATTCAACAATATCAGAGATAGTTCCAACTATAAAAGATATAATAATAATAATAATATACGAGTAATAAAACTATAAATGATATGGCAACACATTATTTTTCGGGATATATTCCTTATGCCATTTTAAAGAAACCCAATTGTAGAACATGCAAATTATTTATGTGCAAAGAGGATCAAAATGAGTCCCCTACAAAAGCCGAGGGTCTTATTGAAGCTCGTCAATATGAGGATACTATTAATGGTGGTTTAGTCATTCCTACTACACATTTTGTGGAGTTAATTGAACGAATTATAAAGTGTTTTGAGGAACGTTTTGAAACTCTATGCTTCGAACAAAATGACCTCAATACTCTTTTAAATTTTTGTAGGAATTTGAGCTTCCACGTTCCACTGAAGAGCACAATCAAGAATTGATCAAGCACACCATGCGGGTCTTTTATGTGCGAAAATAAAAGTAATTAACTCCAAGGCAAAATGCACGAAAAGAAAACTAAAAAAAATTTGATATACCTACTTAATCATATATTATTAGTACTGTGCATATATATTTGTTAATAGTGTTGTTTTATTTTTATGCGTTTCTTAAAATTATGAATTTGAACTTTGTATTTATTATTTTATTTATTTTTTAAATACCTACCTATAAAAATAAAATTAAAAATTGTACCTTTATTATATAAAAATAAAAGCGCAATTATCAGAAAAGGTTCTCAGCTCAATTTGCATTTATTTGGTCATGTTTTACTTCAAAATTATAATTTGAAATCATGTAATCGTACCTACATAGGTATGCACTTGGTACATATTAATTTCCTATACACTGTAATTTTATCTGATCTTGTGTGATTATTAATGGCAGAGTAAAACGAAATTGCACAATGATGCATGCACCTACATAGGTATGTACATTATAAACATACATGTCTACCTTACCTATGCACCTACATTACGTACTTTGAAAAACAAAATAATATCTAGCTATAATTATTCATATCTGCAATCATTATGATAGCTATGTATTTGATTTGTATGATCGCAATGAACATGAAAACAACAATCGGATACCTAGGTAGCGCAATGGTAGTACAATCAGAAATACTCGTAACACTGACAAAATATCATTTATCAGTAAAACCAGTAGCAAATAAAAAAAAAAACCCTGCAATAAAACTCTAACAAAAATTCCAAAAGTAAAAAGGAAATAAAAATAATCGAAGCGTAACGACAACAACGATAAATATGAAATATCCTACATTAAACTGGTTAATAACAAAAAATTACCCATTCAGCAATCCTTGAGGGATATTTTTGTTGGTATATTAAACACTTTCGTTTTTATCCAATCCATTTCACAAACCCGCACAAGCGATTACAGCGACGTATGGCCCGCGTAGCGGATGTTTGCTTCGGTGACATTTATATTTGTAGTTATTCAATGCTATTGTGTTTTTGCAAATTGTTCAAATAGCTGAGCACACTGCACAGTGTGCATACAGCTCTCCTTAACTACCCTAACCTAACCTATATACATTTCAATTAACAATTTAAACTCAACTATACACACTCAAAACAATGAAGCCTTAAAAAGTTAGTTACTTAAAAAACTTATTGAACATCTCACGTTTTCTAGCTCCCGCATAGAAGGCGTGCATTTATTCAATTATCAAACCTTGTTTAAGAGAAATTATAAACAAAGGAAAGTACAGGATTTACAGGAAAAAATGGTCTGTCCTCGAGTCAGGAGCTTAGCTTTTAAAGAAAAGGTATTCAGCGGCGGGATCGTAACGATTTAAACTCAACCTTCATATGTACGTTTATGTTTAGGTATCTACTTCATAGGAATTTGTGTAAAAATAATTAAATAAGCATTCAATTCTATTACTTTTTGCGATTCATAATGTAAATGAAATGCACATCCCTAGTCCCTAACTGTCAATCATTTGCTGTTGCTTACATATTTTGTATTGTATTGTTTTATTTATACTATGTTAAAAACTTAAATTATTATGTACAATAATTCAGTTATATTCTGTAACTATTTTAAGTTAGTGTTAAATGACACGTAAGAGTGAACATTTTATAATTCATACAACTGATGTGGGGTAGATAATATATTAGGAAGGAAACAATTGGGAAATTTGAATACAAGCTTAGAGCAGAGGAAACAAAAATGTGAATACTTCTAGGATACATAGCTTCTTTATATTCCATAGTAAAAGGCCAATCTTTTACTTTATTTGAAAATGAGTGAAAATTGTATGTTCTTCTAATAGCAATCGGTAGTTTATAAAACATATTTGGAGCAGTAAAAGTAAAAAAAAAGAGAAAATTTCGTTTTATATGCGATCGGAACATTAACTAGCGATAAGTTATTAACGCGTAGGCTATAGAGTCTAGAGTTTCTATTAGGAGTGTATCCACTTTGCTTAAAAAAATCCCTGAGAACTTTGAAAATATAAAGATGTCTTAAAGGCGAAATTCGTAACTCCCTGAACAGAGGCCAACTCGTCGCCTGAGAATTGTTTTGTTCCATATGCCAATGGCACTTTTTCGAGAAAAACGCATTTAAAGGTTTGCGTAGTTGGTACTCCGAAACTGTGTGATACGATTTTTTTTTTTATTTTTTTAATTTGAAGTTAGTCTTATAAAGAGTTCACCTACCAATTTACAAAGTGTTTTGCCAAACCGTTATCAAGCCACGTTAACGTTAAAGTCTCTTTTTTGACTTGTGTCACACCTCCTACATTTTGAAACAGTTTTTTTTTCATACACACAAAAAAATGGATATGGCACAAAGCAATGCTCATCCAAAATATCTGAAAGGCAAGAAAGCATGGAGTTGGATGCTAAAATTTGAAAAGAAAAATCGATTTCATCTTTTTTGTAACAAAGTTTTTAATCAAAAAATACAATAAAAATATACTAGGGACAGGCTACAGTCCGCTTAAGCGAACTGTTGGATATCCTATTCTTATTCCTATCCCTCATAAGTGGGCGTGACAAAAGTGTAAGTATGGTTGAATTGTTAAGAACGCTCTACATTATTTTGTTATATAGCATTTAAAGGATTTTATCGAAAAAAAACGAAGCTTTTGTACTCCCTAGCTCAAACTTTGGTTTTTCAATAAAATTGTTTTATTTCATTGTGGCGTGTCAGTAGGCGGATTTAAAAAATGTTATCTCCCGATTAGTTTTAGGATTCATAGATCATATGTAAAAAAATTTCAGCTTTCTAGCTCAAAATTCGATTTTTTCGATAAATTTGTTTTTTTGAGTTTGTTGTTGTTTGTTTCAAAAATTCTTAAACTTGATTATTTCGGGACCTAAGAGCTCTCTAGGTCCAGTTTAAAGGCCTAATTTTTGCCGACAGACGGTCGGACGGACATGGCTAGATCGACATTACTATCGATGCTGATCATAAATATAGTAACTTTTAGGTCTACGGGCAATATTAAGGTATGTTACAAACTATGAGTCAAAATGAATATACCCTTAGAATAGGGTATAATAAGAAAATTATTCAAAGTGTTTAGCATTAAACCAGTGAGTGAAAAATGTCCGATCAAATCAGATCAGAAAATTACAGCTTCGAGTCATAATGTTCTCCTCTCAGCTGCGAAATTTCAAATAGATAATCCTCTTTGTTTTCTAGTGAATTTCGGGTTCGGAGTGAGCATTGTACCGTCTATGTTTGGCCTGATGTCGATTTGATCACAATTTGAACACGTTCCACGTTATTCTTTCGATTTTTTTTTTCATATATAGGTATGCGAATATTTGTAACATTAAACTAAGAAATACGGTATCTCATGCCAAACAAATAAATCAACTGGCATCAGGACAATTTGAATTTTCAAATTTTACACATTTCACTCACTTGCCCTATCTCTAAACTAGGTACAGAAAATCGAAAACTGATCCGCACTGCATCATGGAACACAAATTGAAAAAATGTCGAACACTTTGCGGCAAGATTTTTATTCATGGAACACGAAATCTTGTACTTTCCTGGTTTTTTTCTGTACTTATCTTTGCAGCTAAGGTTTATTAATTCATTTGCTCGTACGTCTGCAACTAGTTTTTGCGTTTGCAGCACTATGTATTTATCACCGCACCGAATTCATATCTTCATAATATCGAATATTATTTACACAACTGTAATGGAGCTGGAACAAGCCAATACTAAAATTTTGTTTGCGATCAGTGTTCCACATACATAGCTTTTCTTTAACACGAGTGCACGTAGGACAAACCAATTCTCAACTTTGTTAATATTTTCTGTATCTCTTTTCGCAGTGATATGCACGTGGAACAAAACAATTCTCACAAAAAAATTGTCATAAATTATATGGAAAATTTGTCCCAAACGCCAAAAAATGGTTTATGGCACAAAACAATTCTACAAACTGTTGATTTTGGTGGATATGGGACAAAGTCGATGTTCGATATCTCGGAAGTGGAAAGACTTAGAGCAAATCGAATCACAGATTTAAAAAGAGCATACAAAATTACAATAGAATCCGTTCCTAACTCCAAAACGACAAAAGTGGCGTATGGAACAAAACAATTCTCAGGCAACGAACTATGAGCAAGTCGTTTTCGTCCATATATTTCTATTTAAATATTTTTGGGCTATAACTAAAGGGCAAAAGGTGTTCTCATATCAACCTCCCCAACTCGTAATACCGTATTGTAACTTACAGTTTGCAAGCCAATAATAAATCATAGTTAACATTTTTTGGAACAGTAAGGTCTTAGAAGATATAGTTTGCATTTCTTCAGCATTTGAGATTTAACTGATTGCGTATGACCTTTCCAATTCAAATTAAAATCAATTGACACCCATAGATATTTTTATTGAATGACAGACTCAATTTTAAAGCATTTGCTTGAACATAAAAGATTTTCATTAAAATTTATACAACCGCAAGTATGCAGAGGAAATGAAAACCTTTCACCTTTCGTGGGAATGAAAAAATACGTTGAAATCAGTAACCACATTTCCCAATGATTGAAAATCCATTAATTTCGTTTTCTCTCTGACAATAAGTGAATGAAATGCAAACCATTGCCTTAGCCTTTGTAAATATTCCTCAATTTTGATAATGCAATGAAGATAGAGTTAATAGGTCCGTTCGCGTACTTTATGTGTAGAAAAATGAAAAGTGTCAAATCTCCAAAATCGAGAGAGAATCCTCTCATTTCTAAGAAAAGAACGCTAACGCTTTTGTGTAAAAACTTCTTAGTTTGGCTTAAAAAGAAGCAACAGCTGTTTTTTTTTGTTGGCAAACTCATATTATTTCATCATTTGACAGTTTTCATTTTCTTACCAGCTGAAATTCTGTGTGAAGAAAAATGAACGAAAGTACATTTTTCTTTCATTCATCTTTTTACCATTTTCTCAGTACGCGAACGCGTTTGTGTAGTTTTGCAGGAAAGTTTATATAAATTTACGTTTGCATATTAGTTCGCGAACGGACCTAATATAAATTAGAAACAAAAGTGGACCCAGAACAGAGCCCTGGTGAAAACCATTCTTTATTGTACGAGAACTAGTAAAACTTCCAATAATATTGACCACTTGCTTCCTATCCGTAAGATAAGATCGAAACCAATCATGCAATACTCCTTTAAAACCAGCATTATAATTTGCTGAGAAGCAAGTTATGATTCACCATACCATTGTACATTTGGAATAATTAAACTCTTCATGCAAGTTTTTACATAATTTAAGAATTGCATCTTCTGTGGATCTACCTGATCTAAAACCAAACTGATGTTCCATAAATATTCCTTAATTTAACCACCGAATTTCAGACTGAGTCATTGGGCATTGGACGAAGAATGGCGATAATTTGTCAACCAAACAATTGTGTCCAAAGATTTAGAATTTCAAAAATTGTATGAAAATGTTTTTAATCTTAAAAATGATCTTTATGAAGCTATGTTTGCAAATATAACAAAATTTGTAGGGGCTATAACAGCACTTCCTTACAGAGGTGCAACTGCCGAAAGAACATTAGGTTAGCTTAATAACCGATAAAAAGAGAAATTCACTGGGACTGTGAATGCTATATTGACGGCAAAAGAATTTTTGGATAGCAATTTTGCCGAATAATGGGTACCGTCCAAAAACTTGATTTTAAGATATAAGAAGAAATACTTTTCATTATTAGGTGCAATGTCATAGAATAACTTAAGCCTTTTTAGTTAATAAGTTGTTAACTTATATCACAACAAAATACTAATAAATAATTCCTAATTTATCTTTTTGTAATCTTTGGTTGTAATTAAAGCAAATAAGTATGTATGTACTTAAATTAATTTTGTAAGAGCAAGGCTTTCACCACTATGCGATATAGCGTTAAAGTATCTATTATTTTATTTATAAGGTTTGTGAGTTTGTGAATTGTATTGAAGATTTCCTGAATTAATAATAAAACTTGTTTGCTATGTTTGGTTTGTAACTTTGTATAATTCTCAAAGAAAACATTGTCAAATGAGTCCTAATTTTGGAAGCGAATTCCCAAAATGTGAAAACACGGTTGCAGTGTAAGTCTTTCCAGAGTATACTGAACACAAATGGCATCTTGAACGCAGCCTCTCCCTATTAAAAATTTGATACTATATTTCTAAAAATGATATCCAAAAATGTCTATTTGTGATACTCTTGAAAACCAGAAAACGACCACACTTATCGTAGTAAGTGCGTAGTTGACCTTATTATTTGAATGCAATCGTGGTTTTTTGCGTCATCTCAGAAATTCGACTGGAGATCGTTCACTTAACTCAATTTTCAAAATTTCTTTTTATAATCATCAATGAAAACAAGTTTGATTTGATTGAACTTGCTAAGTCAAACCCAACATAGGTTTTCTACGCTTTCTAAGTTAGTTCCGGTTCACATTTGGTAGATACAAGTTTTAGATGGAAATGCGTTCCACGATTATTGTCTTATAATTCCATTCATATATATATCATATATAAACACTGTCGTCTAATTACTATAGATTTCAAAGCCCAGTCCAATGTTGAAAAGATAATTTTGGAATATTTGTGAAAGGATTAGTAGTTGCTCTGAATGCAGTATTTTAGGACATATAGATAAATATGTACAAAAATTAAACTACATAAGTCCTAAAACTATAATCTTGTATTCCAACAGCAAGTAATCATATTATGCATATTCATTCCAAAACTAAATGTTAAATCATATATGAATGTAAATTAACCTCATTCTAATTAACAATGTATGCTAATAATACATGCATAATTCGCACTATTCCAAATTTGTTTATTGCGCAATATAAAAATCATACAAGTAACCACAACAACATCACTAGGCCATCGTCGACCGTCATACTTGTATTTATTATTATTTTTCAAGAACGAAAGGTGAACGGTTCAAACTGATAGATAAATTCTTCAATGTTCATCACCACCACAATTTTTTAATTGTACGTACAACTTGAATTAAAAACACTATGACTTGAGATTCAAAAGAGACACACTAGAAACACACAAAACATCATCATCATCGCGCAACTTACTTTGAGTGTCATATTGGACCTCATTATCTTCGATGTCAGCTAAAATTCCATTGATTGTGATCAATAAAAATAATGCTATTGATGTTAATAACTTGACCATAATTTCGATTTAATTTATAATTTAAAAGTTGATTATTATTCTGAATTTTTGAATTTTTAAAATTCGCTCTATGCTTGGCTTCAAATTAATTGTTAACACCTCACTAGTTCGTTCTCAACTGATCGTTCTGAATTCCGGAGCAATTCCTTTTAAGCAACTTTCAATTATACTTGTAATTACAAAAAAAAACCTTCTTCTGTGCGCGCTTTCTGATTGTGATTTCAACTCAGATTCTGCCAAACGACGACGACAACATCCAAACCGCCGCACTTCACTTTCGCTACAAATACGCGAATCGAAAAAATAAACAAAAAAAAACTTTCCATCGACGAATTCAGTTTAATTACCAGCAAACAACTATAAGCTTTAACAATTAAGAAAAGAAAAAACAATCAAATAGCTGTGGACAAATTAAAAAAATAGTTTGGCAGAATGCCCCTGGCGGTCAGCTGCTGGCTGGAAAGTAAAATTTTGCAAAAATTATGGATTTGGAGGAGGAAATGCTTAGGCAGCCACCAGTACTGTATTCGCTTTAAGATGAGATAATGGAAGCCAAGGAAGTCTGTGATGTTTACTATTCGTATTTGTCGAAAGCACAGATAGACCAGTGTGATGGTCAAGTGGTCATGTGGTCTGGTCGGCCTCTTAAGAAATGGGCGAGAGATATTATGTGGCTCGGTTCTGCGGGGGATGATTGGCGTTCGGACTCGGACGATGATGATTGATCTCATTCTCATCGTATCTTTTGGTGCAGGAATTTATTTGCGCATTGTCGAGATATGAATTTATTTGCGCATTGACATTGGACATTGGGGGTTATGCAATTCATTTGCTTGTATAACAAAAATAAAAAGAGTATTGTTACACATTATATGCAACAATTACTTATTACACATGTAGATAGAATAATTGTGTTCTTAGAGATTTGTCGTTTTGTTCTATACATTTTGACATTGCCAAAAGGGGTAATCCCCATTCACTTTTTTCAATCGGTGATAACGGATAGCATCTTTCGATGAAACTATCATTTTAATTGGTGTAAACAAAATATTTGATTGAGATACGTGAGAACATTTCAGTTTGAGATATTTACACTGGTCGTAGGAAGGAACATTAGATACTTTATAGTTTTAAAATCATTACACTGCAATGGTGCTGTCATTTTTAACGTTTTGACTATAGAGAAGTCCAAACAATAATGTTCCTCCATTCGGTCAGCATGTCCGTTTGTCACCTTACGGGATGCAAATTTTATTAAAATTTGGTACTAAGGGTTTGCGGCTATTAGAAAGGAGTCCTACAGGAATGCAAGGTGTTTCGTTCTGCACAATGGACAGCTCTTCGACTCTTTCGAAGAGCAACAGGGGGATATTCTCTTGCTAATCCTCTTTCTACTAGTGATTGAAAATGTACTGACTGCCACCGTCTGAACATGGCTTCCAATGATTCCTGGCAAGTACTATCAGCGGGCTAGACGAGATGTGTCAATCAGTGTGGATGAATGGATAGTCGCTGGGTCGTAGGATCAACAGCAAAAAGACTTAAATAACGCCCACAGGTCGATCCATATATCAGCGTTTTCTTCTTAAGCAGACGCCGATTAAGGACGTCAAACATTTTGACTTCCGTGGAAGTTTTTTATCATCTGATGAAGGAACGGACCTAGAAGTTAGAAGCAGGATAAATTAAGTTCGCGCTGCATTTGGTATCCTTCCTCCAATTGGAAATCCAAGGAAATCTTGTTACGCACTTAGTTGACACTCTTCAAACTCCACTTGAAATCCTTTGATTTGTATACTTGCCAAACCTGGAAAGTCTCGAAAAACATCTCTAAAAAATTACAGGATTTTGTTAACCGCTGTCTGAGATACATCCTAAAGATTTCTTGGCCGCAAACTTTATCCAACGTGTCAAAAACGTGTCAAAAGCTGTTGGATGCCAAGATAAGACACCGAACATGAAACTGGGTTGGTCACACACGAAGAAGAAGCATATGACAGAATCTCTCAGAATGCACGTCGGGTGGGAAGTCCAAAAACCAACGTGGAGATCAACAGTCTTAGCAGACGCAGTGACAAAAAAAAACGTGACGGCAGCTTAAACTTCCAGCCGCAAACAGAAGAGATCTGTGAGATCTGATAGAAGAGATCTGTGGACCTCCGCCTGGGGTGGAAGGAACATGATTTTGTTTCATTTTAAATAACAGTACCTATCTATCATATCTACAACTAGTTTTAAACACCCTGATTTTCTCAAAACGTCACTAACGTCCTAAGGTGGCAATGGTGCGATGGTAGTGTATTCACTAAAGTGATTGGCAGGTCGTGCGTTCGAATCCCGACCAGGGCCATGATTTTTATAAATTGAATACACACAACAAAAACTGATCTCCCTAAAGCAATTTAGGCGCCACCTGTTGAGAAAAAAAAAATCCCATCGCACCAAACTTCTTTCCTATCCTTCTATTCTTTCAGTAAGTAGCACCCAAAAATAGGCAATGAATTGCTGGGAGCTACTTGCGCAACAACTAAATGCCTGCGCTGTGGCTTTACCATTATAAGGGTACTGTGTACAGAAAAGAGAAATCCCTTTAGCGGACGCAAATTATATAAAAAAAAAAAAAATACGATTTGGTGTTATAAATACTTACAGCATAAGTGAGAAAATGCGTACTTACTCAGTTTTTCCAAAAAAAAAAAAACTGAATAAATGTAGTTTGGAAAATCAGCAATACCTAATACGAAAACAGGTGATTTAATTCAAATGAAATTTTACATTTTGGCTCATAGTACCATTCTGAGCACGCTCATGTTTTCAAAATATTTGCACATCCTTTCCTAAGGGTATGAATGCAACGCAATAACCACTGTGTCCACACCTCGGATTCAAATGCGAAATTTAAGGAAGCACTCTGCCTGAACTCAAATATATTAAAGTCAAGGTAAAATTCCTTGTTTTGAAAATGTTAAAAAACTGTCATAATCAAAATTTTGCTAAAAAAAAAGTCATGTCGTACGATCGTGTTGTCGAATGTCTATTTAATAAAAAGAAATTCTTTTTCTTAATCAACCCAATCATTGAATCCGGCGGATTTTCTGTGGAGTATAAATTTCTACATGTATTACAAGTACAAGCTCCCACTGAGGACTACCGCCGATAAAAGCAGAAGTGAAATCCTGCTGCTTATAGGTTGAATGAACATTGAATGAACTTTTGGTCGGTTCGTTTTTATACGTTGGTACGCCGGTTGATACATTTTATGCTTCGTTCGTAGAGTAGCGCTGAAATCTCGATGCAGGTTTTCGACTCATGACTTAAGATGGATTTGGAGTTGAAAATTAGTGGAAATAAAGATAGAAAAAGCGGCCATGTGCGAGTCGGACTCGCCCATGAAGGGTTCCGAAGCAGCAAGTAACAACATATAAAAGTTCTGGTAGTTCGTTGTAACTTTGATCGATGTTTTAATAATAGATAAGTGGCGGTTTACGATTTATGACGTATTAAAGAAAAACTACTTACTAGATCTCGTTCAAACCAATTTCCGGTGGAAGTTTGCATGGTAATGTACCTACATCATAAATTTTTTTGTTTAGTTTTATCATTCTCTTATTTTAGAAGTTACAGGGAGGGGGGGGGACCCATTTTACCACTTTGGAAGTGTCTCTCTCGCAAACTATTCAGTTTAGAAAAAAATGATATTAGAAACCTCAATATTATTTTTGAAGACCTATCCATAGATACCCCACACGTATGGGTTGTGATAAAATTTTTTTCAGTTTCAGTTCTAAGTATGGGACCCCCAAAATTTTTTGTTTTTTTTTCTATTTTTGTGTAAAAATCTTAATGCGGTTCACAGAATACATCTACTTACCAAGTTTCGACAGTATAGTTCTTATAGTTTCGGAAAAAAGTGGCTGTGACATGCCCGGACAGACAGACAGACAGATATGACGAATCTATAAGGGTTCCGTTTTTTACCATTTGGCTACGGAACCCTAAAAAGGAATGGCCTTAAATACGGACTTATGTATTTCGTTTCGATTTTTTTTATTAATAAAAATTCTTACTAGTTTTGGCTTGGCACGGATCTATTGGTTCCATATGTTGATTTTGTTTGCAAATTATTCTGACATCTCTTCGCTGTTATCGTAGTAAAAGTATCAAATAATATCAAATATAAGAACCAAGCTGCTGCGGATGGTTTTGGTAAGAATTCCTACTTCACTATGAATAGCTTTCCCAACAAACAGGGGTAGTGGAAACGCCGAAAAGAAGTGAAAGTATGTCGGAAAGAAGAGTTTCGAGCATATGTCGATATATAATAAATGCAACCAAACAACTCGCTCACTTTTTTTAGTAATCGTAAACCAGATGCAACAAAGCCTGATATCGCAAAAGTATCCATTTCTTCTTTAAAATTTGTTGAAAAAACTCAATAATATTTCTTTGATGTATTTCTATTTGACAGCAGAACAGCTTTATAGTTGTTCGCTTGTCTGTGAAGTGGTAAAAATGTGGCATAGCTCAGAAACTACACACACCTCCTCAAATTATTTGCTCTCTCGAATTCAAATACGTACTCTTATTTAAAATTAGCTACTTTTGGAACAAAAATGCCTATCCACTACAACGCAAATTGCCTTCTTGTTCTTGGTTACTTTTCTTTCTATTGTTTTCTTCTCGCTGTTGTTTTTGCTTTCGACGTTTGCTGAGTTATGCTGTGTGCTATGTGTGCTATGTGCGCCATAGAGCAGAAGTCCCCAGATGCCGAATAATCAACTTTACTCAACCCCAGGATCCAAGACTATAAAACATAATATTAACTACATTGTCCCGATAACACTGCTGCCGGAGTTTCATCATTGACTATCCAACTCGCATGCGAACAAAATGTGGATCCGTTTCACGAACTCAGTTGCTCTATCACATGAAGTATAGAAATCATATAAAACTCTTCAATTTAACGATGCAATAAATGTCCAGTAATAATCTTCACTTTCGAACCAATTAAATCGTCTTTTATTTTAATTTTTTTAAGAATACGAAGCCCAAGTTAATAAATGCAGACACGAGTTGATAATTGTGGGGAAACTAAATTGTTCTCTACTGGGAGACTGGCTTAAGTCAAGTAGATACTTGTTTTCCATTTCACAATGAAATACTATTACACGACTTGATAAAGTAAAATTTTGGCATGCACCCTTGTTTGATTCCTTACTACTTATGATAATCAAAAAAAAAACAATTTCTGTAGTAATGAAAAGGTCCATGAAAAAATTGTGGGACCCGTTTTTTTCCAATCAAAGCTTAGTGATATAGATACCTGGTTTCTTAATAACTCCAAAATAAAAACAAAGAAAGCTTTTGCAGTTTAATCTTTAGTTACCTGCAATCGAACTTTCCTTGCGACTTTTTATGCGATATGCCACGATTTGAAGCTCACAAGCCTAAATAATTAACGAACCGAATATTAATGCCTTTTCGGATTCACTTTCGCCGAAGTACAATATATTTTACATGATGATTTGTGAAATGAACAAAAGGTACCTTAAGACTCGTTTCTTCGGCTCTGGTTTGAATTAGATCCGTACAAATTTGAAATAAGTCACTACCCGATGCTTCAGCCGTAATGGATGGACGTATTTTCTTCAAACTTCGTGTTTGAGGTCTGAACTCGCGCCTATGGTTTTTTCAACACCGATTTTGTCAAAAATTGCTTTAACGATTTTGATTAGGGATGTTACGGATCCGATACCGATATATTGACCGATTATTTATCAAACGATATCCAATAGTTTGGAAGCGAGCGAAGCGACGTGTCAACATGACAGTGTCACTTTTCAGCGCAAAACGTTTCGTCATCTAACTGTCAATCGTTTCTTAGCCTTAATGCAGATACGTTTTGCATACTCATAAGTCATACCCCTTTAAAATCCGACTTTACTTATATAACCCATTTCTAGCCTCTGATAAAAGGATAACAATAAAATTTCAAGATTTATACAATTGATTTGTAGAAACATATTTACATTGTACAATTTATTTTATAACTATTCTTTTTTTCCTGTTTTTGCGAGTATATATGAAATGGCTAATACAAAAATGGGATTCGTCGAAGCCTATTCTTATAAAAGCGAGAAAGTTTTTGTAAGACGCAGTCGTGCACTTTTATTTTATTTTCTTGTTGGTACCTTCCTAAGACATCCACAATGACATTCAAGAAATTTCCCCAATTTAATTTTCATATCTTATAAGGTGTAAATACATTACGCAAAGATCCATTGTTACGTTACCTAGCAATTGAGTGAAATAAGCACAAAAATCACCCTCCTTGGTGGTTTCGAAAAACAAAAACAGAAAAATCACCGCCGCATTTACAGACAGTGGGTTCTGAAATCACAAGACATGAATGTACCGTATCTTAGTATCCAAGAACAAAGCGCCTTTCTATGTGTTTCAGGGTTAGTGTTTCTTAAACACAATTTCCTGAAAGAAATAAGCTTCTTGAAATCAATTAAAAGTAATTCTTTCTTTCTATCTGAAAACGTAACTAAAATGTTGTGATATCACACGTGTGTGTATGTGTGTATTGCTTTCGGTTCTTTAGATCTCGTAGTTATTTAAATTAATTAAAATACACCAAGGACCACCACACCCCAATCCTCAATAGCATACATCAAGTTCCTTGATCTCTCAATTAATTCTCGCACAGTACGCCCAAATTGTGTCTAAAAAATGTCATGGCAGCAAGTAAAAGTCACGTGACACACTCATGTGGTGCGAGCTCTAAAAAAAATAGTAAGCGCCGCGCGTCTTACCGCCCAGAAATCAAATATGTATACATGATAGTTGTTGTCGTATAATTCTATAAAGCATTATAAAGCGAAGGAGCTCTTAATTAATTCAAAGATTGTCTCGTAGACACCCATAACAGCCGACGTATTGCGGAAGGTTCAGGTAGTTTACCTGTTTTATTGACGATAGTACCAACATTCGGAGTAAAGTCGGAAATTATATTTCAGCGAGCACACGAATTTTCTCACGATGATAAGAATCACACCTATGGTTATTGCAGTCGATATCAGGTTCAGTCAGTATTTATTTTTTTTGCAATAGGTAATTTAAATGTAATTATTAGCTGTTGGTAGTGCAGAAATGTCCTCATCATTTCTTTTTTTTTCGTTGTTTAAATACATATCCATAAAAAGCGGTGTTGCAAGCTTCGGGGCCAGTCATTGCAAGTTTGCATTTTGATAAGAGACAAAATTGAGATAAAATAGAAAGAAAAATTATTTTGAGATACTGCTTTAAAATTAAGGTATATCTACAAATGTATATTGAAAGCTCTTGTAAATGTAAATGATGATAAACGCAGCAACATATCATAATAAATCAAATATCAACAGCAACGCGGTATACTATTTTATACTTTTTCTGGTGAAACCCGACCAAATTTGAAAAGCAAACCCAACCGACAACAAATAATGTCGTTTTAAGCTCACAGTACTAAATGCGCTTAAATAGTACACAGTACAGACAATAACCGGAAGATGTGAGAGCAGTGCCACCTATTGTCGTTTTAATGACAATGTGATAATTTCATCGGAACTATTGTTTGCGCACTAAAAATACGGACGTTTTTTATTCGAATAGTCCATTCAAATTCACTTGAACCAAATTAATCTCAGTAAGAAAACCCGATTTTACATGTAAAGTTGTGTCAACTGATTTTGGATGAACTGACACTGGTTCTATCTATATTCATAAAGTTCTCTTGCAATGAGTGTGTAATGAATTTAACATCACTCGCTGCTTCCTCAAGTTTGTTGGCGCGGCCATAAAAGCAAGTTCAAAATTGTATAAATTATGGAAGCGTGTACCTACTTCAAGCAACTGGGAATTTTATCGAATTGCCCGCAACTATGCTAACTTTGTTACACGTAGCTCTAAAATTAGATTTTTTTTTTTTTTTTTTTTTTTTTTTTTTTTGTCGGGATGTGTGAAACTTTCTGCACTGGAGCACTCAGACTCAATACTGGTCCATTATACTGCCAGGCAGACACACCACATTTTACTGTGGGAATTTACTCGTTTTTCTAAGAAAAACGAGAAGGCGCTTCAATGATAAGGAGCTTAGGTTTACAGCACTCACCATATCCGCACCAAATACCTGCCACCTGATACGAGCAAAAGCAGGACAATCACAGACGAAATGTTCCGCAGTGTCGTCGCTTTCTCCACAGGCTTCGCAGTTGGTGGTGTCGCTTAGGCCTAGCACCTTAAGGTGTTTGGCAAAAGCGTAGTGTCCCGTAAGAACGCCAGTAGTCTGTCTGCAGTCTTTTCTGTTGAGAGACAACAAGAATGCCGCGGATTTCCCACAGACGTCGGGGAGCATTTGCTTAGTCTGTCTGCACCCTGGAGAGTCATGCCAACGGCGATTGTGTTCATAGGAAACCCAACCGTCAATGGAAGCCCTGACCGAGGACGCAGGCAGACAGATCGCTGGTTCAGGTCCTGAGAGGTCCCCCTCTGAGCCTTGTCTAGCAAGTTCATCGGAGATCTCATTTCCCGTGATCCCGTTATGACCCGGGACCCAGACAAGTTTAAGTGAATTCAGCCTTCCGACCGAATTCAGAGATATCTTGCATTCACGTACTATTTTGGAGGTAGTTAAGGGTTTGAGTAAGGCCTTAAGCGCAGCCTGACTGTCGCTACAGACGCAGATACTTCGCCCCCTCCACCTGTTCCTCGTAACATAGTCCATGGCCATTAGGATAGCATAAGTCTCTGTTTGGAAGACTGACGCATGTTTGCCTAACGGAAAGAAAAGTCTAACGCTATCGCTCTCCACGAAGACACCAGCACCAGATCCTTGATCGGTTTTGGAGCCATCCGTAAAGATTCGACTGCATTCCCTTCCAGGTTCAGAGTCCGGCCAGAGCCAGTCCTGGACGCGAGGAAAGTCGACCTCGTATTTGCGCTTTAGCCGAAGTTCCGGTGTCATCGCATCAGACGGCATATCCATAAGACAGGAGTCGAAGGACAACCGTTGCGCAAGTTCATCAAAACTCCAGTGCGAGTTATACCAAAAGCCACCTCTTGTAAGACGTGAGATAGCCTTGATTGTACAGCCCATGATGTAAACATCAAGGGGCGGAAGGTTCAATAGTGCATCTAGGCCGGAGCCAGGCGTGCTGGGGAAGGCCCCCGTGCAGCCGAGACATACCTGCCTTTGGAGTTTGGCAAAAGCAGCAGTGACGTATTTACGTGAAAGCTTATTCCACCAAACAACCGATGCGTATGCTATAAATGGTCTTATCATAGCCGTATAAATCCATAGGACTCTTTTCGGTGATAAGCCCCATGTCTTGCCGAAAATGCCTTTGCACTGCCAGAAAATAGACAGCGCCTTGGCAGTCTTCAGCTCAACATGTTTGGACCAAAGAAGTTTGCTATCCAGGATGACTCCCAGATACTTTGCCTCATTGGAGAGTTGGATTGTGACGCCTTTTAGCACTGGCTGAGTCAACCCGACCAGCTTCCTCCTTCTCGTAAAGAGAACAACCTCAGTTTTAAGAGGATTGACCGAGAGCCCATTCCTAGTGCACCATTCGTCGATCACGTCAAGGGCCGCCTGCGCCTTGGCGCATACAGTCGCTAGGCATGATCCAACAGAAAGCACGGCAACATCATCCGCGTACGCCTGAGCGTAAATATTAGAACTGTTGAGTGCGTTCAACAGAGAGTCGACCAGCATACACCACAGCAGTGGAGACATGACGCCGCCTTGCGGGCAGCCTCTGTTTACCCCCGCCATAACATAGCGGCCACAATCCGCATCCGCAACCAACGTTCTATTCATTAGCATTGCTTTAATCCACAACACCAATGGTTCGTCTACTCCGTGTTGTCTGGCGGAGCTGCACATGCTATCAAAAGTCGCATTGTCAAAAGCACCCTCAATATCGATGAAAATGCCCATCGCGTATTCTTTTCTGTCAAGCGCGCCTTCAATTCTACCAACTAGATTTTGGAGCGCAGTCTCGCAGGATTTTCCGCGTTGATAGGCATGTTGCATCGGAGATAGTGGGTGCAATCGCAAAGCACCTTTGCGCACGTGAAGCTCGACCAGCCTTTCCAAGCTTTTCAGCAAGAAAGAAGTCAGACTGATTGGTCTGAAGCTCTTGGCGAGCGAGTAGTCACTTCTGCCAATTTTTGGTATGAATGCCACTCTAACTGTACGCCAGGGTGTTGGAATGTATGCCAGTGCTAGGACAGCGGTGAAGATTTTCTTCATAGTCGGTAGCAGCTGGTTTGTACATTGTTGCAGCATGGCTGGGTATATTCCGTCCGTACCAGGCGACTTGAAGCCGTCAAAAGACGCAAATGCGTATTTAATGGCCTCGTCCGTCACCACGGCCTTCGCAATATACCAGCTACGCCGAGTTGTTTGTCTTGGCTCACTCATAGTCTCGGTAATCGGGGCTGGTTGTGAACCAATTGTAATCTGGTTACCCGGAAAGTGAGACTCCAGCAGATAACTAAGAGTTTCCGCTTTCGTCTCAGTGAAGGTGCCATCAAGTTTTCTAAGTGAGTCCAGTTTGGCTGGTTTGCCCTTTTTCAGAACTTTAACCAACCTACTAGTTTCACCCAGCTTTTCAATCTTTTCGCAGAAATTCTTATAAGAAGCACTTTTCGATACCCGAATTAGCCTCTTATATTCCTTCTGCTTCGATCGGTAGAGATTCCAGTCTGTCTCCAAATCAGTCTTGAGTGACCTATTTAGAAGCTTTCTAGCTTCTCTACGAATTCTTTGCAGTTCCGAGCTCCACCAGGGAACCGGTGTTCTGCCAGGGGGTTTGCTTACTGGGCACGTCAGTTCAAAACAGCTAGTAATGGCACTATTCAGGTCTTGAACAGCTTCCTCTACCTTTTGTCTCGTCCTGAGTTTGGTTGGAGTTTTGAGAGTTTTCCCTAATTCCTCCCTGAAGCGTATCCAGTTGGATTTTCTCGGATTCCTCCTCTCCTGCAAAGTTATGGCTTCGCATTCGATTTGGAATTCGATATATCTATGGTCTGAGAGGGACACCTCCGAAGAGACCCTCCAGTTAGTAACCGCCTTAAAGTATCTATTTGATAAAGTTAGGTCGATCACTTCCTGTCTTCTTGACGTCACAAAAGTTGGTTGCGAGCCAACATTGTTGATAGTAAGATCAGATGATAGAATGAAATCCAGGAGATGGTTTCCTCGCATGTTGCATTTGCTGCTGCCCCAAACAGTGTTTTGAGCATTGGCATCACAGCATATAACTAGGCCCATCTTCCTGGTGTCGCAATAGTCAATGAGTTTAGCAATTGCCCTCGGTGGTGGAGGCACTACCGAATCATAGGGGAGATAAGCTGACGCCACGATGAAGGTCTTCCAATTTCCATTCGTTTCGTAGCTAATGGCTGCAGCAACCAAATCTTGGCCACAAAATTGTCCAAGCTTAGTCGCTGAGAAAAGGTTCGACACAGCAAGACAAGCCCTTGGTCTCTCGGACCGCTCGTCACAGAGTATCGTAGTGCCACGGACACCTCCAAGGCCACAGATGCGATTTTTCCACACCCATGGCTCCTGTATGGATATTATGTGGGCTTTTGTATTCAACACAGAAAGCTTCTTACTGATGAGTGCAGTAGCAGCCTTGGAGTGTTGAAGGTTAATCTGAGTAAATCCAATCATTGGAAATACATCAGTCATACTAGTGGAAGGGCACGCAGAAGGTGCGCGCGCAGTTCCACCGACAGGAGTGCTCTAATCTAAAATCTAAAATTAGATACTATGAAAGTAAATTAAATACTAGTCTTCCAGCTAAAAAATTGTGGGAAAATTTAAGAGACATCGGTTCGACTAAAAAACAGTTTCCATTTGTGATGTTGATCCCGGTGAACTTATTAACAACTCCACTTTACAAAGTGAGGAGGTGGCTACTTTTGATCTCGCTGAAAACCTTGTGTTAGACCCTGTCATGGAATTTGAAGTGGTTAGTACAGCTGAAGTATATACATTTATAACTTCGATTAAATCGAATGCAATTGGACATGATGGCATATCACTTAAATTTGTAAAATACATACCTCCTTACATAATTCGCCCATTAACGCATGTTATTAATTCTTGCATTATGTCATTCACTTTCTCTCAAAGTTGGAAATTAGGGAAAATTATTCCAATTGCAAAGAAGGTAAATACTACGGTCCCAACTGATTTTCGCCCTATAAGTGTCCTACCAATACTCTCAAAAGCGTTTGAAAAGGTACTTGCAAAGCAGATTACTAGCCATTTAAAGAACCACAAACTTTTGGCTGAAACTCAATCTGGTTTTAGAGCAGGTCATAGTTGCTCCACGGCTATAATGAAAGTAACGGATGATATACGGATGGAAATGGATAACGGTAATATAACTGTATTGTACACCTGATTTTTCGAAAGCTTTTGGGTCAATCATGATATTTTGTGTAAGAAATTGCATCATTATTTTGGTTTGAGAGAAAGAGCCGTTGACCTTATCAAAAGCTATCTGCAAGATAGATACCAAAGGGTGGTGATAGGTGAAACTTTTTCGTAATGGAGACTGCTTGAAGCTGGTGTTCCACAGGGTTCTATTTTAGGGCCGCTACTGTTTAGCATGTACATTAATGACCTTCCCGCAATATGCAAGAGTGCAAAACTTCACCTCTACGCTGACGATGTACAGCTTTATTTGTCACCTCCGGTTGGATTGTGCGAAGATTTGTCGTTTAGATTAAATGAAGACCTTTCAGCAATATCTGGATGGTCATTAAAAAAATGGACTCCTTTTAAATCCAAAAAAAATCGCAAGCTATTATAAGAGTGTAGTAGGTACCCGGTCGGTTCTACCGATTTATATTTGTGATGAGCAGATTAATTTCTGTCAAACTGTCTTAAGTCTTGCACCCCTATTGCGAGTGTCAATCGACAATTGATAATTGACTATTTTCAATGTGGGCTATTGTGAACGAATCATTTTCATTGATATTCTTATCAATCGCATTTTTTCAATTGACTGCGATTAACAAAATCCTTTAGAATCGTTCGTTCACAATAGCACACATTGAAAATAGTCATTATCAATTGTCGATAGACACTCGCAATAGGGGTATTGGTTTTCATATAAATAAAAATCTGCCTTGTTGTGATCACATTAATTCTGTTATCCGTCGTGTGTATGAATGCCTACGTAAATTGTGGTTTTCTGCTGATTTCACCCCGCGGGAAACTCGTATGAAGCTTGTCCGAACATTAATATGTAGTTAATATTTTAAGTTACGCTGTAAATGTATACTGTGGCTTAGACTCGATTTCTAGTCACAAGATAAATGTGGCCTTTAATGATGCAGCTATATATAAATACGGTCTTCGTAGATGCGACCACATTTCCATTTATAGCCAAAATATTCTAGGATGCTCACTGGATAGCTATTTAAATGCAAGAAACTGCTTATTTTTACATAAACTCCTTACAACAAAAGCATCCCTTACCTGTATTCAAAACTCATTTTCCCCCAACCTGTAAGATCTAGAAATCTTTTTGTTCCACGTTTCGTTTATACTAGTTCAACCAGTTTTTTCTTTATTCATATAATAAGGTTATGGAATTCCTTACCGTCGTATATAAAACAACATTACTCGTATAATAAATTCAAAGAAGCTATATTGGCTTTTTATGCGATTTAGGCTTGTTAACTTTTAAAATCCTATCCGAAAATTGCTCGTATTAAATATAAAACTGCTTATTGTTATTTTTGTTATTCTTGTTAATGCACTGGGCTTTCCTTTTTTACTAGTTTTTTTTACTATTTTCTAAAATGTTAACGAATTTATTGTTTAATTATTCAAACACATCTATTGTTCTTTGTTTCTGATGTTTTTCTCTTTGTAAGTACTTCAAAAAGATTTACTCTTACTTGTACTTTATGAATATCAAATAAATATGAAATATGAAATAAATATGAAATATTTTTAGATACTCGTATATTGGCGAGTTCCACTTACGGATCCATCTGAGATTTTTCTCCGCTGTCTCAGTTGAGATCTTTGTATTAAGTGGTGGAACAATTTCTGCCAATACAAATATGTACACATATTTATACCCTATCCTAAGGTATTATAACTAACAATTATATTTATAATTGAAGCGCTTAGAGGGTGAAGGTATTAAATGACATTTTTGAAATTAAGCTGTTTTCTCAGCGATGAATGTTCTATATGAAAACCTAATTTTCTTTCTCATGCCAATTTCTTTATCGCCACTACACCATTATTTAGAAAAAGATGAAGGTGTTATATGGAAACACTTTCTCAATAAACTTAGTTGAAGAATGTATTAAGAGCCCTTAAGCTGTTAATACGCATCAATAATTGTACCTGAACGTTATATTTCGTGTATGAAAGTTCTATATGTTCCCTTGACATCTTCATGTTAAATGTATGCTTGTTTATATATAAATATCTCAGAAAGTTATAGTGATAAGATTGATCAGAGTATGAAATCCCTGAATCCAGAGTCCTGGGTCCGAAGAATCCGGGGATTATAATGCCTCAACCCCGGGATTAATAAATTTCTTACGGCAACAAAATAAGCATTTCGGTCCTCATAACATTTTCCCGAACTACTAAGTTAAATATGTATCTGTGTAGAGTCTGGTATACCAACCCATTACGTTTTATACGTACCTCGTAATCTTTTCGGTCAGTCAGGTTTCGGATGAGCCTGCTTTCTGACTGTCTGCTAGCCCAGTGCATTTTCTGCTGTAGCACAAAATGAATTTTGGTTTTTGTTCTATTAATTTTTTTTCTTTCTGTTCAAAGACTATTTTTTTTATTAAGAACTCTATTTTATTAATTCAACATTTATTTTTTATACCCTATTCTAAGGGTATATTAATTTTGACGCATAGTTTGTAACATACCTTAATATTGCCCGTAGACCCCTAAAAGTTACTATATTTATGATCAGCATCGATAGTAATGTCGATCTAGCCATGTCCGTCCGTCCGTCCGTCCGTCCGTCCGTCTGTAGCCAAAAATTAAGCCTTTAAACTGGACCTAGAGAGCTGAAATTTTAACCATATACTCTCTAGGGTCCCGAAATAATCAAGTTTACGAATTTTTGAAATCCGCCCACAGACACGCCCACAAACTCAAAAAAACCAAATTTTGGAAAAAATCTAATTTTGAGCTAGAAAGCTAAAATTTTTTATATATGATCTATGACTCCTAAAACTGCTTGGGATAAAAAATTTTCAAAATCCGCCCACTGACACGCCCACAAATAAATAAAATAATTTTTTTTTTACCCTATTCTAAGGGTATATTAATTTTTGAAAATCCAAAGTTTCAGCTAGGGAGCTGAAATTTATAGTATATACTCTCTATGGGCCCTTTATGCTCATGTGTAAATATTTTCAAAATCCGCCCACTGACACACCCACAATTAATTTTTTTTTTTTTTTTTGAAAATTCAAAGTTTGAGCTAGGGAGCTGAAATTTATAATATATACTCTCTAGTAGCCCTTTATTCTCATGTGTTAATTTTTTTTAAATCCGCCTACTGACACGCCCACAATTAAATAAAACAATTTTATTGAAACACCCAAGTTTGAGCTAGGGAGCGTTTTTTTTTTTTGATAAAATCCTTTAAATGTTATATAACAAATTATGTAGAGCGTTCTTAACAATTCAACCATACTTAGACTTTTGTCACGCCCACTTATGAGGGATAGGAATAAGAATAGGGTATCCAACAGTTCGCCCAAGCGGACTGTAGCCCGTCCCTATGTTTTTAATTAATTTCATTTTAATATTATGTACCTACAAAATGTATTATTTTTTTTTTCAAGTATTTTTAATTTATATGAAATGAACAAGATTTTTGTTGAAGTAGGTAGGTACGTATGAAATGAAGATTTTTTTTTTGATTTTGTTTTTGAAGAGATGTTATCTGGTTTCTATATCTACGTTAGAAGATATAAATGCGAAAAGTAACCTACGACTACATCGTAATAGGAAATCTATTCGTGTTAGCAAGTCTACACTCTGTTCCAAATAGGTATAAATAAAATAAGAGTTATACTGCAAAAGCTTAGATCTGGACACTGCATCGCTTGGTTAAGAATATCACTACTCAAGAAAGCAAAAATTCCCTTAAAAAAACATATAACCTACCACGTAGGAACACATGCATCACATGTGATGCTGGAAACATCACTGCTAAACGTCGGTTAGCTACAAGTCTGCTTTTCGAAAACAAAAAAAGACAAAGAAAATGAGCGTAGATACAGACAGTTGATTTCACTGTTACTTACAATATCGGAGGTATTTGTATATCGTATTCAAAGGGTATATTTTATATATGACTCATAGCTTGTATAATACCTTAATATTGCTAGTAGACCCCTAAAATTTATTTTATTTTTGAGCAGCATCGATAGAAATGTCGATCTTGCTAAAAATTATGCCTTTAAACTCGAGCTAGAAAGCTGAAATTTTAACTATATACTCGCCGGAAATAATCAAGTTTAGGAATTTTTAAAATCGGCCCACTGACACGATCGCAATCCCAAAAAATCAAAAAAACAAAGCTGAAAATTTAATATATTCTCTTTAGGCAGCCAAAATGCTCATGATTTAAACATTTTGAAATCCACCCCCTCAATTAAAAAAAAAATATCAAAAAGTCAAAGTTTGCGCTAGGAAGCTGAAATTTATATATAGCTGCTGGTAATAGTGCACTGGTAGTATATTCTCTTGCTGATCGGAAGGTTGCATGTTCAAATCCCGACCATGTCCATGAAGCGAAAATCCGCCGGAAAAAAATCAATATAAGTGCAGCGAATGCTTGCTCATATGTGCACTTTAAATTAAATCCGCCCACTGACACGCCCACAAATAAATAAAATAATTTTTTTTTTACCCTATTCTAAGGGTATATTAATTTTTGAAAATCCAAAGTTTCAGCTAGGGAGCTGAAATTTATAGTATATACTCTCTATGGGCCCTTTATGCTCATGTGTAAATATTTTCAAAATCCGCCCACTGACACACCCACAATTAATTTTTTTTTTTTTTTTTGAAAATTCAAAGTTTGAGCTAGGGAGCTGAAATTTATAATATATACTCTCTAGTAGCCCTTTATTCTCATGTGTTAATTTTTTTTAAATCCGCCTACTGACACGCCCACAATTAAATAAAACAATTTTATTGAAACACCCAAGTTTGAGCTAGGGAGCGTTTTTTTTTTTTGATAAAATCCTTTAAATGTTATATAACAAATTATGTAGAGCGTTCTTAACAATTCAACCATACTTAGACTTTTGTCACGCCCACTTATGAGGGATAGGAATAAGAATAGGGTATCCAACAGTTCGCCCAAGCGGACTGTAGCCCGTCCCTATGTTTTTAATTAATTTCATTTTAATATTATGTACCTACAAAATGTATTATTTTTTTTTTCAAGTATTTTTAATTTATATGAAATGAACAAGATTTTTGTTGAAGTAGGTAGGTACGTATGAAATGAAGATTTTTTTTTTGATTTTGTTTTTGAAGAGATGTTATCTGGTTTCTATATCTACGTTAGAAGATATAAATGCGAAAAGTAACCTACGACTACATCGTAATAGGAAATCTATTCGTGTTAGCAAGTCTACACTCTGTTCCAAATAGGTATAAATAAAATAAGAGTTATACTGCAAAAGCTTAGATCTGGACACTGCATCGCTTGGTTAAGAATATCACTACTCAAGAAAGCAAAAATTCCCTTAAAAAAACATATAACCTACCACGTAGGAACACATGCATCACATGTGATGCTGGAAACATCACTGCTAAACGTCGGTTAGCTACAAGTCTGCTTTTCGAAAACAAAAAAAGACAAAGAAAATGAGCGTAGATACAGACAGTTGATTTCACTGTTACTTACAATATCGGAGGTATTTGTATATCGTATTCAAAGGGTATATTTTATATATGACTCATAGCTTGTATAATACCTTAATATTGCTAGTAGACCCCTAAAATTTATTTTATTTTTGAGCAGCATCGATAGAAATGTCGATCTTGCTAAAAATTATGCCTTTAAACTCGAGCTAGAAAGCTGAAATTTTAACTATATACTCGCCGGAAATAATCAAGTTTAGGAATTTTTAAAATCGGCCCACTGACACGATCGCAATCCCAAAAAATCAAAAAAACAAAGCTGAAAATTTAATATATTCTCTTTAGGCAGCCAAAATGCTCATGATTTAAACATTTTGAAATCCACCCCCTCAATTAAAAAAAAAATATCAAAAAGTCAAAGTTTGCGCTAGGAAGCTGAAATTTATATATAGCTGCTGGTAATAGTGCACTGGTAGTATATTCTCTTGCTGATCGGAAGGTTGCATGTTCAAATCCCGACCATGTCCATGAAGCGAAAATCCGCCGGAAAAAAATCAATATAAGTGCAGCGAATGCTTGCTCATATGTGCACTTTAAATTATTGTATAAGTTTCTGCGGATAAATTTAAATACATAACTTCAAAATAATGCTCCCTAAGTTATTTAGGCGCCACCCGTGGAGAAAAATCCTACCCAATACACAAAAATATACTTCCTATCATTGTACTTCTTCCTAGTTCTACCACCTAAGAGTAGGCAATAAAATACGTCCGCTATCACATTGCATTGTAGGTGTAGTGTGTGTATACACACTATAAGGGTACTACTGTATCAATTACAGAAAAGAAATCCCTTTAGCGCACTCTAATTATAAAATAAAATACTCTTTAGGAGCCCTTAACGCTCATTAAAAAATACGCCTACTGACACGCCTACAATTTAAAGAAAACAGTTTTATCGAAAAATCAAACTTTGAACTAGGAAGCTCAAATTTGAAATATATAATCTCTAGGCGCCCTGGTGTTTAAATATTTGTTTAAATTCGCCCACTGACACGCCCACTATTTAAATAAAAACAATATTTAACAAATCATTGTAAAAGAAAGTCCTTTTCTTCGCAATGCATGTAGATAAAATTGTTTTTAACAATTCCTTTATATTAAAGTTTTCTGCCATGACCACTTTTAAGGATAGCTTTTTTTACACAAACTTTGTTTTTCGAAAAAATCCTTTTAATGTTGTATAACAAAATATATAGAGCGTTCTTAACAATTCATACCTGGACTTTGCCACGCCCAGTTTATGAGGGATAGGAATCCAAAGTTCGTTTTTTTAATTTTTAATATGCGTTTTTTAAATTAAGTTTGGTATCTACAGTAACTCCTAAATACTTAAAATCAGAAACAGATTCTAGCAGACTATATCCTTTCCCTATGTTATTTAAACCAGATGTAGCTAGTTCTATAATTTAGGAGTCCATTCTATTCCTTCAAATGTAGATGTCAAACGCCGACATTGACGGAAGATCTGCGTGAAAGGGGAAACACGAAAGTAGGCAGCTCTCTATGGACCTATGTTCAACATAACATAACAACGACATTTAAGATAGAAACCATCTTATTATTTGGTCAAATTCATGTGGTGGACAACATAGATTTTTTGAAATGACTTTCCTCTTGCGAGCGTTGATACTGCTTTCCAGAGGAGTGCCCACGCATTTCTGGTGATAGAGACTTCGGCTGAATTGCAAAGATATTGAAAACACGAGACCTTGTATACTGCAGTGGTATCGAGATATAAAACGAACTACTAAAAACACAGTTGTAATCGATATGCAATCATGTTCGACCCTAAAATGAACTTCAAAATGAAGTAAATGTAAAAAATTCGCCAACAAAAGTGTTCAATGAAAAAGTTTAATTTAGGGATTCTGCAAATTGGATTCCAGTGGGAGAGTATGAAGGGAACTTTTGATTGGGGAGAGAGACGAGATGCCGATGCAAGTTTGTTTGAAATTCCAATAAATTGTAATGCGAGGGAAAGAAAGAGAATGGTAGAGCATTCCAAATTCGCGTGTTACGGCTTAGAAACGATTCTTTTATTTTACTGTAAGCCCGAGTACAGACATAAGAGTGAATTGATGTGCAGTCCTATCATGGTAAGTATTGCGACGGCTACAATTCACCTAGTGAAATCGGTTTCATTGCATACGGACGCGAAATTTCAGCCCAAATACAATTAAATTCCGGATTGGAGCATTGGCCGTATTTTAGTTGAACCTGGTATGCTACATCATAAATCACGATGAGAAAAGAATAATGCCATCAAGTTATAACCAAGAAGACCAAATCTGATGAATCAGAATCAGAGCTTACCTGTGTGTCACTCAGTGCCAAAGCGGCTGTTTTGTTTTGGGAGACGTGGGCGTAAAACAAAAGAAAGTTTGCCTTAGCCCACGAATGTTACTCACATCTACTCTTAAATTCCTTGACATTAAAACAGATAAATATAAAAAAAAACTCCTACCTCTACAAAAAATGCTACGAAAGAGCTGTGTATTTAAGTAAGGTTATTATAGCAAAAAGAAATAAACAAACAACTGAAAACCATGGATTTATATTAATTGAAATCAAATTCAAATAACTTTTCTGTGGAAAAATAAAAGAAATTAAATGGGGTGTGGAACTGTATCCTAGAAATCATCAATGGCTTTACTTAAATGCAATTTTATCAGGTCCTGAGGTAAGAACTCTAAGGAGAAAAAAATTGACGAAAACATTACAAATTATAAGATGACGCTTAAGACATTTATTAAAAAAATAATAAATAAATAAAGCAAAGTTCGTCGATGAAGGTATTAAGTACACAAAACTGTAAATATCTTCCAAGTTCTTTATTTTTAATAAAAGCGATTAGTAATATTAAAAGCGCTGGGGTTTTAGTTACTTTAAAATTGCCATAATATGTATAAATTGTTTTTATTACTTTTATCAAAAAAGTTATAGTTAAACAACTTTAAATGCTGATTACTCAAATTTTTGAAAATGTTCCTCATGCCCTTCATCATCTAAACTCTTCAATTTGTTGTTCTTTAATCCTCGTCATAGCCTCGCTAACCGTAAAGGAAAAAGAAGAAGATAGATACATCATCGAATTGATTTTGTTTGTTCAATTTACTATTTTTTTACCTGACATCTCAAAATATAATCAATATATTTATAATCTAAAAGGCCTTGGATAATAACAATACGCAATACATTATTTGCAAAGTTATTATTGTCCAGTGAATAACTAGATGGGCTTGATAAACTGCAGCACTGCAATTCGAATTGACTATGCTTTCCAAGATAATCTTCATGAATTCAGTAGCCATTCGTGCACCCGATTCAACTGATTTTACATTGATATTAACGTGGGCATGTCTGTTAACTCATCCATGATTTATCAAAAATAAATAAATATATTTTATGTCTGAAGTCGCCAAAAGAACAAATACTAAGTGCCTGACGGAGGTAACTAGGCTGTTGATTTTAATTTGATAATAAAAAAAAACATTTTCAGACATTTAAATCAATTTTTATCTTATCTATTTAAGTTGATTAATTGTGTAGTCCAAAATATATGCACATATAAGTAGTTCTAAAAATGTTGTTTAACATAAATTTAAAATTCTTTTTTGAAAACATGAATATTCGATTGCAATTTCAAGTATATTGGAAGTCCGTTATACAATTCGAGACGTTTATAAAAAACCTCTGTGCTCATGAAATATTTGTTCTTGCTATTTCAAAGTTGACTCTGGTCCGCAGAGCGTATCTGTGTCTATCCGCCACATACGACAAGTTTCTTTTTAGGTAATCTAAATACGAACAATTTAAATATCACGACTACAGTGACACCTACTGAGATTTAACTTAAGAGAAATCTTCGTGCAGACTAAAATAACATATTTTCCAAGTTTGGTATCAATCGGTGCAACGGTTTTCGAGCTTAAGCCGATTTTGATTTTCCGGTTTTTCGTTTGTGTTTTTCCGAATTTTATTTAGAGGTTGTATTTTGTGAATTTGATCGGTCCATAAATAAATTTTCAAAATAAAACGATCCCAGCGCCGTCTAACATAAAATAAAACAAACCGGAGCAACACATAAACATATGGTGTGAATATGAGGTGGATAGCCTCAGTTGTTTAACCGTAATGATCAGACATGAAATGTAGGTAAGGGTTTTAAATTCAGCGCAGAAGTAGCAAAATGGTACATTCTTCACTCTGATTTTTTTTATTGGAAAAATATAATGTTTAAATGACTTGAAATCTTGTCTCATATTCCGTCCCGTATTGGGTGTATCGATCCGTACGCACATATGCAACCAACAGAAGAACAATCAGTATTTCGCCTGGTTGGTTGGTTGGTTGAAAACGGCCCTCGGTGAGGATGCACTTAGACCAGAAGCAGGTCCATTGTGCTGCCGATGTGTAAGGTGGGTGGGTCACCCTCTTACTCAGGGAACCATTTGCTCCTCTGAATGAAGGAGCTAATCCTTGCTGTGCAGGCGTTGTTAAGATCGTTTAGATCATTGAAAAGGTATTCACCCAATGTAGCCTTCCTAATGTTGGCGAGTGCAGGACACGTGCAAAGGAAGTGACTGATGGTCTCCTCTTCTTCCTCGTCCCTACAGCTTCTACAGAAGTCATTGTAGGCCCAGCCTTTGGGCATGTCTTCCTATAGCACAGTGCCCGGTGAGGGCATTTACTAATTTCGAAAGGGTTCCTCTCTTATGCCTCAGAAGTCCGATGGACCTGGATTTGTTAAATGTCGGCCAGAGTAGCCTTGCGGTGTTGCACTGGTCGAGTTGGTGCCAACGACGGTTGGCTTCGTTCACCGCATTGGTGTCTATGAGGTTTTTAGCATAAGACGTTGGCGCCTCGATGTCGGTGACGCTTATGCTATTTAAACCAGAAGAGCCTCGTCGGGCCAGTTCGTCAGCTTCACAATTCCCTGGTATGTCACAGTGACCCGGCACCCAGCAAAGGGTGAGGCTATACTGACCGGCTATCTCGTTAAGAGATGCACGGCAGTCTTTCACTGCCTTGGATCTTGTAGTGCTGGATGCAAGAGATTTGATGGCCGCCTGACTGTCGATGTATATTACAATATCTGATTTCGATATCGTATTAACCGACAGCCAGGCAGCGGCTTGGCGGACGGCGGTGACTTCGGCCTGAAAAACGCTGCAGTGTTCTGGAAGGTTAAAGGAGAGGTGAATGTCCAGGTCTTCAGAGAAGACTCCGGCACCGACTCCGTCCTCCGTTTTGGACCCATCCGTAAAAATTGACAGCGATTCGTGGTGTAGGACATGACGTTGTGTCCACTCGGTTCTGTCTGGGATTAGATGTTTGTAGCCCAGGTTGAAGTTGTATTCAGTGGGCAGGTGGTCGGTGACCTTAGGGAGATGTCGATACATCGATAGTACATTGGCATGTCCAGTGTGTTGCTCTTTCCATTGTTTGGAGCTTCTCAGTCTTATTGCTGAGCTGGCAGCCAATTGTTTGCCGACGATGTCGGTCGGAAGAAGGTGGAGCATGGCTTGGAGCGCCGCAGTATTTCGCCTTGTTTTGAGAAGTTATTCATTATATTTCCGATTGATATCTAGCAATCTGACACCTTCTTTCAGTTACTATTCAACTGTATTCAATTTAGGAATGTGCATGTTCATATGCCTTAGAGCTTAGAGGCTGTTTCCGTGCAGAAAAGGACTAAAAATATAATCAAAGCGACCCCCAAAAAACTACGCTTGTCGTAACAGACGACTAAGGGCAAATTGAAGGGTGGCGATAGTGTAGACGGTAGTGTGTTGGCTGGTGAATCGTGTGGTGCAGGTTCAATCCCCATGGGGAACAACAACATACGCCATCCATTAATCGAGAGAAATGAATGACACCTTGAAACTCCAACATCTACAACAAAAAGAGGTTTCTGGCGGGAAGTACAATGGACCGTTACCGAATATGAGTCCTCTTTGATATGGAATTTCTTCGCGCATGCAAATCCGTGGCTTGAGAAGACTGGAGAACACCGGTGTCGTTAAATGAAGATCAAAGAATAATCAATAATTGGAGTTTACACGTGTCGAAATCATAGGAAAAAATACGCAAGCCTTAAAACTTCTTGATCACACAAACACGCAAATGCAACCACCAGTACTTAATTGACTCTATGGTCTCTTATTATCCTGTTTATAGGAAGAAGGCCTTAGAGTCTCCCAAGAATGTAAGCCAGAGTGATAAATATAAGATGGTAAGAGTTTAACATTCAATCAAAGCAAACTTATTAAAAAAGCCGTGCTTCTCTTCTGATTTATCTAATTTAAGTAACATATAGTTTTTTTTTTAATGCAAAATATGACATTTCATACGTTAACGTTCTAGGTAAGGTACTAAAACTTTTTGGAAGCTGGCGACCAGCTACTAATGCAATTTTCAATAGGCAATGTGAGTTGAGTCAACATACGTAACCAGCTCAAATTGACGATAAATAAATATAATTGAATTGGCCAAGGGGAGAACTTTCGACTTCCCACAATGACTACGTACTGATAAGAGCAGGTTTGATAAAATTAAAATATAACATAGGGGCGGGCTACAGTCCGCTTGGGCGAACTGTTGGATACCCTATTCTTATTCCTATCCCTCATAAAGTCTAAGTATGGTTGAATTGTTAAGAACGCTGTACATATTCTGTTATATAACATTTAAAAGATTTTATCAAACAAAAACGAAGCTTTTGTAAAAAAAACGTTCCCTAGCTCAAACTTTGGTTTTTCAATAAAATTATTTTATTTAATTGTGGGCGTGTCAGTAAGCGGATATTAAAAAAATTAACACATGAGCATAGAGGACCCCTACAGAGTATATATTATAAATTTCAGCTCCCTAGCTCAAACTTTGGATTTTCAAAAAAAGTTTTTTTTGTAAATTGTGGGCGTGTCAGTAGGCGGATTTTGAAAATATTTACATATGAGCATAAAGGGCCCCCTAGAGAGTATATATTATAAATTTCACCTCCCTAGCTCAAATTTTGGTTTTTCAATAAAATTGTTTTATTTTTTTGTGGGCGTGTCAGTTGGCGGATTTTGAAAATTTTATATCCCGAGCAGTTTTAGGAGTCATACATCATATTTAAAAAATTTCAGCTTTCTAGCTCAAAATTCGATTTTTTCCAAAATTTTGTTTTTTTTAGTTTGTGGGCGTGTCTGTGGGCGGATTTCAAAAATTCGTAAACTTGATTATTTCGGGACCCTAGAGAGTATATGGTTAAAATTTCAGCTCTCTAGGCCCAGTTTAAAGGCCTAATTTTTGCCAATGGACGGACGGACGGACGGACATGGCTAAATCGACATTACTATCGATGCTGATCATAAATATAGTAACTTTTAGGGGTCTGCGGGCAATATTAAGGTATGTTACAAACTATGCGTCAAAATTAATATACCCTTAGAATAGGGTATAATAACCTTGAGCAAATAGAAACATCTATAACTTTTTGAACATTTCCGTGACAACATTGGTGCAAATACTGAAAGAATTGTGTATTCTATTAAGCAAACAAAAATGTGAGTATGTAGGTACTTCTTTTTTACGCGCTTTCTATTAGATTCTTTTCCATAGAATCCGCCATCCTTGCTAAAATAGGAAAGAAATATTTGTGTCGGTACTCACATTAAAAAATTTTGTATAAACATCAACATGTCCCTGTGTTTAATTGGAAAAACCGCCACAGAAAATTTAAATATTTCCAACTACTCGTATCTAAACAAAATGATAATTGCAAGTCCTGGAAGTTTTGGTATTGGTTTACTCTTCTCGCCTAAAGAAATGTAACCATTGTTTTAAATGTCTTCTCCATGGGAAATGTCTGCTCGTTTTTGATGATATGTTAATTTATTATTGTTGTGACACTTTCACAATAAAATACATCACAGCTACCGTTATGTACTTAGTTATATTATAATATTTCTTATTACCTACTGCAAAAAATTAAACTTGCAAAAGAAAACTTTCTTGCTTAGTTCACACGATCGCGACTCTTATGAAGCAAGATCTTTCACAGATCGAAGGGCGTTAAACAGCAAAAAAAAACATGAAGCAGATCGGGACTACGAAATCTTCTATATTTGATTCGTAGGTAGGGACAACATTATTCCACCAGATTAATTGACTTACAAACTTCAAATTTGTATACTTGTAATTTCCTTTTTTGAAGGGCGCGTCGTTTAGGCTACGCCACCCACAGCCTGAATGGCGCCCATTTCCAACAAAGAAGTTATGATGTTATGTATTGTGTTATGCGTATACACACAAGCTGCGGCAACATAACTTCTTTTTTTTTTAAATCCGCGCCATTCAGGTCTCAGGCCATTCATCAATCAAAAAGGATTTCAGGCTAATGAGTTCATCCCACAGCATGCAGACATCGATATCCGATTTCGAGCCTACTGTTAATTTTAATTGGGGATCACCACGGAATTTTTTGAAGTTCTGGTTTTTCTGGAGTCTTTTTACATTGTACAAAAAACACCAAGATTTGGAGCACTCACTCAACAAATTAAACCTGAGTGAAATTAATTTAAAGGCCTAATTTTTGACAACGTACGGATGGTCATAGTTATATCGACATTACTATCGATGCTGATCAATATAGTAACTTTTTGGAGTCTCCGGGCAATATTTAGCTATGTTACAAACTATGAGTCAAAATGTAGTCGACGTATTTTAGCTATTTGGACTACATCCACATCTTGGTTATATCAACACAGGACCAAATTTAATATCACACCGAATATTTTTCTTTCGAAAGAACCCAAAGTTAGCTCGCCTTTCCTGCCTATCGTCCAGCACTTGGCGGCATAAAGCAGAACTGGCAGTATCAGTGTTTTGTAGAGCTTACACTTGGTATTCCGAAGTAAGAGTTTTGAACTCATTTGTTTCATCAAAACGATGTAGCATCGGTTGGCTATGGTAATTCTCCGTTGGATCTCCACTAAGATGTCATTTGTGGAGTTAATGTTTACTCCGAGGTATGTGAACTCCCTTACCACCACGAAGTTACTGCTACGAGTATCAACAGATGTATCTTTGTTTGTTGAAAGCAAGTACTTCGTTTTGTCCTTTGACTTCAAGGCTAACCAATTTTGCCTGTTCTTCAATCGCCATGAAAGCCTCTAAAACGGCGCTCTGAGATCTGCCGATGATGTCGATATCACTGTCACTGAGTTTTGTCAAAGTATATAATCCTAAGTAATCGGTCAAAATTTTCCATACATTAAGGAAGCGAAGGTGCAAGCAATGTGCCGGATTGTACCGACGACTTAGCGGCATCACATAGAAGGGATTGAAGCTATGGCATTCACACGGTACATAAACAGGGAAGGGGTTAAAGTCTAGAATTCGTTGTCGAACATTTGTTCCTTTTATATTTGCCCCATTGTCATACCCCGAACTCTTACAATTGTTCAAGGCAGGTCTGTGTTCATTTAAAACCATCAAAAGAATTCCAATCAGTCCTACACCAGTCGAATCATTGACTGGCAGTGATTCTATGAAAATCTCCATTACTGATATTTTATGGTCATCTGATGATAAGTCAACAAGTCGTATTGTCAGTGAAAGTTGTTATACGTGACTAATATCCGGGGTACAGTCAGCAACAGCATAATATTTGGATTTTCCAGCTCATGATATGATTTCAGATTTCAACTTTTCACCCGTCAGCTCTATTGATTTGAGAGGTCTGAAATATCAACTTTCACTGCTAATCGCAAGTGCTCCTGCAAGGTTTTCGTAGCATCAACTATCGAGAGGAAAAGATTACCATCTCTGTTCTAATGATATCGTCTTTTTCTTCCAGTACAATGACGTTCGGGATTTTATCGACATTAGATAGATAGATTTAGCAAGGAAAGTCCGATAAATGACTGCGAACAGTTTTACAGCTGCCCAACTTTTGAAATGGATTCTTTGATCAAAAATATCTTGCAAAGTGCGCCCGTCACAATTCTCTGTTTCGCACCTTAAACAAAACGTTTAGCTTCGTTCTCTTTTCGTTTTTTCCAAGATTGCTACTTGGATGAACGCACAGAAATAAAGATGCGCCCCTTTTTTCCGCCCTTGGACTTAGACGGTGCCCCTCCCCCTAAATCAGGTTTCATTGTGCATAGAAACTGTTATGCAATTCACAGTTCCAATGCATACACAAGCATAATTGAATTTCTAGTAAAACACTTCAATTTTGTAAGAACTTCCGCGCAATATATTTTTACACTTAAAAATGCATTCTTTTCAATGGATAGGTATAACTTTAATTTAAATACAATTTTTCGGTGCAGAATATTTACGCTATTTAACAAATTATATTTAATAACATCTACACAATGTCAGTCTTTTTATATAAATTGTTATAAAAAAAATCTGGTGACACAATCCACTTGATAGATTGAACGCACAATCTTTCATTTTGATTCTGGACGAAATTAAATAAATAAGATACACTTAGGTTAACTTAATCTATCATCACAGTTTGCACAGTCTTCTTGGAAAAGAATTTCACTTTTATTCACTCCATTCGCAAGACTAGCTTGACTTCTGCAATTCACTGACTGTATGGTATGTAAACGGTGGTGGGGAATGTTTATCCTTTTCAGAATCCAAATACGGAACTGACACAACAAACACTGATGGGTAATTTTTGGTCACAACTGTGTCATAGCTAGGCGGTGCAAATTCACTATAAGATGGAGCTGGCGTTGGTGGCGGCTGCTGCTGTTCCTCTATATTAAGAGTTGTATTGTTTGCATTTCCACGCCTTTTATTGGAGCAGGCCATGAGAAGGAAAAAAGCCATCAATGCTAGAAACGTTGCAATATACCAAATAATTGTTATAACATCCATTGTATTCTTCGGAAACTCAGTAGGGGCATGCGTTGCAGCTGGAAAGGGATGCAAATTAGTAATAAAAAAAAAATTATTAATCAAAGAACTTACAAGTAATGCTATAGACTTCGGTGATATTTGTACTGTTGGCAGTTTCAAGTGATGACTGTCCGATATTTGTACTGACTCGTTCGTCACTGTAGGCTAGTAGAAAGGCTTGCGCGTGTGTCTGCTTAATGGCTGCCACAACTGAAATGATACAAACCAAACCCATGCTGGAGTTACAATCGCTATTAAACAAATAATGGTCTTATGTATATATTTGTCTACGTATTGCACATTCGAGTCCAACAATCTATGATAAGGATTTTTCTGTCAATTATTATTTCACCAGGTTTTATGGAGTATACTCGCACTTGTTGTTGACGTACCTTTTTATCTAATCGGTACAAAAAGTCACTTATCTTAACTTTACGATTTGTCAGGGAATCCGTGTGCATATCTGCGGCAATCATATGGTCAAGAACGATGAGTGTGCCTAGCTTAGCAAAAGGCGAAGGCACTCACCCGACGTATTAAGACGTCTCAAGTACGTAAGTTGCGGAGAACTGTCAAAGTAGATTTAATCATCGAGAACTTTTAGTAGATATTTTCCTCTAACAAAACCATTGACAAAATGTTGTCGAAATAGAAAAAATATTAGTGCAAAAGTTTCTGTGATTAACTTGGAGTGATTGCGGTCATTATTAATATACTTCGTCATTATTAATAAAAATATCATGACCAAGGGGATGCCACAAGGTTACTGGTGCGGTGGCGCAGTAGTAAGGAAAAAAGCCCAAACAGTCAATTTCTTTGGATGCAATGAAATCCATAATATTAGAAATGTTTGCAGGATAGTTACACTGGAATAATGCTGTAGATGTTATGATATGCGATAAATCGCGATAATCTTAGCAAAGTTCAACGATCAGCGTGTCTTTGCATGACTGGAGCAGTGCGCACTACACCCCTTGATATCTTTAGTTAACAAACGGCAACTGGTCCGGCAAGCAACTTTCTGGTGCACCGAGAAAGAAATCGAACACTGTTCTAATCTAAAAAAAAATGCAGAATTCTCCCTAGCAGCATAGACTACACCACCCCTCAGCTACGTTTTGACCAAAACTTCAAAGTCACCATCCCCCCTCAGATTATTCTGGGTGGAAGGCCCCCTTGTCGAAGCTAATCCACTTTTACACCGATGGATCCAAAACTGATGATGGGATTGGTGCAGGTGTGTTCTCTGACAGGTTGAAAATCAGATGGCAACCGTGCAGGCTTTCTTGGTGGAGAGGGTTGCTCTCTTATGTTTCAGAAGTCCGTTGAATCTTCTCTGGTCCAGGTTAGGTTAGGTTAGGTTAGGTTGACGTGGCTGTCAGCAAAAGGCCAACACACTTAGACCAATGTAAGGTACATTGCGGTACCACACAGATCTGGGGATTTCCCTCACTGCTCGTTGAACCAGTAGGAGCTTCTTATGAAGCGCGATAGACTTCTAACGCCAGTGTTGGCTAAGTCACTTATATCATTGAACAAGAAGTCCCCTAGAAAGGGATTTCTTTTATGGGAGATCGCAGGACAAGTGCAGAGAAGGTGAAGTATAGTCTCCTCCTCCTCGTCCATGCAACTTCTGCAGAAGTCGTTTGAGTACACTCCAAGTCTGGATGTGTGCCTGCCTATTAAGCAGTGCCCTGTAATGACACCTATAGTGGAGCTAATATGCAATCGGTTTAATGAGATTAGACACTTAGATCCAGATCCAGCTTTGGCCAGATCCGCTTAGTCGCTAGACATGTATTGCCACTTGTCCACCTAAGCTTTGTTCTCTCGATTGCGGATAGCTTGAACACGAGTTTTCAAGTAGCGATTGGTATACCTACCTAGGGAACCTTTATCAGGTAAGAGGTAATGTGGTTCCTTTTTTGGCGAGATCGCATGCCCTACAGTCACCTGGAATGTCCCTATGTCCCGGCACCCAACAGAGGTGAATGTTAAACTGCTCTGCCATCTCCGAAAGAGATGAGCGGCAGTCTTGGGCTATGATGGAATTTGAAGAGACTGAGTCCAGGACTTAATCGCGACCTGACTATCTGAGAAGATACGGATATCCTTCTCTGGTCCAACTTTGGTCATAATTGTCTAGCGATGTGTACTGACTAAGCTGCCTCCATCTAAAGTTTGCTTTTAAAAGCGCATCGGCGTGAATGAGGTTCTTATACCATCTGTGGATATTGACAGCGATTCTTCGTAAAGGGCCTCAGTTAGCAGTCGATCGTTATAATGCGGTATATAGTTGTGCATTTAAAGTTAGTTGGCATGGTCAGTGTCTTGCTCTTTCCATCGATGACGGTCTCTCAGTCTCGTAGTGCAGAGTTGGCAGCCATTTGCTTACATATGATGTCGAATGGATGAAGATGCAGCATGGTGCCACTATTTTAGAGCTTATCAGTGTCCCCATGATACTGAGACATGATATTCGTTGAGCTTTTTCCATTTGTTTCAGAATGGTTTTTCTCTCCAGGGCGGTCAACCAAGCATAAAATCGAATGGGCCTTACTACCAATGTGTACAGTAAATGCATTATGTGCGATTGTAGGCCCCAATATGAGCCTGCTGCGCTTATGCGGGTTAATATGGCGTTTTACATTTTATTTCCAGTGTAGTTTTAGTCTTTGTTTAACTAGATGTGATCAAATAATACTCAAATAAATTTTGCGTTGAAAATTATTTGATCAAGGGAAAAAATCGCTTTGTCGATATTCCAACTTACAGCCCAATTTTACGGCTCAGCGAGTATTCTTCTTCGTAATTCTGTTAGGCAATTAGTTTTACAGTAACTTAAACTAGTAATGATAATGGGGTATTTTTATTGAAATAATCCTATGCGATCAGGTAAAAATTACCCGATAGCCGTCTTACAACTGGTGCCCAAGGTTCTGAAACGCAGATTTACTGCCACAAGTTATACTTCTGGTTTAAATGGAGACTACGACTCTATGTGACAGACTTCATCAAACGATGGACCACATAATCCCTTGGACCCAAGCATGCGTACTCTTCTGTGGAACTTAAATTTCTACTAACTATGCATAGTTTTATTTTTTTAATTTTTGTACTAATAGGTGAGATCTAAGGACCAGTTCTTGCAAGCACTGTGTATGTGCGCAAGAACTTAAGTGTTCCCATAAGGTTTTTTTACGTAGGCGTTTAATATTTTAAATGGTTAAACTGATTGTTTATTTTTCGTATATTTATCGGCAGATCACATTTTATGATGGAAGTCACCGGTCACATGTCCCTTTCATCATCCTAGTGTGGTGTTCAATTTATTTTCACTTTAAGCTGTTCACTTGAATGCAGATCAAAAGAAACATCCGAATTCAATTCTTTAGTAGCATATCAAATTCTGCTTGGGTTGTGCAACTTCCTACTACGGTCTTGAAATCTCTACAAAATAGTTCGAACTCCCATGATTATCTATAAAAATATAAATACTTTAAATATATAAGTAGGTGATTGCATTCTTCAAGTCACAATAGTTTGAGCGGTTATCAAACAATCCCTAAGTGTTTTCTAATCGCTAAGAGGCCCCTTAAATGTGGATGTATTTTTAAGAATTATTAATCGATTTTTCCACTTCTCATCACATTAACACCTTGACTCTCAATGTGAAGATAAAAATGTAACATTCTTAATCAAACTAATCGATAACAAAGCTATGAAAGATGTTGGCAACTACCAGCAACATCAGACATAACATTATGATGAAATAGGCGTAATCAGTTGAGAATAGATACAATATATAATCATTTTAAAAGTGGTAATATTATGTACAAGTAACTGTGGTAGTTTTTCTACAACGTCAATCTTTTATAATAGTTTTTCGGACTATATTGCAGTGGCAACACTTTTGAAATGGGAAATTCTGTTGCATATTTTTCGGCATGAATCTATAATAAAAGTATAAAAAGCTTTTTTCTTTTAAGTTAACGGAAGTATAATTTATATTCAAAACTCAAGACACCCATTAGATAAATATTATTGGTGTTTTTTAATTGTAAATTGACTCTTTAATTATTTCCTACGTTTATTGATCTGACCTGCTTTTGATTTGTACTATCTAGCAAGTTTTGTTTTTGAGAAATGTATTTTAATTCTCAAATCTTAATGCAACCAGACCAGGATAGAATGAGGCAATTAAATGTATATTACCTTGTTTTACCTTAAGGTATAATTACATTCAGTTGATTCAGTTGAAAAGGTCATTAGATTCTATGGAGGAATTGATAAGTATCTTCAGTATTCAAACTTATACCGACGGTAAGCTTTGTTCGAAATCAACTCAAAAAATGAAGGCTAATCGAATCGTTGTTGCAGAGATTTGAAAAACATTAACCCTAACGATTGTAGTGTGCCTTCGTCCAAAATGTCATAGTTCATCATATCTGGACGGAGATTAGAGTGTATGACTGATACGATGGAACCCCAAACCTCTCAAATCCTTTGACATATTCTAGAAGGGGTTAATGAAAACAAAGCCAAGTCAAAAAATAAACAATTATCTGTTCACCGAAAAGGATAAAACATCACTGTTGATGGGATAACCTTCAACGCCGAAGAATGAAAATAGCAAAACGTTTACAAGTTCCATTTGACGAAACAAATGGTTCAAAGCTCCTAATCCACAAGACCAAGTACAAACTCTACAAAATACTGCTCCTTACTGATCTTCTTTAAAGCACCGACTGGTGAACGTTAATCAGAAAAGTATAGTAGCCTCGGACGAAAAAATCTTCGTCGGATATTTGATCTGCGTGCGAGGATCGCAATATCAATAAAAGCGGCCAAGTGCGAGTCAGACTCGCCCATGAAGGGTTCCGTGCGAATTATAATTATTATTTACTTAGGTACCTATTACAGTTTTATTATTAGAAAATAATGGTTCACGGTTTACGCATAAGGTTTATGTTTATGAAATTAAATGTTTTTTTTTTTATATTTGAGTGGTAAATTGCGGTTTACGATTTATGACGTATTAAAAAAAACTACTTGCTGGATCTCGTT